>JAVLUX010000024.1:3800000-4496250 GCA_032164185.1 Moxostoma hubbsi
AAATTGGCGTTCTTCTTGGGCCGAAGACACACAAAGGTGCGCAGTCAGGTCTGTGGTCTCATTTCTGCAGGAGAGGTTGGAGGGGAGGCTGTCCCTGTCCACCTTGAAGGTGTATGTAGCTGCTATCACAGCCCACCATGACGCAGTAGACGGCAAGTCTTTGGGTAAGCACGACTTGATTATCAGGTTCCTAAGAAGCGTCCGGAGGTTAAATCCCTCCCGGCCAAGCCTCTTCCCCTCCTGGGATCTCTCAGTGGTCCACCCCGCCTTCGAGCCACTAGAATCAGTTGGACTCAGGACCCTCTCCCTAAAGACAGCCCTGCTGATCGTGCTCACCTCCATCAAGTGGGTTGGGGACCTGCAAGCATTCTCTGTCAGCGACACTTGCCCGGAGTTCGGTCCGGCAGATACATATGTGATCCTAAGACCGCGGCCAGGCTATGTGCCCAAGGTTCCTACCACGCCCTTCAGAGACCAGGTAGTGAACCTGCAAGCGCTGCCCCGGGAGGAGGCAGACCTAGCCCCTTCGTTGCTGTGTCCGGTACGTGCTTTGCATACCTACTTGGACCACACGCAGAGCTTTAGACGTTCTGAGCATCTCTTTGTCTGCTTTGGTGGACAGCAGAAAGGGAACACTGTCTCCAAACAGAGGCTCTCCCACTGGGTGGTGGATGCCATTTCATTGGCCTATCACACCCAGGCTGTGCCCCCCCCCTCCCTTGCGGGTTCGAGCACACTCAACAAGGAGTGTTGCATTCTCATGGGCACTGGCCAGAGGCACCTCCATGGCAGACATATGCAGAGCAGCGGGCTGGGCAACACCTAATACCTTTGTGAGATTTTACATTTTATCTCAGGGTAGAGTCAGTTTCGTCTGTGTTTTCTCAGGTCCGAGCTAGTAGAACTCGGTAACACGCTGACGGACTGACCAGGTGGATCGCTTGCACCTAGCGCCCTTTCCCTCAGTTGAGGTAAAACCGTGCGCTTTTTCTTCCAGGCGATCCCACTCACTCAGCTCCCTGGATGACTACTCCCTAGCCCTCTGGGTCCGCAATTCAGAGGAGGAATCCCCTCTGGGAAGGTATGGTCTCCGCAGGGTCTTTTCCCCCTGAAAGAATTGGAAACTGGGTAAGACCCCCTTCCTTGATGCATGTAAGGGCCCCAGCTGTTGACTCTATGCGAGAGTAAAGAGGCCCGGATAGGCTCTGCCCGTTCCCAGGTTGGCAAGCGTTTCCTTGTTGCCCTGTCTAGCGCATGGCGTGATTTAAATTGGACCCCTAGTGTCACTTCTTCGACACAACGTCAAAGTGAGTGACAGACGGGGAACGTCTAGGTTACGGATGTAACCTCCATTCCCTGATGGAGGGAAGGAGACGTTGTGTCCTCCCGGCCACGTTGCTTAGCCGAGCCACTGTTGTGGCTGGACCATTTCTGGCTCCTCAGAAAAATTCCTGAATGAAACAGACGGATTTCCCTGCCTTTATACCCGTATGTCCGGGGGCGGGGCATGCAAATTCTGTCTGCCAACTTCTCATTGGCCTTTTTTCATAGATCAGAGGTATATTCGGTGCTCAAGAGAGACCCCTAGTGTCACTTCTTTGACACAACGTCTTGTTCCCTCCATCAGGGAACGGAGGTTACATCCGTAACCTAGATGTTTAATTTAATATTAAGTCCTTTCAGTTGGAAAACATTTATACATATAAATGATGCGATCCAAAGTGCATTTGAACAGCGGTGAAACACTTTCTTATGATGTGTTACATTCATACGAGCAGACAGAGAAGTAAGTTTGAAGTAAGTTTGAAGCAGAAGAATTTAAATATGCACATGTAACCAGGCATGATCATATTTGTTTAACAAGAAAATCCACATGGGATCCTAATTTTTTATTTATTTTTACTAGTAAGACTTGATATTAGGGCAAAAAAACATATTCTTTGTAATAATTTTTGTCTTGTTTTCCAGTAAAATATTAAAAAAATCCTTAAAACAAGATCAATTTGATTTATCTTTGTGAAATCGACATTCCTTTTTGTCTAGTTACCCACCATTGTCAAGATGTTCAGCAGCAAATCTGGATAAAATAGGTGATGCTGGTCGACCAGCACTGTCTTTTTGATGAATCTGGCGGTCTTGCTTGTCAAGCTAGTGAAGAAGCCTGGTGGGGACACCAGTTCCCAACCCAGAAGAAAGTTTTACTGCTCAGATATTGCTCTTTATAAGCTGGGCTTCCATCCAAATGATTCACATTTCTTAAGCATTTTTTTTTTATTTCACTTGAAATGTCAAATAAAAAAAATTGCATGTTTCCATCCACTATGTCATGCAAATTTTCTTGAGGGAACTTGCCATGTCATGAAGAAGCAGCTGAATGGCTTGGGGAGAGTTATATTTGCGTCATTGGAGCAACTGCGCATAATTTTATTAAATGCTGTCAGGAGGCCCCACATTACAGATTGTAATATCTGATATAATGAGGGCTGAAATGGCTGAAATGCAAACTGGCTGAAATGAAATGGCTGAAATGCGAATAAACTTTTTCCATCCTGTTAATGCGCATTTTGACACTAGAAATCCACTTCTGCCTGATGCATAAACTTTTAAGAGTATTTATGCACATATGAAGCATTTCAATTTGCTTTCATGTCATGTCTACCCAAAGAAGACGCGGGTCCACTGACATGGAGACAGTACCGCGGAATATACATCACAGGGGTTACCGGAGTAATCGGCACCTGTGGAGCACATATCCCAGCACAGGGCATATTAAACCCCGAAGTGGAGCTGGCTGCGAACTCTGCCGAGTTTGCAAACCATAGGGCTATGGAGGAAGGACATCCAGGGTCCACGACTTTGTGAACTCGACTGGGGGTAAAAGTGCACGTTTTGGCCTCAGGGGAGGTGAAAGGCGCTATACGCAAGTGATCCAGCCAGCCAGCTGTTCCTATTACCAAACTCTGCCTGTTCGTACCTAACAAAACACGGGACGAAACCGGCTCATCACGGAGATTGTAAAATCTTGCAAAGGTGTTGGGTGTAGCCCAGCCAGCTTCTCTGCAGATGTCTGCTAGAGAGGTGCCATTGGCCAGTGCCCACGAGGATGCCACACTCCTAGTAGAGTGTGCACGTATTCCCAAAGGGGTTGGCATGGCCTGAGCCTGGTATGCCAGAGCAATGGCAGCCACGATCCAGTGGGAAAGCCTCTGTTTAGAGACAGCGTTCCCTTTCCGCTGTCCGCCAAAGCAGACAAAGAGCAACTCAGAGCGTCTAAAGCTCTGCGTGTGATCCAAATAGGTGTGCAAAGCACACTCCGGACACAGCAACAACAGGACTGCATATTCTTCCTCCCGTTCCATCACCACCTGATCCCTAAAGGGGGTCATGGGAACCTTGGGCACATAGCCCGGCCGGGGTCTCAGGATGACATGAGAATCTGCCGGTCCGAACTCCAGGCAAGTGTTGTTGACAGAAAATGCTTGTAGGTCCCCAACCCTCTTGATGGAGGTGAGCGCAATCAGGAGGGCTGTCTTCTAGGAGAGGGCTTTCAGCTTGACTGACTCTAGCGGCTCAAAGGGGGCTCCATGAAGGCCCAGGAGGACCGTGGAGAGATCCCATTAGGGGAAGAGGCATGGCCTTGGATTATTCAGCCTCCAATGCACCTCTGAAGAACCCGATGATCAGGTCATGCTTCCCTAGGTACTTTCCATACACTGTGTCGTGGTGAGCCACTATAGCGGCTACATATAATTTCAAGGTGGAGGGGGACAGCCACCTCTCCTGCAGGAAGGAAAGCACTGACATGACTGCTCATCTCTGGGGGTCTTCGGCTCGGTAAGAACACCAATTTGCAAACAAACGGCACTTTAGGGCATAAAGCTGCCTGGTAGAGGGAGCTCTGGCTTGAGTGATTGTGCCTACGACTGCTGGTGGTAGGCCACTTAGATCTCTGCGTCCCATCCAAGGGCCAGACATGGAGGTTCCAGAGGTCTGGGCGCGGATGCCATATGGTGCCCTGTCCTTGAGAAAGAAGGTCCTTCCTCAGGGAAATCTGCCAGGGAGGTGCTGTTGCGAGGAGCGTGAGGTCCGAGAACCAAGTCAGAACGTAAACAAAAGAGAGATCTGGTCTATAAAAATCTGTACGGTCACTGATAAAGCAGTGGAAGTGTGTTAGAGAGCTGGATGGCTTGCTTTATTGTATTGTAAATGACCAACATCATGGGGAATGACAACAGCAGCTCTTACCCTCATGTCTAAGAAAACAGGTCCTTGAAAGTGTTCATGAAAGTGTGTGACAACAGGGCATTGAGCGCACGCTAAACCTTTTCAGGCAACGATGCTTCTGAGTTGGCATGTATAATGATGTGGAGCAGTAGATCAAAAAGTGTCAAAGGTGCATCTTAACCATGATGCCAGAACAAAGGATACATCCTCCTATGAAGCTATTTCTTGCTTCAAGTACCCTTGAAGTAGTGGCAGTAGATTTTACTGTGAACTTGCCTCTGATAGCCATGAGAACTTGTTAATTGTGAATCACAATGTTCACATAATGTAACACACATCAAGGTTCGGGTACGAAAAGGAGGAGACAGGGAGCAGCGACACAGGTAAGGCTTTTCTCTGCCTTCAGCACACTGTACACACACTTCTCTGTGCTTTTCTTAGTTCACTTAGGTCAGCCAACAAAACTCTCAATAAACATAAACTTCTCAACACTCAGAAACAAGAAACACTCAGAAAACATGCCAACACTGCACTCTCTCTGCCTTCTCTGGCAAGTTTGGCTGCCTTTTAAGGTCTCTCTCTGTAACAATTAACACGAAACAGCTGTTAGAAATTATGCCAACCAGCTTGACGAGCCACACCACTCCCTCTCTCCTGTAAACAGACACACATCCATGCCCCCATCCCCAAAAACATACATGGAGTTCTTGTTACTGACTTAGACGACCTTTGATTCTCACAGTTTGCTTGAGTATTAAAAATGTTTCTTTTAGTCTCATTCAGGGTTGGTTTTTCAAAAGCAGATTCTGAGGTGTGAAGAAAAGAGATAACTGGTTTACAGGCATTTTCTGCTTCGTCTGACACAAATGTTCTGGTTTGGAATGCATGATTTTCAATGAGAGCTTGTGTGACTTGCCAATTCCATCTGCTAGCTGCCCAGTCTGGTAATATCTGCACAAGTTTCTCGGTCTCTTGATAATCATTCAAGATCTGGAGACCTTTAACATGAGGCATTACATCCTGGCATGCACTCAGAAAATCTGAGAAATTTTGAAGGCATATGGCTTCTTTTGAATGTATTTTTGGCTAACTTGGCAGTCTTTCTCTAAATGCCATTTGTATTGCAAAAGGTTGACCATAACAACTATTCAATTACGTCATGCATCATGATAGGCCTCATCATCAGTTCTAAAGAAACGTCTGTTCCATTGTCTTCCTAGCAGGACCACTCACTAACTTAGAACAGCTTATCAGCAGAAGAAACAACCTTTCTCTCAAGAAGTGCCATGAAAGAGGATTTACACTCAACAAACTGAATGGGATCACCACTGTAAATATGAGGCTCTGGAACTGGTAGTCTGCTCATAGCTAAGCTATCTTGAAATACTTAAGCCTGGAGGGTTAATCTCTTAACTGACACTGTAGCTTTCTAAATTGTGCTTTCATTAAATTTATTTTGAAAAATCTCTTGCTCTTTTTTATGTTAGTTTGAGAGAAGTCTGGTTCTTCTTTTACACTACTACTGTATTTGGGCAAATAAGCTGTTTCTTTGGCAGCTTCTTGATTGTAAACCTCCAGCTTAGCTTGAGCTGCTTTTAGGTCCTTTTGTGCCTGTATTTGCTCTAGTTCCTTAGCTCAGCTCCAAGAGCCCTTTTTTGCGCTGTTCTTCTAATTGCTGTGTCCTTTTTTGTGTTGCTTTGTTTCTTCAAACAAGGCATTGTATGTGGCTTGCTTGGCTGCCACATCTGCTACAGCATATACATGCTTGACTGCTAGGCTTGACACAACAGAGTGATGGCTAGAATTAATACTAGTATCATGGTTAACAGGTGAGACAGTAGATCCATAAATTGAGTGTGCATATTGACAATCAAGCAAGGTGGCCGGCTTTTCTCCCTTTCAGCATCAAACTTTCCATCGACACATACTATTCTTTCATGGATGATTTCGATGATGTAATTTCTGACTGCCTCACATGCATCAACTTTCCTTCGAATTACATTAGTGTGTGAGACACAATGTCTAAGATCATCATAGGCACTCAAAACACAGTTTTTTGCAGTCTACAAATATCAATTAGAATGGCAAACTGTGTGTCTGAGAGGACAGGATATAAGTTTAAGTCTACTAATAATGACTAATGTGACACCATCAGATACAATTAAAAAATATCTGTCGTCTTTTCATATATAGATCATCCGGGCCGTATTCTGATTTCATTGGTGAATTTGCAAATTTTTAGATTTAGTAGTTACTGTGGAAAGAGCTTTAATTGTTGGTCACTTAAACATTCACATAGATAATGAAAATGACACATTGGGATTAGCATTTATTGATATTCTCAACTCTCTTGGACAGGACCAACTCATCACCATAATCATAAACTAGATTTAATTGTGTCAAATGAAGTTGATATTGATACTATAGAAATTATCTTAGATCATTACCTTGTCTCTTGTATGCTGTGATCAGCTAATGTCACTCAATCTACACCACACTATCGATCAGGAGGAAATATTTTTTTGACCATTTAAAAATAGCTTCACTAATAATCTTACAGATTTATCTCATATCTCTGCACCATTGTACAATGACACACACATGCTCTCAAGAGAGCAGCTTGGAAAATGGAGCGCAAGTGGAAGAATACAAAATAATGGAAGTATTTTGCAGTGCATGGCATGATAATGTTTGTAGCTACAGACAGGCATTAAAAGCTGCCAGGTCAGCATAATTTATCAAACTCATTAAAAATAACCACAACAATCCTAGGTGTTTATACAGTACTGTGGCTAAATTGGTTGGGAATAAAGCCTTAACTGAACTATATATCCCGTCGCAGCACCGTAGTAAAGACTTTATGATTTTCTTTACTGATAAAATTGAAATAATATTGGAATTATGAAATCATCTGTCACAGAACCACAGAAAACGTCTAGGTTACGGATGTAACCTCTGTTCCCTGATAGAGGGAACGAGACGTTGTGTCAAAGAAGTGACACTGGGGTCTCTCTTGAGGGCCGAATATACCTATGATCTATGAAAAAAGACCAATGAGAAGTTGGCAGACAGAATTTGCATGTCCCGCCCCCGGATATACGGGTATAAAGACAGGGAAATACTTCTGTTTCATTCAGGATTTTTCTGAGGAGCCGGAAATGGTCAGGCCACAACAGTGGCTCGGTTTAGCGACGTGGCCGGAAGGACACAACGTCTCGTTCCCTCCATCAGGGAACGGAGGTTACATCCGTAATCTAGACGTTCCCCGTCTGTCGCTCACTTCAACGTTGTGTTGAAGAAGCGACACTAGGTGTCCAATTTAAATCATGCCATGCGCTGAGCCATGTACTTGTAATGCTGTCACAGGAGCGGGCAGGTACTTAACGTGCCAAAATGACCAGCTGTATCAGACTGCACGTACCCTTCCCCAATGCCCCATAAAGTCGTCAGAATCCTTATAGTTACCCTAGACAGGGGAACAAGGTGATGCTTGCCAACCTGGGAACAGGCCGAGCCTAGCCAGGCCTCTTTTCTCTCTATGTTTCTTGCATAGAGTCAACAGCTGGGGCCCTTACACACATCGGGGAAGGGGGCCTTACCCAGTTTCCTATTCTTTCAGGGGGAAAAGACCCTGCAGAGACTACACCTGCCCAGAGAGGGGGAGGTAAGTGTGGTGACATACAACACATGAGCTTTTAGGTCACATGTGGGAAGTGGCGTGGTGGTAGATCGCGCCTCTTCAGAGGGAGGAGTTGCTACAGACACGGCAACTGGGGGGCAGTGGGAACTGCCCAAGGGAAACGCGGGTCCGCTCGTAAGGGGACCGTACCGCAGAAAATACACACAGGGGGGAAGTCCACGTAGGAGCCCTGACCAGTGGAGCACCTATTCCAGAACAGGGTAGATCTGAGTACCTGCAGTGGATTGGGTCAACAAATTCCTCCACTGAATTGCGGACCCAGAGGTCTAGGGAGGAGTCATCCAGGGAGCTGAGTGAGTGGGACCTCCTGGGAGAAAAAGCGCATGGTTTTACCTCAACCGAGGAAAAGGGCGCTAGGTGCAAGCGATCCACCCGGTCAATCCGTCAGCATGTTACCGAGTTCTACTGGCTCGGACCTGAGAAAACACGGGACGAAACTGACTCTAACCTGAGGCGAACAGGTCTACCTGAGCCTTGCCGAACCGTTCCGAAATCAGCTGGACCAACTGGGGGTGAAGCCTCCACTCTCCACTTGGCAAGCATTGTCGTGATAGCATGTCCGCCACCACATTGAGGTTGTGAGTGGCGCTCAGCGACTTGAGTTGGCTCCAAAGGAGGAGATGACGGGTGAGTTGTGACATGTGTTGGGAGCGTACACTGCCTTGGTGATTTATGTACGCTACCGCGGTGGTGCTGTCTGATCTGATCAAGACATGTTTGCCCTGAACCAGCGGGAGAAACCTCCACAGGGCAAAGAATACAGTCAACAACTCTAGGCAGTTGATGTGCCAGTGCAGTGGGGCCCCTTTCCAACGGCCCGCAGCTTCGTGCCATTGCACAAGGCGACCCAACCCAATTTGGAGGTGTCAGTCGTGACCAGGATCGTTGGGACACCTGCTGCAAGGGGACTCCTGCCCGCAGAAAGCAGAGGTCTGTCCAGGGTTTGAATGTTTGGCGGCAGGCAGGGGTGTCCATCACACGGTGCGTGCCGCGGTGCCATGCTTGTCTCGGGACTCGAGTCTGGAGCCAGTGCTGAAGCGGTCTCATATGCATCAACCCCAGCGGCGCGACCGACGGAAATTTTTTAAAGGGACCGCAGTGCCTGACTTGAAGGCGGTGAGGCATTCCAGCACTGACTGCGCGCGCTCGTTGGTGAGGCACACTGACATTGAGATTGAGTCTAACTCCACACCGAGAAAAGAGATACTATGAACCGGGGAGAGCTTGCTCTTTTCCCAGTTGACCTGAAGCCCTAAGCGGCTAAGGTGCCTGAGCACTTGGTCCCTGTGGGCGCGTAGTAAATCTCGGGAGTGGGCCAGGATGAGCCAGTTGTCGAGGTTGTTGAGTATGCGGATGCCGGCTTCTTGGAGCGGGGCAAGGGCTGCCTCTTTATCCTTCGTAAAGGCGCGAGGGGACAGGGACATGCCGAAGGGGAGGACCTTGTACTGATATGCCTGGCCGTCGAACACGAACCGTAGAAAGGGTCGATGTCGGGGCAATATTGAGACGTGGAAGTACGCGTCCTTCAGGTCTACCATTGTGAATCAATCTAGATGCCGGACAATTGTTAAGATGTTTTTTTGCGTGAGCATTTTGAACGGGAGTTTGTGCAAGGCCCGGTTGAAAACTCGACAGACGGGGAACAGTATCTCATAATTTTCCTCACAGGAGCAACTTTCTGTCTCACTGTCATAGGTCATGAAGAGCTAACAAAACATCTACAAACATGTATGTTAGATCTAATACTAACTATGCTCTTTGTAATGAGATCTTAGTTCATGGGCAATGGAGGAGTCAGGGGACAATGAAGCAGTTTCAAGGTCAGTACTTTAATTTGCACTTTAATACGTACACATGATGGTATCAGTCGTTATAACATAAAGACAATCAACATGTACCACACTCTGGCTGTCGTGCTTTCTGGACAGGTGTTAGGGATAATTGTGAACCAGGTGACAAGGCTTACTGCTCTCACTCTCCCGCAGACCGACACTTGACCACGCTCCCCATGCCACATGCCCCCACCGCTGACTCAGGCCGGGGCAACATCCGGCCTGCATACCCCCTCCCCCATTTCTGGAGAGGAAGTCAGCCACAACCATCAGCGCCCCCATTCTGTGGACCATCTTGAACTTAAAGGGCTGGAGAGCCAGATTTCTTTGAATCCCGACGAACTTTCACAATTCTATAAATTAGCAGAGTGTTTCAATGAAATCAAAGATTGTATGGCCATAAATTTCCTTCAACTCAATTCCAACAAAACAAAATTATTGGATCAAAAACCTCTAAAAATAAGCTGCTAAAATATAATTTGACTGTACATGAATGTACCGTTACATTCTAGGTTCCCCAACCTCCACAGGAATGCCTGAAAAGCTCCGCCGGAGGTGGTTGAAGATCTCACAGACAGGGGCCTCCTCCAAAAGTTCCCAGTTCATCCACACTACTCCATTCATGGTCTCCAAAAAGGAAGTTCCACATTTCCCAGAGCTAGACTTTGCTGCCCGGGTCTGGTCTGTCGAGACCCCCAGCCTTAACTGCCACCCAAATGGCACCGCACCCAACTCCTGCGGATTCTCTAATGGGTTGTGGACCCAAGGGATGTAGTGTGGGGTTTCACGTCGCTTCTTCTGGCTGTGCCCGGCCGGGCTCCATGGCAAACCCGGCCCACCTGACCTGGCTCCAGACGGGGGCCCCGGGCTTCCTCCTGGCAGGGTAACTCCTCCTCTTACTATTATTTCATTGGAGTCTTTGTGAACCATTCTTAGTCTGGCCCCTCACCTGAGACCACTTTGCCTTGGGAGACCCTACCAGGAGCACCTGGCTCCAGACAACTCAGCCCTCCGTTTCATAAGGGCACACAAACCTCTCCACCACGATAAGGTGATGTTTCCCAGAGAGGTGTTAAATTTTGTATTAATTAAAAAAAAAAAACATGTTAACCATGTACAAAGCTTTAAATGTTCTAGCTCTGCAGTACTTAAGTGAACTTCTACCATGCTATATTCCACTACGTTCATTACGAATGCAAAATTCTGGCCTGTTAATAGTACCAAGAATATCAAAATCCACAAAGGGAGGTAGATCATTTTCCTATTTGGCTCCTAAACTATGGAATAGTCTCCCAAACACTGTTCGAGATGCAGACACCATCACACAGTTTAAGTCTAGACTAAAGACTCATATGTTTAGCCAGGCATACACCTAATTTATACATCAACTAACAATTAGGCTGCTTTACTTAGGTCTTCCAGAACCAGAAACATTTATCATGCTCTATATCTCTGCAAAAATTGAATGGCATCTATGCTAATATTATTCTATTTGTTTCCTTGTCTCAACCTCGGGATTCATGTTAGATGCTTTTGTTTAGTGGCCCTTTGTTTCCTGCTCCACATGAAATCGAGTTTTGTGCTTCTCTTTTATGGACAATCTTATGGACTATTGACTTTTTTGTTTGTTTGAAATCTACGCTACACCTCTTGTTTGACTGGATTACCTCAAAGTAAATAAACACTGCTGTACTCACCGATGGTCTTCACCAGCACTGCTACGTGCAGTCTTAAATAGCTTACCAGAGCCAGCCACATCCACCTCTGTTCCTGCACGGTGTTGGACTACACTGCTATGTGTCTCTGAGAAATGGTGATTTCTTCGAGGAAACCCTATAGAGGATCAAATTGGGTGACAATCTTTTCTCATACAACAATTTGATTCAGCATTCCGGGCCGCGTCATCAGAGCATGCACGAACCAACTGGCTGATGTTTTTACGGACATTTTCAACCGACAACCGCTCCACTGATGATGCCATTGCATCTACAATACACACTGCTCTCTCCCATCTAGAAAAAAGGAACACATATGTGAGAATGCTGTTTGTAGATTACAGCTCAGCATTTAACACCATAGTGCCCTCCAAGCTTGATGTGAAACTCCGGGCTCTGGGCTTAAACAGCTCGCTGTGCAGCTGGATCCTGGATTTCCTGTCAGGCAGATGTCAGGTGGTTAGAATGGGCAGCAACATCTCCTCATCACTGACCCTCAACACTGGAGCCCACTCAGCCCACTCCTGTATTCCCTTTACACACATGACTGTGTGGCGACACATAGCTCCAATGCCATCATTAAGTTTGCTGACGATACGACGATGGTAGGTCTGATCACTGACAATGATGAAACAGCCTACAGAGAGGAGGTGCACACTCTGACACGCTGGTGTCAGGAGCACAACCTCTCCCTCAACGTCAGTAAAACCAAGGAGCTTGTGGTGGACTTCAGGAAGAAAGACAGAGAACACAGCCCCATCACCATCAATGGAGCAACGGTGGAGAGAGTCAGCAGCTTCAAGTTCCTCGGTGTCCACATTACTGAGGAACTCACATGGTCCGTCCACACTGAGGCCGTTGTGAAGAAGGCTCACCAGCGCCTCTTCTTCCTGAGACGGCTGAGGAAGTTTGGAATGAACCTCCACATCCTCACACGGTTCTACACCAGTACTGTAGAGAGCATCCTGACTGGCTGCATCACCGCCTGGTACGGCAATATCACCGCCCACAACTGCAAAGACCTGCAAAGGGTGGTGTGAACTGCCAGAAACATCATCGGAGGTGAGCTTCCCTCCCTCCAGGATATATATAACAGACGGTGTGTGAAAAAAGCTCGGAGGATTATCAGAGACTCCAGCCACCCGAGTTATGGGCTGCTCTCACTGCTTCCATCAGGCAGGCGGTATCGCAGCATCAGGACCCGCACCACCCGACTACATGACAGATTCTTCCCACAAGCAATAAGACTTTTGAACACATGATCTCTCACAATCAACAATCAGCACTGCACTTTATTAATCTTCATTCTGTCAAATATATTCTCCCCAATTCAATTAGTGTATATATATATTTATACCCTTATCTAGTGTATGTGTATTCTACATTGTGTGTATTGTGTACATTTGATATGTAAATTGTTGTGTAAGTATATGTACATTTGTTATGTAAATTGTGTTGTGTAAATATGTTGTTTATTGAAAAGTGGTTTATGTCTCGTCACTGTCATTACTGCAATGTTGCTCGGAACTGCACACAAGACTTTCACCTACTGTTGCACTCGTGTACACAGTAGTGTGACAATAAAGTGATTTGATTTTGATTTGATTTGATTTGATTCTTACATATAATTTCACTTTAAATTGTCTACATCTTTTTGACACTTGTTTCAATGTGTGGGGATCTCTGTCAGAAGAAGTTGTCTGAAACCCCTTGAGAGCATCTATATTGATTCTGAAGAGCATGTCGGCACCTAATACAAACCAGTCAGAGCTTTGGTGTGCTTGCGTTTGTTCCCTCAGGCTTGGTGTTGAAATTAGTAAAAGCTGCGTTCCTTGATTTAGCAAAATCTGATATGTATTTTAGTTGACATATTTTGTTAATCCTGGGACAATATTCCTGTCAAAGAAACATAGCCCAAACACTAATCCTAGCCCTAGTCATTAACAGACCCTGGAATAATTTTTTGACAAACATGTCTCCAACCCAAACCTAATTCTAACCACAGGTGGTAGTAACGCGTTACATTTACTCTGTTACATTTACTTGAGTAACGTTTTGGGGAAAATCTTACTTTTAGAGTAGGTCTAAAAGTGGGTACATTTTACTCTCACTCAAGTAAATTTCTAATTATTATTTTTTAACTTTTACTTCTTTACAATGTGTGGCGTTACTGTCGTTACTTTACTGGGTTTAATTTGAATGAATGTGTAATTTATTGAGAGATTATTGAATGGGACTTTTATGAGATCGGAAGTTCACCATTTGCATGATCGACAACTGGAGCACGAACAGACAGCATTTCTGCGTGTGCACAGCGAAGTGAGAGGGGCGTGTGCATGTGAGATGTGTGGGCATGAGGAGATCATGGTGACGAGAATGGATGTGTCTGCTATCGTTCACTCATTCACTATTTCCTATATAGTGAATGGCAGTTAGTGCACTATATCTCAACAGTAAGTGAACGAAATGTGTGAATTCGGACGAGAGTGTTGGAGCTCTGGGGCTGGTGCAGAAACGTCACATATGAAATTTAAAAATATTTGGGCCTTATTAGTTATTCTTATTAAATAATATATTAATACAATAAATCTTCATTCTGTTTGTCATTTTTAATATATACTGTGTTAATATTAAGAGTAAACACATTTGATCAAATAAAGAGTACATTTTAAAATGTATCTGTATGATTTGTCTCTCTATATGTTATTTTGTTACTTTAATCAAGTAATGAACAAGTAATTTGTGAAAGTAACAAGTTACTCACTACTTGAGTACTCTTTTAATTGGATACTTTCTTACTCTTACTCAAGAAATTATTTATGTTAGCACTTTTACTTCTACGTGAGTAATTATGTTTTTGAAGTAATTGTACTTTTACTTGAGTACAGTTTTTGGCTACTCTACCCACCTCTGATCCTAACCCTAAACCTTACCCTGAAATCTGATTAATTTATAGCAATATTGTCTCAGGACCAATGATGTTTAACCAAGGAACAGGTCCCACTTGGTAAAATCATGGGAAACAAAAATCGCAAGCACTTACTGAAATAATAATAATAATTACAAAAAAATCTAAACAGATATCTGGCTTTGCACAATTTCTGGGAATCTGAATGTAAATGGGTTTGTCAGTCTGCTGGGCAAAATCGTGTTTACAAATTCTCAGACTGCAACAATGGGCACTTCTGAGAAAAGAAAAATGAATTTGCCAAAGTTTGCAAGGTTCATGGCATTGAGTCTTTGAAAGAAGATATTCAGATTTTTTTTTTAGGCACTTTGCTGCAAGTAAATAAGGTAACCTGTATATTTTGCTCTCATGGTTGTATTGGATTTCATATGTACTCTTCACACACACACAAAATTATAAAAAATAAATAAATAAAATAATAATAATAATAAAGTAAATAAACTGTGGTTGACAATTTAACATGTCTATCAGAGAGTCCTGCTATATGGATCAGGCTTCATGCCAATTTTCAAAAGTCTGGCTATGTGAATTTGAGTGACGCAAAAGAGAGATCTTGATATTTAGTGCTTCCTTCAGTCCATCCTGAAGTGGAGCTTTCACAATAACCTGCCATCCAGTGACATGAATATATAAAACCAAATCATTAAACCCCTGACCCCCCATTATATATTTTGTGTGTTTATTCCTCAGGGATTTTCTGAGAGAGGCATACAATTTGAAGTGTGCCTCTCAACAATTCAGACATCTGTGTTTGATGATCTGAAGATTGCACTTATGTGAAGAGGAAGCTCTGGAGAGTTCTGGTGTTGGAAAACATGCACAGGGGTTAAACTTTTGTTTCGATACCAAAAGAAAATTAGAGCAGCATCAAATATCGATTGACTGATTACACCATCCTTTATGCATCATAGATGATTGTAAATGCTAGAAACTAACTTCAAGAAATAGTTTAACCAAATATGTAAATTCACATCCAATGTTGTCCTAAACCCTCATGACTTTCTTTTTTTTCTTTCTCCATGGAACACAAATGGATGGATTATGAAGGATTATCTGGTTGCTTCATACCATGCAATAACATTGAATGTGGACTGGAGAATTGAAAGTTAAAAAAAGACACAAAATCATATAAAATATCACAAAAACAGGTCTTGTGCACTATACTACAGGACATACGATAACTTTGGTTGCGAAACAGACAAAATTGTAAGTACTCACTCAAAATCTACTTTCATTGGCATATTAACAGGAGCTCATAAGATGAATAATAAAGTCTTGCACAATATCGTTAAGCAAGGATTAAAGAAAAGGGATTATTTTAACAAGGATCATTTCGGTTCGTTCTATGCAGAATTTTTTTTCATTCCGACTCTGCCATTCCATAGCCTCCTTTCCAAATGGTAACCATCCATCCATTCATCGACAACCGCTTATCCTGTGTACAGGGTCGCGGGGGGGCTGGAGCCTATCCCAGCTAACATTGGGCAAAAGGCGGGGTACACCCTGGACAGGTCACCAGTCCATCGCAGGGCCACACATAGACAAACAACACTCACACTCACAACCACACCTAGGGCAACTTTTTTTTGGAGACATCAATTAACCTAGCCTG
Organism: Moxostoma hubbsi; assembly: GCA_032164185.1. Classification (NCBI taxonomy): domain Eukaryota; kingdom Metazoa; phylum Chordata; class Actinopteri; order Cypriniformes; family Catostomidae; genus Moxostoma; species Moxostoma hubbsi. The sequence goes on from JAVLUX010000024.1 coordinate 3,816,052, forward strand.
CATGTCTTTGGATGGTGGGAGGAAGCCAGAGCACCCAGAGAGAACCCACGCAGACACGGGGAGAACATGCAAACTCCACACAGAAAGGCCGGGGCAACCGGGGTTTGAACCCACAATCTTCTTGCTATGAGGCGACAGTGCTAACCGCTGCACCATTGATCATGGTATAAATATTGGGGGGGGGGGGGGAACTCAAACTAATTTAATAGTGCTGCTTTACAATTTTCAGGGAAATAAGACAAAGGAAGGCTTGCTTATAATATAATAAAAATGCCATATGAATAGTATAGTAAATCACCTATAAATTTAATAACTTACATAAGAGCACTCTCAGTGGTCACCAGGAGCATGATGATCATTCTAGAAAAAAAAATTATGATTGCATTGGTGTGTTCACAGTTAGATCAAGTATCTCAAAGAGAGGGTATATTTCACATCATTGTGAGCAGCCTTGCAGAGTAAGTCCATTAAAACAGCATTTGAGAAGTGGAGCCCTGGCCTGTCTCACTCAACCGCTTGCCGCTTTGTTGCATTATTAATCTCCATGGCGAACCAGAGACTTGAAAGTTTCTTCATTTCTAGCTGTGTTCATTTTAGCAATTTAGCTATGAAATGTTTGCAAGATGGTTGCTCTCTTTAGTGACTTTTCACATGCACTGAAATGCACACATGCTGTATATGCCTGTTGTTACCAGCTCATCCAGTGTAACAAAATTCATATGGTTAGGCTGGACAAAAGTGTTTTAAGTCTAAAGTTCACTAAATTTGATTAGATTTCTTTCAAAACAAGATTTAAAATCTTATGCCAGTTTGCTTGTAAAGTAAATAAATCACATTTTAAGAATGTTTAGATATTTTTACTGTAAAACAAGACAAAAATACTTATGTTTTACAGTTTACATGACCGTGACTATAGTACTTTATACTGTTGGGTTGGTACCAAATCACTGGCCTTCTAATCTTGCTCCTGTCTCCCTCCCCAGGCATTAAATAACACCAAATGAGATACAATGGACAGAAATCCCCTTCCGGTATGTTTTTAGATGCTTTTGTTTTAGTGGACTCAGGAAAAAAAATGTTATGCTTCTCTTTTATGGACAATCTTATGGACTATTGACTTTTTAGTTTGTTTGAAATATACGCTACACCTCTTGTTTACCTAAAAGTAAATAAACACTGCTGTACTCACCGATGGTCTTCCTCATCACTGCTATGTGCCGTCTTAAATAGGTTGCTTGATTCCCTGTCCATCATCCATGTCCAATGGTGCTGGGGCGCATGGACTTTGAATTTGCTGGAGTTTTGGTGTCGGCCCTCTCCAGTTTCAGCAGAGAGATCCCAGCTTGTTTGCAGGTGCATGCAATCATCTTTCTTCTGACATGGTTTTATTTTACTCATCATCTTCAGCCCACCTGTTAGATGGAGTTAACAACTATTGCGCTGCTATTGAAATTGCGCGTCATCCATTGAGGGTCACGCCAACATCCCTGAAGATTACAAACTGATTCTTCTGACAACACCACATACTGGCCATCTGGTCTTCATGCCGTCGCCCTCCGACTGGTGAAAGTGATGTGAAGCAGGGTGTCAATTTAGATAATCTCAGCTTGCTGAAACATGCATCTTTTATATCACCGCAAAACACAGATGTCGCCACTAATAAGATGGACCTCATTAATGCATGATCAAGATCAAACAAGTCTTTTATTCTAAATAACTTTTTTATATTTTGTGCTCTGCACTTTTTTTTTTTTTTTAATCACTGAGACCTGGCTGAATCCTAGCGAACAAATGGCCTTGGGAGATCTGACATTGCCACGCTGTGACTTTTTAAATTCCCCACTGACATCAGGGTGAGGAGGTGGCATTGCCACTGTTTTTAGAATCATGTTTAAAAGCAGAATGCTGCCTATGGACATGTATTCCAGTTTTGAGGTCCAATTATTAAAGATTGACATCTTTCCTGCTTTCTGTGCACTTGTGTACAGACCTCCCAGATTTAATATGGACTTCATCCAACAACTTTCGTATTTTCTCTCTGGACTGGTGTCTCGTGGTGATAGACTCCTGATTCTTGAGGATTTTAATATTCATGCATGCTGTCCATCAAAACTTCTGGTAAATTAATTTCACTCCCTCACTGAGTCTTTAAAATTTTGTACGACATGTCACTGGTCCTCAAATCAAATCAAATCACATCCCTTTATTGTCACTCAACCATATACACAAGTACAACAGTGGGTGAAAATCTTGGGTATGGGTTCCAAGCAACATAGCAGTATGACAATTACAATAAACATCTGATTTACACATAACACAGTTTACACATCTGTTACACAACACAATATACAATATACACCTAATAATATACAATATAGAGTATACACAAAATAAGAAGACTGTATACAATAAAAATACACTGTACCCCTCCCCCATGTAATCAGTTGAAATAAATATGAAATGTTTTATTGACATTCAGCTGTCGGTTGATAGTCAGTTGCCAGTGTTATTAAGTGAAGTATAAAATGTGGGTCCAGTCTGAGGCTAAAAATGTGTGGTGCTGATATATGTATAATTAGTGATCAATAGCTCTAAAGTCTGATTGCTTGGAAGAAGAAGCTGTCATGAAGCCCATGGCTCAGGTGGCTGGAGAATTTTTTTCACACACTACCTGGTATAGATGTCCTGGAGAGAGGAAAGCTCACCTCCCATGATGTGTCTGTCAGTTCGCGCTACCCTTTTCAAGGCTTTGCGACTGAGGGCGGTGCTGTTGCTGTACAAGGTGCTGATGCAGCCAGTCAGGATGCTCTCTACAGTGCTGGTGTAGAACCGTGTGAGGATGTGGTGGTTCATTCCAAACTTCCTCAGCCATCTCAGGAAGAAGAGGCGCTGGTGAGCCTTCTTCACAATGGAATCAGTGTGGCCAGACCATGTGAGTTCCTCAGTAATGTGGACACAGAGGAACTTGAAGCTACTGACTCTCTCCACTGGTGCTCCATTGATGGTGGTGGGGCTGTGTTCACTGTATTTTCTCCTGAAGTCCACCACAAGCTCCTTTGTCTTACTGACATTGAGGGAGAGGTTGTGCTCCTGACACCAGCATGTCAAAGTGTGCACCTTCTCTCTGTAGGCTGTTTCATCATTTTCAGTGATCAGAATTACCACGTCGTATCATCAGTAAACTTAATGATGGCATTGGAGCTATGTGTTTCCAAACAGTCATGTGTGTACAGGGAATACAGGAGTGGACTGAGAACACAGCCCTGCAGGGCTCCAGTGTTGATGGTCAGTGACGAGGAGATGTTGCTGCCCATTCTAAATGCCTGGCGTCTGCTTGACAGGAAGTCCAGAATCCAGCTGCACAGCAAGCTGTTTAAGCCCAGATCCTGGAGTTTCTCATCAAGCTTGGAGGGCACTATGGTAAGCAAGCTGCAGTGAATCCAGTGAGGCAGGTAGCACAGAGCAGATGTAATCTCTGATTAGTCTCTCAAAGCATCTACTGATTATGGGGGTCAGAGCAACAGGATACCAGGTATTTAAGCAAGTGATTTTGGATTGTTTTGGTAAATGCTCATTGGTGGACGTTTTAAAGCATATGGGGAACACAGACAAGGAGAGGGAATGGTTGAAAATGTCCATAAAAACACCAGCCAGTTGGTTCGCGCATGCTCTGATGGCACAGCCCGTAAAGCTGTCTGGACCCGTGGCTTTACGTATATTCACCCATCGGAAGGATTGGGTTACATCTGATACAGAGACGGAGAGTGAACTAACATCTGTAGCTTTGGCCACAGGAGCTCTCTCCACGAGGGTGGTGTTTTTTCCTACGAAACAAGCATAAAAAGTATTAAGCTCATTCGGGAGAGAGGCAGCTGTGCTTTTATTCCCTTTGAAGTCTGTGATGATATTAATTCCCTGCCATATGCTTCTAGAGTCGGTGGTGTTGAACTGTCCATCAATCTTGTCTCTGTACTGGCATTTGGCTGCTCTGATAGTTTTGCGGGAATTAAAAGCGGAGGTCCGGACATTAAGTGCTGCAAGAACAACGCTATTAATCCACAGTTTCTGGTTAGGGTTCCATATTGATTTGGTTGGCACTACATCATCTATGCACTTCCTGATGAAACACGTTACGGTAAAATGTAGCATAGAATCTGACTGGTCTGGATCGTTCTGAGGGCGGTTTCTTCCAGTTTCAGTACCTGCCTGTAAGCAGGCAGAAGCAAAACGGAAGAGTGGTCCAATTTGCCAAATGGTGGGCTGGGGAGGGATTTGTAGCCATCCCGGAAGGGAAAGTAGCAATGGTCCAAAACCCGGTCCCCTCGTGTGTTGAATCTGATGTGTTGGTAGTATTTCAGTGCTATTGACTTGAAGTTGGCTTCGTTAAAGTCCCCGGTCCTCGGTCACAATGAACGCGGCCTCATAATATGGGTCATACATTAGATCTTGTGTTATCTTATGCTCTTTCTGTATCCAACTTAGAGGTCTTAGATATTGGCATTTTTTTACCATTAATCAATAATATTTGTGTCTGTCTCTACTTGTCCTCTCCATACTTTTTCTCAGCCATTATGTCACGCCCAGTCCATTCTCTCGTCTACTGCCAATCTTTTTTTTCGAATTTTATTGCATTTCACATATGATGTCTCAGCTGGACTCGACACTGAATCATTGGTTGAACCATTAAATAAATCTTGTACTTTTACACTTGATAATGTCGCTTCGCTTAAGCAAAGGAGAGTAAAGGGTGTTTCACAGCCTTGGTTAAATGACGTCACCCGTGCTCTAAGACAAGAGTGCAGAAAAGCTGAGCACAAGTGGAAATGAGACAAGCTTCAGGTCTCTTATATGAGATTTTAAAGATGTGTTTAACTAAAATCAGAGAGCTGTAAATGAAGTGAAAGCTAAGTTTTTCTCTAAATTAATCTGTGATGTTGCAAATCAACCAAAAGTACTGTTCAAAACAATTGATTCTGTTTTAAACTAGCCACCCAAGAGACCTGTGAAACATTTTTAAACTTCTTTTATAACAAAATTTAGCAGATTAAAGGTGCTATAGTACCTTCAATATTTTATCAACCACGATTACCTTCCCCATCCAGCTCCCTGTCTCACTTTCAACCAGTTATGTCAGCACAGTTAGCAGATGTTTCTCAGGGACAGGGCACCCTCTGGCATCCACTCCCAGACCACTGGGACCTCCACGTCTGGCCTTTGGATGGGATGCAGAATATCTAAGCGGTCTACCATCAGCCGTCGTAGACACAATCACTCAAGCCAGAGCTCCCTCTACCATGCAGGTTTATGCCCTAAGTGGTGCTTAGTAGCCTCCGTTCCCTGATTGAGGGAACGAGACATTGTGTCGAAGAAGCGACACTAGGGGTCTCTCTTGAGCGCCTTTTGCATCTCTGATCTATGAGAAAAGGCCAATGAGAAATTGGCAGACAGAATTTGCATGTCCTGTCCCCGGACATAAGGGTATAAAGGAGGGGAAATACATCTATTTCATTCAGGATTTTTCTGAGGAGCCGATAATGGTTCGGCCGCAACAGTGGCTTGGTTCTGCGACGTAGCCAGGAGGGCACAACGTCTCGTTCCCTCCATCAGGGAATGAAGGTTACATCCATAACCTCGACGTTGTGTCGAAGAAGCAACACTAGGAGTCCAATTTAAATCACACCATGCACTGAGCCATGTACATGTACTGCTGAAACAGGAGTGGGCAGGTATTTTACGTGCCAAAGCAACCGGCTGTATCAGACTGCACGTACCCTTCACCAATGCCCCAAAAATCATCAGATCCTTCTGGTTCTTTACACCCTTACAGGGGGGAACAAGGCGATGCTGCCAAGCATGGGAGCAGGCCATGCCAGCCACGCCTTTTCTCTCTCTATGTTTCTCACATAGAGCTATAGCGACTGGGCCCCTCATACGCATCGGGGAAAGGTGATATTTCCCAGTTTCCTATTATTTTAGGGGGAAAAGACCCTGCGGAGACCACACCTGCCCAAGCTCACAAGGGGACCGTACTGCGGAAAATACACACATGGAGAAGTCCATGTAGGAGGCCTGACCTGTGAAGCACCTATTCCAGTACAGGGTAGATTGAGTACCCGCATTGGATTTGGTTGGCAAATTCCTCCGCTGAATTTGCTGACCCAGAGGGCTAGGGAGGAGTCATCCAGGGACCCAAGTTAGTGGGATCTTCTGGGGTAAGGGTGCACGATTTTACCTCTGCGAGGGAAAGGGTGCTAAGTGCAAGCGATTCACCCGGTCAGTTTGTCAGCGTGGAGGTTCCAGAGGACTGGGTGCGGATGCCAGAGCGTGCCCCGTCCCTGAGAAAGAAGGTCCTTCCAAGAGTGACTTGTTCCTCATCCTCCCTGACCTTGCATAGCATCTGTGCAAGAAGGCTCACTGGGGGAAATTCGTACTTGCGCAGCCCCGTGGGACAGCTGTGTGCCAGCGTGTCTGCCCTGAGGGGAGCCTCAGATCGGGCATACCAGAGCGGGCAGTGGGAGGTATCTCAGGAGGCGAACAGGTCAACCTGAACCTTGCTGAGCCGTTCCCAAATCAGCTGTTCCGACAGGGGTGAAAGCGTTGTCATGATAGCGCGTCCGCCACCACGTTGAGGTTGCCTGGTATATGAGTGGCATGCAACGACTTGAGTTTCTGCTGGCTCCAAAGGAGGAGACGACGGGCAAGTTGTGACATGTGGCGGGAGTGTACGCCGCCTTGGCGATTTCTGTAGGCTACCGTGGTGGTGCTGTCTGATCGAATCAAGACATGTTTGCCCTGAACTAGTGGGAGAAGAGGAGGACCTTGTACTGATGCACATGGCCATCGAACACAAACCGTAGGAAGGGTCAATGTCGAGGCAATATTGAGACGTGGAAGTACGCGTCCTTCAGGTCTACCTCTGCGAACCAATCTGGATGCCGGACACAAGTTAAAATGTGTTTTTTGCGTGAGACTATTGAACGGGAGTTTGTGCAAGGCCCGGTTGAAAACTCGCAAGTCTAAGATCCGTTGTAAGCCACCGTCTTTCTTGGGTATGATGAAGTAAGGGCTGTAGAAACCATTCTTCATTTTGGTTGGAGGGACAGGCTCTATCGCGTCTTTGATTTGTAAGAGAGTCGCGTTTTCTGCCTGCAGGGATTTGGCGTGTGCGGTAAAGCAGGCTGGCAAATTTAATCGCATAACCAAGTCGAATGGTCCTGGCCAGCCAGCGTGATGGATTGGGAAGTGAGAGCCATGCGTCCAAACTCTGAGCTAGGAGCACTAAGGGGACAGTTATTTTTGACTTACCCAGCAGGTAATGTGCTGTCGGGAGGCAAGGGTGCGTCCCAAGGCTCTGGTGTTGAGAGAAGACTCAAAGCACTTACCTTGCTCCGCACACCCGGCAGGGGGCAGGTTAGTGACTGTGGAGCAGGTCCCGTGGAGGCATCCCCTGACCTGTCAGAACCGGCCGGCCGGCTGGGGAACAGTCATGGGGCTGAAAGCGAGAGGTCTGCGTCCAGCATGCCAGGAATGTTGAGGTGTGGCGGCAGAGTGCTGTGAGAATGGCATTTGCAGGCCAGGTGACGCAGAGACAAAGGAAATAGCTCTTTTATTGAAAATGTTGGTACGGGCAAATTAAATAAATTCAAACAAGGATTCTCGCCCGGCCCTCCACCTGGGGACGGAATGGTCTTCTTACCAGCTCCGGAGCGAACGTATTGGTCTCTGGACCGCTTGGGAGCCTTCCAGATCCTCTCTGCAGGCGCTGAGAGCTGGGCCCGGGTTGAGGTGGAGCTGCACGTTTCTTAGCTGCAGGAGGACACCCTCAGTGAGCAGACGGAGCATGGCCCATGGTGGCAGGTTTGCATCGGGGCAGGATGTGTGAGATGGCCTCCGTCTGCTTTTTCATCACGGAGAACTGCTTGGCAAAGTCCTTGATGGTGTCGCCGAAAAGACCGAAACTGGGAGACAGGTGCGTCGAGGAAGCGTGTCTTGTCTACTTCGCGCATCTCGACCAAGTTCAGCCACAGATGACGTTCCTGAACCACGAGTGTGGCCATCACCTGCCCGAGTGACCGCGCTGTGACCTGCGCGGCCTTGGGATCAGGACTACCCAAGTGCAGATCTTTAAGTGCCTTGGACTGGTGGACTTGCAGGAGGGCCATGGCATGCAGGGCAGAAGCGGCCTTTCCGGTGGCGCTGTAGGCTTTGGAGGTCAGTGAAGACGTCATCCTATAGGCCTTGGAGGGGAGCACAGGTGGATCGCAACCACTCTGTCCACCTGGGTGACTGCCGTGTACCTGTGGGCTGCTCCGCTGTCGAGGGGAGCAGATGAGTGAGAGGCTTGGTGACAGGTGGAGAAGGGTGTCCTTCATGAACTCGTCATCTCATCATGCACTTCCGGGAAGAAAGGAACCGGGGAGGGGGGGGGCATGGCTGTGAGCGGCGCTCAGACCCAAGGGACCAATCATCCAGCCGCAAAGGCTGTGGGGGGACGGAGGGTTCCAGTCCAGCCCCACTCTGACGTTGGCCCGGGCAAGCATCTCGGACATCTGGGCCTCAGCCTCAGACTGGACATGCTGGCCCGAAGATGGCAGCCTAGTCGAGTCATCCGCGTCAGACGTCAGACCACTCTCCGATGGGCTCAAGAGGATAGGCAGGCTGGCTGTGAGGCGAACTACTGTTGCCTTGAGACTGGACGGAAGTCAACGAGCATGCCGGGGGGTAGGCGAAACCGAGCCCGCTGCCATCCCCAGATCGCCTCCAATGCCAGCCTTGTCGTCCTCAATCCAGTGGGAAGAAGGTGCGACGCGGGGGGCGGCTGGAGTGGCGTTCCTTCTGTTGAATGAAAGCCGCGGCCACAAAGTTGCCATGGTCATGTTCTCGCAGTGAGAACATGAACCATCCACAAACGCTGCCTCGGTGTGATCACAGCCCAGACACACGAGACAGCGCCTGTGGCCATCTGAAGCGGAGAGCACTCTACCGCATCCAGGAACTACACAGGGGCGGATGGGCATCTTTATAAAGACGCGTCCTGAAAAGGACGTTCAACGCCAGCTGCGTATTTGCTCTTTTAGAGAAAATAAATCTTTTAGAGAAATAACTCTTTTAACTGCGCTGTCAAAGTGCCCAGGGGCAAGCTGCACTGCCGAGCAGATAAGGGAGAAAGCCGCTGATATGCGCGGTAGATCCATCAGCATCTGCTCAGAGATGAGAGGAACAGTGTGTGACTCGCAGCTCGCTGCATACACAACCATTGGCTCCAAAGAAAATTTCTGAATGAAACAGACGCATTTCCCCTACTTTATACCCGTATGTCCGGGGCGGGACATGCAAATTCTGTCTGCCAATTTCTCATTGACCTTTTCTCATAGATCAGAGATGCAAAATGCGCTCAAGAGAGACCCCTAGTGTTGCTTCTTCGATACAACGTCAAAGTGAGCGACAGACGGAGAACTGTAGTTCATTATGCAGTGCAGTTGTTCATCAACTGTAAATATAACAGGATTACATATACAGTATACACGTATTATGTCAAAACGACATTGCTGTTGATCAAGTCATGTCAAGTCAAATTTATTTTCAAAACGTGTTGTTTCAAAGCAGCTGTACATAAAATAATGCTAATTATAGAAATTATATTTAACTATTAGTGGTTAAAATAAGTAAATTAAGTAAGTGTTGTGGGTCAATGTTAAACAAAATTATTTTGTATGAACTATAAATTTGAGTGTTAAAGTTCTTGAAGTCAACCCTGCGATTAGTGGCCATCCCACACTACCACCTAAGCCACAGCCGCCCTTGTAGAGTGAGTCGGCCACTAATTGCATGGTTGGCGGTTCGATTCCCGGCCCACATGAGTCCACAAGCCGAAGTGTCTTTGGACAAGACACCGAACCCCAAGTTGCTCCCAATGGCAGGCTAGTGCCTTCCATTGCAGCTCTGCCATCATTGGTGTGTGAGTGTGAGTGTGAAAGGGTAAATGAGTCACAGTGTAAAGTGCTTTGAAAATTGCTAAGGTTAAAAAAGAACTATATAAGTGCAAACCATTTACCATTCTTCTTGAGAAAATCTGATCATAGTACAGTAAGATAAAAGGTCATATCATAAAGGCAATATCAATGCTGATAGCACAGGCTTTTACACCTCTGTAGCTTTGCTTCAAAACAGAGATAAAGTCAGGATGTAGAAACAGACTAATTTCCCCTGTAATTCTATGAGTCAGTCAAAAAAGAAACCCACCGTAGGTCGGAGGCTGATAATGTTATGGAAGGGTTGACAAGACAGAAGGTTGCTAATGATGAGCGATTTAAAGTCCGGCAAAAAGCCAACATATTTCATCTTTCCAGTGAACTGATGAATTGTTCCTGGTCTGGTGTGGGACACACTGGTAATCATAGATCTTCATCTGGGATTAAATTCACAGAGACACCATATAGAAGATTTTGTGACAATCATCATGTTTCCATTCAAGCTACAAATGTTATTTATGCTAAAAAATAATAATAAGTAAATACATAATTAATTAAATTGGAATATCGCAAAAACAATTTGCGAATAAAGCAGTATTTCCTTCAGTGTTTACAAAACACAATTGTCACTTTCTGGGGAAATTGAAGCCACTTTGGCTCTTTTATTAAATGTGATTAATTTCTTGCAGTTTAGAGTGTTCAGACAACACGGTTTGCTAGTATTCAATGGCAGATGACTTATGTCTGGGAGTGAAAGTGTGTAAGACAGTTCAGGGAGGTAATAAAGTAGTACACAATCATTTTGATGACAGGCTTTGGTATTTCATAATAACCACAGCAACATTTGTGATGTTATGCAATTGATAATTGTGATGTTATGATATTGATGATATTTTCTTAGTAAATTATGTATGCACACGGTTTGTTGAAGCAAAGTCACAAGAAATCAAGTGCTGTTGCACAAAACATGAGCTTCACGTTCCTGCTTAAACCTATGAAGTATGTGGCCCTCTTTCTCTCATTATAAGTTCAAAGATAGGAGATGAGTTGAATTTAGCATACACTAGCATATTTTCCTCATGAATCGAAACTTATGAAGACCATAAAACAAAGTGTAATGGTTCTAGTCAAACAGGAAACATTCCTTTGTTTTCCTTTGTCTGCTGGTTTCTACAAATCCTCATAATTGCTCATTATACTCTACATAATTGCCCCCGAAAATGTTTTCTTGTTCTCTTGTTAATTGGAGTGATGAGTTGGACTTCCAGAAAGCTCTTTCCCCAGGGATACACCCTCCTGTTCTCCGCATTCATCTCTGTCATTCCACTCCTGTGTGAAACTGGAACATAAAGAATTTGCATATCTACAGTTTACCCATGTGGAGGGTTCAGCTCTAAGGCAGTGTAAATTACAAAAGTTATCTTTTGATACAAATAAAGTATTGAGCATTATTGTGGATATCCTCGAGAGTTGACAGTAGCTTATGAGTCCACTGGGCTAGAAACTACAGCTGTGGCTTATAGAAACAGAGATTTAATATCTGAAAGATGTGTAATTATAATTAATTTAACGTGGCCTAGTGCTTGATTATCTGCGTTAGATGGCGCTAGGAAGTGTAATCAAGCTTGAAATCATGATCGCCAAGGAGACAGCAGATTACATGATTTATAGTGAATTCTATTTTGAGTTATATTTTGGGCTGCTCTAACCCAAAACTGATTGGATCGCTTAAGAAAACATAGATTTAAACACTGTAGTCATATGGATCACTGTAAATGAGTTCAATAGAAAGGAGGCGGCGAGAACCGGCTTGACAATATAAATAATATTTTAATGAAAAACTTAAACAAAAGACACAAACATCAACAAACGATGGTCAGCTGCCCGTAAATATTCTCTCTCTCTGTCGCACCACCATCCGCAGTCAGTCTTTATGCCTCTCTGAGGCTTAATTAGCCTGATAAGGGACCAGGTGTGTACAATCATGACCCTGCCCAGCCCTCCGCCCTGTCACATTCCTCCTTTGTTCTCTCAGGCTGGGGAGCCCACGGCATGACGTACACCCCATTTCCCCCCCCCCCCTTTTCCTGGTGGAGGGCGAGCCCTAAGTCCCGTCTGCCGGCAGGTCATCCCCGTGTTCCTGAATTTGGGAGGGGACAGGGGGAGGGAAACAAAAATAATAAAAATATGTGTGGGGGGGGTACGTACTTCCTGCAACATTGTATTACCCCCCCAAAAAATACTGTAAAATTTAAAAGAGAGGACAAAAAAACACTTACTTGCCGGTTCTCCGATACGCCGTAGATTGGTCCTCCGCCACTCCTCCACCCTCTAGTGGACAACAGCCATGCCTCACCAGGCGGATCAGAGGCAGTCCTCCAGCCCCTGGTGGACGAAACACCCCGTCGTGTTTTCGGGGATCAGAAGGGGTCTCCCCTGCCCCTGGCAGCAGTTCTCCAGCTCCAGGTGGTTGGCAGTGAGCCCCTCCCCATTTCAGTGGATGGTAGGGGTCTCCTCTGCTCCTGGAGTGGCCCTGACTGCTCCATGTGGTCAGCTAGGAGCCCCTTCTCCCCTCGCGGTCGGCGACCAATTCATCCGCTTCCAGGTGGCCGAGCTCCTCCTCTGGAAGACGGCCATGGCTGCTCCGTTGGGGTGGATGTTAGCGGCGAGAACTCCACTACGGCTTATCCCTCCTCCTTCCCAGGTCTTCGGCACCAGTGTTAAAGAGTTAAATGGAAAGGAGGAGGTGAGAACCGGCTTGACAATATAAATAATATTTTAATGAAAACTTAAACAAAAGACACAAACATCAACACACGACGGTCAGCTGCCCATAAACGATCTCTCTCACTCGCTCCACCATCCGTAGTTGGCCTTTATCCCTCTCGGAGGCTTAATTAGCCTGATAAGGGACCGGGTGTGTAAAATCACGTCCCGGCCCTGCCCTCCACCCAGTCACAATAACTTTTATGCTACCTTTATGTGCTTGTTGGTGCTAGAAAGTTTTGGTCACCATTCACTTGCATTGTCTGCGCCTACAGGGTTGAGATATTCTGTTAAAAAATTGTATTTGTGTTCTATGGAAAAAAGAAAGTCACACAACTGGTGTGGCATGAGGGTGAGTAAATGATTAAATAATATAGATATTTTTTTTACATGAACTCTTCCTTTCATTTTAGCAGTTAGCTAAAGTTTGCCCTGTTAGCCCCTGCTGGTAGATGTTGCAACTACAACTTCTCGCTACATAGAGCTTCTTTCTCCAATTACAGCCATTCAAAAGTAGTCGTATTCTGACAAAATAAATTTGTAATTTTAAGCCAGTTTTTTTGCCAGTTTTTCATTATATTATTGTAGATTTATACCACGGATCGGTTAAATGCTTGATTCTGATTGGTTGACGGACAATCTAAGGTGTGCAATTGAGCGCAACAGTCTGGTTCCAGAAGTAAAAAGTGGAGTGGAGATTTCGTAGTGAATTCTGTTAACAGAGCCGTGTTTGGTTTTTGCTTTTCTAATATGGTAACCATTAGCCATCTTCACTTAGTGCACCTAAGAGCACTACGTATTACAGCTGAGCTTCCAGACTTTAGCATGGTCATTTGAGCTCTGCTTCTTTGATTTTCATTTTGATCTTTTAATCAATTTAGCTTTATGCTTTTATTTTGTTACCTATTCATAACTGTTCGTTGTCTTTCATTTATTAAATATTACATTTAGTTATTATTTAGTTAGGGATCCCAAGGGTCATTTTATTGTGTAAGTAGTTTTATTAGGTCAGGCCACCTTAATTCTCTTAAATGTTTACAGATATCTCTTCTCAAGAAAACTAAAATTTACTGGATGAGATAAGTGACAATATACAGCACTGGTTAAATAAATATGCCAATGCTTTACTTATTTTGATGGGGATTTTTATATGCCATTAAACAGTGTTTTGGAAAGGTTTCCCCCTAGAACTGCCTCTACAAATCCAATTATGGATGCCTTTATGGATACCAATAGCAAAGACTCTATACTTGAAGCAGCAAGTACCATTCTAAGCAGTCTCAAATAGATTATTGGATTATCTCCCAAAGCCTGGCAGATAGCTTCAACTCAGTCAATATTCATGCTACACCTCTTACAGATCACAGAGCTATCTCTCTTAAGGTTAGTCTTTGTGCATCCCTTAATTACAGTTCAACTCTTTCTTATTGGAAACTTAACTCTCTTCTCCAATTTGAAGATGTCAAAAATAATATTATGTTACTAATAGAGCATCATTGGAGGAGAGATTTATGAATTCTAACTTGCAATGTAAATTAGATGAGATCTATACTTATAGAGCACAGGGTGCCTACACAAGACTAAGACAATAAAATGGGTAGAGATAGGAGAATTCAATTCAGCATATATTTTTCAGATTAGAAAAAAGTAACTTAAAAACCCTCACTAATTGAAACCCTGAATGTTGATGGGACAGTTACTAATAATGCAAAAGAAACTGCACATTTCTGTGCTAATTTCAACTGTAACCTTTACCAATGCAATTACTCTGTACTCTGTAATTGCCTGTACATTTCTGGAATCTGTTAAAAATTGTAGGACTATCTCAGATAGTGATAGAAACTTCTGCGACAATGAAATTACTCTAATAGAGGTTTATAACTCAATTATAGAACTCCAAAATAATAAATCACCCAGAACTGACGGACTTACCACAGAATTTTACAAATTATTCTCTAAAGAACTGTACCCTTTTCTACTTAAGGTCTTTGAAGAAAGCATACAGAATGAAACTCTTCCCCCAACTCAAGGTTTAATTACTCTAATTCCAAAACCCCAAAAAGATTGACTTTTAATTGACAATTGGTATTATATATGCTTGCTTAACAATGACTACAAAATCCTAGCTCTTGTATTCTCTAAAAGATTCAAATCTGTACTGGGCTTCTTAATAGAAGAGACACAATCTGGTTTCATGAAGAAAAGGCATATAGCCAACAATATAAGATTAGTTATTGATTTATTAGAATTAATACACAAGCTCAGCTTTATTCTTTAGATTTTTATAAGGCATTTTATTAATTGGAGCACCAATTTATTATTAAGTCTTAAGACACTCTTTTTTTGGTTTTGGTGATATGTTCTGCTGAGTAATTAAAACCCTTTAAAATAATGGTAGCTGCTCAGTCAAATAAAAAAAGATTAAACGTGTCTAGAGAAGACAAGGCTATCCCATCTCCCCCTGTTTATTTCTACTGTCTGTGCAGTTACTTTCAACATCTATAAATTAAGTCAAGTCAAGTGGTTTTATTGTCATTCAACCATATACAGTTAGTACAGTACACAGTGAAATAAAACAACATAGGACAAACACAGAACCACATGAGACTACACAGACTAAATAACATACCTATATAAAGTGCACATGCAAACGTGTGCATAAAGCACAGGACAGTACAATAAATTAATAAAAATTAACAGGACAATAGGCACAGTGAGAGACAGTGCAGCGCCGACCAGTACACAGTAGTGCAAAAAGATGACAGTTTCTAAAAATGCCAAATGTAAACATAACATACTATGAGATAGTGTTCTATGGACATAGCAGTTATTGAGGTAGCAGCCAGCTATAAAGTGACAATAATTAAAGTGCAACTCAGGACACGTGTGTGTGTGTGTGTGTGTGTGTGTCAGTCCAGTCTCTGAGTATTGAGGAGTCTGATGGCTTGGGGAAGAAGCTGTTACACAGTATGGCCTTATTTCAGAAGGTCTTATTCTAAACTATACAGAGTTTCTAAATAAATGTAATTTCCCAGTTACTCCTAAAGAATTCTCCAATGTTATTGATGCAATTCCTAAAGGAGCTCTTATGCTTTTACGGGAGGCTGTTAAATCCCCATTATTTTTTACTTATCTCTTTAGATCCACTCGAAACCCCAGTTGGGAAACTGTGCTTTTTATCACATCCTTCTTCATGTAACTTTAGAATGAGATCTCTTTTCCAAAAGGAGCTTGTAACAATTCCATATATGGTGTCATACTGGGAGAACTTTGTTAACAATGTTGAATGGAAAAAAGTATGGACATTGCCTCTTAAATATATATTAACTAGCAAAGTACGGGAAGTATCGTTTAAATTATTACATAGATTTTACCCAGCAAAATACATGGCATTTAAATAAGACATAGATACAAATTGCTCTATATGTGGTGTCCCTAATGAAACTGCTCTTCTTATCTTCTGGGATTGTGCTTATACTCTATACTTGGATAGATTTTTGGATTTAGAAGTTTATTAACCAGAACTTACTCTTGGGTTTCTCAATGTTGTTTAATAATTTGTTGTTTGGTTTCTATAGCATCAACAAAGCAAAAAAAGTATTTTCTTATTCATTTATTATTGCTACTTGCCAAATTTCACATTCATCGATGTAAATTCAGTCATCAAAAACCCTTATTTATTATTTATAAAGAAGAAATCAAGCAATACATCCAAATGATTTCACCTTCAAAGAGCTCCAAAGCCCTTAAGATAGTAAACCTCTTTCAATTATTTTGTTAAACTTTGGTATGTCATACATTATATTTGGATATTTGGTGCTTCTCGCTTATATTTGTATGTACTACTTTTATTAACTTTGTACATCTGTATGTTATTGCACATTTTTGCTTCTGAAGAGTTTGTCATAAAATCATCAAATTGTTCTCATTAAATTCATTAGGGTATACCGAGTCGGCCATTTAGAATTTTCTGAAAAACATACTTTTTCAAACTCGTCCTAGGCCATGTGTCCAATTTGCACAAAAATGGTCCTGCATCATCTAGATGCACTCATGACGAAAATGATATTCACAGAATTTTGATAAATCATTCCATTTTCAAATGGTGCTTCAATGAATTTGATGGAGAGCACACCAAAAGGGATGTTAGGGTGTATCTCTGTAACGCGTTGGCATATTCATACCAAATGTATTATTTGTTATGAATAATATAATCTATAATGTCTATAATTTATAAGAGTCTATAAGAGTCTATAATGCTACGATTCTCAGGGTGCCTGCTCAGTTTTGGAATAGTGCCACCTAGTAGTCACAAGATATGAAAAAAAAGCTAATTTTTGCTTATAACTTCTGAACAGTTTGTCAAAAAAAGTCTATAAATATAAAGTCTATTTTCAGAACAGCGCCACATACTGGACAAAAATTCTAAGAAGTAGTTTTTTTTTGTTTTTTTAAATAAATGGGGTTCTTTGTGATTGAAAGTTAACTTTTTCTAACTCATACACTGTTCATTGGACTCTAACCAAAAACATGAAATAAAGCTCATTTTGCTGCTCATGGTACAGATAATTGGCTTGACCCCAGTATCGATGCTTGCAGCTATATTTTATGTATTTTTTTCCTTGGCAATAAAAAAACTAATTATATATTTGTACATATTGGGATATTTTGCAATAAAGGTAAAGTTTCTATAAAATAAAGGTATTGTTTCTATATCTATTGTTTCAATAGTTTTATATATTCCCATAGTTTTTATTCACTGACATCATTCGCAATGCTACATGAATTGAGTTAAGTACTTAAAATGTTAAGTAAACAGCCTTGTACCTTAGTCTTTATGTCCAATTTTCAAATACTTTATTGCCTCAAAACAAAGTTTGTGATGTTGTGATTCACCTCGGAGCTGGTTTGTTTGCTCGTTGTCTCCTAAAAAAAGTTTATAGGAGAAATGCTTCCGGAAATACTTCCGGAAACCAGGCGGCTGAAAATGTGGGTGGTCTGAATAGCAGAAAGCACCTGTAGGACAAGGCTACAAGGTCTCATGAATAATTTTAAAACACTGTGGACATATATTAGAACTATAACACTAAACTACATCACATCCAATTGACTTCATCCAGTTAATTTCAAACCAATAAAAATAAAATAGTCCACAAAACAGCTGAGTTAAATATATTCCCTGAGAACCGAGAAGTAAAATGTGCTTTTATTGCATTCAAACTTGTGCAGCACATACATATATATAGTATTAACATTAACCTTAAGTATTAAATCTTGTTTTACACTTAAAAAACATTCTGCCATCATATTACCCATACAACTTTCTTTCTTCAATGGAACATGAAAAAATTAATTAAGCCGAATCGTGATGCAGCTCTTTTTCATACAGTGAGAGGATACAGTGATCAGGGGGCAAAAATGACCATCAATGTAATCCATATGATTTATGCACTATATTAAAAGTATTCTGAAGCCATGCAGTAGTCTTGGTTCAGGAAAACTTACTTTTTAGTTGTTATGCACCAGTTTCAGAAGGTAATAGTGTCTTGGGGCAAAAAATGCCACTGAAAATGACAAAAATGCCCCACAAATTCAAAATGTATGGGCAAAAATATTCCCTATAAATGAATTGTTATATTCTTATATGTTTCATAATATTTTATTCTAAACCTAAAAAAAAAAACACAAAATGCGAGTTGATGTTAATTTAAATGTATATGCAATAGCCTTACTGAATTCATTTGGAATTTATTTTAATGAACTGCTTATTTAAAATTTAATTAAAGTATTTTACATACAAATTTTATACAGTTTATTTATGCCCTATAAGGGTTAAAATTGCCCTAAAAATTAGATCAGTTGATAAAAAAAGTTTATTTCTGACCCTGTTATGTACTGATAATGTTTCACTCACTCGTAGCTCTCGTATCTCATTTGCACGTCTTCAAACTAACAGCATTGTGACTGGTTGTGTGACACACAAGAACTAATGGTGTTCAGAATTATCAAACTCAATGTCCAAAAAAATGTTTTCACAGATGGTGGCCTTGGAGAAATATTGATGGAGTTGAAGGATGTTGTAGTTCTTGGAGGTGAGAAATAGTCAAACACCACTTCACCGATCATCACCCTGCTCATAAGTCTACAGAGACTACAGGGTTGAAAATCAACAAGTTGACTATGGTATTACTGTGATTTTCAAAAGATTGCAGAAAGACCGCAAAAACTGCTGTGGTATTTCTGGGTCTGTATATTTGAATTTATACTGATGTTGGATTTGTGAAACACCAGAGGAGGTGAGGTGAAACAGAACTTTCTCAATTCTTCTGAAGACAAGCCAAGAACATACGTGTCATGTATTTTTTATAAAAAAGGGTACTATATTTATATTCAGATATAGTATTATGAGGATGAACATTTCATGATGTATGCCTCAGTGTCAGTAGTTTTGGGCACTTAACTGAGGTCTCAATAGTGCAGAGCATTTCATCTGTAAGCCCCTGTGTCATTAAAACATGTTGAGAAGGGTTGACGAGCCAGCGCTGGGGTGCTCTAAGGGGACACTTCAAAAAGTCAACTCAGATGAATCATTCATGCTAAAGGTACCATGGAAACTGGCATTGCCTTAGCATGCTTTAATGAGCCAACCCCACTGTTTGTTTAGCTGGAATGGATGAGACGCGGCACTCTCCATGCAGTGCTGAAATATAGATCGTTCCGTGGCCTCACCCAAAGCAGCTGGAGCTCAAG
The DNA here is from genome assembly GCA_032164185.1 of Moxostoma hubbsi. Lineage (NCBI taxonomy): Eukaryota > Metazoa > Chordata > Actinopteri > Cypriniformes > Catostomidae > Moxostoma > Moxostoma hubbsi. Next base: position 3,835,539 of record JAVLUX010000024.1, read on the forward strand.
ACCCCTCCTTGAGAGATAAATCAAAACAGTTTTTTTTCTCTCCATTCCAGCACTGACAGAGATACAAAATCGAGTCAGAGTGGAGATATGGTCAGAATCAGTCTTATTATTGCAGAAGAGTGAAAAGTTTCATCAGACAGCATAGCTAGCTTAAGATTCTTTTAACAGTTTATCTGATGCTCTGCTGAAACATTTCAACAACTCATACATTATTTACAGAACAGTGGAGTTCAAAGGTCTGCGACCACTAGTGATAATGATTATATTTTGTAATTAATTCCAATTCAGGCTACACAAATTTTCAAAAAAAAAATATTATCAGAATAACTGATTTAACATACACCTTGCAGGTGCGACCTAGACACATCATCAGTGATGTAACCTGGAGTCATCGGGTATTTAGGGTCTTTCAACATCATACACCCTCGCCCAGGCGACCCAGCCAGGGGTGATCAGTCCCCGACTTGTGACTAGGTAGCATGTGTGATCCACGGATCACCCCTTTTGATCCACAGCCATCTAGATGCCTTCTCAGTGCCATCCGTGATGTTCCTGATGGCTTTCTTGTTGTGCAGTCCCCTTATTCCCAGGAGCTTGAGGGCCCTGTAGAGCAACTGGCTGGTTCACTGACGTGAAGCCTCCAAACGCACTATGTCTCTGTGATAACGCACTTAAAAAGCCATGTGATAAGATGCGTGGGTTGATGGTCTCAGAAGCGGAGGCAACTGAGGTTCGTTCTCAGCCACCTGAGGCGAGTCACTACGCTACCATGAGGACTTAGACAATTGGGAATTGGGCATTTCAAATTAGGGAGAAAAAGAGGAGAAAATAATAATAAAATAAAAAAATATCATGGTTAAATTTGGTTACTATACTGGAACTATAGTTACTGTAGCAAAAACCATGGTAGATTTTTATAAGGGATGGATGAAGCTATTGTGAGGAACGCAAAACGAAAATAAATTCCCTCTCTGTCCTTTAAGGTGCTCCGTGGTACGGTGAATCTTAAATATTTCTTATTTCTTTTACATCATAACATTAATTTATTTTTTCCTTCAATCTTGTCTTTTTATTTTTTTAAATCTTAAAAGGTCAAAAAAAAAAAAAAGGAAAATCGCTTTCAGAACTGACCAACGGCCCACATATAGAAATAGCACATAATAAGATTGTTATGTTGACTATACTAGGTTTAACATATATAAACCATTATACAGTATGTAGGATAATTTGCACACATGCTAAATGTAGGAGGGAATTTAGGGTCTTGAAATATGTGAGCTATGAATTAAATTAAACTGTCCTTATTAGGTAAGGAAATGTAATGGAATTAGTCGCGTTCGACAACCATTATAAATGAGATAAATTACAAATAACTAGATTATTTGTCTTAATAGATTCTCCACCATTGAAATTGAAATACAACATCTAGCTGTATCAGCTCACAATTTCTACTGTAAGTAATTAGCTTTAATTAGTGAATTATTATTAATTCATTTATTGAAGTGATATTATTCTCATGGCTTATTGAAAATAATATCACATGTAATTGGGTATAGCGTTGAAGTGAAATCTTGTGAAACAGGGATGAGATTATTTATCAAAATATACAACAGTCACGTCGTCTTTGAAAACAGACAAACTTTATTACTATTCTAAAAAATAAATCTAATCTAACACACACACACACACACACACACACACACACACACACACACACACATATATATATATATATATATGAGACAGGTTGGTGAAAAGTGATAGAATGTGAAATAACTGATCAGTAGAGTGAAAATGAACTCTACGGAATCTGTTGACAATACCTTAAGAACCATTTATACTTTGAGTCTACATCGATTTGCTATCAGATTACCCAAATTATTTGATTAATACACCAGCACTTTGAGCACAATATTGGAGATGTACTTGCTTGTCTTTGTGGTGTTTCCTTGTATTCTTTGTGTGGCTTGGTTCTTGGTTGAAAGTTCATTCCATCAATGTTTTAATCTCTTTATGACTGAGTTTATTGCCTGTATGAATTAGTTTAGCTGTGAAGTGAGGCCTTCTCACTCCTTCTCGGCACGTCGAGTCCCGAGCTCCTGTGGATCTCAAATGGGCACGAGCAGGCAGAAGAGTGAAGAGAGGAGATGAAGAGAGCCGAGAGCGAAGAAGAGAACGTGTTCTTCCTGTTTGGAACTATTTTAACTGAAATTGGCTGCATCCCTCAAAGGTGTCCGGCGCCAATCAGAAGTGACTTTTCAGAGTCACATGGGAGTTGAGTTATGGTCCTTTGTTTCAGACTCTTAAAAATTTCCAATTAAAAAATAGTGCATATTTAATCATATATCTTGAGAATGGTACAAGAGACAGGATATTCGTTTTCGTCAGCTTTCTCTTCATACCCAAACAAATGCTTACATACTAAACATGACATTTTATACGTTTAGGTAATAAAGCATGAAAATCTCTGGTTACCAAACCAATCATATTGGTTTTACATATCATTGTATTTTATCAAGTTAAGCCTTATAGTTACCATTCTTAGTAGAATTAGATATTTATCAATTATAGGTGATTGCACATCGCTACACACATTTTAAAGCGTTCCATCAGTCTATAATCATTAATTTGTCAGGTGCAAACATTACCACAGTTCAAAGTGATTTTCAGCATTATCTAGCAAGGCTAGATTAAGATGAAATGTCTTAGAGTTGTGCAAATCTGATGGTCCTTGTAACCTTACACAGAACAGCCTGGTGTGGGGGTTCCATCTGAAGGCCGGTAATTTGTGATGTTGAAATCTTATATTAGGGATTTAAATAAACCGCTGACCCTGAGTATTAAACTCCAGCACATAATTTGTCCCATAGACTTACAGCAAAGGAGTGTGCCAAGCCAAATCCAGGGACCAGAGTATCATAGAGACTTAAGGGAGGGCTCTTTTGACTTCGGCCAGAAAAAACAAAATAAAAACAGAACACCTCAGAAACCATCTAGCATTACACTAGCAACAACTCTAAAACCACAAGGCCCTGGCAACCACCCGTAACACACTAGCATGATGGTAGCCTGATTAGCTTCAGGACTCATACCTCAGTCCTTTACATTGCAAGTGCATCACTCTATAAGTTGAGCTATCGTGCAATTTGATCATACTCGAACAAGCCTCACAAGTCATGCGCTACAGTAAAAATTTTCAGTTGTCCAAAGATAGCATTGTGTGAGGAATAGGGTGAAAAGTGTTCATAAATTAATAATCTGCTGTTTTACTAATGAATTGTGTGAAAACGAATAAAAGTCATTGTTGATGGTCTAAACTGGTCTTCGCAGCATGATTAAAAATGCTGTGAGATCTGAATAGCAGCACATGAATGCACATTAATGTATTTTTTTTAGATAATTTTAATAAAATGTGTGCTTTATTCTTGTGTTTCATAGAATTATACTTAATTCTTCACATCAAATCAAATCAAATCACTTTATTGTCACACTACCATGTACACAAGTGTAACAGTAGGTGACAGTCTTGTGTGCAGTTCCGAGCAACATAGCAGTCATGACAGTGACGAGACATATACCAATTACAATAAACAACATATTTACACAACACAATTTACATATCAAATGTACACATACTTACACAACACAATCCTATTATACAATGTACAGTAAACAATACACACAATATAGAATACACATACAATAAAATAAAATAAAATAAGAGTATATAAAAATATATATATGCAGTTGTTATATTGTGGAGAATATAATTATGACAGTCCAGATTAATAAAGTGCAGTGCTGATTGTTGATCGTGAGAGATCAAGAGTTCAAAAGTCTGATTGCTTGGGGGAAGAAGCTGTCATGTAGTCGGCTGGTGCGGGTCCTGATACTGCAACACCACCTGCCTGATGGTAGCAATGAAAGCAGACCATGACTCGGGTGGCTGGAGTCTCTGATGATCCTCTGAGCTTTTTTCACACCGCCTGTTATATATGTCCTGGAGGGAGAGAAGCTCACCTCCGATGATTATGCTTAAAATGATTGTATTGTTCACACACTACAGCCTCAAGACTTGTTCATTCAGTCACATTTAACATAACTTGAACTCTCAAGTTGCTTGCTCTCTGAAAATATGAGTTTTGCATTCTCCTATATTTCCTTCTTTTTTGTGGGCTGTTTACGACACAAGTGTTGAGCATGAGACAATAATATTGTAATAAAATTATGGATGCGGCGCAAAGTCAAGCATATTCAGAGAATAAGTAATGCCAACTTCTTTTTATCCCAGCTAGACTGAAGCATTGAGTTACTGAAAGATTTATAACAGCCTCGTTCAATGGGCGTTTCCATGGAAACCCAACATTTTTGAGCAGGGTATGAAGGCTGTAATACATTGCTAGATTCTTTCTCATGTGCTTTGATCTCTCTCTCTTTCTCTTTTTCTATTTATCCCTCATCTCCCGTGCTGCCATAAATACACAAAGCTGTTTTCTCACAAGTGTGATTGTGTCCACAGCTTTTCAGATAACTTTAGAAACTTTCACAAAAGTGCATGCCTTGTATAAACACTGCTTTAATGTAAACTAATGCACTCAATGCCACAAGGTTACGCAATGACCCATTTAAATCCTCTGTACTGTAAATCAAAAAATCATTCAGTTTCATCCATAATTTACAATGTGTCCATCTGTTTGTATTCAAATGTAATAAATCACATATCTCTTGGAGTCAGCAGCATACTTATTAGAAATGGTTAATATTTTCGAGAAATAAAATGGATGATTAATTCAAAAGCCTCGGCATCAGAGAGGAGAGTAGTGGATTTGATTTACTACCCTATGGCATCTCTTCGTTGTGTATTTGACTTTAGTTAACAAATCATTCACACAGATAAATGTTGAGCTACTTAATCCTCTAACTCATCTCTCTCGCCTGTCACTCTCCACACCTAGAATTGCATCCCATGCAATCATCCTCTCTGTCTCTCTCCCTGGTCCAGTGGTGGCTTGATTAAGGGATTATAGTGTGGAAAAGCGTGGACTGTGCCGGACATTGTGCGTGGTGGATGACACTGGTGGTTATGTGACCCTACATCTGAATTTGAACAGATAGAGTGGTGTGGCCTGTTTTCTTGTAACATGATCACACAGGAAATTGAAATGTTGCTACCAAATGTTCATGTACCCTGAAATCGATCATATTTTGATGAGTTAATGACAAGCACAATCCCCCATCAGACATTTTTTGTATTAGTCAAAATGTGTTTATCTTTTTTGTAGTGTGACTGGAAATTGGATACCAGCATTACAGATGTGGACTCTTTTCCCATGGTAACCAGGAAGTAATAATGTTCACCTAATCAATGAAGCATGATTCAGAGGTTACATTTTCCCTCTATAAGATTACATTTTCACTCCACTGATGGCAGGTTTATAGTTTGGGATAATATGGATAATAAAATATGCATTCCTGTTGACTGCATTACATTATTTACAACTAAAAATACAACTCTCTTTTGGCATCACTCTGTGGACATTTCACCCGAACCTGGAGCTCACATGTGCCCATACGTTCAACAACAACCATACGTTCTCTCTAGAACCATGTCCTAACAGCACGGTCGCTAAGTTTCCAGCGACAAGCAATTTGTTTGTCCACACTGAACACAAAATGTTGCATAACATGACAGTCAATCAGATGATACTTGATGTTTACGGTATGCAGGGCCATTTCTAGGCAAAGACGAACTAGGCAGGGAGGATGTAAATGTATGCTTCACACTATAAATTACGCAATAATGTCGGTCTCCCTACACCCTACACTTTTACACTAACAAATTATTTATTTGAATAAATTCAATATTTAGTAATATACGTTACAAATATTTATTCTAGACTTATTATCAACAAACTTAAAATAAAAAGTTTATAGGTGCACTCAGTAGTTTTTTGAAGTATGTCGAAGTGGCTTACTTTGGTTTACACTGACAACTAGTGGCCTGGATGCTGCGTCTATCAAACAGTATTTCCCATTCTGTCACTCACTCGATGTTGTGTCGATTGTAGTGACACAATGGGTCTTTCTTGAGAGCCTTGCGTACCTCTGAACTTGAGAAAAGGCCAATGAGAAATTGGCAGACAAAATTTGCATGTTCAGCCTCTGGACATACGGGTATAAAGCTCCACCTCGATGTGCGGTGAAAACGCCAGTGCCTTATGGGCAGAGATTACAACTCTGCTACTCAAGAACGCGACAGAGCCCATCCCTCCAGCCGAGATGAAGAAGGGTTTCTACAGCCCTTACTTCCTCTTACCCAAAAAAGGTGGTGGTTTGCGGCCAATCTTGAAAATGCTCAAGTTTTCAACCGGGCTTTAAACAAACTTCCGTTCAAAATGCTCACGCAGAAATAGATTTTAACCTGTGTTCGACATCAAGATTGGTTTGTGGCGGTAGACCTGAAGGAATCTTGCCTTAATACCGACCCTTTCTACAGTTCGCGTCCAGGAGTATCAGTACAAATGCTCATACCGTGTGTTAATCACCCCTTCCTACCGTTAGACTTTCAACCCTTCGACAGAACTCGGTTTTCTGCGTATTGGAGTCCCCCTACAGCAGGTTTCCAGACCAGTCATGGTCACCACAGACACCTCTCAACGGGGTTGGGGCACCGTGTGCAACGGGCACGCAGCCGCTGGCTCCTGGATAGAGTTGCTGGCTGTATTCCTTGCCCTGCAGAGGTTTCTCCCGCTGATCCATGGCAAGCACGTATTGATCCATTCAGACAGCACCGCAATGGTAGCGTACATAAATCGCCAAGGCGGCGTGCGATCTCGTCATATGTCACAACTCGCAGAACGTGGACGAGGAGCAAGTCACCTAAGTGGCTCTTTACAGGCCAACTTGGACTTGGTTCTTGGATCTCACGCTCCTTGCGACAGCACCTCCCTGGCAAATTCCCCTGAGCAAGGACTTTCTTTCCCAGGGACGGGGCACGCTCTGGCATCTGCGCCCAGACCTCTGGAACCTCCATATCTGGCCCCTGTACGGGACGTGGATGATCTGAGTGACCTACCACCTGCGGTTGTAGACACGATCAACCAAGCCAGAGCTCCCTCTACCAGGCAACTTTACACCCTAAAGTGGCGCTTGTTCGCAAACTGGTGTTCTTCTCGGTCTGAAGACCCACAGAAATGGTCACTGCTTTTTGGTCAGTGATTTAATTTCTGCAAGAGAGGTTGAAGGGGAGGCTGTCCCCCTCCATCTTGAAGGTGTATGTAGCCGCTATCGCGGCCCACCACGCCGCAGTGGACGGCTACTAGTACTTGGGTAAGCACGACTTGATTATCAGGTTCCTTAGTGGCGCCCAGAGGCTGAACACTCCCCGGCCAAGCCTGTTCCCCTCCTGGGATCTCTCAGTGTTCCTCTTGGGCCTTCAGAGACCCCCCTTTGAGCTGCTTGACTCAGTTGAACTCAAGGCCCTCTCCTTGAAGACGGCACTCCTGATTGCACAAGCTTCCATCAAGAGGGTTGGGGACCTGCAAGTGTTCTCTGTCAGCAACACTTGCCTGGAGTTCGGACCAGCAGATACTCATGTCATCCTAAGACTGTGACTATGCTATGTGCCCAAGGTTCCTACGATCCCCTTCAGGGATCAGGTCGTGAACCTGCAAGCGCTGCCCCGGGAGGAGGCAGACCCAGCCTTTTTGTTGTTGTGTCCAGTATGTGCTCTGCATATCTATTTGGACCGCACTCAGAGCTTTAGATGTTCTGAGCAGATCTTTGTCTGCTTCAGCGGATGCCGGACATGGAACACTGTCTCCAAACAGAGGTTAGCTCACTGGGTCGTTGATGCTATCTCTCAGGCCTACCAGACACAGGCCGTGTCGCCCCCTTGTGGGAAGTGTGGCATCCTCGTGGGCACTGGCTAACAGCAGCTCCCTAGCAGACATCTTCAGAGCAGTGGGCTGGGCAACACCCAATACCTTTGCGAGTAGAACTCGGTAAAACGGAACAGCCGACCAGAAATTACGCTTGCACCTAGCACCCTTCATTAAAGTGATGCAGTGCGCGGTCTCTCTCCCAGTTTAGCCACTATGCTCTCGCTTCCTGGATGTTCTTCCTCCCTAGCCTTCTGGTCTTTGAATTCAGCAGAGGAATTTGCAACCAGACTCACTACGAGCCGCGAGTGCTCTGAACTGGGGTAGGGCTCCACAGGCCTAATTCCCTCTTCAGGCAACTCCCTGTGATGTATTTTCCATGGTACGGTCCCCCTGTCGGCGGGCCCGCATCTCCCTTGAGCAGTCCCTCTGCCCCGGCCGCTTTGTTTGTAGAGTTTCTCCCTCATCAGGTAGGACCTACCACCGCACCACTCCCACCTGTGGCTTGACAACCTATGTGGTGTATTGGCCACATGTTACCTCCCCCTAGCCTGGGCAAGATGTTGTCTCCGCAGGGTCTTTTCACCCTGAAAGAATAGGATCGGGAAAGATCGCCTTCCCTGACGCATTTCAAAGCTTTAAGATAGCCCCAGCCAGAGAGAGAAAAAACAGTGGCTGGCCAGCTTGCTCCCATGATAGTCTTTTGCCTGTTCCCCCCTTAAGGGTGCTGGGACACCTTTTTCTGGGGGCGTTGGGGAGGGTTACGTGTGGCCGATACAGTTGCTTCTAGCACACAGCAGCCTGCTTGCACCTGTGTCAGCAGTTCACGTAACACAGTCTAGTGTATGACGCTTTTAAATGGGACCCCTTGTGTCACTACATTCGACACAACATTGAGTGAGTGACAGAAGGGGAACGTCATGGTTACTGTTGTATCTTCAGTTCCCTGAAGGAGGGAACGAGACGTTTTGTCCCTCTTGCCACGAAACTAGACCTACCACTGATGGTACAAATGGTCGTACCTTATTCTTGGCTCCTCAAGTGCAAAAACCTAACTGACAGACGCACGCCTGCTTCCCTTTATACCCATATGTCCGGGGGCGGGACATGCAAATTCTGTCTGCCAATTTCTAATTTTCAGAGGTATGCAAGGCTCTCAAGAAAGACCCCTTGTGTCACTACATTCGACACAACGTCTCGTTACCTCTATCAGGGAACGGAGGTTACAACAGTAACCATGATGTTTTCAGTTGCCAATGCCATTGTAGACATTCACTATGTACAGTAAACCAGGATTAATTTAATCCAAGAGTAAAAGTGTTTAAGAACAGAGCAGTTACTGAGATAGACATGTGATTCTAACATCCCCTCTTAATGTAGAATAAAAGAGCTTTCATAAGGTTATTGATTTGACTAAACTCTTCATTTCATATGAGTGCTCATGATTTAATGCATATGTTTCAAAATTACTATTCATTTCTTTAGAAGTAAAACTTGTTAAATGAGAAAAAAAAAATACTGAGTGAACCTTTTAATATTTTTCCATTGTTTTTAATGATATTAAGTCATACACAGTGCTTCATGCAAACAGACAGTCCTGCCCCAAACACACTCCATTAGTTAGCCAATGTTGTAATGTTATAGCTTGGCTTATTTACAGTTGAATCTGGGATAGGAGAACATGGGCATGAGTATCATTAAGTATGTGCAACTAGACTGCACACTGGAAATGGATTTCCAAGTATTCATGTCTGCATTTGTGTGCTTGCATAAAGGCCTAAGAGGGAACATTGGGGTTGGGTTCTCTTCACACAGCATGGAGAGACAGAGCAGAAATCCACACTAATTTTCACAATAGACTGAGGATTCAATTAGCAAATAGAATAACACTTGCAAATGCTGACTCTGCACAAGATACACACCGTAGAGCTGGGCAATATTACATTAAACTCTGCATTTTCACTACAGTAAATGTAATACTGTTCAACTTACAATATTTTCTGAAGTAAAAAAAATGAATATGCCTGTGAATAGATTTCACACTGCAAAAAAACATTTTCTAGACAAGTATTTTTGTCTTGTTTTCCTGTCAAATTATCTAAACTTTCTTAAAACATGATTAATTTACTTGTTAAGCAAAATGGGTTGAGATATTAAGTCTTGTTTTAAGATAAATCTAACTAAATTTAGTGAACTTTAGACTCAAAACAAGAAAAAAAATCTGCCAATGGGGTAAAGCAAAATAAACTTGTTTTCTCTTTAAATTAAGTTTAGCCCATTGGCATATTTTTTTTTCTTGTTTTGAGTCTAAAGTTCACTAAATTTAATTTATCTTAAAACAAGACTTAATATCTTATCCCATTTTGCTTGACAAGTAAATAAATAATGTTTTAAGAAAGTTTAGATAATGATAATGATAATTGACAGGAAAACAAGACAAAAATACTTGTCTAAAAAAAAAAAATCATTTTTTGCAGTGCATAATCTGAAAGAACGTGATCTGACCTCTAAATCTTAGAAAATAAAACATAGCTAGGTCCCTTGAAATTATGATGGTTGGCAAACATTGTGGTTATTCACCTCAGTCATGGCTGGGTTCTAGCTGCATGCAGTTGCATTGCTAGGTGAGGATACCTTCAAGGACATCACTTTTAGAATAATCATTCTTTCCCTTTCTTTCTTTCTTTCTTTCTTTCTTTCTTTCTTTCTTTCTTTCTTTCATGAACATTAGATATAAAGCTGCAGGACACTAAAATCATAAGGCTAGCTTGCCCTCTAGTGGATACATACTGTATAATAATGGAATACACACGTCAACGCAGTGTCTTGTGAGTGCTAATCAACCATTGCAATAATGAAGGAGATTTGATTATCTTCTGCATACCATTAAGGAACAAGACTGATTAGGTGACAGAGCTATAGATTCATTTAAGAATATGATCTGAAAACAGATTGAAATATTTGATTAATTCCTGCTGGGCTTAAAAGTTCAAGCCAAGTAATTATATTAGTAAAAAAAAAAAAAAAAAAAAAAATATATATATATATATATATATATATATATATATATATATATATATATATATATATATATATATATATATATATATAACAAAATATGTAAATCACATATAAAATATTTTAATATAGGGTTTTCATATGACCTTACAGTATATTAGATGTATTATATATTACTCTATTTGTTTAAAACATGTTGAGTCAGAAACAAAACAATGTTTACCAGTCAGTTTATCATGTAAACCAAAAATGTTCTTTATTATTCTTTTTTTGTGTTCTCTAATAATGTTAGATTTAAAGGGATAGTTCTGACATGTTTATTATTATTACTATTATTTGCATACAATGAGAGTGAATAGTGTCTAACATCTACTTTTGTGTTCCACACAGGAAACAAAATCATATGGGTTTGGAATGACATGAGGGTGAATACATTTAGACAGAATTTTAATTTTGGGTAAACTATTTCTTTAAGGAGCTTACTTGAAAAATGATTTATTTAGTAGACAAAGACAGCACAAATACATGCAGTATTTGTTTTACTAAGAAAAAATAAAGGTTCTTCAACGATTGTTTCTGGCATCTTAAGTGCAGCATATAACCCTCTTTTTTCTTTTCCTTATATATAGGTTTTGCGAGTCAGCATCATGGCTCTCTTGAGGTAAAAAGTTTCTTGCCATTACATAATAGGATCTTCAGATGAGTGTATTGGTTTCTGGGTTCTTTAAAGCACCAACACGTTCATAGATAGTTTTTTTTTTTTTTTTTTTTTTTAAAGAATGAGAGATTCAAAAGTTATTTCTAAAACTTTAAAAGGTTCTCCTTTGGCTGTAAAACCTTCTTTTCTTTTCTTTATTTTTAAGATAAAATTGCTGGGTCAGTCCTCTGAGGAAGCCAGGTGTGATGTATGTTGCTAAAGGGCACAGTGGTGATAGATCTCACATCACCTCTAAGTGAAACAGTGAGGAGTTTTTCATCAAGAACAGATATTACTTTTTGTCACCCAAGTTATCTTTCACACCATGAGTGAGAAATAATGGTTTGAACCGTTGTTTGTACAGGGTTCCATGGAGATTAACAATATGCTGGAAAAGTGCCTTGAATACCAAATATATTATTTAGAAATTAATCTAACTAGAAGGTACTACCTGAAGAAAATGTGGATTTATTTTGACATTGAGATTTATGAAAGGGTACACAGTTTAATATATAAAGGTCAAATGTTAACTCTGGCATATTAGACAGTAGTCGATTGGATGTCTAATTGATGATCCCCAAAACAATGTAGCTATGACAAAATGTCAGATGATAAATCAATCTACAGCCGCCCTGCAAATATGTAATTTCCAGTACATCTTAGATGTTAAGTCATTTTCTGTGAGGTCAGCGTAGAAATGCTTTTCCGATAATTTAATCATAGATACTAAATGTAAATGTAAATAATGTTTTTTTCTCTTTATCTTATTTCTGTCTTGAGTGTGCATTTGCAGAACACACACACACACACACACACACACACACACACACACACACACATATATACAGAGAAATATTTGTTAATATACCATTTCAGTCATGACAACTCTAAGGAAGATTTAGCATGTGAATATAAAGTTGTTGTCTGTTTTTGTTCATTTGTTATTTTATGTCTTATATTTTGAAAAGTACATCATTGTTTCCTAGTTCCGGTTCACCGTCTGTCGCTCACTTCGACGTCGTGTCGAAGAAGCGACACTAGGGGTCTCTCTTGAGCGTCGAAAGATGCCTCTGATCTATGAAAAAAGGCCAATGAGAGTTGGCGAACAGTATTTGCATACCCCGCCTCCGGATACGGATATAAAGGCGAGGGAAATACGCTCATTCATTCAGTAATTTTCTTCGGAGCCGATGGTCGTGTGTATGCAGTCAGCTGCGAATGACACAAACTGATCCTGCTTCTGATCCTCTGACGCTCTGCTTTGCTGTTGGATTTACGGCGCACTTCAGCGGCTTTTCTCTTCACTGCCGGCGTGCAGTTTGCCCCTGGGCACTTCGAAAGCGCAGAGTTAAAAGAGTTGAAAGAGTGATTTTCTCTGTAAAAGAGTTTATTTCTCTGAAAGAGCATTACACAACGGCGTTGAACGTCCTTTTCAGGACGCGTCTTTATAAAGATGTAATTTCCGCCCCTGTGTAGTTTCTGGATGCGGTGATTTCTCCCCACCTCTCTCAGTCATAAAAAGCTGTCTTGTATGCCTGGGCTGCGATCACACGCAGGCAGCGTTTTATGAATGGTTCATGTTCTCAGTGTGAGAACATAGCCATGGCAACATTGTAGTCGTGTGGCTTTCTTTTGTAATGAGAGAAAGCCGCTTCAGCCGCCCCCCGCGCCTCGCCTCCTTCCTAAGGGATTGACGCAGGCGCCGCGGGCGATGAACACGATTTGGGGACAATGACGGGCTCTGTTCGCCGGGTAAACCCCCTCGAACCACCCGCCTCCCCGGCACGCTTGTTTGCTTCCGTCTGAGCCTGGGATGAGCATTCTCTCCAATGGTTCATCTTTTCAGTGTGAGAACATGGCCGTTATAGCATTGCGGTCGCACGGCTTTCTTTTATAATGAGAGAAAGCCCCTTCAGCTGCCCCCCGCGCTCCGCCTTCTTCCCACGGGATCGGCGCAGGCGCCGCGGGCGATGAAGGTGATTTGGGGACTATGACGGGCTCTGTTCGCCAGGTAAACCCCCACGAACCGCCCGCCTCCCCAGCAGGCTTGCTTGCTTTAGAATTGGATGACATCACCGCTGCATCGGAGAGCGTTACAGCGGCATCGGATGCTGATCACTCGCCTGGGCCGCCAGCTACTTGATCGGTCCTGCGCCGCTCACAGCCACGCCCCCCCCCCCCCCGGTTCCTTTCTTCTCGGACGTGCATGACGAGTTGAGCAAAGCCAAGGCTTCTTCGCTCCTCCGCTCTCACTACCCTCGCGGTGGAACGGTCCCAGACCGCTTCCACTCTGCACGCCACGGCCCTTCCTGCAACCAACGCCAGGCCAAGGCACTTCAAACTTGCACCTTGGGTAGTCCTGTTCTTGATGTGCTGCAGGAACTGCGCTGGATGACCAACCGTGCCCCCGGGCCACGGAGGTCAGAAGCACCGGCACTCGAACAGGCGATGGCCACCCCTTGTGGTCCAGAAACGCATCTGTGGACTGGATCTGGTCGAAATGCGGGAGGTAGACAAGGCACACCTTCTCCCACACCCCCGTCTCCCAGCTCCGTCCATTTGGCGCCACCGTTGACGACTCTGTCCAGCAGTCCTCAGCGGTGAAGTAGACGGAGGCCACTGCACATCCTGCCCCGCCGCAAGCCTGCCGCCATGGGCCATGCCCCGTCTGCTCGCCGAGGGCGTCCTCCTGCGGCTATGAAACACCCTGCTCCACCTCAACCCGGGCCCAGCTCTCAGCTCCAGTGTCGAGCACTCCGCAGGAAGCAGACGCCCCCGTCTCACGGACCCCCTCGAGGACCCGGAAGGCTCCCAGGCTGTCCGTAGACGCTCAACCCAGGGACCAAGATGTTAGCTCCGGAGGTGGTCCCCGGTGGAGGGCCGGGAGGAGATTTTTTTTTGTCGAATTAGTTTACACATTCTCATATTCTCTGTAACGAGCTATTTCCTTTTGTCTCTGGGTTACCTGGCCCGCAAATGCCGTTCTCACGGCACTCTGCCACCAGATCTCAGCAGTCCCGGCTTCCTGGACACGGACCACCCGTCTCCAGCCCCAGGACTGCCCCACCCGGCCAGCCGGTCCGACGAGTCTAGAGGACGCCTACCCGGGACCTCCTCCTCAGTCGCTAAACCCGCCCCCTGCCGGGTGTGCGGAGCAAGGTAAGTGCTTTGAGTCTTTTCTCAGCACCCCAGCTGCGGGTCGCCCTGTCGCCGCCCAACGCTGCCCTACCTGCTCCGCCCCGCTGCGAAGCCCTGCCGGGTACGTCAAATTAATCGTCCCCTTGGTGCCCCTAGCGCAGAGGTTGGACGCGTGGCTTTCACTTCCCAACCCGTCTCGCTGGCTGGCCCGGACCATCCGACTCGGTTACACAATTCAGTTTGCCAGGCCCCCCGCCCCCTTCATGGGCATCCACTTTTCCACAGTAAACGGCAAACATGCCCAGTCCCTGCGCACGGAAATCGCGACTCTTCTGGCCAAAGACGCGATAGGGCCTGTCCCTCCAACCGAGATGAAGGAGGGTTTCTACAGCCCTTACCTCATCGTACCCAAGGAAGGCGGCGGCTTACGACCAATTTTGGACTTGTGAGTTTTCAACCAAGTGTTGCACAAACTCCCGTTCAAAATGCTCACGCTTAACCTGCGTCCGGCATCTAGATTGGTTCGCAGCGGTAGACCTGAAGGACGCGTACTTCCACGTCTCCATCCTGCCCCGACACAGCCCCTACCTGCGGTTTGCGTTCGAGGGCCAGGCGTATCAGTACAAAGTCCTCCCCTTCGGGCTGTCTCTGTCCCCTCGCGTCTTCACGAAAGTCGCAGAGGCAGCTCTTGCCCTGCTCCGAGAAGCCGGCATCCGCATACTCAACTACCTCGACGACTGGCTCATTCTGGCCCACTCGCGAGAGTTACTATGCGCCCACAGAGACCAGGTGCTCAGGCACCTCAGCTGTCTGGGGCTTCAGGTAAATTGGGAAAAGAGCAAGCTCACTCCAGTTCAGAGCATCTCTTTTCTCGGGATGGAGTTAGACTCGGTCTCAATGTCCGCACGTCTCACCAACGAGCGTGCCCAGTCAGTGTTGAACTGCCTCGCTGCCTTCAGGCCAGGCACAGCGGTCCCCTTAAAACTTTTCCAGAGGCTCTTGGGGCATATGGCGTCCTCCGCGGCAGTCGCGCCGCTGGGGTTGATGCATATGAGACCGCTCCAACACTGGCTCCAGACCCGAGTCCCGAGACGAGCATGACGCCACGGCACACACCGGGTAACAATCACCCCCGCCTGCCATCAGACATTCAACCCCTGGACAGACCTCTGTTTCTTACGGGCTGGAGTGCCCCTACAGCAGGTGTGCAGACGCGTCCTGGCCACGACCGACGCCTCCAGATTGGGTTGGGGCGCCGTATGCAACGGGCACGCAGCCTCAGGCCGTTGGAAAGGGGCCCAGCTGCGTTGGCACATCAACTGCCTCGAGTTGTTGACCGTCCTTTTGACCCTGCGGAAGTTTCTCCCGTTAATTCGGGACGAACATATCCTAGTCAGGTCGGACAGCACCACTGCGGTCGTGTACATAAATCGCCAAGGCGGCGTACACTCCCGCCACATGTCACAACTCGCCCGTCGTCTCCTCCTTTGGAGCCAGCACCGACTCAAGTCGCTGCGTGCCACTCACATCCCCGGCAACCTCAATATGATAGCGGATGCGCTGTCACGACAACACTTGCCTGGCGGAGAGTGGAGGCTTCACCCCCACTTGGTTCAGCTGATTTGGGAACGGTTCGGCAAGGCCCAGGTAGACCACTCTGCCTCCCGAGAGACCTCCCACTGCCCGCTCTGGTACGCCCGCTCAGAGGCTCCCCTCGGGGCAGATGCACTGGCACACAGCTGGCCGGTGGGGCTGCGCAAGTACGCATTCCCCCAGTGAGCCTTCTTGCACAGGTGCTGTGCAAGGTCAGGGAGGACGAGGAGCAAGTCACTCTCATGGCTCCTTACTGGCCCATCCTGGGCCTGGTTCTCGGACCTTATACTCCTCGTGACAGCCCCTCCCTGGCGAATTCCCCTGAGGAAGGACCTTCTTTCTCAGGGAAGGGGCACACTCTGGCATCCGCACTCAGACCTTTGGAACCTCCACGTCTGGCCCCTGAATGGGATGCGGAAGATCTAGCTGGTCTACCACCACGGTCGTAGCCACGATCAACCAAGCCAGAGCCCCTTCTACCAGGCAACTCTACGCCCTGAAATGGCGTCTGTTCGTGAATTGGTGTTCTTCCTGGGCAGAAGACCCACAGAGGTGCGCAGTTAGGTTGGTGCTCCTGTTCCTGCAGGAGAGGTTGGAGGGGAGGCTGTCCCCGTCCACCTTGAAGGTGTATGTTGCCACTGTTGCAGCTCACCACGACCCAGTAGACGGCAAGTCTCTGGGTAAGCACGACTTAATCGTCAGGTTCCTAAGAGGTGCCCAGAGGTTAAACCCCTCCCGGCCAAACCTGTTCCCCTCCTGGGATCTCTCAGTGGTCCTCGCCGGTCTTCAGAGATCCCCCCCGAGCCGCTAGAATCAGTTGGCTCAGGGCCCTCCTTAAAAAGACGGCCCTGCTGATCGCGCTCGCTTCCATCAAGAGGGTCGGGGACCTGCAAGCGTTCTCTACTAACGACACTTGCCTGGAGCTCGGTCCGGCAGATACTCATGTGATCCTAAGACCTCGACCGGGCTATGTGCCCAAGGTTCCTACCACGCCCTTCAGGATCAGGTAGTGAACCTACAAGCGCTGCCCCAGGAGGAGGCAGACCCAGCCCCCTCACTGCTGTGTCCGGTACGTGCCTTGCGTTCCTACCTGGAATGCACCCAGAGCTTCAGGCACTCTGAACAGCTCTTTGTCTGCTTTGGAGGACAGCAGAAAGGGAACGCTGTCTCCAAACAAAGGTTGTCCCACTGGGTGGTGGACGCCACTCTGCTGGCCTATCACACACAGGCCGTGCCACCCCCTCTGCGGGTTAGAGCCCACTCTACTAGAAGCATGGCATCCTCATGGGCACTGTCTAGGGGCACCTCCCTAGCAGACATTTGCAGAGCTGCGGGCTGGGCAGCACCTAACACCTTTACGAGATATTACAATCTCAGGGTTGAGTCAGTCTCGTCCCGTGTTTTCTCAGGTCCGAGCCCGTAGAACTCGGTACACGTCGACGGTCTGACCAGGTGAATCGCTTGTTCCAGCGCCGTTTCCCTCTACCGAGGCAAAACAGTGCGCTTCTTTCCCGGAAGACCTAGGTCCCTGGTTGATTCCTCCCTAGCCCTTTGGGCCAACACAGCAGTTCAGCGGAGGAACTTGCTGGCCCATTCCACTATGGGTGCCCCAGGCTACCCCTACTGGAATAGGTGCTCCACAGATCAGGCCTCCTACGGGACTCCTCCTGTGTGTACTTCCACGGTACGGTCACCTTACGAGCTGACCCGCATCTCCCTCAGGCAGTCCTTTGCTGCCCTCTGGTCACGTGTTGTAGCAACTCCCCCCTCCTCGAGGTTGGATCTACCACCGCGCCATTTTTCCCACATGTGACTCAAGAGGCCATGTGATGTATTTTGCCACCTCTACTTCCCCTTTCAGGTGGGTGTGGCCTCCGCAGGGTCTTTTCCCCCTAAAAGAATAGGAATTCGGGATAAGACCCCCTTCCCTCGATGCGGTAAGGGCCCCGGCTGCTCTTGCTCTATGCCGAGAAAACATAGAGAGAAAAGAGGCCCAGCCAGGCTTGGCCCGTTCCCTAGTTGGGAGCGTCACCTTGTTCCCCCTAGGGTAACCAAAAGGATGCTGACGCTTTTTCGGGGCACTGGGGAAGAGTACGTGCAGCCTGAACACAGTTGGTCGCTTGTGCACGTAGAAATACCTGCCCGCTTCTGTGTCAGCAGTACACATACACGGCTCAGCGCATGGCGAGTTTTGAAGTGGACCCCTAGTGTCGCTTCTTTGACACGACGTCGAAGTGAGCGACAGACGGGGAACGTCTCGGTTACGTATGTAACCTCCGTTCCCTGATGGAGGGAACGAGACATCGTGTCTTCCCGGCCACGTTGCTGAGCCGAGCCGAGCCGCTGAGGTGCCCGGAACACTCCGGGCTCCTCAGAAAAATCCTGAATGAACGAGCGTATTTCCCTCGCCTTTATATCCGTATCCGGAGGCGGGGTATGCAAATACTGTTCGCCAACTCTCATTGGCCTTTTTTCATAGATCAGAGGCATCTTTCGGTGCTCAAGAGAGACCCCTAGTGTCGCTTCTTCGACACAACGTCTCGTTCCCTCCATCAGGGAACGGAGGTTACATACGTAACCGAGACGTTTTCTGTCATGTGATTTTCCTGTTCCCTTCATTTGGTCCTTTCAAGTGACTATCTGGCTTCATGTGTCTTGTTCTTATTGGTTTATTTTCTTGTTATCCTCTATTCAGTTCTGTTTTGTTATTGGTTCCTGTTTATTAGTCTTGTTATCATGTTTATTAGTTAAGTCTTGTCATTGGTTGTCTTTGTCATGTGTTTCCCTTGTCAGTGTATTTAAACCCTCATGTTTGCCTTTGTCTTTGGTCGTGTATTGATTATCTGTAGGTATAACATTGAATTGTTGTTTGTAAAAGTAAAGTCAAATCAAGTCGTCTTGCTTTGGATTCACATTTGGATACCAGCACTATAAATAAAACTGCACTTGGGTTCATACACATTTTCGTCTTGTCCTGTCTTCAGCCTTCCTGCCTTGCCCGAACATTACAGTGAATTTCGGTATGACTTAGTGATAGGATATAGGTTTTGGTGGACTAGATGTGCTACGCTGCTGCTGCAGAGCACGCACAGAAGAAACTTAATACTGCTAGAACATACACAGACATACTGAATAAAGCATGTGGATATGCTGCTACTGCACAATTAGACGTTTTGTCAAGACATGCTGCATCAAGCATGTAGGAAATGCACAATTAGATTTCATTTATGGTTTAATGTTATATTGTTTTAATAAAATTACAGTATAATTTGTATATAAGCAATGTATTACAAGAACTCTGGATTCAGTGATTCATTCAGTGAAAGATTTGTTAGGCTGATTATTATTTTTTTTAACAATTCATTAAAAGAACCGCTTCAAAAGATTTATGGTCATTGGTTGGTTATTGGTTGCCCTGTAGTCTATGTTTTTTTAAGAGCAATCTGCAAAGACAATGGAATTTAAAGACATTTTGTCTTTGTTTTATTTTGCAGTACACAGCCCTTTTAAACTTAATGAATTCCATTTTGACTGTAAGTTCATAAATCGGGTAAAAAACACAATTATAATTTTCTTTCATACCATATTTGTAAAGTTTTCCAGTAAAAATATCTAAATATCCTTAAAACAAGATACATTTATGTAAAGCGGGTTAGGATGGGCAAGGAGGAGGCGAGAACCGGCTTGCCAATATAAATAATAATTTAATGAGAACTTAAACCAAAACACAAACATAAACACATACAGGGCATCCACTTATAATTTTCTCTCTCTCTCGAACCGTCGTCACTGGCTGATTTTATCCCTTGCGTGCCCCATCAGGCCGACTGGGGACCAGGCATGTGACATTCCATCCCAGCCCTGCCCCCCTCCACTCCACAATCCTCCCGGTGTTACCTCAGGCCGGGGTGCCACCGGCATGACATACACACACCACCCCCCCCCCCCCCCCCCTTTCCCTTGGGAGGGGCGTGCTTTGCGACCCGTCTGCTGGCTGGTTATCCCCGCCTTCCTTGACCTGCGAGGAGACAGGAGGGGAAAACAACAACAAAAAAAACAAAATAGGCGAGGGAAAAGGCCAACACAGTGCGAAAGAGAGAGAGAGGAGAGAGAGAAAAAGCTCACTCACCGGTTCTCTGAACGCTGGTCGCGTGGTCCTCGCACACTCCTCCACACTCTCCGGCGGACGACAGCCGCTCCTCTCCGGGCAAACCTAAGTCAACCTCCGACCCCCCAGCGGACAGAACGCCCCTCCGCTTTCCTGGCGACACGTGGGGACATTCCTCTGCCCCTGGCAGCGGCCCTACCGCTCCGGGCAGTCGGGGAGTTACTTCCCTCCTCCCCTCACGGACGGCGGTCTTCTCTTGACCCCTCCACGTCTCTGGGGATGGCAGGGCACTCCTCCGCCCCTGGCAGTGGCTCCCTCGCTCCAGGTGGTCGGGGAATCCAGTCCCCACTCGCCCCCTGGATGGCGGCCTTTCCCCGCTTCAGGGCGGTCGGGCTACTCCGTCACCCGGCAGAAGGCAGCGGCACTCCCCTGGGTGGACAGCAGTGTCGAGGACTCTGGTGCAAGCGCCCTTACCGCTTTCTCCCCCGGACGAGCGTTTCACGACGCCCCCGCTGCCACAATTTACTTGAAAAACAAAATTTTGATTTTTGTTTTCAGAGAAATCTACATAATCTACCATCTTGGTGCCAGACAGACTGGTTTGAGTATTTCTGTAACTGCTGATCTCCTGGGATTTTCCACACACAGCAGTCTCTAGAATTTACTCAGAATGGTGCCAAAAAACAAAAAACGTCCAGTGAGCATCAGTTCTGTGGATGGAAATGTCTTGTTAATGAGAGGTCAACAGAGAATGGCCAGACTGGTTTGAACTGACAAAGTCTACAGTACTTCAGATAAACACTCTGTACAATTGTAATGAGAAGAATATAATCTCAGAATGTTATTCTGTGATGCATGTTGGCACTGTTTTGGCAGCACAAGGGGGACCTACACAATATTAGGCAGGCAGTTTTAATCATGTGATTAATTAGTTAATATTAGCCTATTTTTAATATTCATGCATTTCAATTTTAGAACAAAATTACATCAAATTTAATTGTGTAATGTTTAACAAAATTATTAAATTAATAAAACTTAAAACATTTAGTATTTTTTTTAAAAAGATTTATGAAAGTTTTATGAAATTGAATCTTAAAATATTTTGAGTATATTGTACAATTTAAAAAGGTTTCAAGAAACAATATTTACCAATGGGGAAGGAAAATAAAAAATCATTGGCTTTTTTTTCTTGTTTAAAACATGTACATCACAAAATGTTTTATTATATTTATAAAAATATGACAATATTTTATGTCATTTTGCTTCTTTAGTAAATGCATTTTGTTTTAAGAATGTTTAGATATTAACTGGAATAAAATAAAAATATTGTACTTTTATTGCATCTGTCATAGCACTGCTGATATATGAACAGAGGTTCAGGACCTTGCTAAAGCTGGTTTAAGCTGCTTTTTTCAGCAGGGGAAAATAAAATAAAACCCTCTCTCACACACACACACTCACACTCACACACACACACACACACACACACACACACACACACACACACAGCTGACCAGACTCACCACCCCCCATCAGCATTTAATGAGGGAGGATGACATCCTCCTCCTCCACCTTCCTTGCTTTTTGTCTATCTCTATCTTCTAGTTAAGTTCAAAGTGCAGTGGCTATTTAGGTACATTGCACTCAGAGGCCTCGCAATAAATCTGGCTTGCTGTCCGTATACTAGAGGGCTTGGAGCTTGAGATTCGACTCGAGTCCTGATTCCCCCCAAAAGGCAATAAGATGAATGAACGGTACCATGATTATGGTATTTAGGACAGAAACCCAGCAACAATTCTATTTGTTAAATTGGCTTGGCGGATGCTTCTGAATTGTTCTTCCCCCCAAAATCTGTATGTTTGAAGGTGGATTCTTGTACAATGGCTGGTCGATAGGGCTACGCTGCGATTTGAACGAGAGACCACCACTTGTCATAGAAGTGGATGGGCTCATGGTATGCGAACAGGGAAGGTGAAAATAAGTTGGCTCGCACTGCGTTTGAAAGGGAAGGCTCACACTTAGATTCGAACGGGAGACTGTCCTATGGAGAGAGAGAGAGCTCATGGTATTCAAACGGGTAAGCCTAGTATGCAGTCGAATGGGGAAAAAATTAGAATGAGAGTTGGCTCATGCTGTGTTCAAAAAGGAGGGCTCACACTGCGATTCGAACAGGAAATTGTTCTATTGAGAGAGAGAGAGAGCTCATGGCATTCGAACGGGTAAGCCCAGCAAGTAATCGAACGGGGCTTGTTTGCAGAGGCAGTCTCACTCAATAGAATACCCATAGATAGGGAAATATGGTGCATTGAGAAGAGGAGGTGGTGACCGCTATATCCTATGTCACTATATCTATATATATCGCTATATCATATCGCTATATGATTTGGGATCTATGTGCCTACCAAGACAACTTCCACTGCCCGCTCTGGTACTCCCTGAAGCTCCTCTTGGGACAGACGCTCTGGCACACAGCTGGCCCCGATGGGCTGTGCAAGTATGCATTTCCCCCAGTGAGCCTCCTTGCATTGATGCTGTGCAAGATCAGGGAGGACGAGGGACAGGTCACCTTGGTGGGTCCTTACTGACCCACACGGACCTGGTTCTTGTATCTTATGCTCCTTGTGACAGCACCTCCCTGGAAAATTCCCCTGGACGGGATGCAGAAGATCTAGTGGATCTACCACCTGCAGTCGTAGACACGATCAACCAAGCCAGAGCCCCCTCCACCAGGCAACTTCACGCCCTAAAATGACACTTGTTCGTGAATTGGTGTTCTTCCCGAGCCGAAGACCCACATAGATGTGCAGTTCGGTCAGTGCTTTCATTCCTACAGGAGAGGCTGGAGGGGAGGCTGTCCCCCTCCACCTTGAAGGTATATGTAGCTGCTATTGCGGCCCACCACAGCGCAGTAGATGGCAAGTCCCTGGGCAAGCACAACTTGCTTATCAGGTTCCTTAAAAGTGCCCTCCCCGGCCAAGCCTGTTCCCCTTCTTGGGATGTCTCAGTGGTCCTCACTGGCCTTCAGAGACCCCCCTTCAAGCTGCTTGATCCAGTTGAGCTCAAGGCCCTCTACCTGAAGACGGCCCTCCTGATCGCATTAGCCTCAAGAGGGTTGGAGACCTGCAAGCGTTCTCTGTCAGCGACACCTGCCTACAAGCAAGCTGCCCCAGGAGGAGGCAGACCCAGCCCTCTCATTGCTGTGTTCGGTATGTGATTTGCGTAACTATTTGGACCACACGCAGAGCTCTAGATGTTCTGAGCAGCTCTTTGTCTGCTTCGGCGGGCGGCGGAAAGGGAACAGCGTCTCCAAACTGAGGCTGCCTGCTGGGTCATCGACACTATTTACTTGGTCTTCCAGACTCAGGCCATGCTCGTCCCCTTGCAGGTTCAAGCACACTCAACGAGAAGTGTGGCATCCTCATGGGCACTGGCCAATGGCACCTCCCTAGCAGACATCTGCAGGGCAGTGGGCTGGCCAACACCCAATCACCAGATTTTTACAATCTCAGGTTTGAGTCGGTCTTGTTCCATGTTTCTACGAATTCAGCAGAGCAATTTGTGTCCAGACCCACTACGAGTCACAGGTACTCTGTACTGGGGTCGGGCTCCACAGGCTCAGGCAAACTCCCTGTGATGTATTTCCCACAGTACGGTCCCCCTGTCGGCGGACCCGCATTTCCCTTGGGCACCCCCGCCATGCTTGTAGAGCCCCCCCCCTCATTAGGTTGGACCTACCAGCGCGCCACTTCCACGTACGGCTTCATAACCCTCATGGTGTATTTGACACATGTTACCTCCCCCTAGATTTGGCAGGATGTGGCCTCCGCAGAGTCTTTTCCCCCTGAAAGAATAGGACCGGGAAAAACCGCCTTCCCTGATGCATTTCATAGCAATAAGATAGCCTCAGCCACTTCACATCCTATGTGAGAGACATAGTGAGAAAAGGCAGCGGCTGCCAGGCTTGCTCCCATGCTAGTCATGTAGCACCTATTCCCCCCTCTGGGGTGCTGGGAACCTAAGGTCTGTATATGACATCTCTCTTGGGGGCATTGGGGAGGGCTACATGCAGCCGACACATTTGCCTCTAGCACGCAGTAGCCTGCTTGCACCTGTCTCGACAGTTCACGTAACGCGGTCAGTGCATGCCATTTTTAGATGGGACCCCTTGTGTCACTTCATTCGACACAACTTCAAATGAGTGACAGAAGGGGAATGTCAAGATTACTGTCGTGGTAACCATGTCCCTCCTGCCACAGCACTAGACCAACCACTGTAAACGGCCATGCCCTATTCCCGGCTCCTCAGTCCAAATCCTGACTGGCAGACGCTGCCCCGCTTCCCTTTATACCCGTATGTCTGGGGCGGGGCATGCAAATTCTGTCTGCCAACTTGACATTGGCCTTTTCTCAAGTTCAGAGGTTCCAGGAAGACCCTTTGTGTCACTTCATTCTTTTTATTGGCCTTGATAGTTTTGAAATTCAAATGGCACTTGTGTTTTTTTTAATTCTGTAAGAAATATGCCTTTCAAGCAAACATTTTGAGAGCTTGATGGTTTATTGGAAATCTGTTGTTCACAGGAGAGAATCTGTGTTCCAAATAAAAAAAAGCTAATAAACAATAGTGTTTGAATTGTTGGTTTTACATTAAATACCATTTTACATTTAAATATCCATTATTACAAGTTTCAGTCTTAAGAATAATACAAGTGATTAATCATGATTAATTGCAAAAAATGTATTGATTGACAGCCCTAATGTATATATATATATACATATATATATATATATATATGTATATACAGGGGTGTAAAATAACAAATTACAAATACTCACATTACTGTAATTAACTACTTGTTCCCAAGAATTTTACTTTTTTAAGAAGTTTAAAAATGGTATACTTCTTATAAATATTATAAGTAAAATTTAAGTGCTGTAACTGTACTTTTACTGTTTTTTTTTTTTCCAATCGTCTGTGTTTGCTACTTCCCTGTCCTGATTTTTATTTTTATCTATCAACATGATTGGCTAGGGAGAGTCTCGTGACTCCAGTCAAATCATATCACAACTGTGGAGAATGCCTCAAGCACAGTTTACAGCTGAACATAATCAGCATCACCTGGAAGGGACTGGAAGGGAAAAAGGCCAATTGCTTGATCGTAACATGTGAGTTTATCTTGCTCATGTCAGATATCAGCATTAATCCTGCCTCTAATTTGAAGAAATATATTGAAGTATCACTGAGATTGACTTTTTATTTTCTGACATCTGTAGCTGCGTGCTGTTTGATTGCCAGGCGGTTAATGTTTGAGCACTAACACGGTTACGCACCTAAACGGTCAAATACACTTTAGAATTCTGCCAGTGCCCATCTTGATGAGGATTTAATGTAAACACAGTCGTTCACGTCTAAAGTGAACATAAACAGTGAGACAAAACATGTATTTGCACCAAAATGTTGGACTTGAAGTGTACATGTAACCGAATTGAGCACTGTCTAGTAGACTATGTCATATAAAGGCTATTAATCAAACAACAATAACAAGGAAACGAGAAAACCACTCAATACTTTTGGCTGAATAACTTGAGTAGCTTTAAAAGTATTAATGTAATATAATAAAACAGTGACATTTTTAATAATAATATTTTTTAAAGTTATTGTTCATTTTTTAATACTGACCCCTGATGTAGAGTCTGTGTTAATTGGTATAACAAATTACCAGGAAAGTAGAGATGATAAAATAATTTACAATTATGCTTAGCCTTTATAAAGATAGAAAAGTGTCAACATTTGCAATACTTCAGATAGAACATTCCACAAGTCACAAAGAAAATTGTGCATCATGCATTAGAATGAGAACACAACTATTTCTGGGCTCCAAAAATACAAGATCCAAATCACTGTGGGACATTGTATCTCAAAAGGAGGGCAATGTGGCCCCCCATGTGCTACTTAAAGAAATAATTCATACAAAAATTGAAATACTCTCATCATTTACTCACCCTCATGGCATCTGTCTATGACTTTCTTTCTTCAGAACACAAGTTAAGATTTTCAGAAGAATATTTCAGCTCTGTAGGTCAATTCAATGTAAGTGAAGGGGTGCCAAAATTTTTGACGCTCCAAAAAGCACATGGCAGCATAAAAGTAATACATACAATTCCAATGGTTTAACCCATGACTTAAGAATTGATATGACAGGTGTGGGTGAGAAACAGAACAATATTAATGTAATTTTTTGTTAGAAATGCTTCTTTCTGCCCAGTAGGTGGTGATATGCATGAAGAATGTAAATCACCAAAAACACAAGAAGAAAGTGAAAGTTAAAGTGGAGACTGACTGAGCAGGCACTGGAGGCACATGGATTAGATTACTTTTATGCTGATTTAGGAGATTTGTGGAGCTTCAATATTTTAGCACCGATTCACATTCATTGCATGGAATAAAAGGGTGAGTAAATTATGTGAATTATTCCTTTTTAAGCATGATGTAGCCTCTGTACCAAACAACTTTTCCCATGCCTGCTCTACCTCCTCTATTGTGCAGGACATGACGTGCCAAGTGATCCATCTTATTTAGCATTTTTTTTGCATCCCTTCCATTGTTTGAACATGTTTTATGCACAACAATAACGCTCTGTCGGCATTAAGGGAAATTTAGACCCTACGCACAAACTGATTTTAATGTAATTGTTTCATTCATTATGATTTAAAATGGTGATCAGTATATTGAAAATAACTTTTTAATGTTTTCATTTCTGTTATCATGTCTTTGTTATATTTTTTGGAATCATATGTATGTAGTGTTTATCATAGATAAGTGATTTATTTTAAAAGTTGGCATACAGTGTTCATTATAATGGGGCATAGGTTTTGCAACTCAGTCCTCAATACTCACTACTCATGAGTACTTTAAAATGAGCTACTCTTTTACTCTTACTTGAGTAGTTTTTAGGACAGCTACTTTTACTCTACTCTTGAGTATGATTTTTTAGTACTCTTTCCACCTCTGTATGTATATATATATATATATATATATATATATATATATATATATATATAAATATAAACTTAACATAGTAGCTGTCAATACTGCTAAAAACAAAGAGATGCTGTTGTAGCTTCGGTTGAATAAAGAGACTGTTTGAATGGAAGAGCTGTTCCGGTGGAGCTGAATGCTTTTAAAATGTTGTTTAAGGACCTCTAGTGTCACTTTCATTAGGAAACTGTGGCAAAATGTAGAACACAGCACGTAAAAGTCATTAAAAAAAATGTACTTATAGTATGTTCATTCTATGACTAGGTTGGCTTTACAAGTACCTGATGTCTTATGTATGTCTCTGGCCTTAAGCTCCAATCAATCTAATTCATTTTCATTAGATTTTAGTGCTTTATTTTCATTTGCAGGTAAACAGGTAAGTATAACATACTTTAATGCATACAGGAACAAAATGATCCTTTTCAGGTTTCACTAGAAACAGTTTTGCTTCTTTTTGTTTACACTGCAAAAAATTATTTTGTCTTGTTTTCCTGTAAAATTATCTAAACATTCGTAAAACGTGATTTATTTATTTGTCAACCGCACGGACTTAGGGCGCATTGGGAATTGGGCATTCCAAATTGGGGAGAAAAGTGGATAAAATCCCACCCCCTTTGGAGTATTTTCACAGCACAATATATATATATATATATATATATATATATATATATATATATATATATATATATATATATATATATACACTCACCTAAAGGATTATTAGGAACACCATACTAATACTGTGTTTGACCCCCTTTCACCTTCAGAACTGCCTTAATTCTACGTGGCATTGATTCAACAAGGTGCTGAAAGCATATGTTGGCCCATATTGAAAGGATAGCATCTTGCAGTTGATGGAGATTTGTGGGATGCACATCCAGGGCACAAAGCTCCCGTTCCACCACATCCCAAAGATGCTCTATTGGGTTGAGATCTGGTGACTGTGGGGGCCATTTTAGTACAGTGAACTCATTGTCATGTTCAAGAAACCAATTTGAAATGATTCGAGCTTTGTGACATGGTGCATTATCCTGCTGGAAGTAGCCATCAGAGGATGGGTACATGGTGGCCATAAAGGGATGGACATGGTCAGAAACAATTCTCAGGTAGGCCGTGGCATTTAAACGATGCCCAATTGGCACTAAGGGGCCTAAAGTGTGCCAAGAAAACATCCCCCACACCATTACACCACCACCAGCAGCCTGCACAGTGGTAACAAGGCATGATGGATCCATGTTCTCATTCTGTTTACGCCAAATTCTGACTCTACCATCTGAATGTCTCAACAGAAATCGAGACTCATCAGACCAGGCAACATTTTTCCAGTCTTCAACTGTCCAATTTTGGTGAGCACTTGCAAATTGTAGCCTCTTTTTCCTATTTGTAGTGGAGATGAGTGGTACCCGGTGGGGTCTTCTGCTGTTGTAGCCCATCCGCCTCAAGGTTGTGCGTGTTGTGGCTTCACAAATGCTTTGCTGCATACCTCGGTTGTAACGAGTGGTTATTTCAGTCAAAGTTGCTCTTCTATCAGCTTGAATCAGTCGGCCCATTCTCCTCTGACCTCTAGCATCAACAAGGCATTTTCGCCCACAGGACTGCCGCATACTGGATGTTTTTCCCTTTTCACACCATTCTTTGTAAACCCTAGAAATGGTTGTGCGTGAAAATCCCAGTAACTGAGCAGATTGTGAAATACTCAGACCGGCCCGTCTGGCACCAACAACCACGCCACGCTCAAAATTGCTTAAATCACCTTTCTTTCCCATTCTGACATTCAGTTTGGAGTTCAGGAGATTGTCTTGAGCAGGACCACACCCCTAAATGCATTGAAGCAACTGCCATGTGATTGGTTGATTAGATAATTGTATTAATGAGAAACTGAACAGGTGTTCCTAATAATCCTTTAGGTGAGTGTATATATATATATATGTTAGAAAAATCTGGCTGCTCACGGTCATTGTGCGAGCAATCTGTTAATGATTAAATTTGTGTCACATATCAGAGCGTCGATGTCTGACCAAAATATCCTTTGGGCATTACAGCACCAGTTACATCTACACGAGATAAACACTAGGGGTGCCTGCAGGATTTCATTTTGGGATACGATTCTAAATGAAAGCACCCTCCCTTACCCCCACGTCATCTGACTGTAACTAGATCATTCTGTGCCTCATCACCTCACATTACCTTGACTGACAGACGCTGTCCAGATCCTCTTTAGTTGGTTGTTTGTAGGCAAGGCAGCATCACCTCCTGCAAGTTTGAACATGTCAATCTGTGTCTGCATGCACGTGTGCATCTACTTGTAAATTGTCAGAAGATAAGGTGAGAGGCCTGGATATCGTTCCCTCCATCAGGGAATGGAGGTTACATACGTAACCGAGACGCTCCCCGTCTGTCGCTCACTTCGACGTCATGTCGAAGAAGTGACACTAGGGGTCCACTTCAAATCACACCATGCTCTGAGCCGTGTACGTGTGCTGCTGACACAGAAGCGGGCAGGTATTTCACATGCACAAGCCACCAACTGTGTTCATACTGCACGTACTCTTCCCCAATGCTCCAAAAAAGTCGTCAGGATCCTTATGGTTACCCTAGAGGGGATCAAGGCGACGCTTCCAACTAGTGAACGGGCCAAGCCTGGCTGGGCCTCTTTTCTCTCTATGTTTTCTCGGCATAGAGCAAGAGCAGCTGGGGCTCTTACTGCATCGTGGGAAGGGGGTCTTACCCGAATTCCTATTCTTTCAGGGGGAAAAGACCCTGCGGAGGCCACACCTGCCCGAAAGGGGAGGTAAAGGTGGCAAAATACATCACATGGCCTCTTCGGTCAAATGTGGGAAGAATTGCGCAGTGGTAGATCCAGCCTCAAGGAGGGGGGAGTTGCTACAACACGGCGACTGGAGGGCAGCGAAGGACTGCCTAAGGGAGACGCGGGTCAGCTCGTAAGGTGACCGTACACACAGGAGGAGTCCATGTAGGAGGCCTGATCTGTGGAGCACCTATTCCAGTAGGGGTAGCCTGGGGTACCCGTAGTGGACTGGGTCGGCGAGTTCCTCCGCTGAACTGCGGACCCTAGTGGGCTAGGGAGGAATCAACAAGGAACCTAAAGGGGTCTCCTGGGAAGAAGGCGCACTGTTTTACCTCGGCAGAGAGAAAGGGCGCTGGACGCAAGCGATTCACCCAGTCAGACCATCGACGTGTACCAAGTTCTATGGGCTCAGACCTGAGAAAACACGGGACGAGACTGACTCAACCCTGAGATTGTAAAATCTCACAAAGGTGTTAGGTGTTGCCCAGCCCGCAGCTCTGCAAATGTCTGCTAGGGAGGTGCCCCTAGCCAGTGCCCGTGAGGACGCTGCACTCCTGCTGGAGTGGGTTCGGACCCATAGGGGGGGTGGCACGGTCTGGGTGTGATAGGCCAACAGAATGGCATCCACCACCCAGTGGGACAGCCTCTGTTTGGAGACAGCGTTCCCTTTCTGCTGTCCCCCAAAGCAGACAAAGAGCTGCTCAGAGTGTCTGAAGCTCTGGGTGCGTTCCAGGTAGGCACGCAAAGCACGTTCCGGACACAGCAGTGAGGGGGCTGGGTCTGCCTCCTCACGGGGCAGCGCTTGCAGGTTCACTACCTGATCTCTGAAGGGCGTGGTAGGAACCTTGGGCACATAGCCCCGTCAAGGTCTTAGGATCACATATGTGTCTGCCGGACCGATCTCCAGGCAAGTGTCGTTAGTAGAGAATGCTTGCAGGTCCCCAACCCTCTTGATGGAGGCGAGCGCGATCAGCAGGGCCATCTTTAGGGAGAGGGCCCTGAGTCCAGCTGATTCTAGTGGCTCGAAGGGGGATCTCTGAAGACCGGCGAGGACCACCGAGAGATCCCAGGAGGGGAACAGGTTTGGCCGGGAGGGATTTAGCCTCCGGGCACCTCTCAGAAACCTGAGGATTAAGTCGTGCTTACCCAGGGACTTGCTGTTTACTGGGTCACGGTGAGCTGCGATAGCGGCAACATACACCTTCAAGGTGGAAGGGGACAGCCTCCCCTCCAACCTTTCCTGTAGGAACAGGAGCACTGACCTAACTGCGCACCTCTGTGGGTCTTCTGCCCAGGAAGAACACCAATTCACAAACAGACGCCATTTCAGGGCGTAGAGTTGCCTGGTAGAAGGGGCTCTGGCTTGGTTGATCGTGGCTATGACCGTGGGTGGTAGACCAGCTAGATCTTCTGCGTCCCGTCCAGGGACCAGACATGGAGGTTCCAAAGGTCTGGATGCGGATGCCAGAGCATGCCCCGTCCCTGAGAAAGAAGGTCTTTCCTCAGGGGAATTCACCAGAGAGGGGCTGTCGCGAGGAGTACAAGGTCCGAGAACCAGGCCTGGGTGGGCTAGTAAGGAGTCACAAGAGTGACTTGTTCCTCGTCCTCCCTGACCTTGCACAGCACCTGTGCAAGAAGGCTCATTGGGGGAAATGTGTACTTGCGCAGCCCCACTGGCCAGCTGTGTGCCAGTGCATCTGCCCCGAGGGGAGCCTTTGAGCGGGCGTACGAGAGCGGGCAGTGGGAGGTCTCTTGGGAGGCAAACAGGTCTACCTGGGCCTTGCAGAACCGTCCCCAGATCAGCTAACCGAGTGGGGGTGAAGCCTCCACTCTCCGCCAGGCAAGCGTTGTTGTGACAGCGCATCCGCTATCACATTGAGGTTGCCGGGGATGTGAGTGGTGCACAGCTCCAAAGGAGGAGACGATGGGCGAGTTGTGACATGTGGTGGGAGCGTACACCACCTTGGCGATTTATGTACGCCACCGCAGTGGTGCTGTCCGACCTGACCAGGATATGTTTGCCTCGAACTAACGGGAGAAACTTCCGCAGGGCCAAAAGGACGGTCAACAACTTGAGGCAGTTGATATGCCAACGCAGCTGGGCCCCTTTCCAACGGCCTACTGCTGCATGCCCGTTGCAAATGGTGGCCCAACCCGATCTGGAGGCGTCGGTCGTGACCAGGACGCAACGGGACACCTGCTGTAAGGGCACTCCTGCCCGTAAGAAACAGAGGTCTGTCCAGGGTTTGAATGTTTGGCGGCAGGCGGAGGTGATTGTCACACGGTGTGTGCAGTGGCGCCATGCTCGTCTCGGGACTCGGGTCTGAAGCCAGTGTTGAAGCGGTCTCATATGCATCAACCCCAGTGGCGCGACCGCCGCGGAGGACGCCATATGCCCCAGGAGCCTCTGGAAAAGTTTTAAAGGGACCGTTGCGCCTGGCCTGAAGCGGCCTGTCCCGCACCTGGCACCTCAACACTGACTGGGCATGCTTGTTGGTGAGACTTGCTGACATTGAGACTGAGTATAAAGAAAAAGAGAAAAGAGATGCTCTGGACTGGAGTAAGCTTGCTCTTTTCCCAGTTGACCTGAAGCCCCAAACAGCTGAGGTGCCTGAGCACCTGGTCTCTGTGAGCGCACAGTAACTCTTGCGCAAGGGCCAGAATAAGCCAGTTGTCGAGGTAATTGACTATGCGGATGCTAGCTTCTCAGAGCAGTGCAAGAGCTGCCTCTGCGTCTTTCGTGAAGACGCGAGGGGACAGAGACAGGCCGAAGGGGAGGACTTTGTACTGATACGCCTGGCCATCGAACGCAAACCGCAGGAAGGGGCATTGTCGAGGCAGAATGGAGACATGGAAGTACGTGTCCTTCAGGTCTACCGCTGCGAACCAATCTAGATGCCGGACGCAGGTTAAGATGTATCTCTGCGTGAGCATTTTGAATGGGAGTTTGTGCAACGCTTGGTTGAGAACTCGCAGGTACAAGATACCTTCAAGATGCCCGTACCTTTCTTGGGTACGATGATCTAAGGGCTGTAGAAACCCTTCTTCATCTCGGTTGGAGGGACAGGCTCTATCAGTGTGCTCAACGCTGTGCTGAGAGCTGGGCCCGGGTTGAGGCGGAGTAGATTTCTTGGCCGCAGGGGGATGCCCTCGGCGAACAGACAGGCAGTGGCCGTGGTGGCAGGTTTGCGGCATGGCAGGATATGTGAGATGGCCTCCGTCTGCTTTTTCACCACAGAGAACTGCTGGGCGAAGTCCACGACGGTGTCGCCAAAGAGGCCAAACTGGGAGACAGGAGCATCGAGGAAGCGAGCTTTGTCGGCCTCACACATCTCGACCAGGCTGAGCCATAGATGACATTCCTGGACCACAAGGGTGGCCATCGCCTGCCCGAGTGCCTGCGCGGTGACCTTCGTGGCTCTGAGGGCGAGGTTGGTCGCTGAGCGCAGTTCCTGCAGTACATCGGGGTCAGGGCTACCCTCGTGCAGATCTCTGAGCGCCTTGGCCTGGTGGACTTGCAGGATGGCCATGGCGTGCGGAAGCGGCCTGAAGGTGAAGTGTGGCTGTGAGCGGCGCCCAGACCCCAGGAACCAGTCATCCAGCCGTGATTGGTGTGGGGAGGATGGAGGGTTCCAATCCAACCCCACTCTAATGGCGGCCCAGGCAAGCATGTCGGACATCTGCGCATCAGCCTCAGCCTGGGCGTGCTGGCCCGAAGGCGGCAGCCCAGGTGAGGCGTCAGCGTCAGACGACGCGCTCTCGGATGGAGCGGCGAGCTCATCCACCTCGAGCTCCAGAGGATAGGCAGACCGGCCCGGAGGCAAGTTGCCGTTGCCTCGAGCACGGACGGGGGTCAACGAGCGCGTCGGGAGGCGGGTGGTCCGAGGGGGCGTACCCGGCGGAGCTGCACCCACTGACCTCCCCAAATCGCCTCCACTGGAGTGGTGTGCTTTCTATTGAAAGGGCGCCGCGACCGCAACGTTGCCTTGGTCATGCTCTCACAGTGATAATTGCCCTTGCTGGTGAACTCTAGCCAAGATTCCGTGAATGTGCAGGGTGATAGTGCTAGGCCAAATGGAATAACCCAATACTGGAAGGCTTCACCCCCAAAAGCGAACCTCATGAACTTCCTGTGCTGTGGCAGAATTTCTATATGAAATATGCGTCCATGAGATCGATCATGACCAGCCAATCATGATGTTGGATCTGTGACACGACCGTCTTGATAGTTAGCATCTTGAATTTGAACCCCCTGACTGAGCGATTCAAGCCTCGAAGATCTAAGATCGGACGCAACCCCCCACCCTTAATGGGAACCAGGAAGTATTTGCTGTAATAACCTGACTCTTTCTCTGGAAGGAGAACACGTTCTATGGCACCTTTGAACCAAGAGATTTTGCAGTTCTTTCCATAGTAGACATGCCTGCTCCAGTTTTACGGTAGTGGGGACCATTCCGTTGAAACACAGAGGGCGGCGAGCGAATTTAATTCTGTAGTCCTTTTCTACTGTTCTCAGGACCCACATAGAAATACCTGGCAGAAGTTTCCACGCTGCCAGGTTCTCTGAGATGGGTATTAATTTTGGCACTTCCTGTTGAGGGGATGTCGAGTGTTCTGCGTCCTGGACTAAGGCAGGAAGCAACGGTACACCTAACTTTTCGTTAGAAGCCTCCAACTCCTGAAACACCAGAGGCGGCGGGAATGGAGAGGTTTCGTGGGGGTACGGGGGGGGGGGGGGGGTGAAGTGGATGATACACGTGCCCCGTCCCGAGGGGGATACCCCCACAAGGCTGTGGGCAAGGCCGTCAGGATTTCTTCCTTTTAGAAATTACCCCCCTGAGGTCTTGCTTTGGTGGCTGCCAAGGGCGCCGAGCCTGTCCCCAGTCTTTAAAAGGGGGAGCACGACTCGCCATGCTTTGTTTCTGAGCCTCCCTTCTAGCAGGACTGGGGCGGGTCTGGGTGGCCGATGGCCCCGCCCACTGAGTGCGGCGAGGAAGAAACTGCCCAAATGCTTCCTCGTGGCTTTTCGCCTCCTGGAACCTGGAGATAACTGTATCCATAGCGTCTCCAAATAGGCCAAATGGCACGGGCTGTCTGCTTGGTCACATGGAGAGATAGATCCGTGGTTCGACGAAGCTCAGAGAAAGTTTCCTCATTGAGAATGGTACCCACACTCAGGTCCTTCAGCAGATCAGCCTGGTATGCCTGCAACACTGCCATAGTGACCCATAGCCTGACCCGCTTCCTGATAAGCCTTCCCTACTAGCGTGGAGTTAGTCCTGCATGGCTTAGTGGGGAGAGAGGGTCTTTTTAGCGATGATGCCAAACCCGGCGAGAGATAACCCGCAAGTGTCTCTTCAACCGGCGGCATCATCAAATACCCCCGTGTCTCAGCACCCACGATAGTCGAATATATCGACATCGAGGGCACGTGGACATGGGAAGTATAAGGTTTCCTCCATAAACAAGAGAGCTCGTCATGGAGGTCATCAAAGAAGGAAAGGGACTGATGAGGCGTTCCCTTCCCCTGGCCACCAGAGAGAAATCTGTCCTCCAACTTGGAGTGCTTCGGGATCTCTTGTTCACGTGGCCAGTCTAATTGAAGCCTGGCCACATTAATCACCTCGAGTAATTCCTCTGATGATTTATTATCAAACTCGGAATGCTCGGAGGTGGGTAACTCAAAGTCCGCAGACTCAAGAGATTCAAGGTCCCTCTCATTAACCGAAGAGGTGCCGGAGCGCTCTTCAGGATGACGGGAAGGACCAGCTTAGTCTGGGGAGAGAGCGAGCGAAAGGGACGGACCCATCTCTCGCTCCTCAGCCAGATCCATACGTGAGCCGCATGATAGAAGTGTGGGCGATGACTCTCGGAAGTAAGCGAGACGAGCGCAAAGCATTTTGACCAAAAGCAGATCGCAATGCTCACACCCGCCCTGCCCCAACGTGAGAGCAGCATGCTCTTCCCCCAAACAAACAAAGCAAAACTGATGTGTGTCCCTCTCAGCCATAGAGTGTAGACAAGTGAACACACATCATTTGCTCTGATTTTCAGTCATTCTCTCTTTTTTTCAATTTTTTTTTCTTTTCTTTTTTTTTTAGAAAGAAGAGAAAGGTTTTCTGCACACTGCCTAACAAATTCTAACTCCTAACAGAGGAAAGAATGTTCTGACAGGCTCATGAAGCACACACACACACACAGAGTGATCTGAAGACAAAAGATCTGATGATGCGCCTGTGATGCATCTATTTATAGCCCTGCCACAGGTGCATCCAATGATTACACCGGCAGAGGCTATTAATTCCGGTCAATGTTCATTGACGTGTTGCACACATAAAGTTGTTCCCAAAGCACTTTTTTCAGCGCAGCATCATAAATGTAGCTTTTTGAAAGGGAACATTACATTATGCATGTTGTAAAACAACGTTATAGGATCCAAACAATTTTTTATAAGCCTGCCTTACAAACTACTCTAAATTTAATTAACCCTTCCTTTTGCTCAGTCTGCTTACGTAAATAATCATAATGACAAACCTCTTGATCTGTTCACTCTTTTCTTTAACTCTGAGACATTTGCACTGATGCTGGTTTAAATATTGATACAGCTCTGTCTGGGCATCCTGACATGGGCACTCAACCATACTCAAAGTTCTCCCGACTGAAGTGAGGTCAACTTTTCTGTGCCCTTTTCCAAATCATTTTAATGCTACATTCCAAGGCATTTGATAAATGACACCGAATGTCACTGCTCTTGAAGGGAGAGAGCAGTCAAAGTTGCTTTGAAGTGGTTGTTTAAAAACAGGGTGCAAGGAGAAGGCATTGAAAATAAATTGCACTTTTTCATTTTCTTTTTCTCATGAGTAGTTCTGTGGCCAGGTTCAAGGATGGGTTTGGTGTTACTGTTACTGTCGCACCACCATCTGCAGTCGGCCTTTATCCCTCTTGGAGGCTCTTAATTAGCCTGATAAGGGACCGGCTTTGTTTAATCATGACCCGGCCCTGCCCTCTGCCCTGTCACACGGACCTGCACCCTCGGACCCCCCGACGCGAGTTAGATGCAACGCCGGGGGAATTGGAGCAAGCATCACAGCTGACAGGCATGGATGCTGGGCCACCTTCCCCTCACACTCGCCGCAGCCCTTGTTAAGACAGGCTGCCAAAGTCAGACCCTGCCCACGTCCTGTAAAGTCAATCTGAATGTGTTGATTGGCTGAGATGTTTGGTGAGAGACATTGACTCATCAAGGCACTCAGGGAACAACGATGTTGAGAAACCATCTCTTATGAGAGACTAAAACTGAAACAGTACACAGGCAGCATCCTTATCAAAAATTAACCTCTTGTAGTGATGGAAATTGTATTGAATTGTATGATTGGTTCTGACTGATTGCTCTTAAGGATTATTTAGCTAAAGACTAAGTCATGTATTGGAGAAAAAAACAAATGGTTGTTAGAGAAATACAGAATTGGTCAGAAACGCTTTTAAGGTAGGGTTTACTGAAGAGTCAGTACAATCCACAATACAAACAGGTCATTTTCTATCTGTGATTTAGTGCACATATAAATGGCAAGCCATTGTGCTATTGAAAATATGTACAGTATGTGAATGCGCTTTTGATTCATTAATAACTTCCGAGACTTCCGAGTTAATCCACAACATTTACAAATATAAGTCGTTTGATAAGTAGCACACTCACAGTAAGGATCTGTAATCATCAAACTGCAAGTTTTTTGGGTCGGTCCAGCAGTTCATAAATCGATAAACTCTCCTGGTAAAACTGCTTATTGCAAACATGTGCTGTATTTCAAAGAGTTGATCAATAATGAAGAGCATGTAGCTCGTAGTTTTAACAAATACCATATGACAATTTGTCTAAAATTACTAGAAAACTAAAAAATCTGCTATAAGGAACAGAGATTCCTGACTCCTTAGTTTCATATGGGTGCCAAACCCATGATCTCATTCAATGGCATTGAATTTATGACTAGAAAAAAATGTCTTATAGAAAGAAAAAAGGTATATTGAGCCATGAAGTTGTAGTGAGTAAAATGGTCTCAGTATATCTGGAATACACTAGTGACATGACATTTACCTAACATTTGATGTTATTACAAAGACAGTTTTGGTGAGTAACCAGCTATGACTTCAATGTGCTGTAAGCGATATCTTTTTTTTTTTCTCGGAGTGGCATACAAGAGATATATTACTTAATTGGATATCAATACAAGTTCTTATTTTGTTGTTCGAAAATTATTTTTTGCTATCATACTTTTGACAACTTTGATAAATCTGATTACATCTCAATCTTTGATTACAACAATCTCAGATGGTATCATATGAGGGCAGAATTTTAAAAGAGGGGCCACGTCTAATTCAGTGAATTATATCCAGAAAGGATAAAACTTCTTATACAACCTTCAATTATTGTGTCATTGCATGAAATTTACTCAACACTAGACATAGTTTTCCATGTGCTTCATGTTTTAGTTAGGACTGGCAATTTAGAATGAGTGTTTCAAGCCAAATACAGCCAACATCTCTAAACAACATTTTTCTTCTTCATGCAAATCTATATCTGCTGGTGCTGTAGGGGTGGATCTCAGCCTAGAAGTGGGGTTGATGGAAAAGGTAATCTCATCTGCATAACTTCACATTCCTGTTAAAGCATACTGTGATTGGATTGTGCCTTGTGGCCAGTCAAGCGATGAAATTTCTTATTTCATGCCCTCCTTAATGAAATCTTCTCCAAGGTAGCAATTGATGAGGCACACCTGATGTTAATAGAGCCTCTTCATCGCTGCCATTAAAATGCAGAGCGAGTCTCTCCTGTGGAAGCCGGCTTCTATCTCTGTGTGCACACACTGGTGTCCTTGCAGGTCCAGGAAAAGAGAGGGAAGGGCATCGGCTGAATTAGTTGTATACCGGACTGTAAAGGGATATAAGGGACAGGAGGAGGTGGTGAGAACCGGCTTGACAATATAAATTATAGTTATTATTAAAAAACAAATATTATTAATAAATCAAAAGACACAAACACACACATGATGGTCAGCTGCCCGTAAACAATCTCTCTCTGTCGCACCACCATCTGCAGTTGGCCTTTATACCTCTAGGAGGCTTAATTAGCCTGATAAGGGACCGGGTGTGTATAATTCACGCCCCGGCCCTGCCCTCCACCTTGTCACATTCCTTCCTTGTTCTCTCAGGCTGGGGAGCCCCCGGCATGATGTACACCCCCCCCCACCCCCCTTTTCCCTGGGGGAGGGCGTGCCCTGAGCCCTGTCTGCCGGTAGGTCATCCCCGCCTTCCTGAATCTGGGAGGGGTCAGGGGGAGGGAAACTAATAAAAAAATGGGGGGGTACTTCCTGTAACAGTGTAATACCCCCCCCCCCCCCCCCCCCCAAAAAAAAACACTGTAAAATTTAAAAGAGGGGGAATAGACCAATACGGAGTGGCAGTGGGAGAGAGGAGAGAGAGATGAAAAAAATACACTCGTCAGTTCTCGCCATAGCTTGTTCCTCGGCCACTCCTCCACCCTCTAACAGAAGACAGCCGTGCATCCCCAGGCGGATCGGAGGCAGACCTCCAGCCCCTGACGGATGCAACGCTGCATTCTCGTGGAACAGAAAGGGGTCTCCCCCGCCCCTGGCAGCGGTTCTCCGGCTCCAGGCAGTCGGCAATGAGCCACTCCCCTCTCGCAGTCGGCGGTCTCAGACCCCACCGCGTTTCAGCGGCTGGTAGGGGACTCCCCACCCCTGGCAGCGGACCTGACTGCTCCAGGCGGTCAGTTAGGAGCGGCTGTTCCTCCTCTTCCAGGCGGCCCCACGGCTGCTCCATTGGGGTGGATGGTAGTGGCGAGAACTCTACTATGGCATACGGCACCAGTGTGAAGGGATATAAGGGAAAGGAGGAGGTGATAACCGGCTTGACAATATAAATAATAGTTTAATGAAGAAATAAACCAAAAGACACAAACAGACACATGATGGTCATCTGCCCGTAAACAATCTCTCTGTCGCACCACCATCTGCAGTCGGCCTTTATCCCTCTTGGAGGCTCTTAATTAGCCTGATAAGGGACCGGCTTTGTTTAATCATGACCCGGCCCTGCCCTCTGCCCTGTCACACGGACCTGCACCCTCGGACCCCCCGACGCGAGTTAGATGCAACGCCGGGGGAATTGGAGCAAGCATCACAGCTGACAGGCATGGATGCTGGGCCACCTTCCCCTCACACTCGCCGCGGCCCTTGTTAAGACAGGCTGCCAAAGTCAGACCCTGCCCACGTCCTGAACCATTCCTGTGGACACTACCTCTTCCCAAATCCCCTTCATGGTGAGAAAACCAGATGCCCCTTTAGTTTGGACATTAATTCCTCATGGACAAATTATTCCTCTTATAAGGACATTTTATGTTTATTATTATTTCCAAAAAATGCCTCTCCAATGCTTGATTTCACACCCACAGTGTCTGTCTCTTGCTTACCCTTCCACAAGCACATTTGACCATGTTTACATCCATTCCACAGAATTCTGGAGATTTTTAACCAGTTTTTTTTTTTTCCATGAAGGAATCTTCCTTGCTTGCAAAATATTTTATTTTTTTCTTATTGAGAAACTTATGCGATGCTATGTCAATACACCTATTTTACCCAATCTACTCTGCAATGTTGACATTAGTGGTGGTGATTTGATTCATATCACTGATTTGAGACTTTTGAATCCATTCACCAAAAAGATTTGTTTAGATTAAATTATTGATTTGTTTAGTGTCCATTCTGCAAATTAAGCCTTTGTACCAGTAGATGGTGCCAAATGACCATTTTACATTTTGAACAAATAAATTGCATGGAATCAAAAGCACAATAGTCATTCACAAGCAAAACAAGCCTAATTAACTCTTAGACACCTAATTTATTAAAATTTATGTTCCTACAATTCAAAAATTAGACTTCAACACTTTCCGCAAAAATGACAACACAGCATTTCTATCATATTGTAAATGACTAAGAACTTTTTATGAAGCTATTCCAAAACAAAAAGTCAACAATACTAGCCTAAAAAATTATTATGAGTTTCAATAATGCCCATATGTCATTCTAATGTATAGTCATTGCTCATTTTTATTCATAATTCCTTCAGCCTCTTTTCTTGTTGAACGAGATTGAAAAACTGTATGTACAACTTGCAGCTCCTCATCACATTCAGCCGAACTGCAGATCTTTATTCAAGAATGAGAAGACTGATTCATTTAATTTGTTCATGAATGAGATGTCTTGTCTCATTCAGACTCTAATGACCATTTTGTTTTGTTCAGTGAACGGGTGTAGACATGGCTGGGGCAAGGTGGCCAGGGATTCCGGGGATGGTGTCAAGGCGACCGGGGACTCAGAGGATGAGGTCAAGGTGGCCCGGACTCTCAGGGTGAGTTCAAGGCAGCCGGGAACTTAGATGAGGGCAATAGCACCAAAACAGGGACCAACGGGACCACCGAAGTTAGGACATGGGAGTTTGAGACCACCGGAGCAGGGAACAGAGAGGCCTCTGTTTTAGGAATCTCCTAGACCAATAGAGAAGCAGACCACATGAGCAGTGAGCAGGGAGTGGTGGGGCTTCTGTTGCAGTGACCACCATGGCAGGGAGCGGAGGGAGCTCCGCTATGAGAGCGCTGAGTGCTGCAGTGGGGATACTACATATATAGGAGAAAGTAGCTTATATCATGGTCAATATATTCCACTGAACAAAGCTTACATCTTCCCTTTTGGGAGACTGGATTTCAAAAACGGAAATAGCCCTTGAGCTTTATATCTCCCCAATTGAGCGCATTGACAAGAGTTCAAAACTGCTCAATATACTGCTTGATGAAGTTGGTTCCTTGTTCAAGAGGCCAAAAGTTCCAAAGCTGCTAGATCCATACTAGGTCAGTCCTTCTGTGATGTTTACGGAGACCAGATATATGAAAGGAAATCTATATGCAGGTTTTTTAATATAAACCCAAATAAACAAGTAACACAGGAAACCTAGAAACACTTGAGATCAAAACAAACCATTACAGCCAGGAATGGACAAGAACTGACAAAGACACTTTAAAGCACATGAGGGCATTATATACACAGAGAATAACAATGATTGCAAGACTTTAAAATAAAAGACAAAGAAGACTAGCAGCCCCTACTGGCCGCCAAGGAAAACATCACACACATAACAGTCAGGACAACATTTTGTTGCAGAGCGATGAGTCACATAGCCTTTATCGCTCAAGTGAAGGGGTGGTCACACTACAATTCGCTTTCCATTCACCTCCCATTCAAAAGCATTTGAAAGTACTAAGATGCATACCAAAGTTCAAACTTGGTGAACTCTGAACCTAAGAATTTGTACGACAAGAGGATGTGCAACCAATAGGAGATCATCACACACTGACCTCTTGGCTCAATTCAAAGTATAAATATTTTAATACTGCAAGATTTATTTTTGCAGGAAAGTGAGTACACAGTATATTTTAAC
This sequence comes from Moxostoma hubbsi, assembly GCA_032164185.1. NCBI lineage: Eukaryota > Metazoa > Chordata > Actinopteri > Cypriniformes > Catostomidae > Moxostoma > Moxostoma hubbsi. Next base: position 3,878,321 of record JAVLUX010000024.1, read on the forward strand.
ATTTTAATAAAATATTATTTGTTATTTGTGATTCATTATTTCCATACACCAGAAACCCTCCTGCGTGACATCATATCCTGGTTTGTAGCGTTGTTCTAGTGTGACCGCCCCTTGATAGGCTCTGCACACTAGTAATAATGATGAGAAAACTATAATTAGTGTGAACTATTCCTTTGATCATAGATAAGAGTGTTCTTGGTTTAACACTTTTTTCTGTGTCTTACAACAGTTTAAATCTAAACTCACATTAAAACATTGTCACTTTGAATTTGTAATGCTATAAGCCTGTACCTGATGTTATTTATTTATTTTATTTATTTTATTTATTTATATTATTTATTATCACTTGCACTGGGTCAGATGGGTTCAGAGTGAGGATGCTCAACCCTATTGACATTTGCGCTATTGGTTTCCAGTGATCAGTAAACAATTTACTTTTTCTTTGCAACCTGTCAAGGACCTTTCAGGGGAGCAAGAGCTGCCATTTTACCTTTAAGAGACAGATAAGGATGCTGATATTTTGTTTAAATTCATACATGCAATTTTTTTTACATCACTCACATTACATTGCATTCAAACTTGTACATCTTATTTAAAGTGTTAACGTGTGAAAATTACAAGATGAACAAAAGGAGATATCATCTCTTAAGTAAAAAAAAAAAAAGAAGATTTTTCAAATCTTTTATTTTGCGAGGCTAATTTAAGATACATTTTCCAAATTGGAAGATCTTTGGGGCAAAAGTGTTCTTTGACAGCATTTAGGTGTTGTTTATTTTGGAACAGTGATTATAAAATATGATCTTCCTTAGAGAAAGTACATTGTGTTTGTTAAAAAGGGAGGTGCTGCACATGGCATGGCACAGAGGGAGTAATGTTCAATCCTGGGAAGTGATTGATCAATGATGGTCGACATTGGCCAGCAGCTACAATTTCCTTCTGAGATCACCATCACCTCCTTGAAACCGGAGTTAAGTCATAATGAAAAATGTAAGCAAAGAATGTAAGTGAAAGTGGAGTTTAGAGTAAAGAAAGGACTTAAATTTTGAATTGTTTCTCACCCACACCTATTATATTGCTTCTAAAGATATGGATTTAAACACTGGATTCATATGGATTACTTCTGAATATTCCCTTTATGTGATTTTTTTTGAACTACAAAGGTCTGGATCACCACTCACTTGCATTATATGAACCACAGAGCAGAAATTTTCTTCTAAAATTTTTTGTTGGTGTTCTACTGAATAAATAACCATACATACTGTATCTGGGATGGCATGAAGGTAGGTAAATGATGCAATAATTTTCATTTTAGTGTGAATTGTTCCTTTATCTTACCAAGTTAGAAGATCCCCTGTATAATTTGCAGCATTAGCTGAAAAATAATTAGTTTCAAATGTCAGCAAAATAGACACTATAAATGAAATATACCCAAATGAATCAGATTCAAATCAAGAGCTTCTGAATCTGAATCAAATCAATAAATCTGTATTGATACCGTCATACAGAGAACAGTGCTAGTGCTAGTGATGACTCACGATTGGTCACAGACAGATTATAATCCTGTTCTTGCAGTACCACAATGGAAAAAGAAAGCATAACCATGTCAAGTAGTATGGATTGCTATAGAACAACAAGGTTAAGCCTGCTGGTTGAAAAGCACCTGTAGAATTTTGGGGACTATTCTACCACAAAGCGATGACATCTCAGATCATTATCTCTTCTCTTGTATGATGCGATCAGCTAATGTTACTCAATCCACACCATGCTACCATTCAGGTAGAACAGTTCATTCAACCACTAATGATAGCTTCAATATTCAAGCTTCAGATATATCTCATACACTCAGTAAGCCCCAAAGTCTAGAAGAACTTGATGAAATAACAGAAAATATAAATACAGCCTTCTTCTCTAGCAATCTTGATATTGTCACCCCCCTTCAATTACAGAAATTTAAAGAAAAAGCCCCTCACTATGGTACAATGATTACATTCATGCTCTCAAGAGAGCAGCTCGGAAAATGGAGTGCCAGTGGAAGAATACAAAATTAGGTATTTCGTGGTGCATGGAAGGATAATGTCTGTAGCTTCAGGCACTAAAAGCTTCCAGGTCAGCATATTTTAGCAAACTCATAGAAAATAACCACAACAATCCTAGGTGTTTATTTAGTACTGTGGCAAAATTGGTTAGGAATAATGCCTCAACAGAACCAGATATTCAGTTGCAGCACAATAGTAATGACTTTGTAATTAATTTCTTTACTGATAAAATTGAAATAATTAGTAATAAAATTGGAATTACACAATCATCTGTCACAGTACCTCAGAAAACTCTGAGTGTCTCAAAATTTTCCTCACATGCAACTTCAATCCTTCACTGTCATAGGTTATGAAGAGCTAACAAAACTTATCAAAACATCAAAAGCCACAACATGCATGTTATATCCAATACCAACTAAGCTCTTTAAAAGAGGTATTCCCTATAATCTCAGAACCTCTTTGAAATATTATTGACTCCTCGCTATCCTTAGGATATGTCCCAAGAAACTTTAAAATGGCAGTTATGAAACCGCTAATTAAGAAGCCAAAACTTGATCCTGGAGAATTGGTTAATTATAGACCAATTTCAAATATCCCATTTATGTCAAAAATACTAGAAATGGTTGTGTCCTCCCAATTATGTTCATTTCTACAGAGAAATAGTATATATGCACAATGTCAGTCAGGATTTAGGCCACATCACAGTACAGATCCTTCAATTATCAGAGTTACAAATGACTTGCTCTTATCATCTGATCGTGACTGCATTTCTCTTCTAGTGCTTTTAGATCTTAGTGTTGCCTTCGACACAATAGATCACAATATTCTCTTGAATAGGCTAGAGAATTATGTTGTCATTTGTGGACTTGCATTAGCATGGTTTAGGTCCTATTTAGCAGACTGCTACCACTTTTTCTGTGAGTAATTGTCAAATCAAACAAAAGTTAAGTATGGAGTGCCACAGGGATCACTTGTAGGGCCTCTGCTTTTCTCCTTATATATGCTTCCCCTGGGAGATATTATCAGGAATCATGGAATTCTTTTCCACTGTTATGCCGACCATACCCAACTTTATATTTCTTAGAAACCCGACAAACTTTCACAATTATCCAAATTAACAGAGTGTATCAATGAAATCAAAGATTGGATGGTCAATTCTACTCAATTCTGACAAAATCGAGGTACTAGTTATATTCTAAATATAAGCCACTAAAATATAATTTGACTCTCGATGGATGTACTGTTATATCATCTTCAACAACGAAGAACTTAGGTCTTATATTTGATACCAATATGTCAATCGAAAATCTAATTTCCAATGTTTGAAGAACCGCATTCTTCCTAAGAAATATTGCTAAGTTAATACACATCCTCTCTTTTGCTGATGCCGAAAAAATTCATGAATGCGTTCATGACCTCAAGACTAGATTATTGTAATGCATTATGGGAGGATGTCCAGCAAGTTCAATAAATAAACTTCAATTGGCTCAAAATGCAGCAGCCAGAGTGCTGACTAGAATTTAGAAATGTGATTATATTAGCCCCATTTTTTCGTTGTTTAATTGGCTACCTGATAAATTTCAAATTCATTTTAAAATTCTTTTAACTTCATAAAAAGCTTTGGCCTAGCTCCACAGTACTTAAGTGACCTACCATGCTATATTCCATTATGTCCATTATGATCACAAAACTCTGGCCTGTTAATAGTTCCTTGAATATCAAAATTCACAAAAGGGGTGCCTGGGTAGCTCAGCTATTAAATACACTGACTATTACCCCTGGAGTCCTGAGTTCGAATCCAGGGCATCCTGAGTGACTCCAGCCAGGTCTCCTAAACAGCCAAATTGGCCTGGTTACTAGGGAGGGTAGAGTCACTTGGGGTAACCTCCTCATTGTCACTATAATGTGTGGTTCTTGCTCAAGGTGGGGCACGTGGTGAGTTGTGCGTGGATGCTGAAGAGAATAGCATGAAGCCTCCACACGCACTATGTCTCCGTGGTAATGTGCTCATCAAGCCACGTGATAAGATGCGTGGATCGATGGTCTCAGATGTGGAGGCAACTGAGGCATCCTCCGCCACCCAGATTGAGGCGAGTCACTATGCCACTGTGAGGGCTTAGAGCGCATTGGGAATTGGGCATATGTTCCAAATTGGTTAGAAAAGGGGAGGAACAAAAGGAAGTAGATACTTTTCCTATTTGGCTCCTAAACAATGTAATAGTCTCCCTAACAGTTTTCATGATGTAGACACACTCAATGAGTTTAAGTCTAGACTAAAGTCTCATCTATTTATCCAGGCATACACCTAACTTATTCTTCACCACACAGTTAGGCTGCTTTAGTTAGGTCTGCCGGAACCTAAAACATTGATCATGATCTATAATTCTGCAAAAAATCGAATGGCATCTACGCTAATATTATTCTATTTGTTTCTATATCTCAACCTCAGGACTACTATCTCGAGGTCGCAAGTACTGGCCGGTTCGAGCTCCATTCTAGCTTGATATCGGACTCCACTGCTATGTGTCTCTGAGTGATGACGACAAAATGTAGCCGGTGCCAGCCAGACATCACTTCAGTCTATTACTATGGACCTCAGAGGATGAACTGATGCCAACTCCAACCATAAGACATGGGATACTTCATATGTCATTGCCTGAACCTTGGATTTAGGATAGACCTCACAAAATTACTGGCAGGTTGAACTGCAAAGCAACTCACTGATCTCGGCCTGCTTCACCTTGGCCTAATGATGGACTACACTCCTAAAATGGAATACATCGACTATCAGTAAATTGCCAACAAAGGCCTTCATCAGCCAACTAACAAAGGACACTGCATCTATATGAACTTCTGCAGTTAATCCAGGATGTACTTCAAAGACTTTAGTCATTAATCTTACATTTCTTTAAAAAATCTATGTTTAAACACTGGCCATTAACACTTACTTAGTTTAATCATTTTAAACCATGACTTGCACTATACATAAGTAATATTGGCATTATATTCATGCAGTTAGCCAGAGGGGAACTGACCTTCACCGTAATTCTGGTTTCTCCCAAGGTTATTTTTCTCCATTAACCAAAATCTTATGGAGTTTTGAGTTCCTTGTCACAGTTGACTTCAGCTTGATCACTGGATGTCTAAATACAATGATTATTTAATTACTTATTTTTATACACACTTCATAATCATATTGAATGAAACTACACAATGATGACTCTAAGAATTTATAGATGTTACGACATCCTTTTCTGTTAATGCATGATTTTCTGTAAAGCTGCTTTGAAACTCTTGTTGTTGTGAAAGGTGCTGTACAAATAAAAATGACTTCACTATTCCACTGCAGTGCCCTAACACATCCTCTAGCACCTCTGTATAATCTCTGTCACTTTAGTGCTAAAAAGAAAATGAAATTATGTAATTCTACAAAATAGATAAGTCTGCCATTTGAACTGCCTGTGACGAAGGATTCCTTGTCCAGAAAGAAATTGATAAGCAGGGTAAATAAAAACATTATATATATATATATATATATATATATATATATATATATAGGTATATGTAGTCCATAAGGTTTTTTCTTTTGCACTGTTTTCCAAGTCTTATGAAGTAATTCAATCACAGCTATCAAATCGTGTTCCATATTTTCATATGTAACGCATCAAAATCATCATATTTGACGTCAATGTCACCAGGATCTGTTGGGATTTGCATGTCTAATAACTGAATGCAATACAAAAAGTCACTACCTGCAAAGGAGGGGAATATTATAATATAAATTTCTGTCTGTCCCAAAAGCATTCGTATTACTTCAGAAGTCTTGAAATATAGTGCACGAGTCATACGAGGTCATTTATGGTTGTTCTGTGGTGTCTTTTTGGAGCTTGACAGCCATTCGTTACATTTTGGAAAAGAGTTTTCTGGAAGAAAGACAGTCATGAAATGACTTTTTTCAAATAGCGTTCAAATATATATATTAACACTTGTTCCCCTTCTGTCACTCACTCGACGTTGTGTCGAATGAAGTGACAGAAGGGGTCATCCTGGGACACCAAATGTACCTCTGAACCTGAGAAAAGGCCAATGTCAAGTTGGCAGACAGAATTTGCATGCCCCACCCTGGACATACAGGTATAAAGGGAAGCGGGCATCGTCTGTCAGTCAGAATTTTTCTTCTGAGCCAAACGGTTGTGCAACAGCAAAGCTAAGTTCACCACAGTCCTACTCACCTCTGTTGGCAAGAAGCATTGCTGTTGGATATACGGCGCATTTCTAGCTGGCGTTCTCTCTCTCTGCACGCTGTGCAGTCCACGCCCCTGGGCACTTCGACAGTGCTCTCATTGCCTGAAAGAGTGTTTCTCCTCCTAAAAAGAGTTTATTTCCTCTAAAAGAGTTTGAGTTCCCACTCATAAAAAAGCAATACACAGCAGGCATTGAACGTCCTTTTCAGGGCGTGTCTTTTTAAAGCTGTCTTTCTGCCTCTGTGTAGTTCCTTGTTGCAGTTGATTTCTCTCCACTTCTGACGGTCATAAAAGCTGCCTCACGTGCCTGGGCTGTGATCACACGCAGGCAGCGTTTTATGAATGGTTCATGTTCTCATTGTGAGAACATAGCCATGGCAACATAGCGGTCGTGGCTTTCAATTCTCATGAGAGAAAGCCACTTCAGCCACCCCCCCGCGTCGTTCCTTCATCCCACGGGATTGAGGATGACCCGGCTGGCGATGAATGCAATTTGGGGATGACGATGGGCTGGGTTTCACCGGGTGAGTGTGGCTCACCTCGTGGCCAGCCGGAATTCTCCCTTGAGCCCCCGGAATTGGATGACGATTTCACCGCTGCACTGGAGAGCGTCACAGCAGGTACAAGGAGGTCCCCCAGGTGGACAGAGCGGTTGCAATCCACTTGTGTCCCGAGAACGCCGCCACCTGGCAGGACCGCCGGTACTCCCCTCCAGAGCCTTTAGAATGACATCATCGCTGACCTTGAAAGTCTACAGAGCCACCGGACAGGCTGCCTCCGCCCTGCATGGCGTGGCTCTCCTGCAAGTTCACCAAGCCAAGGCACCCAAAGATCTGCACCTGGGTAGTTCTGATCCTGACATGCTGCAGGAACTATGCTCTGCCACCGACCTCGCTCTCAGAGCCATGAAGGTCACAGTGCAGGCACTCGGGCAGGGGATGGCCACCCTCGTGGTCCGTCACCTTTGGCTGAACATGGTCGAGATGCATGACGTTGACAAGGCACGCTTTCTCAACGTCCCCGTCTCTCAGCTTGGCCTCTTCAGTGACACCAGAATGAAGCAGATGGCACATCTTGCCGTGGTGCCGCCAAACCAGCATGCCCCGCCTGCTCGCCGAGGGCATCTCCCTGTGGCTAAACAACAGGTAGCTCCAACTCAACCCGGGCCCAGCTCTCAGCCCCAGCATCGAGCACCTCGCAGGCAGTGTACACCCCACCGTCTCCAGGGCCCCTTCCATTACAAGGAAAGCTCCGAAACGCTCCTGAGATGGGCGACACAGGCAGTCAAACGTTTGCTCCGGAGCTAGTCCCCCTGTGGAGGGCCGGGAGGAGAATCCCTGTTTCATTTGCCACACTGCCTTCGGGCTGTGGCACCCACATTCTCAATAAAGAGTGATTTTCACCACGACGGTAGTGTACATAAATCGCTAAGGCAGTGTGCACTCTCATCATATGTCACAACTTGACCGACATCTCCTCCTTTGGAGTCAGCCACGACTCAGCTCGCTGCGTGACACTCACATCCCTGGCAACAGCAACATGATGGCAGACGAGCTGTCGCGGAAGGTTTCGCCCAGCGGAGAGTGGAGGCTCCACCCCCAGATGGTCCAGCTAATATATGACCAATTCGGCAAGGCACAGATAGATCTCTTTGCCTCCCTAGACCCGCTCTGGTACTCACTGATAGGAGCTCCTCTCAGGACAGACGTGCTGGCACACAGCTGGCCCTGGGGCTGCACAAGTACGCATTTCCCCCAGTGAGCCTTCTTGCACCGGTGCTGTGCAAGATCAGGGAGGACGAGAAACAGGTCATCCTGGTGGCTCCTTAATGGCCCACCAGGGCCTGGTTCTCGGATCTTACACTCCTCGTGACAGCACCTCCCTGGAAAATTCCCCTGAGGAAGGACCTTCTTTCTCAGGGACGGGGCACCCTCTGGCACTGGATGGGATGGGTTGCAGAAGATCTAGTGGATCTACCACCTGCAGTCGTAGACACGATCAACCAAGCCAGAGCTCCCTCCACCAGGCAACTTTATGCACTAAAGTGGCACTTGTTTGCGAATTGGTGTTCCTCTCGAGCCGAAGACCTGCAGAGGTGTGCAGTTCGGTCAGTGCTTTCATTCCTGCAGGAAAGGCTGGAGGAGAGGCTGTCCCCCTCCACCTTGAAGGTGTATGTAGCTGCTATTGCAGCCCACCACAAAGCAGTAGATGGCAAGTCCCTAGGTAAGCACTACCTGATTATCAGGTTACTGAAAGGCGCCTGGAGACTGAACCCTCCCCGGCCTAGCCTGTTCCCCTCCTGGAATTTCTCTGTGGTCCTCTCGGGCCTTTAGAGACCCACCTTCAAGCCACTTGATTCAGTTGAGCTCAAGGCCCTCTCCCTGAAGACGGCCCTCCTGATCGTGTTAGCCTCCATCAAGAGGGATGGGGACCTGCATGCGTTCTCTGTTAGCGAAACCTGCCTGAAGTTCAGTCCGGCACATTCTCACGTTATCCTGAGGCCATGACTGGGCTATGTGCCCAAGGTTCCTATGACCCCCTTCAGGGACCAGGTCGTGAGCCTGCAAGCAAGCTGCCCCAGGAGGAGGCAGACCCAGCCTTCTTGTTGCTGTGTCCGGTACGTGCTATGTGTATCTATTTGGACTGCACACAGAGCTCTAGATGTTCTGAGCAGCTCTTTGTCTGCTTCACCTGACAGCGGAAAGGGAATGCCATCTCCAAACAGAGGTATGCTCACTGGGTCGTTGATGTTATTTCCTTAGCTTATCAAACCCAGGCTGTGCCCGCCCCCTTGTGGGTTCGAGCACACTCTACGAGAAGTGTGGCATCCTTGTGGGCACTGGCCCATGGCACCTCCTTAGCAGACATCTGCAGAGCAGCGGGCTGGGCAACACCCAATACCTTTGCCAGATTTTACAATCTCAGGGTTGAGTCGGTCTCGTCCCGTGTTTTGTCAGGTCCGAGCCTGGCATTAGGCTGGACCTACCACCGCGCCATTTCCCACGTACGGCTTCACAAACCTCATGGTGTATTTGCCACATGTTACCTCCCACTAGACTGGGCAGGATGTGATATCCGCAGGGTCTTTTCCCCCTGAAAAAATAGGACCGGGAAAGACTGCCTTACCCGATGCATTTCCTAGCGTTAAGATAGCCCCAGCCACTTCATGTCCTATGTGAGAGACATAGTGAGAGAGAAGGCACGGCTGTTGGGCTTGCGCCCAAGCTAGTCACGTAGCACGTAGCTAGTCACCCCCCCCCCCCTCAGTGTTGCGGGGAACCTAAGGTCTGTATGTGACACCTCTTTGGGGGCGTTGGGGAGGGCTACATGCAGCTGACACAGTTGCCTCTAGAACGCAGTAGCCTGCTTGCACCTGTCTCTGCAGTTCACTTAACATGGTCAGTGCGTGGCGTTTTTATATGGTACCCCTTGTGTCACTTCATTCGACAGAAGGGGAACATCATGGTTACTGTTGTAACCTCCATTCCCCGAGGGAAGGAACGAGACGTTGTGTCCCTCCTGCCACTGTAACCATGATGTTATATGTGGAAAGCTGGCTGATTATGGCAATCATGGTAAATAATAATTATAATAAGCAACACGTATTTTAGTCAGATATGAACAATTAGAGCTTGTCTATCAGTAAGCCTGATCATAAAGTGATTTTATAAAAATATATTCAGACTTACAACTATATAATCAGATTTATATATTCTGACTTACAACTATATACAGGATTTACAACTATGTACTCAGGATTTACAAGTATATATTCAGATTTTATATAGTTTTTTTTCCTGTTTGGCCCCCCATAATAAATGTATGTATATATACTGTAGTCTGTGTTAACTCAGTTGGTGTCCAAGTGAGGATGGGTGATCAGGTGAAAAGTAGTCAAGTTATGAGCTTGTCTCTTGGTTTCTTTTTCTTCAGAGGAGCATAAATCAATTTCAGCTACAGCAGAGTGGAATGCTCTTGAGAAAAGTAGCAGGAGCAGTATTTTAACAAAAAGCATTTTTCTATATAATTGAGATTCATTGGCTCCTGCTGGACGTTAATGTGATTTCCAGGTAAGAGTACATGAGCTGAGATTGTGAGTCTGTTTACAGTTTATCTGAAAATTCACAACAACCTTTATCATATTCACTGCTGTTTTTCTCACTGCTGGTTTTAGCTTGTTTAAGCTGGTCTTAGCTGGTATAAAGTGGTTTCTCAGTCTAGCGAAGCTAAATTTGCTGGTCGGCAAGCTGGTCTCCTAGCTTTTCTCAAAAGCATCTTCAGCCTAAGTAGATCGTAGAAACCATTGGTAGAAATCAATTGTCTCTACGATCAACTTAAGGTTGCGATGCTTTTGGGAAATGCAGTCCAGGCTGGGAGAAGAGCTAACACCAGCTAACCAGCTTTGACTAGATTTCCAGCAGGGTTTTGCACATCTGCTCTGTCCTGCCATGCTCCCCCAGCATGCCCCTCTGCTGTGACCTGCAAGTTTAACTCTCAGAGTATCAACCCAAGACTGTTTCCTGGAGCTCCACAGGAGAGGTTCTGATGAGCTCTGGCCCAGTCTGAGGTCTTGGGTTGCTAGTGGGTGACCATGTCACAGTCCACGGCCACTGTGTGACTTCTGTGCTTCTTCTAATGAGAGAGTGTGCTGAAGCTGTGCAACTTCCTAACAAGCCTGACCACACAGCAGGAGGTCATTCTGCATCTTTTTCCACAGAAGGAGCGAATGACTGAGGTAGTCCAGATAACAGAAAGTTGGGGAGACCAGGGCTAGTTGTCACAATTTTTAATCTAGTGATACAGTGTTTCTCAGGTTAGGATTACTACTGAAAATCAATTTCAGTTTTGACCCCAGCATTATTCTCATCATGCATAACTTGTGTTGTGAATACACACTTTCCTTAAAAACGTGCTACACGAAGTGCAAGATCGCAAACTGTCTAAATGTAAGGAATTCAAAACAGTAACTTCTACAGTATGCTATTATTTCAGGAGATCAGGTTTTCAGGACAGTTTTCTCATGTTGATTAATCATACATAATAAACATATTAATCTTTAATATGTTTGATGCATGTTTAAACAATTGTATGTCAAAATATTTGAATATTTGGTTAAAGCTTAATCTGTTACATTTTGACATTTTGTATATTATTGTCGATTAAAATATCCTTTGTCAACTAGCATCATGTTATATTTTAAAAGAGTAAAAACTGTTTAAAAACTGACTTAACTGATATGACATGATGAAAGATTGACGAAAAATGAAGACTAAAACAAACTGTGTGAACATTAAGACTGATTGACACATACCTAATAGACTTCTCACAAAAAAAGCTATTAAATATTTCCACTTTTTTTGCCCAGGAAAAAATACAGTTCATCAAACACGCGCTCTTGACCTTTTGTGACAACATGCCCCAAAAGTGATTGCATATATGTAACAAAGACAATAAATAAATTAATTAATTAATGAATCATTGTTTTGGTAAACCAATGTTTAAATTAATAAATTGCACTCATTTATTGATTACACCCAAAACATGACAATTTGCTTGACAACTGGTTTAATTGCATTTACTTTGCTCGTGTTTATTTCGGAATTTTTGTTTAAATGATAGAATTCTCAAGAAATACCCTAATGTTTTAATATTTGGTGTTTGAAACCAACACACCAAAACAAAAATTTGTGTAATTTGACTTTTTGACTCAAAACCTTATAGTTACTGACGTAAAGTGCTTATGAGAACTTCCCTGTGTGACTACTATCCCCAGTCTCCCATATTCAGTTGTGTAATTCACCATTTTCATAATTGTCAGTCATATGAATGGCAGTTTATAGATTGCACAATGTTCCTTGTAGCAATGAGACTTTGCCATGGAAACGGAGAAAGCCACATTATCCACAGTTCTATGTCTATATAACAATTTCCCTAAAGACCTAAGATTTGCCATATTATCCTGCCAGTCAGTTACTGAATAGGCTTTCTTCATCTTTCCTTAAAGGCTTAGTTCACCCTAAAATGACAATTCTTTTAGTGTTTACATAATCCTGTTGTTGTTGTTCCAAATCTGTACTAAGATGCATCTTGCGAGTTGAGAGACTGACTGTAACAATGTTCAATGGAAAGGAGGAGGCGAGAACCGGCTTGACAATGTTAATAATAGTTTAATGGGAAACTTAAACAAACAACAAAACACACACATGACGGAGGGGACAAGGGGAAGGAAACAGAAATAATAAAAAATGGGGGGGCACTGTAAAATTAAAAAGAGAGGGAAAAGACCAACACAGAGTGGCAGTTAGAGAGAGAGAGGAGAGAGAGATAAAAAAAAAAAAAAAAAACGTACTCGCCAGTTCTCCGATACGCCATAGCTTGTTCCTTCGGCCACTCCTCCACCATCTAACAGACAACAGCCACGTCTCCCTGGGCGGATCGGAGGCAGTCCTCCAGCCCTGTCACGTTCTCGGGGAACAGAAGGGGTCTCCCCCGCCCCTGGCAGCGGTTCTCCCACTCCAGGCGGTCGGTAGCGAGCCCCTCCCTGCTCGTGGTCAGCGGTCCCAGACCCCGCCACGTTCCAGCGGCTGGTAGGGGACTCCTCCACCCCTGGCAGCGGCCCTGACCACTCCAGGCGGTCAGTTAGGAGCCCCTTCTCCCCTCACGGTCGGCGGCCATTCTTCCACTTCCAGGCCGCTGGGCACCTCGTCTCCCGGCAGACGGCCGCGGCTGCTCCATTGGGGTGGACGGTAGTGGCGAGAACTCTACGACGGCGTATCCCTCCTCCTTCCCGGATTTCGGCACCAGTGTAACGTGATTTAGATGGGGAAGGAGGCGGCGACAATTTAAATAATATTTTAATTATAAACTTAAACCAAAGGACACAAACACACACATGACGGACATGTCCATAAATAATCTCTCTCTCCCGCACCATCCTCTGCAGTCGGCCTTTATCCCTCTCAGAGGCTTGATTAGCCTAATACGGGACCGGGTGTGTAGGATCACGACCCGGCCCTGCCCTCCACCCTGCCACACTGAGGTTGCCATCCATCATATATATGTTTTTTTTTTCATGATTCATGTTTATTATCATGATTTAAGTTCTGATCACTGTTGTGATGGAAAGATAACACAGACTTACTGTTCAGCAGTGATGTTGGTAGTCAAACGCGTATCTTTTAACCGTCACTGACCGCAGGCAGAACTCAATTACAGACATCTAAAATGGAGTTATTTCAAACACCTTGCACTGAGAATATGGCCTCACTTTGCCCAATGCACAGAGGTCAAACAGAATGTGGCTTGTTCTTAATTTACATACCCTGAGCTGTATAACATCTGTGAGCTGTGTGGGTTGAGGTGAAGAGATCTTGCCTTGACTCTCTGGATTGGAAGATAACCCATGGAAGAGGTTTGATTTTTATTAAAGCCACTAATTAATTTTTTGTGTACATTGTGTTAAATTTCAATCATTGTTGCTACAGTCTTTTGTTTGAGTAATACAGTTAAGACTCAATAAGAAAGGTTCATTTTGATCTAGGAAATAATTTGTCAATTTGGAGTTTAATTCAGTAGTCAGCTTAAAACTTTTAATTTGGACTTCAAAGTTGTTCTGTGTTTTCTGAAATGATTGTCAAACAGTCTAAAAGCCTTTTATTTGTCAGTGTCGGTGTGCAATTTTACACTAGAGGGAGCTGTTCCTCTGTAGGGCATGCTCATAAACAGCATCGTTTAAACCATAGGCAACCTCATTGCCCTTCACTTTGCAATGGCTGTTTAATCTCTTTGAGTACTTTATAAAGATATGAGAAAACATGCACTCATTATGAGGCCTCCTTAATATCGGCGTTGGTTCGCTAATGGCCCTACAATCACGGTGAATCAAGGTGGCAATCTGAGTATGCATGCATTAGTATGAGTGTGTGGACTCCTGTTTCTACAAAGAACAAGGGCTCAATATTTCCACTTATATTCTTTTAACTCCTTTTTGGCTTGCATTTTTAATTTTAAGCACAGAGAAATGCTGTTTTCCTCAAAGTAAAAAGACAAAATTTACATGTGCACGACTTATGTGCCTCTCACTGGTATTCAGTGTCATAAATGCTGCATTTTTATGATGCTGCATCAAGCTAAAAATAGTAAAAACATTGTGGGCAATAAAATAAAATTGTCTAAAAATTTCTGTATTCTATTTTCCTCCCTCCTAAGTGAGCAGTTCTCATTCTGTAGCTATGGTGCTTTTGAGGTTTGAGGCACACTGCCAACTATTTACACGGCTTGTAAAAACAGATGTACTTCGAGCTTGAATTGCTCGTATGGTAGAAATTTGTACTTTTATTTTAGAATTTACGTACGTGTCAAGGGACATGATTAATTGAGTTAATTTTCATACAATTAATTGCACTTAATAAGTTGACAGCCCTCATTACTCTGCATACAACATTTGGTGATACAATGATATATAAAGCTGGGAACAGTGAAAATAGTCTGTATTCAACTGTAATAGGTAGGTATCAACTAAAATACCTAGGTATTTGCTTCCGTTGTCTGGCCGCTTCAATACACATCATATGTAACGGGAATTATGGCATGTTTGCCAGTTGAGAAGTCACACCCCCGATCATTTCACCGGTCTATCAGTGGAAAGGGATTACTTCGCAATTTATAGCCTCTACCATAAAAATCATTTATCCTAACTCAATTTTGTGTGCAATTGTACATTTCTTTGGTAGGTAACCATGTTATAAGCACGATCTGCTCCACGTTGAAGTCCTGATCATGGTTTATTTTGCAATAAAAGCTGCTGACTATTCCTTAAGCCAGCATTACACTATTACACTCCAAACAAACCACCACTAACAGGTTCACCACTAACAATGAAGAGCTGCAAACGTCTAGGAAAAAATTGCAGTAAATCAAAAGCTCATTTCCATGTGAAAATAATGAGTGGCAAATTTGTGGCAAGTGTGGGGCTACTTTGCCAGAACTCTCGATTTTCTGAAAATGGTGGCTAAGTCTGACAAAACCTACATCATTCACGGCAGATCACATGATGTTTGTTTTCTTTATTGCTGACAAAGTGGAATACAAGATAGACAGAGGTTAGAATTTTACATGTAATAACCAGGATTATTATTAATTTGAATAGGTGATGTGCTACATAATACAGTGTCCCCTGGGGGCCTGGGTAGCTCAGCGAGAATTGATGTTTATGAGTATTGAGTCGCAAGTTCGAATCCAGGGTGTGCTGAGTGACTCCAGCCAGGCCTCCTTAGCAACCAAATTAGCCCAGTTGCTAGGGGAGGGTAGAGTCACACAGGGTAACCTCCTTGTGGTTGCAATTAGGGTTCCCCTTCTGTCACTCATTCGACATTGTGTTGATTGTAGTGACACAAGGGGTCTCTTCTGAGAGCCTTGCATACCTCTGAACTTGAACTTGAGAAAAGGCCAATGTCAAGTTGGAAGAATTTGCATGCCCCGCCCCTGGACATACGGGTATGAAGGAGCGGGCGAGTGAATGCTCGACAGATTTTTTCTTCGGAGCCGAACGGTTGTGTGATCAGCAAGCTGTGTGTCACGACTGCTTCACCCACCTCTGCAAGAGAGCTTTCTGTTGGATCTGACGGCGCATTCCAGCGGCTTTCTCCTCTGCACGCTGTGCAGACTCTGCCCCTGGGCGCTTCGACAGCGCTTCTCTCATAAAAAAGTTGATTTCTCTGAAAGAGTTTATTTTTCCTCTAAATAGTTTGTTTTCTGGTAAAGCGCAACATACACAAGCAGGTATGAACGTCCTTTTCAGGGCGCGTCTTTGTAAAGATGCCCTTCCGCCGATGTGGCCGGTATCTCTTCAGATCCGACGGTCATAGACGCTGCCTCGTGTGCCTGGGTAGCAATAACACTGAGGCAGCGTTTGTGGATGGTTCATGTTCTTACTGCGTGGACATGACCAAGGCAACGTTGCGGCTTTCGTTCCTCAAAACGAATGCAACTCCAGCCGCCCCCCCGCGTCTTGGGTATGGCAGCGGGCTCTGTTTCGCCGGGCGCAGCCCTAAGAACCACCCACCCCCTGGCACGCTTGTTTGCTTCCGTCCACGCTCGGGACGATGGTGGCTCACTTCACGGCCAGTTTGCCTCATCCCTGGAGTCAGGTCTGGATGACGACATCGGGGAACGTTCAGGCGTCTGACACTGAAGACCTGACCGGACTCCCATCCTCAGGCCAGCTCGCCCAGTCAGAGTCTGATGTGCAGATGGCCGACATGCTTTCCCGGGCCGCTCTGAGTGTGGGGTTGGACTGGAACCCACCGTCCTCCCCCCAACCCTCGCGGCTTGATGATTGGTACCTCGGCTCCAGGCATCACTCTCAGCCACCCCCCCCTTCCATTACCTTTCTTCCCGGGAGTGCATTACGAGCTGACGAGTTCGTGGAGGGCAACTTTTTTTACGCCTCCGTCTCCCAGTTCAGTCTCTTCAGCAACACCGTCGACAACTTCACCCAGCACTTTTCGGCAGTGAGGAAACAGACGTTCTCACACAGGCCATCTCACACATCATGCCGCGCCATCTCAGCGCAGGCCGCCCCCTGTTTGCTTGCTGCACGCGTCCCCCCTGCAAAGAAACCACCGGCCTCTCAGCCCCAGCATTTCACCACACCCCTTTTGGGCTGCGGTACCCAAATTTTCAATAAAAGAGCGATTTCCTCACTTCCTGAGTCATCAGACCGGCGTACCCCAGCACCAAAACCTTGTAGTCCCGAATGTGGCCATCTCGCCTCCGGACCCACGACTGTCCAGCCCCGGCAGGCCAGCGCTGACGAGTCTCAAGGATGTCCCTACAGGACCCCCTCCTCTGTCTACAACCCGTCCCCTGTCGTGTGCGTGGAGCAAGGTTAGTGCTTTGAGCTTTATCTCAGAACCCATGCCTCAGGATGCGTGTTTGCCTCCCGACGCACTATTACCTGCTCCCCCCCGCTGCAAGGCCCCACCCGATACATCCAAAACGATCGTCCCGTTAGTGCCCCTTGCACGGAGCTTAAACGCATGGCTTGCGCTTCCTAGTCGGTCGCGTTGGCTAGCCAGGACCATGTGACTCAGCTGTGCGATTCAATTTGCCTGGCTCCTGCCTCGTTTCAGTGGTATTCGCTCCTCTCCGTTGTGTGCCGAAAACGCCAGCACTCTACGAGCAGAGATTGCTCTCTGCTACTCAAGGATGCGATAGAGCCTGTCCCTCCATGAAGAAGGGTTTCTACAGCCCTTACTTCAACATACCCAAAAAAGGCGGTGGGTTGCGGCAAATCTTGGACTTGCGGGTTCTCAACCGGACTTTACACAGACACCCGTTCAAAATGCTCACGCAGAGGCGAATTTTAATGCTCACGTTCGGCATCAAGACTGGTTCACGGCGGTAGACCTGAAGGACGCGTACTTCCACATCTCCATTTTGCCTCGACACGACCCTTCTTACGGTTCACAGTACAAGGTCCTCCCCTTCGGCCTGTCCCTGTCCCCTCACGTGTTCACCAAGGTCGCAGAGGCAACCCATGCCCCGCTGCAGGAAAGGGGCATCCGCATACTCAATTACCTCGACAACTGTCTCATGCGCCCTCAGGGACCAGGCTTTTAGGCCTTCAGGTCAACTGGGAAAAGAGCAAGCTCTCTCTGGTTCAGAGCATCTCCTTTCTCGGTTTGGAGTTAGACTCAGTTTCAATGTCAGCGCGCCTCACGACAGAGCGCATGCAGTCAGTGCTTACGTGCCTTGCTCGATTCAAGCCTGGCACAGTGGTTCCTCTCTGAAGCACTGGCTTCAGACTCCAGTCCCGAGATCGGCATTGTGCCGTGGCACATACCATGTGTTTATCACCCCTTCCTGCTGTCAGACTTTCAACCCTTGGACAGACCTCTGTTTTCTGGTGGCGTATGCTCCCATCTCATGTCACAACTCGCCCGCCATCTCCACCTTTGTAGTCAACTGTGACTCAGGATGCTGCCACCACTCATATCCCTGGTGACCGCAACACAACAGCGGATGCACTGTCGCATCAAGTCTCACTCAGCGGAGAGTGGAGGCTCCACCACCAGGTGGTCCAGCTGATTTGGGGCTGCTTCGGCAGGGCACAAATACACCTCTTTGACTCCTAAGACAACTCCCACTGCCCACTCTGGTACTCCCTAACGGAGGACCCTCTCGGCACAGACCTAAGTGGTCTACCACCTGCAGTTGTGGACACGATCAACCAAGCCAGAGCTCCCTCTACCAGGCAACTTTACACCCTCAAGTGGTATCTGTTCACAAATTGGTGTTGTTCCAGATCTGAAGACCCACAGAGATGCGCAGTTCAGTCAGTACTTTCATTCCTGCAGGAAAGGCTGGAGGCTGCCCCCCCCCCCACCTTGAAGTTGTATGTCGCTGCTATCGCAGCCCACCATGACGCAGTAGATGGCAAGTCCCTAGGTAAGCACGACTTGATTATCAGGTTCCTTAGAGGCACCCGAAGGATAAATCCTTCCCGGCAAAGCCTGTTCCCCTCCTGGGATCTCTCAGTGGTTCTCTCAGGCCTTCAGAGACTCCCCTTCAAGCCGCTTGAGTCAAAGCCCTCTCCTTGAAGACGGCCCTCCTGATTGCGCTCGCTTCCATCAAGAGGGTTGGGGACCGGCAAGCATTCTCTGTCAGCGACACTTGCCTGGAGTTTGGTCTGGCAGAAGCTCACGTCATCCTAAGACCGCAACCAGGCTATGTGCCCAATGTTCCTACGACCCCCTTCAGGGTTGTAAGCGCTGCCCCGGGAGGAGGCAGACCCAGACTCTTTGTTGCTGTGTCTGGTACGTGCTTTGCGTATCTACATGGACCACACGCAGGGCTTTAAATGCTCTGAGCAGCTCTTTGTCTGATTTGGCAGACGACGGAAAGGGAACGCGGTCTCCAAACAGAGGTTAGCTCACTGGGTTGTTGAAGCTATCTCCCTAGCCTATCACACCCAGGCTGGGCAACACCCAACACCTTTGCTAGGTTCTACAACCTCAGGGTTGAGTCAGTCTTGTCCTGTGTTTTGACAGGTCCGAGCCGGTAGAACTCGATAATACAGAACAACCGACCATGTGTTCCGCTTGCACCTTGTGCCCTTCACCAAGCTGATCCAGTGCAACTTCTTTCCCAGGTGAGCCAGCAAGTTCTCTCTCCCTGGATGCTCTTCCTCCCTAGCCCTCTGGCCGCAGATTCAGCGGAGGAATTCGCCGCCAGACCCACCACGAGTCGAGTGCTCTGTCTTGGGCTCCATAAGCATAGTTCCCACTTCAGGCAACTCCCTGTGATGTATATTCCACGGTACGGTCCCCCCACCGGTAGGACCTGCATCTCCTTGGGGCAGTCCTCGCTGCCCCTGGTCGCAGTGTCTGTAGCAGGCAGGATCTACCACCGCACCATGACCACGGGTGGCCTGACAACCCCTGTGTGTATTAGCCACAAGTTACGTCTTCCCAGTTTGGCAGGTCGTGGTCTCCGCAGGGCCTTTTCCCCCTGAAAGAATAGGAACAGGAAAGGACACCTTCCCCGACGCATCTATAGCGTTAAGATAGCCCCATCCACTTTTTAACTCTATGACGAGAAACATAGAGCGAGGAAATGCTTGGCTGGCCGGCTGGCTCCCATGCAAGTCATGTCGCCTGTTTCCGTACGGGTACGGGGAACCTAAGAGCGGTATATGACACCTTTTATTGGGGAGGGTTATGTGCACCCGACCCAGCTGCTTCTACCTGGATCGGCAGCCACGTAACATGGGTTAATGCATGGCATTTTTAAGTGGGACCCCTTGTGTCACTACAATCGTCACATTGTCAAGTGAGTGACAGAAGGGGAACGTCATGGTTACTGTTGTAACCTCCGTTCCCCAATGGAAGGAACGAGACATGGTGTTCCCCTTGCCATGTCACTATCCCTACCACTGTAATGCACTGTAACTGTATTCTCGCCCGATCCCTTTATACCCGTATGTCTGGGGCGGGGCATGCAAATTCTGTCTGCCAACTTGACATTGGCCTTCCATTGGGGAACAGAGGTTACAACAGTAACCATGACGCTGTCAATCATTTTGATTGTCTTTTTTATAAATAAACATTATATTACTATGATAAACATAATATATCATGACATAAACATGATGTACTGTTCCAAGAACATGGATTTGTGAGTTTTGCTGAACTGGTGTCAGATTAAACTCCTTGATAATGGCAAGCTACCATATTACTCTTAACATATCTACCATAGAGTGATACATCAGAAGTAGTAAGAGTAGTATGTGATGTATGCCATTTTAAATGCTGCCCATGAAACACATGTGACCATTGTCATTGGAGAGGTCTGAACAATTGTAAATAAGCTGTGTTCCCAGATGGTTACACTCAAGTTGCTCTTGCTGTATTTTAATGTCATACTTGATGATGCTGCTGTGGCACCGTCTCAAGTTAGACAAAATTTCTAACTGACAAGCACTGCTTCAAGTTCGGCCCCAATTGGTCTGTGCAGTGCTGCACGAAGTCTAACACACCTATGAAATGTCATGTAGAAAATGTCCAAATTCCCTAAAATATATAATTGAAATAGGTGCCATGAAATATAACTCTTGTCTCTGTAAACAACAGAAAAAAATTCTGGAAAGAAAAATCTTTGCAGGGCAGGATTTTGGAAAGTGTGTCTAAATCAATGCCCTCACAAAAATGTACAGTCCATGGCAAATTTGCTGCACACTTGTCCATTGTTGGCAGAGGTTCGCTGCAGGTTCACCACTAACAATGAAGAGCTGCAAACGTCTAGGAAAAAATTGCAGTAAATCAAAAGCTCATTTCCATGTGAAAATAATGAGTGGCAAATTTGTGGCAAGTGTGGGGCTACTTTGCCAGAACTCTCGATTTTCTGAAAATGGTGGCTAAGTCTGACAAAAGTTCCAGAATGTCTAACATATTTTTCAGCACCTTTAAATTCACATTTGTATTGCAATCAAACATTCTCTTTGCTACCTGAATATAATTTTACTTCACATTAAGATATTGAATTAGAATTGAATTAGTATTCTTAATTAAATTCTGAATGGTGCACAACCCTGATGTATTGTACTGGACAAATGCAACAGTTTGCAAAAGTAGTGCTCCATCACTCTGACCAAAAGTTGAGAACATTTCAACCTTTGCTACAACCCACTGCTTTTTGGAAATACAATTTGCTGTTATGGCTTGATTTCAAACTAATACGACTCTTTCCGGACCCTCAAAATGGATCTTGCACATCTCTATCGGTCAAATTCTCCACGGGCCGTATCAGGCACTCCACATGGTTTAATGTGACCTAATTTATCGTAAAAGTGTTTTTATTTTTCATTAGATATTTCAGCTAATTTGCATTGGGACCTAACGTGTCTCCACAAGCGTTTAACATGCTCAGGGTTGCCAGATAAAAGATGCAACTCCTTTAGTTTGAGATTTCTAATTGCACAAATTTGAAATATTCTGCCTAATGTTATACTTATTTTGTGAAATCTGGCAACCATGCATGCTAGTGCGCTTTTTCTATCTCTCGCTTTCCCCATTGAACAAATTTAGTGATCTGTTGTGCAATATTCTGCTCAAGGAAAAGTGTAATACGGCTACTCTGTGTCCATTCTTGAGGCTGCTTGTGATGTCTGGTGCTACTTTGCAAATAAACCTTCTCAGTGATTAATTAAATATAAAAGTAGACCTCGGCATCATTGACATGCGAGGAAAACCAAGCCAGAGACGAATATGTATATGTATTTTTTATTTGTGCAATTTAGAAATATTTAAGTACCTTCGCACCTGTATGTTTATCTAACTCTTGCAGTAATTATTTATCATAGTCATGCAGACTGTGTCTACCTTTGTAGAGCAATACAATACTTTAGGCAATTGCAGGATAGTCTCACTAGTCACAGATAAACTTCAGAAAATTGAGTACACAACTATTTCTGGGCTTAAAAGTTACAAAAAACAAATCAATGCAGAACATTGTATCTCAAAAGGAATACAATGTGGCCCCCCATCCACTACTTGGTGTGGCCCCTTTATCAAAATAGTTGCCCACCCCTGTCTTAACACCTTTGAGTTTCCAAGAACCTGTTTGATAGTTTCACAGTTGTCTGAACGTGATCAGATCAGAGTTCATCTTGGATCAGCTGTGCTAATTTGTTCAAACCATGTTTTAATTTGATGACAAATGATGGCTTTAACCCTTGCTTGGTCTTGTGGAACTTTCGGACCCATTTAGAACCATTTTAAAAACAGTCCAAAATTGCCCATAAGACCAAGGATGTGTTTCAAAGTAAACAATGATGGAGGACAATTGGCCAGTAATTGTTTTTCAACAACCCATTCTTAAACTTTTTCCTTTGGTCACATTTTTTTTTTTTTACCTGTGCTGAAATAGGATGGCATATCAAATGGTATTTTAAAAACAGTGGTTTCATTCTCATTCTAGAGGGCACTCATTGGACATCATTTAAATATGATTACAAACAAACTGATCTCTTTGTGAATTTAGCAAAAGCAGGTCAAAAGTTCTTCAGCTGAATTCAATCCAATGGCTAAAGCTGGAAGTGTTTTTCAATCTATGGGCATGTGTGAAGTCCTTATTGTCCTTGAGAGGCGATTTGTTATGTAGACAGCAGCCAGTAGTCAGCCAGCAGTCTGTGGGACTCTAAATAAATAAAATAAACAAACTTAATTAGGAGAGCAAATATTATCTGTCATTACATTTGCACCAGGGTGCAAATAGCATCTAACACTATTTGCACTTAGTACAAATAGCCTCTGCCTAAAAATGTATCTAGCAAAAAGATCTTACAATTAGCTATTTATGAAAATAATAACTGCTGGAGTATGTGTAATTTACGGAAGCTCAAAGAGGCCTTGCGTTATTATTTTTTTCTGTCTCGTTTTCTCGTGATCTCGACATAATTTTCTTGTGATCTCGACATAACAAAAAGTTGTTTTCTCGTGATCACGACTTAATTTTCTCGTGATCTCGACATAACAAAAAGTTGTTTTCTCGTGATCACGACATAACAAAAAGTTGTTTTCAATAAGGCTATCTGGATGCAACAGCTAAACGCACTGTTGCATAATGGATGAACGAATACATCATTACTTTGATCAATGCCTCACTCAAGCTGAAATAGCTGTATGTCTCTCTGTCATTGACAACTTCCAGATTAGTGTCAGACACCTTAGAAGAAGACTATCACGTCTACAACTTTGTCGTAGACAATAAAGTGACCCTGAACGTTTGGTCAATTTCATTGCAAGCCAACTTGATGGACCGGGACGTCTGCATGACTGCGGTCAAGCCAGCCGCGATTTAGATCGGAGTGCGCGCATATTGCAGTTCTTGACGCCTGTTGAGTGCAGAAGAAAGCGAGTCTTGCTATATTGATGAAAACGCGTTTATTAAGTGTTTGTGACGTGCTGCCTGGCGTTTAGTAATATGTTTGATTTAGCCTATGTGAAAGGTGACTGGTTAGAAGACTCTTGGATAGGGCAGGTGAATATTTTATAACCAAAGTGTAATGAATTAACATAACTTTACATTTATATATAATAAATTGTACTTTTCTGCCAAGGATCTCTCATTGTCCTTCATACCTTGTAGGTCAATTAAAAACTGTATAGAAAATTAAAGGCAAAAACAACTTTTTGTTATGTCGAGATCACGAGAAAACAACTTTTTGTTATGTCGAGATCACGAGAAAATTAAGTCGTGATCACGAGAAAACAACTTTTTGTTATGTCGATATTACAAGAAAACAACTTTTTGTTATGTCGAGATCACGAGAAAATTAAGTCGTGATCACGAGAAAACAACCTTAGTTATGTCGAGATCACGAGAAAACGAGACAAAAAATAATAACGCAAGGCCTCTTTGAGCTTCCGTAGTAATTTTTATATATTTATATATTAATCTCACCATGTCACTGTCAAAGTTTTAGTGAGTAATTTCTGTGCCATTAGTGGCACCAAAAGGAATTACAAAAAAAGAAAAGAAAAGGTTTGCAAAACACTCCAACCCGCCCTTCCACCCTCTCACTTGTCTGCTACAGCTGAGACAAGATATAACTGCCCTAAACATGGTTTTCTGACAGCCATCCTTTATATGATTAGATCTCAACAAAGGGTTTGGGATATAAATATTCAAATTTTATCATTAGAAAGGTGAAACCTTCTTTTTACTATAGTGCATAATGTGATTCTGGACTATACATTTAGGTCGATGTGACCCAAATAATGGAGAGAATCAATATATATGTACTGTACACAGTATATAGTGGAGTCAAAGTCAGAAACTACATTGAAATCTAGATTACACAATTCAATATGATTTCAAAGTCAGAAACTACATTGCAATCTAGATTACACAATTCAATATGATTGCTTCACAACAAATATAATAACAGTTTTTCCTGAAGAAGATAAACCAGACCGATGTATGGTCATAAAAACACATTTGTTCATGGAACTACTTTCTTACAGAATGGATCAGAATCTGCCATTGTTGGTTCAAACTAAATGATGCACCCAAGCCTCCGTTAGTAATTAAAAAATGTCACTTCAGAATCATGGCTTGAGCTGTTTCGTACAAGTTATTGGATAAACAAGGATGGATGTGTGAGTGAGTGAGTGAGTGAGTGAGTGAGTGAGAGACGGAGTGTGGGCGATGACCTGTTGCCACTGATGATATCAGCTTTCTGAAGATCAGCTTTCTCAGTGGAAAAATAGCCGTCCAAGTGGGAGTATTTCTCCCTATTTCGCTGTAGTCGGTGCGCAAGAGTCGATCACTATAGAAACTGCAAAGTCCTCCGCCATTTTAAACAGCACCCATTGTGTAATTAATCAGTCTGTTGTGTCTCTCAGCTGTGATGAGCCGTAATGCTGAAGTTTTTTGTATAAAGCAGTTTAAAGCAATTTCCTAGCTTTAGTTATGTAGATTAGACAAGCGATCATGAAGAGCTGTTGTATGTAAACGGCTGACAT
This sequence comes from Moxostoma hubbsi, assembly GCA_032164185.1. Lineage (NCBI taxonomy): Eukaryota > Metazoa > Chordata > Actinopteri > Cypriniformes > Catostomidae > Moxostoma > Moxostoma hubbsi. The sequence goes on from JAVLUX010000024.1 coordinate 3,903,629, forward strand.
GGATTCACTTCAAGTCACCTAACTGGCTCATATTACATGAAAAAATTATCTTTTGCCACCACCTGCTGGCTAACATATGTAATGTTAAAAACAAAAAAACAAACAAACAAAAAAAAAAAACAGTAACTCTGAACACATATGCACTGCTCTGACACTTTAGTTTAGAACCGCATGAACACAAGCGGAGTGATACACACACATTGAAGCGTGACAAATCAAAATTCGAAGCACTGCTCCCTATGGACAATACAGGAAGGTTTTTTTTTTTATGTGAGCTACAGTTTCAGAGTGAAGTGACCACAGAGAGGCACCCAAACAGATTATGTGAGAACAAGATCTCCCATCATCTTTAACACAATGCTAATATGTTTGTATTAATGAAAGCATCCTTTCTTGGTCAGCTAATAACTACACCTGAGTAATTTTTGAGAAATACCATCTTAAAAAATATTTGTTTTCTTCCATTAAACGATACATACCTGCTGAAAGAACAAGCATTATAATAACCATGCTTCCCCTTCTGTCGATGTAGTGACAATAGGGGTCACTCTTGAGAGCCCTGAACACCTCCCATTCTTTGAGAAAAGGTCAATGAGAATTGGCAAGTGGAATTTGCATGCCACTCACCCGGACATACGGGTATAAAAAGAGCTGGAATGCAATTCCATTCAGATTTTTTCTTCGGAGCCAAGCAGTTGTACTATCATCGAGCTGAATACTACTGCTGTTCCATTCACCTCTTAAGAAACATATGCTGTTAGATATACGGCACATTTCCAGTGGCTTTCTCTCCTTCTGCACATTCCTACTAAAGAGTATATTTTCTCTATTAGAGCACACACATCGACGTCGAACATCTTTTTAAAGGCACGTCTTTATAATGATGCCTTTCTGTCTTTGTGTGATTCCTGGATGCGGTCTTTATCTCTCCGCTTCCGACAGACACGGCGCTGCCTCATGTGTCTGGGTAGTGATCACACTGAGGCTGCGTTTGTGGATGGTTCATATTCTCATTGCGAGAATATGACCATGGCAACATTGCGGTCGTGGCTTTCCTTCTTCCGCGGGAAAGCCACTCTAGCCACTCCCCACGCTGCACCTTCTACCCATGGGTATGAGGCCGGCCCAGCTGGTGCTGGAGGTGATTTGGGGAGTTCAATGGGCACAGTTTCATCGGGTAATTCCCCGCGGACCTCCTATTCCCCAGCACACTCGTTTGCTCCCGTCAGGTACCGAAATGAGACCGGCCCGCCACACGGCAAGCATGACATCCTCTTTCGGGGCCCGCAAGCAGGAGGAGGCTTGGGTCACTGCATCGCAGAGCACACTGGTGATGTCGGACGCCGATGACTCGACTAGGGTGCCACGTTCGTGTCTGCCCGCCCAGTCTGAGGTTGACACAGAGCATCAGGTTGGACTGGAATCCTCCACCGAGCGCTCTCGGCTTGATGATTGGCTCCTCGCCCCCCCCCCCCCCAGTCCCTTTCTTCCCGGAGGTGCATGAAGAACTGACAAGGTTGTAGAGGGCACCTTTCGCTGCCCGAAACAGACTTCCGCTATCACTATCCTAGACGGCTGGGCAGTCCATGGGTACACGGAGGTCCCTCGGGGGGATAAGGCACCTAAAAAAAAAAGGCCCCCAGTCTCTCGGGCCGGCACGAGGACCAAGAAGGTTCCTAAGCGCACCTGAGACGGATGACCAAGGGAACGAGACGTCCGCTACGGAGCTGGTATCCAGACCACTCCATCCCCTGCTGGAGGGCTGGGAGGTAAATCCTTTGCTTCCTTTTCTCTTTTGTTCAACACATTGTTAAAAAGAGGGTCTTGCACAGACCTTGTGCAATGTCGGGGAGGACGAGGAACAAGTCACCCTCGTAGCCCCATACTGGCCCACCCAGACTTGGTTCTCGGACCTCACGCTCCTCGCAACTGCACCTCCCTGGCAGATTCCTCTGAGTTAGGACCTTCTTTCTCAGGGACGGGGCACAATCTGGCACCGTGGGCCCAGACCTCTGGAACCTCCACGTCTGGCCCTTGGATGGGATGCAGAAAATCTAAGTGGCCTACCACCAGCAGTTGTAGACACAATCACTCAAGCCAGAGCTCTCTCTACCAGGCAGCTTTATAGCACACACCACGACACAGCGGATGGTAAGTCTCTAGGGAAACCTAGATCATTTGAGCCGCTAGAGTCAGTCGAGCTGAAAGCCCTCTCCTTAAAGACAGACCTCCTGATTGCGCTCACCTCCATCAAGAGGGTGTGGGACCTGCAAGCATTCTCTGTCAGCGACTATTGCCTGGAGTGTGGTCCGGCAGATTCTCACGTGATCCTGACACCCTGACCGGGCTATGTGTCCAAGGTTCCCACGACACCATTTTCTGCGATCAGGTGGTGAACCTGCAAGTGCTGCCCCGGGAGGAGGCAGACCCAGCCCTGCCATTGCTGTGTCCAGTGCATGCTTTGCTTACTTGGATCGCACGCGGAGCTTTAGACGCTCTGAGCTGCTCTTCAGCGGAAAGGTAAAACTGTCTCTAAACAGAGGCTTGCCCACTGGATCGTGGACACCATTGTATTGGCCTACCAGACCCAGGCCATGCCCACCCCCTTGCATATTCAAGCACACTCTACAAGGATTGTGGCATCCTTGTGGGCACTGGCCAATGGCACCTCTCTTGCAGGCATCTGCAGAGCAGCGGGCTGGGGAACACCCAATACCTTCACAAGATACAATCTCCGGGTTGAGCCGATTTCGTCCCGTAATCTTTCAGGTATGAACAGGTAGATTTCGGTAATACGGAACAGCTGATTGGGTGTACCACTTGTGTATAGTGCCTTTACCCTCCCCTGAGGCGTAAATGTGTGCTTTTATCTCCAGTTGAGTTCACAAAGTCGTGGACCCTGGATGTCCTTACTCCCTAGCCCTATGGTTCACAAACTTGGTGGAGGTGTTCACAGCCAGCCCCACTATGGGGTCTAATAAACTCTGTACTGGGATAGGTGCTCCACAGGTGCCGATTACTCCGGTAACCACTGTGATGTACATTCCGCGGTACGGTCTCCCTGTTGGTGCACCCGTGTCTCCCTTGGGCAGAGCTCTCTCTGTCCCCGGCTGCTGGGTTTGTAGAGTCCCCCCCCCCGGGTAGGTCCCACCACGCCTCTTCCATGTGCGGCTGCTGAGCCCATGTGTCATATTGCCACATGTTGACCTCCCCTTTTGGGCTGAATGTGGTCTCCGCGGGGTCTTTTCCCCCTGAAAGAATAGGAAAGGAAAAGGGCACCTTCCCTGATGCATATGATAGCGTTAGGAGGCCCCAGCCGAATCTAATACTCTGTGTAGAGAAAACATAGAGAGAAAAGGCTTTGGCTGGCACCATTTCTGATGTTGGGGGAGTTTACATTATGCCATTATGCATGCAGCAGCCTGCTTGCACCTGCATCAGCAGTTCACGTAGCATGGTTCAGCTGTAGTGGCATTTATCTATAGGGACCCCTAGTGTCACTACATCGACACAATGTCGAGTGAGTGACAGAAGGGGAACATCATGGTTACTGTCGTAACCTCTGTTCCCTGATGGATGGAATGAGACGTCTTGTCCTTCTTGCCACAACACTGTACTAGCCGCTGAAATGGTCGGACCTAGTCTCGGCTCCTCATCACAAAACCTGAATGGAATTGCATTCCAGCTCCTTTTCTACCCGGAAGTCCGGGGGGGAGTGGCATGCAAATTCCACTCGCCAATTCTCATTGGCCTTTTCTCAAATAATGGGAGGTGTTCGGAGCTCTCAAGAGCAACCACTTGTGTCACTACATCGACAAAATGTCTCGTTCCCTCCATCAGGGAACAGAGTTTATGACAGTAACCATGACGTTAATGCACACCCTGCAGTCAGTCCTCTTTTTGACTGATGTGTGTTGATACCTCAGCTGTGTTTTATTGCATTCTGCTTATTTCCTCCCTGGAACTTTCCAGCACCATGCCACATGCATCAGCCACTCAGTGAAATGTGTAATGCACAGTACTACATGATCCCTGCATGTGTTTATGTGTGTTTGTGCGAGGAAGTAACAGCTCTCTGTGTCAGACTAGTTACATGCTACTGGAAATGAATACTGTGGGTGTGGATAATTTTAGATGACACAGCCAAATCAATAGTAGTTGAAGTACAAAGAGTAAAATCAATAGTTTAATTTGTCTTTAGGCAGAAGGAGGGTGACCTGCCTTCTCCTATCTCACTGCAGGCTACGGCCAAATTCAGACCCATCATAATGAGGAGATAGATTAGACCAGTCATTTGACAGGGGTCAATTAATGGAAGACAAGGGTAAGCAAGCATTAGCACAAGGGTTTTTTTGCTGGTTCAGTCCACTAATCTTATATAAAATCACAATGCTCTAGCATTTGTAAGCTAATATTCTTTATGAAGCAAACAAACAAACAAACAAGCATATCCCGTGCAGCCTCAATGCCACAGCGGACATGATGTCGTGGCAGGCAACACTCAGTGGAGAGTGGAAACTCCACCCCCAGGTGGTCCAGCTGATATAGAGTCGATTCGGCAAAGCACAGGTAGACCTGTTCGCTTCCCTGGAATCCTCCCACTGACCGCTCTGGCATTCCCTGACGGGAGCCCCCCTCGGGACAGACATGCTGGCACACAGCTGGCCCCGGGGGGCTGCGCAAATACGCATTCCCCTCAGTAAGCCTTGAGCCAAGCTCACCCTAGTCTTTGCTGGTTTGAATTTGGTATAGCTAGTCTACATTACTAGTCTGGCCATCTGACCAGTGCCCAAAACACCTCTATAACTATAACCAATTTTTATTTTTATTTTCCTAGCAAGGATGTGTATTATCATGTCTGTAGTCATGCTGAGGTGTTCACAAAAGATAAACCAACATATTTAAAAGAAGTGGACTCTTACACTAAAAGTTACATATAATGTAAATGTATATATTTACATTTTAAATTCAATATTTGTAGTTGGGGGACTCAAGTCCAGATTATATCTATAAATGGACAGTTGCAACACTGATATTGATGCATTTTTCAAAATGTTCGTAGTTGTGAAGCTTAAATGATTTAAGTAATTGTTTAGTGTTGAGTTTAAAGGAACCTTAAAAAAGCTGGTATGCTGAAACGTTGGACAATAAATAAGCTTGCATTTTGAGTTGTGCACTTATATTTCTCCATAATATAAGTGTCATACATTTAAGGTGTGTGTTTACTCAAATGACTCTTCAAAGGAATTAGTGTTGAGTTCATCATTGTAATTTGAATTCAGATTCATAAACAGATTCACTCTGACTCAATATTGAAGTCGGCTGTTATGGGCTCTTCAATAACAGTCCATCTTGGCCCCCTTTGAACTTGGCCCAGGCCCGATTTGGCCCAGTTGCAAGAAAGCCTTTAAGATAAGAAAACCCTTAATATATATAACCACAATACTTAGTCTTCTTAGAATTTAAGGAGTACCTTTGCTGAATCTTTTCCCCTCATGTAGCAATCAAATCAAATGGCAATGTCATGACAATAGGCCTGTTCCAAATCTTAGTGAGCTTCATTACTGTCTCCTGCCTACATAGTCAGCTGTCTTCTATTGCAGCATCCTTACTTAAATGATGCCTCATAAGAGAGCAATTTGAAATGATCTATATAGGCAGCAGCTCCGCGCATCATGGAACGCTCTACATAGCGCGCTTCTTACACGCAGCTCAGGTGAGACTCGACTTGCAACTGATTTTAATACTGGTGATGCGAGAGAAACAACGTAATCTTTTAAAGAGCATAAATGTGCACTGTACACACACATTTGGGGAAAAATAGTTAAAATACTTTTGAATAATATTAAACTATATTTATCGATACATTTCAGTATTGAATTGATTAGAAGTATATTTATCATCAAAATGTATCCTGCTTCGTCCACCATCTTAGATTTATTTTTCCACTGAGCTCATCACAGTGCATTCTGGGATTGCCTACACATGGATGGATGCATACGATGCCTAACATTTGGGACAGCCTTCGCATCGGGAGTGCATCTTTGATGTCTTAAAATGCTGCCTCCAGAGTAAGCTCACTCGGTTTTGGAACAGACCCAATGACAGAACTTGGGTGAACAATTCTTTTACAAATTAATACTAATCTTTTTTTTTCCAAGATTGGATCCATGGCTCATGCCCAAGGTGAAATACTTTGTATTCCAGGCCATTAGTAATACAACCCAGTCAATTAATTTAACTCTGGGGTTGAACATGAGAAGAAGTACCTACCAGAGTAGATGAGAAAAAACAAAATGGGCAAATAACCTGCTGTTACAAGGCATGGTTCTAAATCAAATTCACTGAGGGTGCTTCTGGAAATACTGGGGGTGCTTGTATTCTTTCTATGTTTTCTTTGCACATGAATGCAGCAAGTGATTTCTGAAGATGTTATCCACAACCACTAATATAGTCAGTTTTCGTGTTTTGCTAAATCGAAATCAACTGTCGATGGATTGAGTGAGATAATTCCACTATAAATTATCTTTGTGCAAACAGAGGTCCAATCAAATATTCATGTGTATGTTGGAGGCAGGATAGCAGATTCATGCATGTTTATTAGGGATGAGCATCTCCATAACTGAGGCCGATGCAATACGCATCTCGATGCATAGCCAACGATACGATACATTAAAGATACATATGAAGCAGCTACTGATGCGATGAGATACAATTCGCCCCTATTACGATGCAGTGCGATCCGATTTCGATTAGATTCGATTCAATGCAATACGATGCAATGGAAAAAAATATGATGCTATGGAATTCAATATGGTACAGATAGTTCGCTTTTATTTCTTTGGTTCAGACAGACAGCAAATCATAAATTAACTAAAGTGCCTTCTGACTTCTAACCCATGGCCCTTTCACAAACAGGCCATTGTAGTGCAAAAAAAAAGGAGGTATTAGAAGCCCCCGTTCTCTGTAATGCTGAATATCTTTACAAATAAAAAAGGTGATTGCGTCGGTTATTGCATTGGAAAGAACAGAGCTGTTAGCCAGCGGGGAGTGAAAAAAAAGTGTAATTGTTTGCTCACCCGGCGTCCTGCTAGCGGGACCGCAGCGACTAGTAGCTACAGCTGAATCCGAGGGCAAGGGCAAGGTGTGGGAGGCAGATGTCTATGCACTCACATCGTGTTGGCGCATTAAGTGTGTTGTTAAATTAGTCGTACTGCCTGTATATTTTATAGCGGCACAACATATTTTACAAATTGCATGGGTTTTTTAAAAATCTTATAAAACCTAAAGTGTTTCCAAACAATGGATTTTTAATTATTTGGTGGAAGATGCAGCTCTATCTCTGCCTTGTTAATCTATAATATATGTGACTCTTAGAATATGCCTCTGTCTCCGTAGTGTTGTGATACATCATATTCACGTAGCAGCAGTGGAGATGAGAGAACGCACTTGAGAAACAGTTTAGAAAGGAGAAATCAATCTACATATAAAATATTGGTCACGCATCTACTAATAATTATATCTAAATATTTCTTTACTGATGCACATATGTTAGAAACGATGCATCATGATACAAATGCCAACTTGTATCCGATGCACACTTTTTTTAATCGATGCATCGCATCGTTTACTTTTATGCTGATGCACCGATGTGAATCTGTGAATCTTACCATCCCTAATGTTTATTAGTTTTAATGCAGGAATTGTGTGTGTGTGTGCGTTTGCCCAATATTCAAGGAAATATGCTTTGCCATCATATATGTATCTGTGTTGTTTCTTTCTATCTTTAGGATTCTATTCTGATGGCTGCTGAAAAAAGAGAAAAAAGCAGTGGTCGATGGGGCCGGATATAAATAAAAAAAATAGTACAATTAAAAACAGAAATGAAAACAAAAATTAAATGAGTTACAATAAAAAATGGTAAAGGCTAATGTCAAAAGAAAATACAAACAGAGCATTAGCCTACCCATATGCCCAAGAACACATCCTCCCAATACATAGTTTTTTCTCCCTAGTGAGAGTTTTTGTTTCCTGTTTGTTTTAGTTCACCTTCTGTCACTCACTCGACGTTGTGTCAATGTAGTGACACTAGGGGTCGCTCCTGGGATCCCAGACATCTCTGATCTTTGAGAAAAGGCCAATGAAAATTGGCAAGTAGAATTTGCATGCCACTCCCCCGGACATAAGTGTATTTAAGGAGCTGGAATGAAACCACTCATTCCGACTTCTTCTGAGCCAAGTGGTTGTATTCAATGAGCTAAATTACTCTGCCGATTCATCCATCCATCTCTGAGTCGTATTTATGGCGCATTACAATGGCTTCTCCCCCTCTTGCACCGTTTGAGTGCAGAGAACACCCCTTGGTGTTTCAGCAGCCTAAAAGGGTATATTCTTCCTCTAAAAGTGTATATTTCCCTTCTAAAAGAGTGGCACGCACAGAGAGCGTCTTTTTAAAGATGCCTTTTCTGTTTGTATATATTTCCTGGTTGTGATCGTTACCTCTCTGCTTCTCAGGGCTACTATCGCTGCCTCATGTGTTGGGCGCTGCCCACGCGGAGACAGCGTTCGTGGATGGGTCATGTTCTCACTGCGAGAGCATGATTATGGCAACGTTGCGCTCGCGGCTTTCCCCAGGGAAAGCCCCCCCCCAGTGGCTCCCCGATACGGTCCTTCTACATAAGGGTTCGAGGCCATGTCGGTTAGCGATTTGGGGATTTCAATGGGAGCCGCTCTTCCGGGAAACCCCAAGCAGACCTCCCATTTCCGCATGCTTGTTTGCCCCAGCGGATTCTGCAATGGGACCGCCGGCTCATCCCAGGGCGAGTCCACGATCTCGTTTGTGGCTCACAAAGAGGTTGAGCTTTCAATTACAGCATTGGAGAGCATGTTGGTTCTTGTTACACCATGTGGCCCATGCTTAAAAAAAAGTTCTGGATGGTTGGGAAGTTGCTAAGGTGTTCTGAGTGGTTGTTAGTACATTGCATTGCTGTTGCTAAGATCTTCAGGCTGGTTTCCACGATGTTCTGGGTGGTTGTTACTGTGTGTGTAACAAGACTGATAAGCATAACAAAATATACTTTACCTTTCATTATAAACTGTAATAATGCAAATCTTGCTCTCAAGCTCTTTGAAAGGTTGATTGTCATCTTTCACTTTGCACTCAAAAGTTTATGAAGACACCAGAAGAACTATCCAGCAGTTAAATTATTAACTCCTCTCAAGTGAAATGAAAACGTTGACTCACACTGAAGCAACAAATACTTGGTGGATTAAAATTGTACAGTGGAGTTGATAAGAAAACCAGTCATCTAGAATGGCAACACTTTTGATTAGTTTGTACTCCTCTCACTCTGTGAAATGCACTTGATTTGGACAGCCTCTGAAATAAATCTCTAGATAGTCTTGTGGGTGCCGTGACTGGGCTTTAGCAGTGGTGCCAGACATCACCGCTACCTTCAAAACCTGCTGAACGTGTCCTCAGGGAGTGGGGCAAGAGGGCTCCCACTCTGCTGATGTAGAGTTTGTGTTCTGCGAAGGATGACTTCATTTTCTCTTAATCTGCACACTCTCCCCCAGAGCTGTTGAGAAGCACAGAAAAGCACCACAGCCATTGCATTTCATAATTGGCACAAAGCTACCATGTTCTTCTGAACAACAGAATCATAATGAGACTTGGGGGTTCATTCCAGGTGATTTGAACCATAAAATACAGTAGCTTTCCCTAGCTACTGTGCTGAGGCTATTTGTTTCTTTGCAATTTGCACAGCCATGTAAGTGTGATCTCTATCAAACCTCAGGGATCAATGAATTCATGAGGTAAAGTTAATTACAAGAGGGTGTCTAAAAATCTACTAATTAGAAGAGGGTGTCCAGATACTTTTGTTCATGTAGTGTATGTCTATGTGTGTATATTTGGGAGATCTGTGTTAAACAGCTGATGGGTAGTGATTCAACCAATGTGAGATGTCTTTGATGAGGCTCTGCAGAGCATGAGGCAGACAGATCCAGCTGGTTTGACAAACTTCTGGGGCCTGGTGGGCTGCACACACCTGAATGATAAATGAGTGGAACAAATCTGCTTCCCGTTTACTACTGTTCCTACCTCACTCAGACACAGAAATGTCATAGCAGCTGCTTTGCAACTGATAACCACACGAGGCAATGCTTTCAGAGCATGTTCTCTGCCTGATTTGAGCACCAAATCTATGTGACATAAAACAGCAACACTTTGCTGAATTGTAGCATATTATTAAAGCTGAAGTGTGTAATGTCTGTGCCACTAACATTACCATATGAAACTTTAAATATTGATAGTTTTCAAACAGTTTCCAAAAATACTTTTTATAGATTAGAAAAAATTTATTGACTGTACAGATAGTCTTGCCCCAGTCTAAGTTGTTGTGGGAGTTTAGAGAAGCCAATCAAACAAACAAACCCCGAGTCTGAATATGCATACTTCCCTACTGTATACCGTTGTATGCCAAAAGTAGTACCGTATGTCAGTGGGTGTCTGAATCCTCAGTATTCATAAAACAGTAGGCCAGAAATACCTGGATGATCTACTACAACTAGCAAGATTCAGAAGTGTCCATCCACCGTCATATTCAATATGCTGAATTTAATGAAACTGTGGAGAGCCACTATTCAAATGGCTCTTTTATACCAAGATATGTAATAACATTTTATTGATCTTATTTTTTATTTTTTTTTTTTTTTGCAGTTATTGTCACTACATCGTAAGTTTGGGTCACAGGATAATGCCCACTTTCCCAGATGAAGTGTGTCCGGCAATGTATTCATACTACCCACATGCATACCTAAAGATTTTACATTTTATTAATGGCCAAAAAGTATGTTTTACATCAAGTGCAGTACATATTCACAGATGCAGCACACCAGAGGAATGCTTTGATAGTGCCACAGTGTTACACTTTTAGGTGAAATCAAGCTACAAATAGGATTTGTGAAAGATTTATTGTAAATACAAATTAATTACTGTAACAATTCAAGGATGGCAAAGGAGGAAGCTGGGACCAGCTTGACACAATACGTAGACATTTATTGTACATACTCTTTTCAGTGTCACACAATATTAAACGCACATTCAACATAACGTCACACGTAAAAACATTGCTCATGCATCTCTCTCTCCTGCTGCTGTCTCCTCTCCTCTCCTCTCAAATACTCACACCGACCCTCACTGGAATATGAGAAGAGTGTGGCACACAGGTGGAACTCATTCACCACTTATCTTCCCGGCCTTGCTCTGCCCAGATGCCACTCTGTCCTGCTCACCACAATTACATACATAAGTTCTAACATGGCTTACACAAATGAGACACATTCCAGGACCAATATATATTAGTTTGGGGACCAATATTCAATCTGTTCATAGAACAACATTATTATCAACCAATCATAGCCCTTACCACTATTCCTAATCCCACCCTAGCAACAAATTTAAAATCCTTACCTTCACTCTTGCTCCTAACTTCAAAATCTAACATCCAATTCTAAATCTGATTACTAACTTAACACCTTTTCCTATTTCAAACTCACAATTTCTATCAACTCACAATTTCTATCACATTTTATAGAGGAAAACCACATAATTTACCAGAGCTGGTTCATATTGGTTAATTAAAATCCTCCCCCTAAAAACCTTCCCTTAAACTAAGAGGTAAGGGTTAAAACTATGACTTGGAGTTAGTAGTGGAAAGTAGAAGTAAGGACATTGGTTAAGTCAAGAGGTGGGGGCTTAGGTTGTATTAGGCCTGGGTTAGAGTAAAGACTTCGTTTTTGCGGGTTCTGGATTGGCTTGTGCCTGGTCGACCTTGTTGCCTTTGTGAGCATACTCTTTTAACTGTGAGCGAATACGAGCGCATTTGATGCATGCCTACTACAACTTCTTTGTGATACTCATTTAGTACAGCCAATGGAAATGCATGAGCCAATGATGTGCACAGACAATGACCGCATACAAGTCGAGAAAATCTGGTCAGCACAGACTGGATTATGACATAATTGACATAACGCATACTATGCATGGAGCAATCAGCAATGCGGTTGTGCAAAATACTTTGGTCTTAAGCAGGGATTCAAAACAAAATGTTTTTCAATTCGGTTAGTTCTGAGCAAAAGTTCAAAAGTTTAATTTTTTAATTGCCCAATTGTCACACATTATACATACATTTCTGCATATATACAGTGAAATTATTTATTTTTCACATATCCCAGCTATGCTGGGGTCAGAGTGCAGGGTCAGCCATGATTCGGCACCCCTGGAGCAGATAGGATCAAGGGCCTTGCTCAAGGGCCACACAGTGGTGTCTTGGCGGTGCTGGGGCTTGAACCCCCAACCTTCTGGTCAGTAATCCAGAGCCTTAACCGCTGAGCCACCACTGGCTGAGCCACCACTGCTGCCAAGTTCTGCTGCCTCCTTTCCAAAATGTTACTGGTTAGAACTACCAACCCCAATGGAGCAACTGTGGCCATCTGCCAGGGGACGAGGAGCCCAGCCACCTGGAAGCGGAGGAACGGCCGCTGACCGTGAGGGGAGAAGGGGCTCCTAGCCGATCGTCTGGAGCGGTCAGAGCCGCTGCCAGGGGCGGAGGAGTCCCTTTCCAGCCGCTGAAATGCGGCAGGGTCTGAGACCGCCGACCTCTAGTGGGGAGAGACCCCTTCGGCTCCCCGAGAACGCGGCGGGGCATTCTGTCTGCCAGGGGCTGGAGGACTACCTCCGATCTGCCTGGAGAGGCGCGGCCATCATCCGTTAGAGGGTGGAGGAGTGGCCGAGGAACAAGCTACGGTGTATCGGAGAACTGGCAAGTTTTTTTTTTCTCTTACTTAAAACAAAGGACAAACACATATATGACGGACATGTCCGTAAATGATCTCTCTCTCGTCGCACCACCGTCTGCCATCGACCTTTATCCCTCTTGGAGGCTTGATTAACCTTATAAGGGACCGGGTGTGTATATCATCACGACCCGGCCCCGCCCTCCGCCCTGCCACAGTCTGGAAAAACAAGCCCAAAATAAGCCACTTGCCTCACCAAAATAAGCCATATTTTTTCCCTGTGTGGTGGATTAAGTGGCACAGAAATAATAACAAGCAGTTAAGTAACAGATAAGTATACTTTTATTTACAGATCTACTTCTGAGTCAAAACCTGCAGCATCAAATCTGTATTAATGCATCATTTCTAACAATAATTCAGTGAAGACATAGAAACTGAGAAATTAAACTTTTTACCTCTATTAACGTTTTCCTTATATCTGGATTAGCCATGCATGTATATGTAATAATTATACATAGTTGTTAAAAAGGTCTTCATTCAGAGAATGCGACATCCACAACGGGTAATTGGGCAGTGAAATGTGTGATGCAGCAGTTTCTTTCAGGATAAAAGTACGTTTAATTTTTTTGGGCAACATAAAGTGGTGTATTTACAAAAATTTACTGCGATGAACCCTTTGGCCTTTATATTCAAGGAGCGTACATAGAGCTGTTCAAATAGAGCGGTTTGTCTCTCATTAATGTGTTAGCATGTGCAGGCAGATGTGCCACAGACTGGAGGCCTGAGTAAAAACCCTCCCTTCAGGCATTAGGTATTGTTAGCACTTTCCGTGTGTCATACTTTTTCCTTTAAGCATTTAATAGGGCTTGACTGTGTTTGCACCCTGAATAACTATAGCACCTGCCAGATAAATCAAAATGAACAGGCTCAAAGGATGGGAATATTAATATGCTGTCATGTCCTTGTACTTAATGGAGTCATAAATACGAAGACATGACTGCAGCTCTGCCCATGTTTTAGTGCCTTAGGGACTAGGTCTTCAAACTGCTAGCATAGAGTATTCCACTCCAGGTCATGTGACTTAGCAATCAAGTATCTGTCACGTCCATCTATAAGTAAGCTTTAAAAAACACTGCTGATGGACATGTAGGAGTGTGGAATACTTTAGCAGTGGGTAGACAGAGGGTAGGTCAATGTTTAGAGGCTAAATAATTCTGACACCAACAGCTACACAGTCTGTATGGTGTCAACAGCCTTTCACTGTTTTTTATAGCCTGGTAATTACAGCACTCTCAGTGGCAGGAGTCATTTAGTATTGACTAAGAGTTGTAATGCTACTGCAGGCATTAACAGGATCACCACATAACACCCTTGTTGACAGTCACATTGCCAGGCAGAAAGGCTATATTTATATTGAAACTCAACAGCAAGTAATGCTAGACAAATTAGGCTCTCATTCGAATAAAATGTTAAATCAAATTAATTTTATGATATGCCAAGTAATTAACAGGGATGAAGCCTTTAAGGTCCTTAAAGGAATATTTCAACCAAAAATGAAAATTGCTGATAATTTACTCATTCTCAGGCCATCCAAGATGTATTCTTTCTTCATTAAAACAGAATTTAAGATTTTAAGATTTCATTTCAGTCCTCCTCCTTTAAACAATGCAAGTGAATGTACTCCATTTTTGATGGTCCAAAATGCATATTTAGGGTGCATCAAAATAACGATTCCATTGTTAAAGCTATTTTGACACTTTAATTATTATAGCGCCACCAATTTATGTTGTGTGTCCCCAGAATAACCCCGTACACATGTGTAGCAAATTTGGTGACAATATATAATTCCGTTCAAGACTTATAACAGTTTTAGTAAAAGAGGCCATGCCGGCTACATACGTTTTGGCGTAGCTTTGTGATGGTGAATCGAAAGTTCAACCTTTTTTTTGATAATTATTGATATTGGGACTCCAGAGAACCTTTCTGCACTGGTTTAGCTCAGATTGGGTGAACGGCCTAGGACAAGTTCAAATAGCTGTTAAAAGTTTATTTTGTTGATGGCAGCCATGGGAGGGTTACTATTGAAATGTATTCCACTACAGATTACAGAATACATGCTGTAAAATGTAATTTGTAACGTATTCCATTAGATTACTCAAGGTCATTATCATATTCTAAATACTTTGGATTACTTCAGCACTGGTAGAATTTTTCACTTGTTTTGACTTTTAAACCTTGGTACAGTACAGTAAGACAAACCAGGAACAGGGTGAGAACCACTGGCTTAGAGGAATTTCCTGGATTATAGGCCATCTTGGTGTAATTCTGTGTTAATTCTTCTTAATTTCCTTCTGCCTGGCTGCTCTGATCCTGCAACAGAGATATGATATTTTTTAACATTTCTGATTGTTAAAGCACCACAAACAGGCATAGGTACGCCATAGTTTCCTTAGATTGATCTCTTACAAATGTGTTTAAATTTTGGTGATATCTCATTCCATTTAAGACTTGCCACACCCACTTCATACCACCAAAAAATGGCCACAAACACTTCATATGTTTTGACGTACTGTTGCAAAGTTACATTGAGTTTCAACTTTTTGATAATTATTGATTTTGGGACTCCAGAGAACCTTTCTGCACTGGTTTGGTTCCGATCGGGTGTACGGACTAGGACAAGTTCAAATATCTGCTGAAAGTTGATTGGTTGATGGCAGCCATGTTGTTCTAGATATGCGAATGTTCTCATAGACCTTGATTGCACTTTGGGCAAAGACACTGAAAGCTAAATTTCAAGTCGATCAGAGCAGCGCCTCCATTGTTAGAGACATTTTTTAATTTTTAAGTATTATAGCATCACCAAGAGGTTGATGCTGTGTGTCCTCAGAAGTTCCAAATTTTTTGATCTGGGACTCTGCTGAATCTTTATGCACTGGTTTGGTTCCGATCTGGCGAATGGCCTAGCTTATCGAACAATCCAAAATAGTGGGAAAATGAAAGGGTGGAGCAAAAATTTGACAAGGGACAAAACACTTTGGCATGATGCAAAAATTCTAGCCCTTATGGTTCTAGAGTTA
The DNA here is from genome assembly GCA_032164185.1 of Moxostoma hubbsi. NCBI lineage: Eukaryota > Metazoa > Chordata > Actinopteri > Cypriniformes > Catostomidae > Moxostoma > Moxostoma hubbsi. Next base: position 3,919,504 of record JAVLUX010000024.1, read on the forward strand.
TTGCGCCCAAAATGTGGCATTTTTTTGTTTTGTTCACGTGCCACCTATGGGCCGATTCAGTGCATATGGCTAGCCAGACGGAATAGTACCATTTCCCAAAGATTCAAGTCTGTAGACCTTACGGTATGATCTGCATGATCAGTTTTAGGGCAGTAAAAATCATTCTAACCGTTATGAATAATAATATAGCTGCAAGCAACGATTAATGGGGTTCAAGCCTTTAAGGTCCTTTAAGTATATATGTAACATATATTAAGTATTAATTAGACCAAAAATGTTCTCTTGTCCATGTGTTTTAAGTTTTTTTAAGTTTGAGTTTTTCGCTCACATGATACAGGCCAATTAGTGATTACAGGCCACACCCAAAAACATATTCACTTATATCTTCCGAATGACTCTTCGAATGACTTTTGGAAGCTAATTTTTTTTTATGGTAGCCTATATGGTTTTGAAGTTATTAGCAAAAACACAAATTAGCTAATTATAGTGACATTGTGTGGCCAAATGTCACAACATTTCATGTGTGGCTTCATGTAGAGACCCTGCTTGTGTATAGTAAATTCCATAACACTGTCATTCCCAGTAAGAGTTATAAGGTGCTGAAATTTTATTGGCTATTGGCCACCATTTTTGTTAAGTTGTCAGATAATTTTTTTTAAAGACTATGTTAGCATTTGAACCAAAGCAGCACTGTTAGCGCAACAAGCTGACTCACTAGCTTAGGACTTCAAAGTTCTTTTGTACTCAACACAAAACCTCAGCAAATAAAAGTCTTGAATCCAAAGTTCTTCGTTTGACTGTTTAATTATGAATTTCAAAACATAAAATATAAAAACAGGAAATTAACTGTGTAGTTCCGTGTAGGTCAAAAGACTGTGTTGCTCCAAAGTCCAGTGGCTTCTGGCTGTTTCGCAGGATTCTATTTCTTTCATACTAAATCTAACAACCAATCAAATTACATTATACTAGATCACTGGTCAACTGTTTACATTCAAATTTCTATGTTCCATTTGCTACACAGGTTTCTCAGGTTTTACAAAATAAACTCAAAATATTATTACTTCCATAGAAATGGCTTCAACACAGCACATTTATTTAGAACTTTATCGCTCAAATGGCTGCAAATTTGTCACAGTTTTTTAGCTGTACCGCTGCTTAGGGATGGAATTGTACGAAACGTTGTTGACAACTTCTGAACATCCTATTGACTATGTGTACTGAGTTTGGTTACATTTGGAGTTTGCATTGAATAGATATTGATCAATTACTCAAATCACGTTAAACTGAAGGAACTGTATTGTTAATATCTTCAGAACAATTTGACGTATCAAAATTAATTTGATAACTTTTTATCAGGGGTAGATGATATGTACCAAATCTTGTGCCTTTTGGACTAATGGTCTAGGAGGAATTAAAAAAAAGGATGTTTTAAAAAAAAAAAATCAAATGGCGAAAAAAATTAAACAAGATAAACATTTTGTAGGGCTTTACTTAATGAATCAGAGGAACATTTTTTATTCTAGCCCTTATGGTTGCAGAAATATGGGCCAAAACATAAATGTGTTTATTATAGTGCCACCTAGGGTCAGATGGGAGTAGCAGTAGGGAGCAGCAATTATTTAGGATTCAAGCTACTTGGCCTTTAAGTGCATACAAATAATCATTAAATGCAAAAATTAAAAATGAACAACTGGTTAACAAAATGTACTGTTGTACAAAGTTCCCTGTATGTCATGATAACAGACTAGTATTGTCACAGAATATGATGTTTTGGAGATGAAAGCAGGAATTGTACTCTTCTTGGTTGCCATGAAGTAACTGTTATCAGAATAAAAGTCTAGTCATTGTGTTGTGTTACATGGAACTTGGATGTGGGGTATTTCTACTTGATATCTTTGATATTTGATCATAATGGCATTTCATTGCAGGATGGTCATAATATTATATATAAGAAAAAAATTGGAATGATCCTGTTAGCCTAGCAGGTGTTAGACTGTTATTAGAGACATGTCAAGGCAACCATATTATAAATGATGCTGCAATGCTCACATTTGCATTACAGGTGCTTATAGAAAGAGTACAATGTAGCATGATTGTCTACATTGTCTTTGCAAATGTTTGTTAAACAAGTGGAAGTATAATGCAGAACCTTTGCCTCACAGAGTTATATTTTTTAATAAAACTCAAGGTGTAGTACCAAGTTTTTGCATCTTTCTGGTTTTAGAATGTTTGTGTGACAACAGGCCTCTGTGTCTTGGTAGAATTGGAGTGCAATATTTTGTAGGAATTTTCAAGCTGGAAGTCTAACATCATGTGGTGTGCCATTGCACTTTTCCTAGTGGGAAGGTGTAAGTATGTGTTTATTTTTCATTTATTTTATTATAGTTTGGTCTACATTAATAAAAATAACGAGCAGCAATTAATTAAAGTTAAAGAAACTAATTATTAAAGGACAGTTAGTAAGTAGATAAAACACTGAATTTTTTTTTTAGCAACGTGGGAATGCATACTCTGTAAAACGTCTTTAAACACAGTCAAATATGTCTTAAATGAAAACAGGCAGGACAAAAACATTTTTAGGATCTGTGCATTAAGCTTTGTAGTGTGTACGAGTACTGGTGTCAGGTTACATCTGCCCCAAACACTTCTTTGTCAAACACTAATTAACATATTAATATGCAAATCAAAATAAAATAATAAACTTGAGAAGACAAGATATACTGATTACTGAGGTGGCTGACACAACAAACGCATAAAAGACAGGTATGTAGCCAATGTACTAGAAACTACAAGACAGTTTCACATGGCACGGAATCTGACAACTGGTAAAATCATTTCTCTCACAGTTTACTAAAATAACAATTCAGAAAAATATTATTCATATTGGGCTATTAAGTCTTTTTAGGTGTAATGTATCCATACATGTAGGCATCTGTAGTCTCTTGTGGTCCACGCAGTGTTGTCAGCTTGAACTCGTCCTTGATGAATTAACTGCAACTTTCTTAAATGGTTAGATTTTTTTTTTTTTTTTAAATTGCTAAAAGTAGACTGCAACCATTTTTCTATTTTAAAAGCATTGATAAGCTGCTTTAAATATGTTAGTTTACGTTTTTTCACAATAAAATACACAATTAAATATTAAGTTATTTTTGGGCAGCGAAATGTTTTGTTTATAATTTAATTATAGATAGGGTGACCAGACATCCTGATTATTACACAGGACAGTCCAGGTTTTTGCTGGGCTGATGATGGGATGGTTGTGAAAGCTGGAGTCAAGTGCAGGCAATTCCCTAGTGAGTGTGGTTGTAGGTTCTTTTGGGAGTTCACCAGGTGAGCTTTGACGTCCCAATGAATCTCCAATTGGAAATGCTTTAGCATCACATCCACCTCTAACAACAAAGTAGCCTTGAATCGTTTCAGCTCATTTGAAATTATTAATTTTACCTCAGTCATGAATTTGTCCATTTCTGATTTCAATGTTGGAAGTGTTCCACTTAGGACTTCCTGTAAGTTGGCAGATGAAACCTTGACCACACACTGGATAGGAGTATGGAGATAGGTAGGTATTCGTAGTTTTGAAGACAGCTGATGGTAAACAGGTAGCCTGACTGATGTTGCATCTCCAGGAGCTTCAATCATCATACCAGTGGATGTAGGGTGGGGAATGGCCATGTTCAGTTTTGGGTTTGTGTTAGTGGATGTAGTGTGTAAAAATGTTAATGCACAACATCGATACAAATTGAAGTGATTAACCTTGCAGCACACGTCGAACACCACATTTACAATAGTCCCACAAAAGGCGTGAGAGTCCAACAAACAGGAATAAAGGGAAGGCAGAAGAATCAAGGAAACACCTGGCACTTCCACTTTAGACCTTAAATGTTTACAGTCACACCTTGACCATGAAGCTCTTCAGTGCTTGAAGATCAAATGAACTCATGCCACTCCACTTTCACTCAAGAAGTGCAAACAACGGTGATGAAAAATCCAAGCCTCACTCTCTGGTGATGAGCACTTGTCAAATTAGTCCCTTTGTTGTTTCCTCTCTTCTCCAATCATGTTCCTTATCCACATCACAGTACAAAGCATCAAACTTTCTCCTTTCACAGCTTGGCACACCAAAACTTCAACTCATTCCAGTCTCAACTCTCTCATGTTTTTACCTCTGGTTTATTTTCCTCCCAACAACAATCTTCCTGGTCACCTTTATAGATTGCCTGTATTGATGACACCTGGTACTCTAACGAGCAGCCATTTTAGTTGGTGGTGGTGGATTCTTAAAGGGGCAGTGCATAGTTCTGCTCTGCCACAAGGTAATTCAAAGGAAACTGAGTCTGATGGGCCACAACCATCATTATTTAAAAGTATTTGCTTGTAAATATTTTACATTTTGGTATTAAAATAATACATAAAAGTGTTACATACAGTGGTAGAATACATATGTGATTGTAGAGACTCAGGTGACTTTAGTATATTGTTTACAATGAAAAAAAGAGTTCTAGTGTTCCCTTCACCTGTCCTAATTAGATTAGTATAAAATTCAGATTTCACTTTAGAGATAGCTTCCTTATAATGTTGCATATGATGAGCATACAATTCTTTATGAACTGTAAGACCAGTTTTGGCATACAAACACTCCAGCGATGGCCTTTATTTTTAAGATGGCATAATTCAGGATTATACCAAGGAGCAGAGCAAGTAAAAGAAGCAGTCCGGGTTTTCAAAGGGGCAAAAATGTCTAAGATCTCATGAAGTCCATAGTTATAATAGGATAACAGGTCATTTACCAGGAGTTATGCTCTTCCACAGACAACACTGCTCAAGAATTGGCTGGTTTGTAGTCCAGCTATTTCTTATGTAAAGTATCTACATCCCTATGTAACACATTTGCATAAAGGCTACTTTAGCCCGCCCTCGATCAAACATAGTTATAGCCGAGGCCAGGATGAGTTGTGTTAGTGTTGTCACATTGTCGAGATGATGCTGTTTTCTTCACTGTGAAAGCAAAGCCTCTTGTTTTGGACTTCCAAATGCAGACGAATTGAAGAATCAGTGGTTCAAATTTATTTTAATTATTTAGCAGTACAACCACAACCAATACCAGATTTTCAAGACTGTTACTTTTGAAAGATGGTGCAGTTCCCACTTTGTTGGGACAATCTGGTGCTTCAGAATCACAACCTTGAAGTATGTTTGATTATTTGTGGGTTTATCTGCTACTGAGAGTTAAAATGCAGAGTTTTGTACAGCTGTAGGCCTCTGCTAACCTGCTAGCTAATGTTATTGTGTTGAAATAGTTTTGCTAATCTGCTGCAGGTCCACTTTTACCTACAATTGTGTAGAAGTATGCAGATTGTTTGTCATTCTTACTATCATGAATAGTGATGGAGATGGATTTATTTTTACAAACAGTAATTTTACGTCTGCAATCCACGGTAGTGTTCGGCTAAAATGGTCGATCTCAAAAGTCTTATATAATTATAGAATTACAAGCTGTAATGTTTTGGCCACTATCGGTAGTCCATGGCTAACTTGCTCTAATAGACCCGGTAATGTCCCACCGGGAGCTGTTACCATAGTAACAGTAGAGTTTACAGCTGCTCAGGAAGACTCAGGAGCTGAAACAATACGGAGTATACCAAAATGAAAAAACAGTTATGGTAAGGTAACGGTTAAAAATGAAACAGTTATGGTAAGGGGCGTTACATTTCTGACACACGCTCTACGTGGTTGGCCAGTCACAACAGCCTAGGCCAGCTGACCAATCAAAACAGACTGGGCTTTTCGGAAAGGGGGGCTTTAAAGAGACAGGAGGTAAATCAGAGGGTTTGAGCCAGAGGAAGAAGAGAGGGGGAAAAAAATTTACAGAATGAGAAAAATAATGTGGTCTTCATAGGACTTCATGACCTATGACAGCTAAGGATTTAAGTTGATCATGAGGAAAATTATGAGAGAATTATGAGGTGCTGTGACAGTTGATTCCATAGTTCTCATTTTATTTCTGATTATTTAAATTTTATCAGTAAAGAAATTAATGAAGTCATTACTATTGTGCTGCGATGGAATATCTGGTTCAGTAGATTATTTATTCCTAACAAATTTAGCCACAGTACTGAACAAACACCTTGGATTGTTGTGGTTATTTTCTATGAGTTTGCTAAAATAGACTGACCTGGCAGCTTTTAGTGCTGTAGCTGTAGCTACATATACTATCCTTCCATGCACCACAGAATACCTCAAATTTGTTATTCTTCCACTTGTGCACCATTTTCTGAGCTGAGTGTGATCATTCTACCACAGTGCAGGGTTTTTTCTTAAATTTTCTTTGTTCGGGGGGGGGGGGTACTATCAAGAGTGCTGGCATCAAGGTAATGATCTGAGATATCATCGCTCTGCGGTAGAATTTCTATAGGATCAACATCAACTCCAAGGGAGGGCAACACTATCAAGAGTGCTAGAGAAGACTGTATTTATATGTTCTGTTATAACATCAAGTTCTTCTAGACTTTTTGGCTTACTGAATATGTGAGACAATTCTGGAAGATTATTAGTGAAGCTATATTTAGTGGTCGAAAGAATAGATCTACCTGAACAATAGTGTGGTGCAGATTAAGTGACATTAGCTGATCGCAGCAAATAAGAGACGAGGTAATGATCTGAGATGTTTTTGCAGTAGAATTTCTATAGTCTGAACATCAACTCCATATGACAGAATTATATCTAGCATATGATTATGGAGATGTGTTGGTCCTGTAAGATTTTTTTCTTTAAGTTTGCCCTTAATCAAAACTTTTTCTAAATGATTTAGTGAGAGTTTTGTTTTTGGTATTTCGGGGAACAGATACTGTCTCAATATGATATCTAGGGGATACGGTCTCTATGTGTTGTAGTTTATGTGACTTGTGTAACATCTCAAGGTAACTACTAGATGTTTGGATTAACAAGTTTGCCTGCTTCCAGACCTGGGTCCCAGTTAGTCAAAAATCACTATTAAGACTATGAGGCAAATTATTAGAGAGGAGAGCGACACCTTCCCTGGAGGGATGGAGACCATCTGTTTTTATCAGGTCAGGTCTACCCCAAAAACTCTTCCAATTGTCTTTAAATCCTATGCTATTCTCCGGACACCACTCAGACATCCAGCCATTCAGTGAGACTAATCTACTATAAACCTCATCACCATGATGAGCAGGGAGGGAGCCAGAGAATATTACAGTGTCTAACATAGTTTTTGCAAGTACACACCTCTTTAACATTATCTTTAGTGATCTCCGTCTGGTGAAGCCGGACATCATTAGTGCCGACATGTTTAACAATTTTAGAAAATCTACATTTAGCATTAGCCATCACTTGTAAATTTGATCTGATGTCAGACACTCGAGCCCCGTAAATACATTTAACAATGGTGGCTGGAGTCTCTATTTCCACATTCCTTACATTAGGATCGCCAATAACAAGGGATTTTCCACCATGATTCGCAATGGGTGCATCACTGAGTGGGGAGAATCAATTGGAAACCCTAACAGAAATGGGAGAGTGGTGTCGCTTTACTGAGCGAGTATGCATCACCCAAATGCCCTGCTGTGGGGCTCTCCAGTAGAAACCAAAGTGTGTGTATTGCTCACTGTACAACCCGCATCTGAAACAGTACCTACTGGCTTCTCTTTCTTGCTGAACTCCACTAGCATTCGGATGCATGTCTCTAACTCATTAATCTTCTCCATCAGCCTGATTAATTCCTTACATTTATCACGTGATAGAAGAAGCTATAGTAAACATGTTGCATGCAATGCAGAAAGAAATAACATGAGTGGATGCCATGACTAACCACAATTGTTTGTTGTTGTTATGGTTTTTCTTGAGCAGCGAGGTTGAGATCGATGTGGTTCCTAATCAGCAGATGTTTGAGATTGATGCAATAATCTGTGTAAAACACAATGGAGAAAACATATTCACGCATTCAAGATGCGAGATGTAGACAAGCAGAAAAAAAAGAAAATAAAAAAGAGAGAAATGGGTGCATGCAGTAAAATACACACAGTTGAAACACAATAGAAAAGTGGAAAAACCTGAATCGCATGGTAAAATGGCAAAGGATAAAACGATGAATGTGAAAAAGCAAGAATAAGCAATGATAAGCATGTTAGCAAGCTAAAAACATCAAACGCTACTTAATTAATATCACAATACTACTTCATCAAATGGTTAAATATATACCTACTACAAAAAGAAAATATAGCAAAAGTAAGGTAGAGCAATACATTTTTTTCTGCTTTAGCTAACATCCCCTTCTATGGTTCTTCAATTGTTCTGCCTTGTATTTAATCTTTCACCCTTTAATATAAGTCGGGTACACAAGTTTTCTTGTCTTTATTACATTTCTTCAACACCATAAACATTTGATGTGTGTCTTTCAACATGTTTGTTTGAAACAAATAATTAATAATATCACCAGAAGACCTAATTGCTTTATTATGGTAATTTTTTTTAATGAATTTATTTTTCATTAGTTATTTCATGATAACATGTACCAATTGCTCTCCCTCTAGGATTTTCACATAGAAACGTATGGCCATGCCCACTTAGGGATCATGAAGTACTTTTGCATGGGCTGCTTGCTTCACTGTGAATCTCAGACAAGAAGCAGTTGGCTGGAGTTGTTGGTGTTGATCTGCTTCCATTATGTCCATTAATGCCTTTGTCTATAAAATAAAACACCCCATCATACAATTTTCAGCATCTCTACTAGGGATATACCCAAAGCCGAATACCTCAAAATGAATAACAAATTAATTATCAATATTTGTTCTATTATTCGGAGGACTGATCATTCAACTAGCACAGGCATAAAGCAATATTTTAAATAAACATATTGAAAATTACAAAGCAATTATAAGTTTGTGAAGCCAATATTACAGTGTAAAACTTATAAATGAAAATGTGCACGGTGTGATTTCATGTTCAGATCAGACGGCCGCATTCTTGTCTCCATTTGCAGACAGACTCCATTAATTGTGCGCATCTTAGTAATCAAAGCTTGTCAAGACTAAAGATTCCAAAAGTTTTACACAATTCACACATAAGGATTTATAAACCAATCTGAGCACAATGTTTAATTCCTGACCAAAGAAGTGATAATTATATAGCGGCGTTCGACTGTAAGTTGACCACATTTATACCACATTACCGATTAAGTCAATAAGTTAATATTCCAAAAATTGTCTTTATTCCAAAAAATACTTAATAGGGTGTAAATCTATTCAAAATATTCCTAATCACGGACTGCAAAAAAAACAAAAAAAACATGCACATTTTTTTCTAAAAATATATAGAGGCTCGATCTTGCAATGTATTCCACTGTATTTCACTAATCATGCACATATAATTTAACTAATTAATTATGTCCTCCACACAAATATGTGAACACAAAATAAGCCTCAAGTGTGTCATACAACTTTCTCATAGAGATTTACAGTGCTTTGAGTTTATAGGCTATATGAATTTATTCTCATTTCTTTTAATATTCGTATTTGTTTTTAATATTTTTAATGCTTTACATTTTACAATTCCTTCACACCTCGTGCCTCCAGAAAAATTTTGCTATACTTGCATACTGCACAGACATAAATAAAAATTCTGTTTCGGCAGATATTAATGTCTGAAATACAAGGAGAAAACACATTTAACAACATATTCCACAGTTTATGTAGCCTACATATTCAAATTGAGAAAAAAAAATATATATCAATCATATAATTAAATAATAATAATAATAATGAAAATAATATTACTAATAATAAAGGCCTATCCGAGGCTTACTTTATATACAGAAGCTATAGCCTAAATGTAAGAGTTAGTTTTAATGCACTTCCTGTTTAAGCCACGCCCACATCCGTTTAAATCCAAATACAGATACGGATCATTTTGTCATAACATATACAGATAATGGCTTTGCTGCACACCCCTATTCTCTACTGTGTATTTGCCAAATAAAGCATGCACAATCAATTGGTTTTCTGTTTGCCATTTCTGATGAGCATCCAAACGGTAATATAGTTCTCTGACCACAGGATGGAGTACTTTCTATGTGATTCTGCACTCTCTCAGAATTTCTGTACCAATTCTAATCAGCTGATAATAACCAATACAATTTTCTCCTGTACTATCCTCATTGTATCAATTTATGAGATGAATTCTCTCAACACTAAATAAACACATACATCCATAACTGGATTTCTCTCCAGTAATAGGTACATGACATTTCATGCATTCATTCTGTCTAACAGTAATCCATTAATTATGCTGACATGACAAAAGAAGACCTCTTGTCTTTCTTCGAAGTTCCTTCAAATATTAAAGATATTATAACTAGACAATGTACTATTATCTCTTCAAAAGTTTTAAAAAATATTAATCCTATCACTCACATATTAACTCATCTAACAGTTATCAATGTGTTATATCACAAATCCTTGTCTAATTTCATTTTTTTTTAGTGTCTAATCGTTTACAATAACACTTTTTATTATAAAACAAATAAAATAATTTTTAACAGGATCTGTATATATTATCCAATTTATCCAAGTTCTCATTCTTACCCATCATATTCAGATGATATTGTTGCTGCATGCTATCCTCTCTTCAGACAATCAGTTGCTCAGTGTCTCTTTGTCTGTGCGAAATTCGTTATACAGATGTGACTTTATAGGGCCTCACAATAAAGATTGTGTGTACTTCAAAGTCATGAATCTTTCTAATTGGTTTGTTTCAAGTCTTTGTTTTGGATCCTACTTTGCAGACTTTTTTTTAGCAAAGACAAAAAAAAAAAATGCCAGGGGAAGGGATGTTGTAAGTGGTGTGCGAGGAAGCAGAAGTGCGGCAAGAGGGCGGGGGTCCAGGCTAAAAACAAACCCTTGCCGGCCGGCTTTCCCGTCTATCCTGCTGTCTAATATTTGCTCCCTAGACAATAAACTGGACTACATCCGACTCCAGCAGACTATGCAGCGTGAGTTTAGAGACTGCTGCATCTTTGTTTTCACGGAAACGTGGCTCAGCAACAGAGTTCTGGATGCCGCCATTCAGCTGGATAGGCTCACCTCGTTTCATGCCAACAGAATTGCAGCTCTGTGTGGTAAGACTCACGGGTGGTGGCTTGTGTGTTTACATCAACATGGAATGGTGCAAGAACTCTATGCTAGTCTCTAGTTACTGCTTCTAGCTGGTAGAGCTTGTGACTGTTAGATGCAGACCTTTTCATTTACCACGGGAATTCACCACTGTCATTATAAGTTTACATTACCCCCTGTGCTAATGCTAAGGAAGCGCTATTAGCTAACTGCAGATTGCTCACCCTGACGGACTGGTTATTGTCGCCGGAGATTTCAACCATGTGAATCTCAAGACATTTCTCCCTAAATTCCATCAGTATGTGGACTTTGCAACGAGAGGGGCGAATGCGCTAGATCTTGTTTACACAAACATCCCAGGCGCGTACCGTGCGGAGACCCTCCCCCACCTCAGCTACTCAGACCACATCTCTGTTATGCTAATCCCAGCATACAGACCGCTCATCAGGTGCTCATCAGTGAATCTGCAACATATGGTGACTCTGCCATCTTGGAGGAATACACAACATCAGTGATAAGCTACATCAGCAAGTGCACTGATGATGTCACTTTCTCCAAGACCATCACCACATGCTCCAACCAGAAGCCGTGGATGACTACGTAGGTGCATGCGCTGCTGAGGACCCGAGACTCCGCCTTCAGAGCAGGCGACAAGGTGGCCCTAAGAACAGCGAGGGCCAAACTATCCCGGGCCATCAGAGAGGCAAAGTGCGCACACGCCCAGAGAATCCACATTCACTTCAAGGACAGCGGCGACACATGGCACATGTGGCAGGGCATCCAGGCTATCATCTTCTACAGGACAACAACAGTTGCCTGTGACAAAGATGCCTCCCTTCCAGATGTGTTGAATGACTTCTACGCTAGGTTTGAGGTGCAGAACGATGTGACGGCGAGGAAGACCACCCTTCGTCCCAACGACCAGGTGCTCTGTCTTACCACGGCTGATGTGAGGAAAACTCTACATAGAGTCAACACACAGAAGGCTGCTGGACTAGGCAACACTATACAACCACTCTCCTCTGAACATCGACAGCTCCTCTGTGGAGCCTTTATACCTGGCTGCTACCTCAATAACTGCTATGTCCATAGAACACTATTTCATAGTATGTTATGTTTACATTTGGCATTTTTAGAAAGTGTCATCTTTTTGCACTACTCGATTACAAATATGTACTGGTCGGCGATGCACTGTCTCTCACTGTGCCTATTGTCCTGTTCCTTTTAGTAATTATTGTACTTTTTGCACACGTTGCACGTGCACTTTATGTAGGAATGTTATTTAGTCTGTGTAGTCTCATGTGGTTTTGTGTTTGTCCTATGTTGTTTTATGTAGCACCATTGTCCTGGAGGAACATTGTACTGTACTAATTGTATATGGTTGAACCACAATAAAAACACTTGACTTGAAACTGTTCTACAGTCCAAAACCTTTTAGGATCAAATAATTCTTCATTTTCATCCAAAGTCCCATTAACATTCCAGGTCATCTTGTATAAAGATTCTGGTACATAATCTCTATCATGATATTCAGGAACTTCACTAGAAAAAGTGAAAATAATTATTTTGGGATTATTTGTATCTCTCATTCTAAGGCATTGGAAAATATTTGTCTAACCATTTATTCTTATACTGAATTCTCATTCCATAAGGAGTCATCTCTGTCCTATATGTTGGACCTATACTTTTCATCTGAATTATATTTTTTATTACATTATTTTTAAAGTTGACTAGCAAATCAACCGTGTTGCGTAAGTTACTCTAAAAAAGTAATTAAATACTAACTACTAATTACATCTTCAACAGTGTAATTAGATTAATGTACTAATTAGTCTGAAATATAATTGCATTACTTATTACTTTATAAAACCCTTATGACAATACAAGGATAGACATGAAAATGTTCTTTTAATTCTTTCAAATAAATAATACAAAATCACATAAATTATTCTTGAACTGGCCAAAGAATTTAAGGGGGCTGCATTAAAATAAAAAACATACATTTTAACATCAGAAGTTGAATTTCATTTTTAAATTCACTTTTGTTTTATATAGAATTATTCTATAATCTATATAGCATTTAATGCAATTACATCAGAAGTGACAGTAATTCAATTAATGAAAAATTAAGACTAATCCCTTAGTTTATTTTTTCAAGGAAAAATAATTTAATTACATTAATAATTACTTAGTAATGCATTTTGACCAACACTGTAAATCAAATAATCTAAATTGCAATATCATTTGGTAATTTACATAATTATTTTGTTATTAAATTTGTCCAAAATAGAGAATTTACTATCATCATTCTCTTCATTATCCCGTTTTTTAGGACTGGTTTAATTCCATAATGTTAAACAATGAAAATTATTTATTTCGTCTCTGACAAATTTTTGCTGTATCACTATAATTTTCATTGCATTTTCAATATCCCTCACAGGTTCAAAAATTCAAGTTAGTCTCTGTGGCAGCAGGGGAGTGGTCAAGCGTCCATCCGGAGAGAGAGAAAGCGGTAAGGGCGCTTACACCTGAGCTAAATTATGTCTAACACCTGTCTCTAATTCCAGTGAGCATGGGGAGAGCAGCATATAAATGCCCAGGCCACTGCCAGAGAGAGAGAGAGAGAGAGAGAGAGAGAGAGATAAAGATAACTACCATCACTGTGCCTTTACACACAGGACAGGACACCCAGAGAGTGACCCTATGCACTGTTTAGTAGAAAAATATAAACTAAATTCATCCATCCAGTTCAGATTGGCAAAATTGAAACAGACAGAAATAATAACCCAGGAAGAATACATTCATGATCACAAGTCACACAAGTATATAAATTAAACTACTTCCACAGAATCAAGACTGATTATAAATTGGCACCATATTTGATCCATATTAAGGTCTATGGACAAAGAAAGCTACAGCCAAAGTATCGTATGAGCGAGTCTGTCTGTAGAGACAGGTCGACACAGACAGAACCAGAGACCCAGAGATGACAGACTGTGTTCACACTGCACTGAAGGAGTTGTGGATGATGAACTTCACTTCCTCACTCACTTCAGTAAATACAAGACCATTAGAAACACACACTTTACACGAATAGCTCATATTCAACCTGAATTCCAGGACATAAATGACTTAGACAAACTCTTGTATCTAATGGGAGAGAAAGTATAGTGGGTTCAGCTGGCAGCACAGTATGTGTCATCCTGTCATCATATGAGGGAGAGAGACTGAGAGATGAATCATATTTCTGCTCTATTCAAACTAAGATTTTAATATAAGATTTTTTTCCCTCCCTTCCTCATTGCACTCTGTATTTTACTTTGTCATTTGTATTTTATTTTATTATCATTATTATTCATTTATTGTATAAACATGTTTTTTAATATGTTTATTACTCAATGCTTTTGCAACATTGTACACTGTATACATTCATGCCAATAAAGCTAATTTGAATTTGAGAAAGAGAGAAAGAGAGAGAGAGAGACTGACATGAGACTGACATGAGTGACCAGTGACTGGCGTGTCTTATTAAATGTGTACTGTGAAGCTGAAGTCTCAGAGAAGTTTATGTTGACAAAGTTTGTGTGACACTGCTCTGACTGAACTGAAAAAACCTCTGAGAAGAGTGCACGCAATGTTGAAGGCAGAGAAATAAAGAGCCTTACTTGACTGCATCATTGCTCTCTGTCTCTTTCCTTCCATCTCAGAACTTGAGAGTTTTTTTCAGTCTCACTAGCGTTACATGATCAATTCTCACTAAGGTAACCAGTACATTTACATTTATTCATTTGGCAGATGCTTTTATCCAAAGCGACTTACAAAAGAGGAAAACATAAGAGAATCATCTTAAAGAAGACATTTGTACGAAAAGTGCCATACTACAAAGTTTCACTAGCATCAGAATAGCATTCAAAACAGATTTAAGTGCAACAATAATTTTTATTTTGTAGTTTTTTTAGTGACTGGTTAAGTGCTCTTGGAAAAGATTTTATTTTGAAGACAGAGAGTGAGTCAGCTTCACGGATTGGGAAGGGCATTCAAACGTTTTACTTTCAAACTTATTATGTCATATAATATGTAACTTCCAATTTTATCTCGTTTTAGTGCATTCAGGAATATTTTCATCAGGACATTCTTCCCTTAATTTTTTTTTTAACAATACTAGTCTGATAAAGCATTCTTTTATGTGTTGAATATTTATTAAATACTTTTGTTTTTGTGTATCTAATAGATTCACTATACCATTCTAAACCAGGAAATGGATTTTCAAATTCTTTTGTGGTTTCATACATTGCATATTTATTACTCATATACAAATTTTCACAATTCTCCAGAAAACTTATTTCAGTACTTGATATTTCTATTCGTTCCTTATTAGAAGGTCCATCAACTATAATAGGCATTGCTTCAATTTGGTCATCTTCTCTTTCAAAAATAATTCTATATTGTTATGTTTCGCAATATTCATCATCTACTTAAAGATTTAGTTCTTCTATTACTTCTTCCATATCATCTCAATCTACTATAATTTCTTGTGTATTATTAATAATAATACAAATTTATTTTCTATTTCACCTTTAAAAGTTGCATCTCTAAGTGCTTTACAAGAGAAAAATGAAAATACATTAATACATGCATTTAAAAAAAAATGTAAAAATAATACAATAATATTCACATAATAATCACAGAAAAGCAACCCTAAAAAAGTGAGTTTTAAGAGAAGATTTAAAAATACTAAAAGATTCAGCATGTCTAACCTCAGAGAGAAGTTTCACTAAGTTCAGTATTTTCATTAAACAAAAGTCCTTCAGACTGTTTGTACCAAGTTTCAGTTAAGCACACAAGGTCAAGTTTTTCTTCTGTGATAATACCCGATAAAATCACAACCTTGTTGTTCACAGAGCATGCGCTGATTTCACCAGGCACTAGAGCACGGAGGATAACGGAGAAAACTCTGTGCATTTAAGTGCGGACAGGTTGTTAAAATCAACACCAGTGAACAGCAGTCTATGAGCTTTATGCTGAAATATAGGAACAAGGATGGCATCAGATGATGTATGCTCAAGATGGCGCCGAGTATGGCTGCTGCGTCGCGGGCTCCGTCAAAACACTGCAGTTTATTGTTTGTTTTGTTTACAGTTTTGTGTTTTTTTGTCTTGGATGTTGTCTGCCTTATTGTGTACGACAGACAAACGCTTTTGGACATTGGTTCGGCAATCACACACCGAAAACCGGACTTCTAATTCCTTAATGCCGACCCGCGGTTTACAAACACGCCAGCGGATCCCTTTGTCTGGGCTGCCCGGCCGCGGAAACGCAGAAGGAAAAGAGGAAAAAGAGCCGGCGTTCTCATCAGAGTAAGATGTCGTGTTGGACCAGCCCCGCGACTGTTCCCCGGCCCCACGACTGTTCCCCGGCCGAAGTCCTCCCCTTCGGCATGTCTCTGTCCCCTCGAAAGTCGATGAAAGTCGCAGAGGCAGCTCTTGCCCCGCTCCGAGAAGCCAGCATTCGCATACTCAATTACCTCTGCGACTGGCTCATTCTGGCCCACTCCCGAGAGTTATTATGCACTCACAGAGACCAGGTGCTCAGGCACCTCAGTCGTCTGGGGCTTCAGGTCAACTGGGAAAAGATCAAGCCCGGTTCAGAGCATCTCTTTTCTCGGCATGGCGTTAGACTCAATCTCAATGTCAGCATGTCTCACCAACGAGCATGCACAGTTGGTGCTGTGATGCCTCACCACTCTCAGGCCAGGCACAACGGTCCCTTTAAAACTTTTCCATATGGCATCCTCCGCGGCAGTTGCGCCGCTGGGGTTGATGCATATGAGGCCGCTTCATCACTGGCTTCAGACTCGAGTCCCGAGATGAGCATGGTGCCGCGGCACACAACGTGTGATGATCACCGCCACTTGTCGCCAAACATTCAAACCCTGGACAGACCTCTGCTTTCTGCGGGCAGGAGTACCGTTGCAGCAGGTGTCCTGATGCATCCTGGTCACGACCAATGCCTCCAGATTGGGTTGGGGCGCCGTGCACAATGGGCACACAGCCACGGGCCATTGGAAAGGGGGCCCTGCTGTGCTGGCACATCAATTGCCTAGAGTTGCTGACTGCTTGCTGACTCAATTCACTGCATGCAACTCACGTCCCCGGCAACCTCAATGTGGTAGCGGATGCGCTGTCACGACAATGCTTGCCCAGTGGAGAGTGGAGGCTTCACCCCCAGTCAATCCAGCTGATTTGGGAACAGTTCGGCAAGGCCCAGGAAGACCTGTTTGCCTCCCCAGAGACCTCCCACTGCCCGCTCTGGTATGCCCGAACAAAGGCTCCCCTCGGGGCAGACGCACTGGCACACAGCTGGCCTGCGGGGCTGCACATGTACGCATTTCCCCCAGTGAGCCTTTTTGCACAGGTGCTGTGCAAGGTCAGGGAGGACGAGCAAGGTGTGCACGGCTCAGCGCATGGCGTGATTTGAAGTGGACCCCTAGTGTCGCTTCTTCGACACAACGTCGAAGTGAGCGACAGACGGGGAACGTCTCGGTTACGTATGTAACCTCTGTTCCCTGATGGAGGGAACGAGACATCGTGTCTTCCCGGCCATGTTGCTGAGCCAAGCCGCGGAGGTGCCCGGAACACTCCCGGCTCCTCATAAAAATCCTGAATGAACGAGCGTATTTCCCCTCGCCTTTATATCCCTATCCGGGGGCGGGGAGGTGCCTTGTCTACCTCACGCATTTCGACCAGGTCCAGTCCAAAGATGCATTTCTGGACCACAAAGGGTGGCCATCGCCTGTTCGAGCGCTGGCGCGGTTGGTCATCTAGCGCAGTTCCTGCAGCACATCAAGAACAGGACTACCCAAGGTGCAAGTTTTGAAGTGCCTTGGCCTGGCGTTGGTTGTAGGAAGGGCCGTGGCGTGCAGGGCGGTAGTGAGAGCGGAGGAGCGAAGAAGCCTTGGCTTTGCTCAACTCGTCATGCACGTCCGAGAAGAAAGGAACGGGGGGGGGGGGGGGCGCGGCTGTGAGTGGCGCACATGCCCGCGGGACCGATCAAGTAGCCCGGGAAAGCATAGCGGATCTCCGTTCATCAGGCTCAGGCAGGGCGAGCAGACCCGAAGGTGGCGGCCCAGGTGAGTGATCAACATTCAACGCCGCTGTAACCCTCTCCGATGCAGCGGTGATGTTATCCAATTCTGAAGCAAGCAAGCGTGCCGGGGAGGCAGGCGGCTCGAGGGGGTTTACCCGGTGAACAGAGCCCGTCATTGTCCCCAAATCGCCTTCATCGCCCGTGGCGCCTGCGTCAATCCCGTAGGAAGGAGGCGTGGCGCGGGGGGCGGCCGCAATGTTGCCATGGCTATGTTCTCGCACTGAGAACATGAACCATTCATAAAACGCAGCCTCCTTGTGATCGCAGCCCAGGCAAGCAAGGCAGTTTTTATGACCGTGAGAGGTGGGGAGAAATCACCGCATCCAGAAACTACACAGGGGCGGAAATGACATCTTTATAAAGACGCGTCCTGAAAAGGACGTTCAAGGCCGCTGTGTAAACTCTTTTACAGAGAAAATCACTCTTTCAATGTAACTCTTTCAAACTCTGCGCTGTCGAAGCGCCCAGGGGCAAAGCTGCACGCCGTGCAGTGAAGAGAAAAGCTGCTGAAGTGCGCCATAGATCCAACAGCAAAGCAGCGCGTCAGAGGATAGAAGCAGGATAACAGTTGTCACACGCAGCTGGCTGCATACACGACCATCGGCTCTGAAGAAAATGACTAAATGAACAAGCATATTTCCCTCGCCTTTATATCCATATCCGGGGGCGTGGTATGCAAATACTGTTCTCCAACTCTCATTGGCCTTTTTTCATAGATCAGAGGCATATTCGGCGCTCAAGAGAGACCCCTAGTGTTGCTTCTTCGACACGACGTCGAAGTGAGCGACAGACGGGGAACTGTAAATTGTCTTTGCAGTCTTTACATGTTCTTTTTCATCATCTGAATCTACTAATACGTCGTCAATGAACACTTCTGCTGGTAAATCTTTTAAAATATCTACTATCACAGTTTGAAATACTACCGTCAAATGTATATATATATCCTTGTGGTAATCTTTGGTTAACAAAATGTTTATTATTTACAGCAAAATATTTTTTTTTCCTGATTATCTTTCTCTAAAAGTATTAGCTAGGTCTATTTTAGAATGATATTTGCCATTTGACTGTTCCAATCCATTCATCTTTCCACAAATCTTATTTAACACATGCTCAATAATTACTTCTCTTAATCCCAAAACCTTTTAAGGTCTCTCGCTGCTAATACATTTTCTATACTTTCTTTCATTTTTTTCCCATATTGTTCTCCTAATTTCTCATTTTTTGCCTCACCATCATAAGTTTGAATGCAAATGTTATCTTTATATTAAATATTCAGTCCCTTCAGTATCTATATATACAAATTTTCATGTCTTTCTATTACACTGTGGTCACATAGTTCCCTTTACAGCAGGCTATCTATTTCTCATTGCGTAAAATTTTCTTTCTTTTCTCTTTCTTTTCTTCTTCAAAGCTCTCTTTGTCTCTGTATTTGTATTGAGTCTGATGCTTAGTTGTTATAATTTTACTTTGCCTTATATTCTGTGTAATATTATCTACACTTCTACGCTTTTAAATAATTGGATTTCTTTCTGCGTGAGTCATATTTTCTAAAGCTGTTGGGAAAAATCGTTTCAGCGGTGCATCCCAATTCATACTCAAACCATTCTGAATTGACACTCAATAGAATCAGAATAGATTCTGAGTTCAGTTTAAATCAAGGCAGAGCAGTGGTGCGCGCCAAAGACAGATGTAGAAAAAAGATGCGAGCTAAGTGCACAAACACGACTGTTTGCAGACCAGCTGTATCAAACACATGACCAGTTGTTCCAGAATGAATCTACAATCTTGAAATTCTTTCACAAACCCACACACATAGCAATGGGTGAGTTTATTCAAAAAGATGCAAAAGATGAGCTTGCACTCATAATTGCACTGATTTGCACACAACGGGGGAAAATAATGACGGTCCGGGAGATGTTGGTTTATTTTGATTATTCAAAATAGTAACAAGCCTATTTCCACCTAGTATTTTTCTGCCAACACCTCTCAGTAATCAAATTTTATCTTCAACAGGAATTTCATGTTCAGTTGTTAGCCACAAACCTAATAATGGTATTCGATCCTTCTGTGCGTTTATCAAACTTTCCCTCTGTGCATATATATATTCCTGATTATTTCGAATGCTTTTGCTGAAATCGCGTGCCCCATGCAGGTACTTGCAGGCATGTTCTTGCTTCCTGACTTAATTTTGCATTCTCTGCAGCTTTCATTATTCTCTCTGCAGATGCATTATTATCTTTGTCTTGAACTTTTTTGAACCTATCTGCTTCCTAATTGCTTCTGTTAAATGTAATTCCAGTAATCTCTCCTGAACTTCACTGCACACCTCCATATCTCTACTGGGGGTTGCTATGTCAAGCTGTCTGGCTGGTGTCTTTAAAATTCCTGACCCTGGAGTTTGCAGCCGCTCCTTTTGTAATGCTCTATTCATCATTTCACTTTCCCAATCCTCTGAGGATTCTGTTCCTGCTAATCATGCTATAGCCTGCTGACCTCTCACTGTTTCCATCTGCATCCTTAAATTTCTATTTTTCTAAATATAAGTTTTTATAATTTGTTTCATCTCTTTAATTACTTTCCTGTTAAATTAAAAGCTTTCCTGAAAAAGTATCTGCTTTCTAATTTCAGACCATCCCTCAGTTCTGGCTATATGCTTCGCAGAAGGTGAACTGCATTTGTCCGTAGGTCAAATTTCATCCAGAGATGACCTTTTTATCCCAGTTTCTTATAATTTTTTTTTACCTTGCTTCTCACTAGAGGGATTCCTATATGTAATTCCTTTGAACTGTATTTCAGGCCAATCATTCTGTATTCGATCTGTTACTCATTTTAATTCAAGTATTCCACCCCTTTTATATGCAACCATGTGTTTTTTTTTAAAAAACATTTTCTGCTTCATTTCAAGCTGGGCCCAAATTAATGTGTTTATGACTATCTGGCATGACTTACGGAAATGCATACTGCCCACAGTGGAATAGACAGGCTGGCAAACACGAACAATATGTCTCCGTGGGAGGCACATTTGCGGGATCGGTTTGTGGAAGGTCTAAGAATGGATATCAGGGTCATGTTAGAGACCACTGTGTGGATTGTGACACAGGATGATTGGCTGATGTTGAGAAGTATGCTGTGCATGCTGAAAAGTCCCTTAATGAGAAGTCAATAAAAAAAAGGAAAAGACTAACGTGGCTTGGCTGTTAATGGCTCAACTGAACGGCCTTGAGGCTCAGGTGCAAATACAACACAAGAACGTGGGTGAGGTCAATGGTGAGGCCAGGGACATGGTCAAGAGTGAAGGCTGTTTTGTCTGCTGGCCGATGGACCACTGGGCTACAGATTGTCCAAAAATGAACCCAAGAAGGATTATTGAAGGACTAAAAAGCTGATTGACTCCTGGGGGGCTGGGGACAGATCAGGTGACTTCTGAGGAAACCCAGACAGAGACATTGACACATGAGAAAACTCTCACATGCATGTCATGCTATACACCATATTTTCTGATGGGGCCTATAGGGCAATGCCAAAACTCACAATGAAGCATAACAATCACATTTTTGGCAGACTCTGGTGCCACAGAGTCAGTCATAATGATAAAGGAATTAAACCCAAAGCCAAAGTGGCAGATTTGTATAATTGGGGTCATGAGGAAGGTTACAAAAGAATACTATACAACACCTTTGTCTGTGACTAAGAATTTAAAGGGCAATATCAAACATTCCTTCTTGTTGTCTGACTAGCAGGCTCCTCAGTGGTAGTTGTGGCTAAGGAGGAAATTGTTGACCCACCAGAAAACATGATGGCAAAATGCAACATAAACACACTCTTATATGCTTGTGAATAGCAACTACAACATGCCATAAAGAGCATAGTAGGAAGTGAGCTTGTAAAACTGGCACATATGCACATGAAAAAAGAAGGAACTGACTTTATGGAGATTGATTCATTGCATTGTACAGCATTTGTATCAGAAGGGCCAGACAAGCAGTATGAGATAGTTTGGTTTGAAAAAGCGAGTGAGGTCTCATTGGCTGAAAACAGATTGGTTGCTTTGGACTAAGGATAAGTGTGCTGTTGGAGTCTGGCTACCCAGCCTCGCAGAAGAGAAGCAGTATAGTGTACCCCTTGCCAGACTGCATGTATCATTGGCCAAGGGGAAAATGCTTGAATTGGAAAATATAAGCCCATGGGTGAAACAATGTACATTTGTAGATGACTGGACTAAAGTGACCAACTCAAATGTGTGGCATAGTGGTTTTCTGTCGAAGATTTATCTAATGCTTTTTTCAGCATTCAAGTTGATAAAGGCTAGCAATACCAACTTGCTTTCTCGTTTGATGGGAAAACATATATACCTTGACAGCCTCACATTAAAAGGAGTAAATGCATTTCTGCAATATGTGGACGATTTGATGATTTGCTCTGCCTCAGAGGAGGCATGAAAACAGGATTCTCTAGCTCTGTTAAAACATCTAGCAGAAATAAAGAAAGCTTAGTAAAGTTGCAGTGGGTAAAAATAAATGTACAATTTGTGGGTCATATAATCACAGCTGAGGGCAAATCCCTTTCACCCAAGTGTATTGAAGCAATACAACTTCTGCCAAAACCACTGACAAAGAAAGTGATGATGTTTTAGGAATGACATCATACTGTAGACAGTGGATTAAAAACTATGCAGAGAAAGAGGCCCCATTGTATAGTATCATACATGGTAAGGGCCAGGCTGCAAATTATAGGGTTAGCTGGTAAAAGGAAGCAGAGGAAGCATTCATTCAGTTAAAATTAGCTCTGCAATCAACTCCCACATTGGGTCTACCAAAAATGACAAAACCATTCACTCAGACAGTGGATGAAAAAGAGGACTACATGACTTCAGTGCTATTGCAAGAGCATGGGGGTAAAATGAGACCTATGGCATATTTCTTTCTTATAAAATTAGACTGGGTTGCAGACGGCCTACCAAAATGGCTGTGTGCAGTAGCAGCAGCAGATAAAGCAGTACTGGCTTCGAGGGACTTCGTTGGTTACCAAAATTTGACTGTGTTACTACCATATTCTGTGTCTATGATACTATTAGAGAAAAAAAACAGCTCTGTCTGCAGTAAGGCAAGGCAAGGCAAGTTTATTTATATAGCACATTTCATACACAATGGCAATTCAAAGTGCTTTACATATACATTTTAAAGAAAATACAAGATGCATAAAAAAATAAAAAAAACAATGAAAAACATGAAATAAGAATAAAATGAATACACACATTGAGAATAAGTTATATAAAAATAAACATATTAAAATATCTTACAAATCAAGAGAACAGGTATTAAGAGCTCAACTTCAGCAAATTAAAAAAGCAGAGAACATGAAATGATCCAAATACTTATTGAATTTATTTTCCTTTAATTTTAGTCTCAAAGGCAGATCTCAGTGTACCCATGATCAACCAATGCACAACTGTGTATAGAAAACAAGAAAATAAAATTAAAATAAATATTTAATCTGAACTAAAAGAATCTGCTATCTATCTTTTCCTAAACTCGGGGCGCCCCTGTCTGAGTGGATTCCCATTCAAGTCTGCAGACTATTATTTGTGCCATCCTTCAGCGGATGTCTCCGATGTCACAAGGACATTCTCACATTCTAATCAAGATACCACTACATCTGGGTGTGAAATCTAGTCACTGCTAGATTCTTAATAAAGACTCCAAGACTCCAACTAGAACATAAGCATGGACTATCAGAACCACTCCAGCCCACTCTCGGTACAGAGTGCCAGGTGTCTTAGTTTTTTTTTCAGGTACTAACAGCAGCGCCTAACTCAGTCTCTCCATCAGACAGTCCCTAAAAAATCATAAAATCTACATATCTTATATTTGTTGGTTGATACAATTTACACAGATAAAATTGTCTGCATTCTTCCAGCATAAACTATAACATTTACTGATTGTCCTCTGTAGGTTCAATAGGCATCACAAGTCAATGAGATACAGATAAATTAAATGAAAGAAAGACAAAAGCAAAATTATTCAGTGAAATCAATAAGTGCAGCACAATGCTTAGTCAGAAAATGCACAGCTAAACATATGTGTTTTCAATCTGGAGTTAAATGTGGCTACTGTTGGGATAAATCTAAACTCTTCTGGAAGCTGGTTCCAGCTACAGTGGCATAATAGGTAAATGCTGTCTCACCTTGTTTTGAGTGAACCCTCTGTATGTCTAACTGACATGATGTTAATGATCTGAAAGGTCTCTTAGGTTTATATTCAACAAGCATATCTGAAATGTATTTAGGTCCTAGGCTATTGAGCGATTATAAACATGCAATAGTACTTTAAAATCAATTCTAAATGTAAATGGAAGCCAGTGTAATAACCTGAGGATTGGAGTAATATACTCTGATTTTTTGGTTTGGGTGTGAATCCTGGCAGCGGCATTCTGAATTGAGCTACAGGTGTCTAATTGTTTTTTTGGGAAGGCCAGTTAGGAGTCCATTGAAGTAGTCTAACCTAGTGGTAATTAATGCATGTTTCTCTAAGTCTTGACTGGATACAAAACATCTAATTTCTTAAAAATGTATATTTTTCAGATGATAGTAGGCTGATATAGCTATTACTTTGATGTAACTACCAAAACTAAGGTCTGACTCCAAAATGTCTTGATTTTTTTTTCTTACATGATTTTTTGTCTTTGGGCCCTTAGAGTCAAGGTATGTATTCACCTTTGGAATTTTACCTTTGTTGTCAAATTCAATGACCTCTGTCTTGTCATTGTTTAACTGAAGGAAGTTTTGGCACATCCAACTATTAATTTCATCAATGCACTTGCACAGAGAGTCTATGGGGCTTTAGACATTTGGTGATAGGGCTAGATAGATCTGGGAATCATCTGCATAGCTATGGTATGCAATTTGTTTCTTTTTCATAATTTTGCCTAGTGGGAACATATACAATTTGAACAGGAGCGGTGCAAGAATTGAGTTTTGTGGGTCTCCACTCAGATTCATAGTTGCCTATGTCCACATAGTAACCCCTATCTTCTAGATATGCCCTACCCAGTTTTCAAATCTGTCTAGGAGAATGTTGTGGTCAACAGTGCCAAAAGCAGCACTTAGATCTAGAAATACCAGCACTTATATTTTGCCTGAATCAGTATTTAGCTGAATATCATTTAGGATCTTTATGTGCATTGTTTCTGTGCTGTGATGTGTTCGGAAACCAGACAGTAAATTGTCCAAGTAGCCAATTGAGATTAAGAATTTGCTCAGCTGTTTGAAAACAACCTTTTCAATGAGTCTACCTATGAAAGGAATATTTAAAATTGGTCTGTAGTTGTTCAATATTGAGTTATATAGATTGTTCTTTTTAATAAGGGGCTTGAGAACTGCAGTTTTCAGGGACTTCGGAAATGTGCCTGAAAGGAGTGAAGCATTTACAATTTCTAACAGATCTTTTTCCAGACAGTTAAATGCATTTTGAAATGTTATGGGGAGTGTGTCAAGACACCAGGTTGAAGTTTTAAGATGCTGTACTATTTCTTCCAGGGTTTTGCCATCAATTTCCTCAAAATCGGACATAGTGACTAATTTCTGAAGTTTTTATGTTGGGTGCTGTCTGACCTCAGTGCAACATGAGGACAAGATGATCGCCATTCTGATTCTGACA
The DNA here is from genome assembly GCA_032164185.1 of Moxostoma hubbsi. NCBI lineage: Eukaryota > Metazoa > Chordata > Actinopteri > Cypriniformes > Catostomidae > Moxostoma > Moxostoma hubbsi. Next base: position 3,945,431 of record JAVLUX010000024.1, read on the forward strand.
TCTTTGATCTTCTTCATGAAAAAAAGATGCAAACATGTTGCATTTTCTGTCAGAGAGCATTTCACAGGAAACCTGTGTTGGGGGGTATGTTAGTCTCTCTACAATTGCAAAAAGAGTGTGGGTGTTGTTTATATTGCTGTTAATAATGTTTGAGAAGAAGGTCTGCCTAGTTGTGTCTAAGTCCAAATTGAAAGTATGAAGGCTGTCTTTGTAGATATTATTATGGACTTCAAGTTGTGTTTTCTGCCACATTCGTACTGCTTCCCTGCATTTTCTTTTCATGTTTTGCACTACTATTGTGTTTCTCCAATGTGCTTTATGCCTCCAGCCCTTTACAAGAGCAATAACATCAATAGCACTTTTAAATTTTGAGTTAAAGTTATCGAGGAGATCATCAACACAGTCTGTGCATATAGTCGGTTTCAGAGATATAACCTTGATAAATTGCACACTAGTGTTCTCATTTATGTACCTCTTTTTGACAGAGACAGATCAAACTTAAAGAAGCAAGGACATCTACATGGTTCGTGGGAGAAAGCCCTATTCATTTAAATTGCCATTGGACCCATAGGAGGGGCGATGGATCGTACCCCATCGGTGGACTCCCACTTGCCTACTAACTTGGTGGCCATCTGCCACTTTGCCATTACATCGAGGCAAGTTTCATTTTCCTCCTTACCTCACCATAAGGACACCTCTAAGGAACTCTTGAGTTGTCATGGTCACTTTGGGGCGTGCCCATGAGCCATCTACTGCCCACGGGGCATTTTGTACGACAAACAGCATCCACAGAGCCTTTATTTTTCCACAAACCCACAAGTCTTCCTGTGTTCCACTTACCCACTAGTCTTCATCATAGTCTTCATCTTGTCCACAAACTCACTTCCCGTCTCCCCCTTACCCACTATTTTTCCTCATAGTCTTCCTTCCGGCTGTGGCTCAGGTGGTAGAGCGGGTTGGCCACTAATCGCAGGGTTGGCATAGTTGGTGTGAGTGAATGGGTGAATGAGTAAAGCACTTTGAAAACCGCTAAGGTTAAAAAAAGCTCTATATAAGAGCAGACCATTTACCATTCTGTCCACAGAACCACTATTTGTCCCATTATCCATTAAATACCACTTTGGCATGACTTTGCCCCCAGTGTGCCCCATGGGACCAATCTAGAAAAGTCTCACCTTCAATTTATTTAATTCAGTTTTAGTAAGTGGTTGGTGGACATTGCACAGAAACCTCCAAACACCCTGACATTGACATATGCATCTTTTCATGGTACCCTTAGGCCATGTCCAGAGTTCTGTAACACTTTGACTTTATTTGTCCACATTAGGGATGTTGTCCACAGATGCTTTTGCATTGTTTTAATGGGTGAGTGGGATGTCTAGAAAGGAAGGGTCAATGGGTCACAGGGTTTGGGGGTCAATCCAGGATCCTGGTAGTCTTGGAAGCCCCCAATCAAGACCCCAAATTTGTAGTCTCTAGATGCTTGATGAGCATTATGAGCTCTGATGAAAAATCTTCTGCTCAATGGCCCAAAAGTAAGGACCCATCTGCAGCTTATTTAATGGATGAAAATACATGGTTCGTGTACAGTCATTTTTAAAGCATATTATACACCTTTATGAATTATACATTTCATAGATGCATATGTTGCATTTAGTATGTTGAGTCCTGAATAGGTGGTTTCATGAATATTATCACATACAAATACTAATAAATGTCCTTAAACATGATTGACACAGACCACCTATATGTCTCCCATAAAATAGATTGTATCTGGGATGATCCCATGTTCAATATGTGACAAGGTCCATGATCAATTTGAGTCACATTTAGGTGACTCAATGACTCCTTCTGAACAACATACACAATTCACCATTCACAGTGTCAAGATATGGAGATCCCACCTGCAAAGTAAAAATCTCATACTCACCATTGTATTCTTTATGATTTAGTGGGTTGGACATCATTGACTAATCACGGACAACAGCATTGGTATATTTTTTTAATCTATAAAGCTATACTAGGTAAACTTCCAGCCTACCTATGTACCCTTCTCTGTCTCAGCATTAATTATCAACTGCACTCTTCCAAGTGGTTGCTTTTAATGTACCACGGGTTGTAACAGGTCTGGAGAAAACTGCATTTTCCTACTATGCTTCTTGGACATGGAATAATCTATAGAAAGATCTCAACTTAAACTTATTCATATCCATTGATGAATTTAAGGGCATCATTAAGAATATGGTGACTGTTTTTCATGCGAGACCACTGTGTTTAAATAGCTGTTGATGTTTATAGGATACATTTGAATACATTGTGAGTTTGTATGGCTGCTACCTTGTCCAGGTCTCTCTTGTAAAAGAGATTTTGATTCTCAATGGGACTTCCTGTTAGAATAATGGTCAAATAAAAATAAAATAAATGTATACTAAATTAGTTTTGTAGACAAAAATATAATTGTGCCACCATATAAATTTATTTCATTATAAAACTAAAATTTTATTTAAAAAGTTTTTAAATTGATGACTTGGACCAAATAATAAATGAAAGCAGCCAACAAGTGCCCAACATAGATGGGAACTCCTTCAATACTGTTTAAAAACCATGCCAGGGCAATACCACAAGAAGTTGGTTGAGAAAATGTCAAGAATACATTTCTGCAAATTCTAGGCAAAGGGTGACTACTTTGAAGATGCTAAAATATAACACAGTTTTGATTTTGGATTTTGTTTAGCCACAACATAATTCCCATAGTTCCATTTATGGTATTCCATAGTGTTATTCTAAAATATGAAAAAACAAACATATATAATAATGAATGAGTGTTTCAAAACTTTTGAATGGTAGTGTAGTTTGTGGGCAGTTGATTTTTGAAGATTTGAAAGATTTATGTTGTTCAGAGAGAGTCACAGAGTCACCTAAAAATGTTTTAATTCATTAATTTGATGTTGTATCTCATAAAAAGTATGTCCACAAAGCAAGTTTTCCAAAACCATTGTATACATTGCAGCAGGGATCTTCCTGAATGACTTAAGAGCTTTTGATCAAAAATATTCTCTCTTTTCTTAGATTAATTTTAATAGTATATTTATGCATCTTTTTGAATGTAACAACTTGAAAGGCACTTAGTATCTCAGTAGAATCAATTTATGTAACTTACAGCTCAAATGAGTGTCCATGGACCATGTATTTGGCAGTTATTATATACAATGCAGTTGCGATCTTCCTGTGTTTTTGCTAAGTCATACAGGAAGATCCCAGCTGAAAATACTAGATTTTTGGACATCCCATTTAATATTTTTAATAAATCTTTGTAATAAATATGATTGATTGAACCACCTGTTTAGCACTCAGGGCACAATGTTTGTTTGGGTTAAGGCCATCTGATTTAAACAGTACTCTTTGACTCCAGAAAAGATTGAAATTATCAATGTAGTTCAGTCCTCTCATGTTGTAGGCTTTGTGCAGCCAAGTGTTTATACTTAGCAACCGAGAAAACATAGTTTATCCTCAGGCTGGCAGTGGTCCACTGATGAATAAATTAACTTTCAATTTCCCAAGTGTTTCAAGAGTTCATTGAAATCCCTCTTAATGTGTTCTGACTGCTCTTTCTGAATATCATTTTTTCCCACATGTATAATAACGCGATACACAGTCGTATGGTTCATTTGAATGTTCATAATTTACTTATTTACATCAGAAACCATTGCTCGAGGAATGCAGCAAGTGGTAATAGCCCTGCTACCAATGTTTCTGATAATGGATTCCTCCACTATCTGAGTGCTAGGCTCAGTTGTGGTCTAAGCAGAATGCCGCTACCTGCTTGAGCTTCAGTGCCTGCCAGCTGTGGTGTTAGCTGCTAGCTATTGTGATCTAAGCCTGATCACGTTTGGGGTTTCTTCCTCCACATTTATTAATAGTTCAAATCTATTTTAAAGACATATCTGGGGTGGAAGAATACCAGTATTGGTTAGTCGAGTCAAAACTGGAGTGGAAGATACCGATGATTCAGTATGTGATTATTGTGACTGTCTGATATTTCAAGTACCTTTGCGTCTAGCTCCCTGTTTATGCCATTGGTTTTTGCTCTCACTTTCAGCAGTCACTTTTTCCATCTGTTTTGCTGTAGTTTTTAAGCTCAGTATAGCCTGTCGATGAACTTTTAATTTACAGGGCTCACCGATGTGATGAGGCAGGCAAAGAATGAGGATCCAAGTGCAGCTTTAATGAAACAAGAGATAAACAAGGTAACTCAGAATATAATCAAATGCAGGAAACAAGGCACAGAACATGATAATACATGTGATAACCGACAAACTAACCGGGGGAAAACAAGGACTTACTGTAAATATACAAGGGAACAAACAAGGGAACAAGGAACACCTTTGGAAAAAATCAGGGGAAAACCAATCATAAAATTAAACTCCTAAGGACTGCAAAAACTAACAGGAAACAGGAACAAAACAAGAATTTCAACATAAAAGCACAAAACAAAAGACAACAGAGAATATGTGACAACCGGCTGTAGGCTGAGGAGGTACATTTTATGTAGCGCTTTTCTAGGCACTAGTATGGGGGAATCTCCTCAACCATCACCAGTGTACAGCATCCACCTGGCTTATGCGACGGCAGCCATAGTGCGTCAAAACGCCCACCACACACTAGCTATTGGTGGAGAGGAGAGTAGAGTGATGTAGCCAATTTAGGAATGGAGATTATTAGGAAGCTATCAAATTAAGATATGTGTCCCTGAATGTATCCCGTATGCAGCCCATCCAGACCTCAGACTACAATGGTGAGGGCCAGTGATGACTAATGTGTGACCTTCCTGAGAGCAGTGTAATCCACCACCCATTATATAAGTCTATGAACAAGAAACTACATATGATCTTTGTATCTGTAATATGAATGGCACATGAGATGTATGTATGTTAAGATGCAAAACCTACACAATGTAACAAAGCCAGTAGCGGACATATTCTGGCTCTGTGGTGGTGACATATTGATGCAAACTTTGCCGCAAGGCTGGAGAGGGTGCTGCAGTATAACGCTGCTGACTGGTTCTTTAACAGTGATTCCACTGGATGAGTATTAACACATGATGAGAAACAAATGGCAATTAAGAGCATTCAACAATTAAGGGGGAGTATGGGTAAATTGGGCTAGAGTGCCAGTAAATATTCCTCCAGAATATCGACTGATGTCGACTTATCAGGTCTGTTGCCTTGGGTCCAGATCAGAAGGAATTGGGAATGGTTAAGCTATACATGGTATAACCAACATGGTATAACCAACAGCTGTTTATGAATTTTACTATAAAGGGATTGAACTATTGAAAGAACAAGCATGGCAATGCAAAATACATTCCTATTAGAGACAATGAGAGCACCAAGAGAAGGTGTGTGTACAATGTTTGGGAACAGTGTTGTACATTTATACCAATGCACCTGGGTCCTGTGGGAAATTGAGTACTATCTTGAAAGGCCTTAGAGATCTAGGGACGAGCACATGAGGAATCTGGATACTGCGAGACAGAAAGTTTGGCAATCATGGTTATTTTCAGCAGATTGGAAAGCTGGCATAGTTAGGATAGGAGCAATACTGATGACCGTCATATGTTTACTGATGGCAGTGTCATGGTGCATTAAACCATTACTACAGGGAATGATTAAGTCAAATCATAGCGCCTTTCACAACACACATCGTTTCAAAGCAGCTTTACAGAAGATCGGGCATTAACAGAAGATTACCTAGTATTGTCTATCATTCCTATGAGTCAAGCAAGCCAAAGGATACTGTGGCAAGGAACACAAAGCTCGATAAGATGTTGGTAAATGGAGAAAAATAACCTTGGGAGAAACTAGACTCACTGTGGGGGCCAGTTACTCTCTGGCTAACATCATGAATATAATGTCAATATTACTTAAGTATAGTGCTAGTCATGGTTTAAAATTATTAAACTAAGTAAGTGTTAAGGGACAGTGTTTAAACAAATATTTTGTATGAACTGTAAGATTAATGTCTAATGTCTTTGAAGTCCATCCTGTATTAACTGCAGAAGTTTACATTGATGCAATTGTCCTTGTTAATTGGCTGATAAACTGTTTTGTTGGCAATTTATTGATAGTTGATGTATTCTATTTCATTAGACCAAGGTGATGCAGGCAGAGATCAGTGAGGTGCATCACAGTTAAACCTGGCCGGTAATTTCAGTGAGGTCTAACCTAAATCCAAGGTTCATACAATGGCAAATGAAGTATCCCATGTCTTATGGTTGGAGTTGGTATCAGTTCATCCTCTGAAGTCCATCGTAATAGACTGAAGTGATGTTTGGCTTGCACCGGCTGCTATTAGTCATCATAACACAGCGACACGTAGCGGTGGAGTCCAATACGAAGCAGGAATGGAGCTGGATTGAGCCGGTTCTGGTGACCTCACGATAGGAGTCCAGAGGTTGAGACATGGACACAAATATTATAAAATAATATTAGCGTAGATACCATTCAATTTATTCCAGATTTATAAATCATGAACGTTGTTTCTGATTCCGGCAGACCTAACTAAAGCAGCCTAATTGTGAGTTGAAAGATGAATTAGGTGTATGCCTGGCTAAATAGATGGGTCTTTAGTCTAGACTTAAACTTAGGGAGTGTGTCTGCATCTCAAACAGTGTTAGGGAGACTATTCCATAGTTTAGGAGCCAAATATGAAAAGGATCTACCTCCTTTTGTTGATTTTGATATTCTAGGAACTATTATCTGGCCAGAATTTAGTGATCATAATGAACGTGATGGAATATAGCATGATAGAAGGTCACTTAAGTACTGTGGAGCTAGACCATTCATAGCTTTGTATGTAGTTAACAGAATTTTAAAAATTAATTAGAAATTTAACATGTAGCCAATGTAACGAAGATAAAATGGGGCTAATATGATCATATTTCTTGGTTCTCATCAGCACTCTGGCTGCTGCATTTTGAACCAATTGAAGCTTATTTATTGATCTTGCTGGACATCCTCCCAGTAATGCATTACATTAATCTAGTCTTGAGGTAATGAATGTATGACTTAGTTTTTCGGCATCAGCAACAGAGGGCATGTGTTGTAATTTAGCAATATTTTTGAGGTAGAAGAATGCTGTTCTACAAACATTGGTCATTTGATTTTCAAACGTTTTGTCGGAATTGAGTTGAAGGAAATTTCTGACCATCCAATCTTTTATTTCATTGATACACTCTTCAATTCTCATCAGATTTTGAAGAAATATAAAGTTGAGTATTGTCGGCATAACAGTGGAAACTTATTCCACGATTCCTGATAATATCTCCCAGGGGAAGCATATACAAGAGAAAAGCAGAGGCCCTAAAACTGATCCCTGTGGCACTCCATACTTTACTTTTGTTTGGATTGAGTGTGATCATTGTACCATGGTGCAGGGTGTAACAAGGCAGACGAGGAATGAGGATCTAGATGCGGCTTTAAAAATGAAAACAAAAGATGATCCAGGTAACTCAGAATATAAAGAAAAAACAAACAAACAACACAGGGAACCAAGAGCAGGGCTTAGAACAAGACAGGAATACATTCAAGAACTGACAAAGACTGAACAGAAATCAGGGCATGATATACACAAATACTAATGAGAAAATAAAACACAGGTGAGGAATAATGGGGAACAGCTGGAGGTGATCCGAGCAGGGAATTATGGGAAGTGTAGTCCGGGAACAGATGACAGGGGAGAAACACAGGACAGACAACAGTGAATCGTGACACAGGGCGACACTAACAAGAGTGCTAGAGATGACTTTATTTATATTTTCTGTTATTTCATCAACTTCTTCTTGGGGTTTACTGAGTGTATGAGATAGATCTGGAAGATTATTAGTGAAGCTATCTTTATTGGTTGAAAGAATAGTTCTACATGAATGATAGCGTGGTGTAGATTGAGTAACATTAGCTGATCGCAGCATACTAGAGTAATGATCTGAGATGCTTTCGCTTTGCGGCAGAATTGCTATAGTATCAACATCAACACCATATGACAGAATGAAATCTAGCATATGATTATGACGATGAGTTGGTCCTGTTACTTTTTGACTGATTCCAAGAGAGAAAAGAATATTGATAAATGCTTATCCCAATGTGTCATTTTCATTATATATGTGAATGTTGAAGTCACCAACAATTAAACCTCTATCTACAATAACTACAAGATATGATAAAAAAAAATTATAATTCACCAAGGAAATCAGAATAAGGACCGGGTGATCCATATGTAGCAAGGGTAAAAGACAATTTTTTTAAATTTATTTCTGATGGTCACGTTAAGCATTATTAATTCAAAAGACTTAAATTTATATCCTGTCCTATGAGTAACACCAAAAACTTCACTGAAAATTTTAATAAACAGCTTTAAGATTAAGAGACTAACTAGTGCCATGATGGGACAATATGTACAATGAATGAGAATTCATAGGGTAAATGATGACTAAGACCACTACAATCAAAAGAAGCATCCTGATATTTTCCTGGTCCCAGACTGGGTACCTCCTTATCAAGATTATGATGATGATTTAAACAAGAATTTTGAGGTTAATAACTTGCTCGATATATTTAGCAAAATAAATCAATAAAAAATATAATTCTTTACCTATTATACTTTTACTTATTATTCTATTTCTATTTGATATGTTTCTGGCGTGGAAGAATGAGAATGTTTTAATGTAACATTCCTCATATTCTCTATTCTTCACTATATGCTGGTAAAGTTAATCAGATTTATTCAGCTTCTTTGAAATTATTTATTGCACTTTGATACAGTTTAACGTTATTTAAATCTGGTGGTTCTCCTTTTTATTTTCTTTAGCGCCTTATAACACATGTCATATATTTTTATACTCCCTTTGTCCATTATATTCAACTTCAGGCATTTTGCATTGTATTTCTGTATTACTGTGGCTCAATCTTTTTAGTTCCTGAGCCTACTGAATTACAGCCAAGCCTATTTCAGCCTCTTTAAAATACCCTGCTTTTAATCAGTCTCTGGAAGGTAGCCAAAGGATTCATTCATCCGGATCTGATTCTAGAACCGACGTCTCTGCTTGTAAAGCAGGTGAGGTTCACATTCAAGTACATGCGTATCACCCATGCATAGATTTGAATTAAAATATTGGGTCTTTTCTGAGATTTTTATGCCACATGTAAGGCATCCCCTACGACATTTGTATTGCTCCACTGTCTCCAAATGCCATCTGTTTTATTTGATGCATGCCGTCTGAGGCCTTACCTTCACCTGTCTAATAGTTGTATAAACCTACAGCTTTCTAAGCCGGTACGGAAAATATTTATCATGCATGCATACAACGTTTCTAAGGTCATTTTTTTTAAACAATTACTCTAATTGTTTATCCTCTTTTTTTGGTCTTTAGGATATCTTTTTATCACTTTGATTAATCTAGTTAATGTTTTAAGCCTCATCCAGCCCCTGTGCATTGGGCGCCATGTTATACGGTGTGCAACTTAACACTTTTTACCTTATTATTATTATTTTCAGGTCAGGTAAAGTAAGTAGAATCTGGCATAAATTATTAGCATAATTTATAGTATCCTGGGCAGAAGACTCCTTTGTAGTTTGTTGTGGCTCACAAACTTAAAACATTAAAATAAAAGCCTTGGTAGGCAAGTCTTTTTTGCAATCAACAAAAATAGTTTTATTAGTTACAATTTTTTAGCAATCAAAATGTAGGTAAGTAAAACAAAATAGTCATCAATAAATTCTAAAGGCAAAGTCAGCAATAAATTCTAGCATTGAAGATACTGCACAAACGTAACAACATCTAATGTAATTATCTCAAGATCAGCCTTTTATAGATAGGTTAACCATCTCTTGAACAGGGACCTTCCCAAATATCTCCTCGATGACATAAATTGTATCTTTGCCAATGCCTTCAAATTCCCTTTAAATATCCTGTGTCGTGTCCTTGATCTTTGACTGGCTCTTATCCACTTCATCTGCAAGACATCATATACTACTCTATGGTAATATATTTTTCTTGTAGAATATGTAATGTTACATTCACATTTGAAAGTTTTGCTCTATTCTAATACATGTCTCTTTCTACCTAAAGCATTTACACAGTAATTGTGGCATCACAGTTTAATTCTTATCTTTCAACCTTGAGCTTAGCTCCACACACATTACAAAGCAGGCAGTTTTCACTTAAGTTGCATACACATTATCCTAACAATTAAAATGATACTTATTATCACAATACTACTCCATCTAATGGTTAAATATGTAACATACTAATAAAATAATATATAGCAAAAGTAAGGTAGAGCAATTATATTTTCACTGCTTTAGCTAACAAAACATAGCCGCAGAGTGATCCCAGAACTGTTATACATAATATCAGTTAGATGGTTAGATAGGACCGAAACTGTCCTATAATCTGAAATATAAGTCACATTACAAAGGTTATTTGTGTCATGAATTCTAATACAAGTTATCTTTAATAACATACCTCTGCAAACATACTAAAAATGTAAAGTTTCTGTCAAACTTGCTCCCATTATTTGTGCCAGTTCATGAGGGCTGCCAGGTGTTGACCCATCCCCTGTCATCAAGAAAGATGACACTCAGCACCTGTCTCACCTCTCTGTCTCCCTCAACCTGCTCAGACAGGATGAAAGAGCTATCACCAATGTCAATGGATTTAAGCCTAAAGTCATTGACCAATGAAAAGTGTCATCTTAGTCAAATGATCCATTAGCATCCATCAAATATTATTCACACTTCCTCCATAGAAGAAAAGCTTTATCTAATAAGCACTGTTTACAAGGCATCAAACTATTAGCATGTTATTAGCATGGGAAAATATATCAACTACATTTAATGTTACATCCTGTCTGTGGCATCTTTTTCGACATAGCAATGACTTGGTTACACAAAGACTGACCGTAATGGTACATGCTGGGATGTGTATGTTTTTCATGCATGTCATTGTGGAGAAACCAACTTAACGAAGATGAGCTCTGCATTCATGCATGATAATTTCAGGTGAGATGCTAAATGAAGCTGACTTAGGTGTGACACAATATTTACTGCTAATGATGCTCAGCAGGGTTAAGTGACGTTTATTCAAGTTTTGGATATTAAGGTATAACACTGTACAGTATGAAAGTGTGAAACAGGTGATTAGAAGACATTACCTATGGGCATGTATATCATTGCAAAAATATGTGTGTTAATTTTTGTTTACTTCACATTGAAGAAATACCCTTAATAAGTAAAAGCAGCTGTGTGAAAACAGAGAAACAAACTCAAAAAACCCTGTCTATCTCTGTCTCTCCACTCTAGCCTGAGGGCTAAGGAGCACTTAGACTCCTGTGATTCTGTGTGAGTCTGTACACCACCTCATTCTATCATGCTGCAGAAGAGAATCAATGCATGTTATGCTTTAACAGCCTGTTGTAGGTCTTCATTTATAAAATAATGGTCTAATGTAGTGATTGATGTAGTGTTGTGATTGGCAGTGTTGGGTAGTTAGAGATTACACATTATCTGAATTCTATAATCAGATTACAAAAATCAAATACTTGTAATTAGATGGTAGTACATTTCTAAATGTAAAATGTACGTAAACAAAGATGTATTTTTAATGGAATATACAATTAAAGTTCCCTGTCTGTCACTCAATCAATGTTGTGTTGATGTAGTGACACTTGGGGTCATCACCTTTGATGATTGAGAAAAGGCAAATGAAAATTGGCGAGGGGAATTTGCATGCCACTCCCCGGACATACGGGTATAAAAGGAGCTGGTGCGCAAGCACTCATTCAGATGTTTTCTTTGGAGCCGAGCGGTGTTGATGTATTCCACTGACAATCCATTCACCTCTGAATAAAGCAAATGACCTCCGTGGCTGTTTGATTTCACAGTGCATCAGAGCGGTTTCTCCCCCTCTCGCACTGATAAGTGCAGAGAATGCCTCTTGGCGCTTCGACAGCGCTTGTTGAATGCTAAAAGAGTATATTTCTCCCTAAAAGAGTATATATTCCCTAAAAGTGTGGGCACTGACAAAATGTGTCTTTTTAGAGATGCCTTTCTGTTATGTTCCTGGTTGCGGTCGTTATCTCTCTGCTTTTGATGGTCACGATTGCTGCCTTTCGTGTCTGGGCTCCAGACACGCTGAGACAGCGTTCATGGATGGTTCATGCCCCACTGCAAGATCATAACCATGGCTACATTGTGATCGTGGTTTTCTCAGAGGGAAAGCCACTCCGGCCGCACCCCACCCCGGGTCTTCTGCTCGCGGACACAAGACCATTATGGTTAGCCTTGGGGGCGATTGGGGGACTTCAATGGAAGTAACTCCGTCGGGTGAATACCCACACACCTCCCATTACCCCAGCAGGCTCGTGTGCCACCGTTGAGTTCTGGGATGAGTCAGGCAGCCCGCCTAAGAGTGGGTTCGACCTCTCATTCGATTATGAGACCTCGATAGCAGCATAGGAGAGCAGGCTGCTTCTGTCGATGTGGAGGACTCGGCTGGTATTCCGCCTTCTGGTGTGGTCACCCAGTCTGAGGCTGATGCTGAGCTGATGGTCATGCTTGCTCAGGCTGCCATGAGTGTCGGGTTAGAGTGTAACTCTTCAGCCTGCCTTGAACCTTTGCAGCTAGATGATTGGTTCCTGGGGTCAGTGCCTTTCTTCCTAGTGGTGGACGAAGAACTCGCAAAGTCATGGCAGGCATCTTTCACTGCCCGGACCGGGCTTTTGAGTTCTGCTGCTCTCACCACCCTTGGCAGAATGCCAGGAGCTAAATGGACATTCCCCAGGTAGAGCAGGTGATTGCGGTGCACTTGTGCCTGCAGAGCGCCGCCACTTTATACATTTAAAATGAATGATTAGACTTATCAAAACATGCGTTGGGTAATTTGTAATCAGATTACATTTAAAAAGTAATCTAACCAACACTTGTGATTGTCAAGAAGGAACACCAGATCTAATGGCATACATCAGGGATGCCTTTTTTGGTGGTCAGGGCCAATATTTCTTCTCAATTCTATAAAGGGGCCAAATTACAAATACGCACTCTCACAATGTTCTCCCCTTAGTCAATGTCCTCATTAGTGTAGGTAATCTATGCACAACTAATGCAATGTGCTTTTAAAGATTTTGTTAACTTTATTAATAGTTTTATTTTATAATATTTATAAAAAGTAAAATAATTATTTTTGTATAACTTGCATATACATGCATGTACAAATTCTTGATCAGTTCACAAGCAGTACATTTCAAACTTTAATCTCATTTGCACTGTCTGTACATTTGGAACAGACACAAATTTAATAGACACAAATTGTATTTTCAACATTTTCAACCCCACCTCATAAAACAGCTTATAGGTATTAATTAAAATCTAAATATTATTGCCAAAATCTAAATACTATCATCAATACCACTACTGGATACAAGAACATAACCTTTCAGTGCATTAATACAAAACATTTCCACACCAGCCCAGCAACACACAAGCATGGACCGAACAGTCCTGTGCATTAGTGAAACATTCTAACTATTCGCAAGACTTTTCAGCATTTCAATATTGCATTTCTCCCTCTACTTAAACTACTTTTTCATGTTACACAAGCATGAATGAAACAGCATAAGATATCTTTGATGATTCTTGCGCTTTCACAAATTTCATGAAAATGTTTTGATGCTGATGTGTTTTACCCTTTACATCTGTGAGGAGAACAGGTCTGGCAGCACCGGTGTATGTATCTGTTATTCTCTACGTCTCTTTGATCTGTGGTGTAATGGCGAATCAAATTGAAATCTTTAATAACAGATTTCATATCCAGGCAAACAAAAGGCATGTGTTTCCCCTGCGTACATTAACACTTGTGTGCATTAGCTTGGTAACTAGCTGAGGTAAAATTTTGCTCGGTTTACCTTACAAATGATGAACAAATGCATTATAGAATCCTACAGTGATCAACAGGTCTGCTAAGAACAAGCATTGTCTTCCGGTCGATACTTGTATTAACATTATAGCCTGAATGCAATCTTTAGATAGTCCTTTTTTCAATTAAAGGGATACTTCACCTCTGGGAAGATGAATGTGTATTTAAAATTGGTCATTTATATAGTATAAATGTGAAATTATTTTTGAATTTGAACCAGTCTAGACTTAGAAAAGGCAGAAAATGTATTTTTTACACATATGGCTGAAAGACAACAACTCCCAGAATGCACTTGCTTTGCTGCCCTTACGAGGCCACTCCCAAACCACGCCTACCGGTTACAGGCGGCAGTATCTGAAAATATGATACAACTAGGCTTGCTTTGATACATCGTGACTCTATAAATCGTGAGTTAGTTGATAAATTGACTGACTACGCGGAAAGAACATTATAATTCCGGGTGTCCAAACTCTGTACATGACGTCTTAGTAACAAAAAGAAAAACAAACAAAATACTCACTTTATACTAAGCCGTCCGTTTGTACCTGCAGGCTTTGGCTGGCGTTTCCAATTTATCTTCGGGATCCTAAAATACGTTTCCAGGACTCCCCTGTCCATGTGTGGTACAAAACTTGGGTGCTCAGTTATACATGCTCAAGTTAGCGGTGCTGTTTCATCAGCGGATTCAGCGATCTCGTCCAGAAGAAAATGGCATCGCTGAAATTCGCGACAGCAATAGGACACTCTATCTGTTTCCATAGGCGCACAGCGAGAGCACTGACACCACCAGTCCGCCCCAACTCGAGTCTGGCCGGGCTCTTCCTCCTGCCTGCCAAGCAGGTTTTGCTCCCCTGCTACAGCAGCTGCTCTGGCTGCCTCTTGTTCCTCCATCTCCCGCAACTGTCCATCGCTGTATTGCGGCTCGTACAGGTAGCCGCAAGCATCAGATTCTCGCAACAGATCTTCGAAATCCCCTTCTGCCATTTCAACTTCAAAACTACCTTCCGCCATCGTGATTAGCCTACTTGTATACAAACTTTCTACACAGAGCAAGAGCCTGTTTTCTTAGCTTCTACAGAAAGATGGCTGACACTATCTTCACATTCTGTGAGTGAGATCCCGCCCCATATGGGCGTGGTGAAAACATGCGGAATACTGGCTGTAGTTTTAAGCCTCTGGCCCAAAAATCCTCAGATGACGCAAAATTACGATTATTGCGTCATCTGAGGATTTTTTCCAGACTAAAAATAAATAAATCTCTCGGGGGTTTGCTTGGTAATTCGAAAATACTACTGGTTTTCTACTAATACAAAGCTTAATGCTAAATCCTGAAGTAACCCTTTAACTAAAATCAACCCTCAGTGTTGTCCGACGGGCTGTGTTAAAGTTGCCCATCCCTGGAGTACATTAACCTGTTGATACACACCCCCTTTTTTTGTACAAACCATGAATATGACATACCTGAACTTAAATGGTTGTATTTACTCAGAATTAATATATGTTGTTATTTTTTAAAGTTAGAGAAGCTGAAGTTTATAGTAATGGAAATATTTTGTGATGAACATGTTTTATAATCTAATTAAACAATAATAAAAGTACCAATACAACCCAGAAATACAATGTTCTCAAAGTCTAAAGAAGTTACAGAGTCCGGTGTACGGAGTAAAAATAAGGCTCCGCCTTTCAAGATGACACAAAATCTGACTGGATATTATGAATAAAACTATGCTGCATTTAAAAAAATGGAAACAGGCTCGTTTTGTTTACGAGACTCTAAAATATAAGATAATGTACAGTTTTACAACATGAATGCTGCTCAGATTGCACAGTTTGTTGAAGAACAATGATGAAGGGTAATTCTTTCAGGCGAGATCTCATTCAAACAATGGAGAATATATCAATATTTCCCAGATTTATCACTTTTATGGACAAAAAGTGCTATTGGATGTTTTTCAATTAACGCTTGACATGGACTATTGACCCAAGTGTGGCGAACTGGATTCATCTGGCGATCGTGTTTTCATAATAAAGGTATGAAGTCACATTTTGATATTGCATGTTTTCATTTGCACTCCTGGCACATAACTACATTGCTGTTTCTGGAGCATTGCTATAGTGAAACAGAGATCGGATATCAATGTTGAACCCTTAGACCTTTGAAAAGATTTATAATTTTTAACATTAAATACATTTATAGACGGTAAATTAAATGTTAGCAGAGTGACGTCACCACCGCGTGCGGGGGAATTGCGTATCAACAGGTTAACATCAAACTTGACACAATGCATTTTGATGAGCCAAGTTTGAAAAAAATGTATTTTCAGTGAATAACAACTTAAGATTTGGTCTGCTCCATACACAAAGCTATGTAATTGCTTCATAAGACTTTGATTAGTTGTATGGACTACTTAGGGTGGTTTTTAGTCTTTTGGAGCTGGACAGTCCCTAGTTGTGACGAAGGTAACACTAGTATGCTCTGGATATAAATTAAAAATTAGCATAACATATTTCAAAACAGCTCCTTTTGTGTTCCACAAAAGAAAGTCATATACTGTAGGTTTTGTTTGAATGGAATTTTTAGTGAATCAGGGTGAGTAAATAATGACAGAACTTAACTGTATTAGCTAGCACTGCTACAGCAGCTGGCTTTGGTTAAATCACAGCTAACTTGACACAATTCTGTGTTGACATTGAACATGTTGTCAAGGTGAGAGCTTATTCAGACCTGGCTGAACTCAATCTCTCAGTTCTTGGAGCAAGCCTATGGCGTCTATGATGTGATTGCATGCGGTCACCACTGAACCTCTGCTGGAGATCATAGGTGCATTGATTTGATTAATTCCTCACCTGGGACATCAGAGCAGAGGACTTCTGGCAACATTTCCGGAAATTCTCAAACAGTCTTCAGGTAAATGATTTAGTGCCGAGTTCAAAGTCCTGACCTGGACTTGTCCCGCCGGAAACATTTACTGTCATGAATATTTCATGCATATTCATCAGTTCAACAACACCCCTTTCTTCTTCTTTGATAGGTATGGAAGCGAGCTTGACAGACTGCTGCTCGTATGGGTGCTGAATAACACCATATGCCGCTAAAGGTCAAATCCCAGCTGCTTAAATTTAGGGAAAGCAGAATGATGAAAACAGCTCAGAACTACAACGAAGTGTGATGTTTTCAAGACTTTTTTTTTTTTTTTTTTTTTAGATCTAAGCAGATGAGGGTACATTTTGGACTGTGCATTTTAGAGTTTCTCTTTTGTTTGCTCAATAGAGACAGAAAATGTCTTTGTCGAAACAAGTTTTTCATTAAATAAAATATGAAAAGGAGAATGAAGGAGTTTTTCCTGTAAATCTCAAATATACAATAAACACAATATCTGCAATGTAATTAAAAAATAGAGCAGAGCTACTCCATTTTTGCAGATCTATTACATTTCATTTAAAGTTGAGACTCAATTTTTATTTTAGACAAGAATCCCTCAATGACCACAAGAAATCATTAAGATTAAAATAAAAAGATCAAGAATGCTTGCAAGAAAATTGCTCTATGTTCCTTTGGCAATACAAAGTTGAAGAAAGAATCCATATAGCCTTAAGAACTGACTAGATAAGAACAAATAAAAGGACAGAAACAATGTACACAAACAAAGTTTATATCACAAACTAATTTTCTTATGAATTAGAAGCATTTAAATATTGCAGTTTATATGCCAAAATAATTTATAATTCTGCAGATGTCAGCAGGAGGGATGAGAATAATAAGGAATTTGATTCTGGTTCCGATTAACGATTCCAGGTCATTAATGGTTCCTTTAAAGGAGACATATTATTCCCCTTTTTACAAGATGTAATATAAGTCTCAGGTGCCCCCAGAATGTTTCTGTGAAGTTTCAGCTCAAAATACCCCATGAATCATTTATTATATACCATGTTATTAATGCCTCTTTTTGGGTGTAATCATAAACACACTGATTTTGTGTGTGTCTCTTTAAATGAAAATGAGCTGCTGCTCCCTGTCCCCTTTCCGGAAGAGGGCTGTGCCATTACAGCAACAACAAATCAGAACCTTTATGACTGACAGCATAAATACTGGAGTTCAGCCATATATGTATGAATATATATATCTGGTCTCCTTGAATACAATCAGAGACAGTGGTAACTTTAGCTGCATTAGCCATGAAATCAGCTAACAAGCACATTCGTAAATGCGATTTTCAAACATTTACAAAATATAAAGTGCAATACTTACATCTTCAGGATATAAAGCTGGAACACGAACAGTTGGTACTGATCCATCTTTGAGAATCACATTCTTTGAAAATCCTGCTTTATATTGACACTCATTCACAAAGCAGTCTGGTGTAAAATGATTTGCACAAACATACACACTTTTTTGTATATTTTTAGGCACAACAAAACTTGTCCACTGCATCTTCAGTGGCTCTGATGCAGGGAGCACATGAAGACTCATATGATAACTTTTAAAGCCAACAGCAGAAAACGCTTACGACGCTGAGACATTTTCTTCTCACTGTATCTGCTCCAGTGTGGAAAAAAATGGCAGACTGTGTGTAGATCACTCAAGGGAGGATCTATAATAATAGGGTGGAGTCCGTCACCAGTTGTGGGTGAGGCCTGCTCTAACGTGACATCACGTTTTGCATAATAGGTCCCTTTTAGCAATACTTTTCACATGTTTAAAAGTATTTAAAATAATCGTCTGATAAGAGTCATTCACTGTATGAATCACTGTAGTGTATGTTTTGCAATGTTTATTCCAAAGAACTGACTCATAAGTTTAATTTGTTCATAACAACTCCTTGAAGGTGAATTACTGATGACAAAATGTAAATTGTTTTGGTAAACTTTGCCTTTATCTTCTGAGAAAATGTGAAAAAAATGGTGGGACAAGTTTTGTTTCATGTCTCAAGAATTTGGGTGTTGCTAGTTTTTATTTTTCACATCAGTGTGATATCCTTAACTTGGTACTTTGAAAACACATTCAATCTTCTTAAAATACAAAAAGATTCAGTTGATAACTTTATCTGCACAAACAAACCCACTTTCCGATATTAAGATGTACATATCAACACAAATCTTGACCGCAGGCTAAAATTCTTGCCCCATTTAATGCTGACCTTTGCCTACGCATCCCACAACAGCCAAGCCAGAAAAGTCATTTTGATCCTTATGCCTTGAAGTGAATCTGGTTGCTAGGAAACAGTCTGTCCAGGTTGGAGGTGTAAAAAGCTGTTTGCACATTTTTAGCTCTCAGCTCAAGGTCACTACCCTTCTGTTGACCTAGGAGGATGTGAGACCCACTCACAAACACAGTTGCCTGGATCTCTAGCCCAAATATGCTACTGATATCCTGCCATACTGATTAGAGTAGAATACAGTGGCATGCAAAAGTCTGGACACCCCTGATTAAAAATTTATGTTGCTGTGAATAGCAAAGCGAGCAAAAGATGGCCTGATTTCCAAAAGGCAAAGTTAAAGATGACACATTTCTTTAATGTTTTAAGCAATTTAACTTTTTTTATTTCCATCTTTTACAGTTTAAAAAAAAAAAAGAAAAGAAAAAGGGCCTGAAGCAAATGTTTGGGCACCCTGTATGGTCAGTATTTATTTACACCCCCTTTGGCAAGTATCACAGCTTGTAAACGCTTTTCGTGGCCAGCTAAGAGTCTTTCAATTTTTGTTTCTCCAAGCATACCTTTGCTCATTGCGGATAAAAAGTAAAATTTTAACTTCATCAGTCCACAGGACTTGTTTCCAAAATGCATCAGGCTTGATTAGATGTTCATTTGCAAACTTCTGACGCTGTATTTTGTGGCGAGGACGCAGGAAAGGTTTTCTTCTCATGACTCTTCCATGAAGGTCACATTTGTGCAGGTGTCGATGCACAGTAGAACAGTGCACCACTACTCCAGAGTCTGCTAAATCTGCCTTTCTAGCATTCCTATGAGCAGTTATATCTCAAAGTTTTCTTGGTCTTCCAGACCTTATCTTGATATCCACCGTTCCTGTTAACTACCATTTCTTAATTACATTACGAACTGAGGAAACGGCTACCTGAAATCACTTTGCTATCTTCTTATAGCTTTCTCCTGCTTTGTGGGCATCAATTATTTTAATTTTCAGAGTGCTAGGCTGCTGCTTAGAGGAGCCCATGGCTGCTGATTGTTGGGACAATGTTTGAGGAGTCAGAGTATTTGTAAAGCTTTGAAATTTGCATCACCTGGCCTTTCCAAACGATGATTGTGAACAAGCCATAGCTCTAACAAGCTAATTAAGGTCTGAGACCTGGGTAAAAGTTATCCGAGGAACAGTACTGAGGAGTTTTGGCGCTTGGCAGCTCTGGACTGTGACTAGAGCACTGATTTCAGGAAATGACGGTAGCTCTGGCAGCGATCCGGAAATGGAGGATGAATCGTGTAGCGGGAGTGCTGGAGGGAATGAATGGTGGAAAAAAATTAATCGGAAAATAAAGAAAACCAGTATTCAAGGATCATATACGAATAGTGGAAAGGAGGATCACGTGAGTAGGAAAAACATAGAAGATTTGCAGAACTGGACATGACAATTAACCCAATTAAACTGACCAAAGCTCTGAAAAAAGCATTAGGAAAAATAAATAGTGCAAAAATTCAGAGAGGTGGAAATTTGCTCATCATGTGTAAAGATGAAAAACAACAAAAGAAGGCACTGACTTTAAATTTGATGCTTGGATTTTTGGTATCATGCACATTGATGAATAGGAAGCCTTGGGTAAGAGGTGTAATAACAGAAGAATTCCTACAGATGTTCCTGCTGACAAAATTAAAAGCTGCATTGAAGGGGGGAAGGTAATTGGAGCAAAACGGCTTCAAT
Source organism: Moxostoma hubbsi (assembly GCA_032164185.1). Taxonomy (NCBI): domain Eukaryota; kingdom Metazoa; phylum Chordata; class Actinopteri; order Cypriniformes; family Catostomidae; genus Moxostoma; species Moxostoma hubbsi. The sequence continues at coordinate 3,966,273 of JAVLUX010000024.1, forward strand.
ATGTTAAAAATAAAGGAAGGATGGATAGTCTATCAGTTTTGCTTCAGTTTGATGAAGAATGCCAGAGAGAGTAAAAATAGGCTTTGTAAGTTACCCAGTAAGAACATACGTACCTCCTCCACTAAGATGCTTCAAGTGTTAGAAGTATGGACATGGTAGTGTGGTTTGCAGAGGAAAACAACGATATGCGAGATGTGCGGGTGACCATGAATATGGTAAATGTGATGGAGCGAAGGCAAATGCTGCAATTGCGGTGGTGAGCACAGTGCTGGATTTGGGGGATGCATTTGCTCACAAACATGCTGTGAAAGTTCAAAATGTGAGAATATCTGAGGGGTTGACATATGCTGAAGCAGCCCAAAAAGCAAAACAAAATGAACACTCAGAGAGAGATAAAATCACAGGAATGGACTGGGAATGCGTTGGTTCAAAGAAAGATAAACAATAAAATATAAATATATAGATAAATATAAGATAAAATAAATTGTTCTGCACAAACAGAAAGCAGAACAGAAAGAATTAAAATCATAATAGTAGCAGCAGAGAGCTACTTGAATGTAGCAGGAGTAGCTTTGGAAAAAATAAATGACACGCTAAAGACTCAAACAAGTACTCAAGCAGCATGTGGAAGTTCATAATAATAATGTTTTAACAATTCTGCAATGGAATGCCAGAAGTCTTATTGCAAATGGACCAGAATTCAAAAAGTTTATAGATCAACAGGATAAGAAACCAAATATAATTTGTATACAAGAAACATGGTTAAAACCTCAATTAAAGTTCTGCAAGGATATAACATTTTAAGGAAAGATAGAAGGACAGAAAATGGTATTGAGGTGGCCACTTTTATACAGAATGAATTAGAATACAGAGTCATTAATGAGATTGAAGAATATGAATTGGTGGTTATAGATATATATGCAGAAAAACAAAGTATCAGAGTAATAAATTATTATAATCCTTGTAGTAGACTAAGCAAAGAATTCGAAAATGTTATTGGATCAGGAAATCATAAAATCATTTGGTGTGGAGATTTCAATGCACATAACACTTTATGGGGAAGCAGTAACTATGACCATAATGGGGATGTTGTAGATTAAATAATAGACAGTAATGGATTAGTATGTTTAAATGATGGTAGAAACACAATTTGGTACATGGAATCGGGTCAGCTATAGATTTAGCATTGGTTTCTGAAGAGTTAGCAAGTATATGTGTATGGGACGTTTGGGAAGATAATAATATGGGTAGTAATCACTATATAATTATACAGTATGTAAGATAGGGATTAGTGTATTGGAGAATAATGGGATTTTATCTCCAAGATGGAGATTTAATAAAGCAAATTGGGAGGCATACAAATATCTAAGTTAGGTAGAACGAGCATTAGTAAAATTAAATACGATGGTGGACATAGATGAATGTAATGGGAAAATATGTAAAGTATTGTATGATCTAACAGTTCCTATTATAGGACTAAAGGGACAATGTAAAAAGAGGACATCAGTTCCTTGGTGGACAGAACAATGTTGTAATGCTGTACAAAATAGGAATAAAGCAGTTATTTGAAAATTGTATTAAATATAAGAAAGCACAAGTTGAAGTAAGAAGGACAGTCCAAACAGCTTAAAAGAAGTACTGGAGAGATAGGTGTAATACAATAGGAGAAGATATTGACATTAGTGAAGTATGGGGTTCAATAAGAATAATGGGAGGAATATATAGAAATAAAAACTTTTTCAGTTTTTAAAAATTAAGAGGGAAGAATGACTGTGACGGGTAATGAAAAAGCTGAAATGCTGGCTGAAGTATTTGTTATTGTTGTAAGTCCATAGTGACGATGATGTATCAGAGGATATTAAAAAGTATAGAAATCAGAATAAGAATCAGCACCCAGATGTGACGAGGAAACTAAATCATTCTGGAGACTTTTTAGATGCAGATTTTACTATATATGAATGAAAGATGGCTCTAGGGGGAGCTAAACATACATCTCCTGGAAGAGATTATGTATTTTATGCAATGATCCAACATTTATCAGATAGATCTTTAAAAATTATTTAAAATCTTTTCAACAAGATATGGAATACAGGAAAGCTCCCTTTATTCATTGAAGCATGGATCAATAGTACCAGGAGGCAAACCTGGAAATGACATATCATCCCGATTAATTATAGGCCATTTGCATTAACTTCTAATGTATGTAAACTGATGGAATAAATTATTATACATAGACTAAACTATATATTGGAAATAAAAGGACTTATATCGCCATACCAGAGTTGATTTAGGGCGGATCAAAATACAAAGAATGCTGTTTGAGAAAAAAAATACAAAAATCAAACTCAAGGAGAGAGAAAAGGGAAAAAAAGTGCACAGGGAAATAAATTAAATTAAAAATAAAACTCAAGGAGAAAGAAGGAAAAAAAATGCACTGCTTTTCCTATTGCAAGGCTTTTCCTATTGCAAAGGTATTGCACATTTCATGTCAAATCTAGGTGTTCACATCTCTTTTCTCTCCCCTCTTCCCAGAATGAACACAAGACCTGGCTCGTACCCGACTGGATCAACTCTTTTGGGGGTAGTATTCTATATTCTCTCTCTTTTGGGGGTAGGCTCCTCACCCCTGCCTCCTATCTCCGGCAGGATATGACAGCTCAGAGTACAAATTCTTGGGACTACCAGACGGGGCCTACGCCAAAGAGAGAGATTACTTTTCTGTTTTATATTCATCAAATAAATGTCATCTTAAATTTCACTCAAGTCTGCAAATCTTCCTGATAGAACTGTAAGCGCAGCTTAGTTCTAGCGGGAAGACTAGCAGCTGTACATCATCGCACCATTGGCTGGGTAATTCCCAGCCAGTCACATGTAAGCCGTTGCTTTTTAAGTCTGCTCACAATCTATCACATTGCTGTTTCAGTGTGCTAACACGGCAACCTCCATTAACCCACCACCACCAGTTGAGTCCCGACCTGCATGGGGTAGGCTCCTCGCCCCTGCTTCCTATCTCCGGCAGGATATGATGGTTCCGAGTACAACTTCTTCAGACCGCCAGACGGGGTCAACTCCAAAGAGAGACATTACTTTTCTGTTTTATATTCATCAAATAAATGTAATCTTAAATTTCAAACAAGTCTGCGAGTCTTCCTGATAGAAGTGTTTTTAGGAATAAGAAAGGAGATACAATTATTACTCGCATCTGAATAGGGAATACTAGACTAAATCATTCTATATTTAAAATAGGAATACATGAAACAGGTCAATGTAATTATTGCGATCATGCAGAAACAATAGAGCATGTTTCAATAAAATGTAAAAAATATGGAAAAGAAAAGATAAAAATCAATTAGGAAGTAAGAAGCATGAGTGTTGAATCATTTACTGTGCAAACCCTTTTGACAGACCATGCAGAACAATGTAAAATATATTGTGCTATATATAATATATTAAAGAAATAGTATTAGATGGAAGAATTTTTTTAATTTGAATTTTTTTTAGCTGCCTATTAGTGCTCCACACTCCAGTCCAGTTGGTAGCAGTAATGCACCAGAAGTTGGTTTGCCAACTGCCATTAAACACCATCTACCAGATGAAGGAAATCTCTTGGGGTGCCCAAACTTTACATGGTGCTTCTTTCCTTTTTTCACTCTAAAATTATGCAAAACAAAAATAAAACACGTATCTTGCTTAAAATGTTGAAAAGAACGTTTTATCTTTAACTTTATGCCTTTTGGAGATCAATTCATCTTCTACTCACTTACTATTCACAGCAACATAAATTTTGGCCAGGGGTGCCCAAATTTTGCATGCCATTGTAAATCCTGAGGAAGCATTCAGGCATACATCCATGGCATATCATTAATGTATTGACTGGACTGCAAAGTTGGGCTGTGTGATTTGCCATCAACACTGGTTTAAAAAAAATTCTGTTGTCAAGACTTTCCCCCAGTAACATATGTACAGAACGCAGACCATCTATTTGATGTGTGTTTACATATGGAAGACTTTTTTTTTTTTTTTTTTACGTTGTTTGCACATAATATGACAGATGTCAGATGTCAATAAGACATTCGGAAGCTGATTTAAAATGTTTGCAAATCTGATATTTTCAAGATGGTTAGCATATGTTAATTTGATTGTGATGCTTTCCAGATGAAAAAGCTCTAAAACAGACATCTTGGAGATGTACGTGTGCTATCTGGGTCTCCTTAGTTTTAAAGACTTTTAACTGGAATAGTTATGACCTTTAACAGTTTGAAGTGCATGTTTAATTGAAAGACAGCAATGCATGTTTTTGAACAAAGTTCAAAGTTCAACGTTAGGGAAAAGGAGGAAGCAGCTGACGGTGAATCCAGCTAAAACAGCATTTTTATTTTAAACTCAGAAATCACGCTTTTCAATGGCAACAGTCTAAATCACACTTTTCAGTGGAAACAGTTCAGCACAGTCTCTTCTTTTAGGTGTGGTAAATCTGTCTGCCTCACTGGCATCCAGCTCACTCTTTAAACCCGTCCCCACTCTCACTGTAACAGGGCCGGAGTGTTTAGCCCGGGAGTTTCAGGCCTAAGACCGGCCCACTTTTTCCATGGTGGTGGAAATTGGATAAATGAAGCAACAGTTCAGCTCTTACTATTGTGTAGTTTTATTAATACCACAAAATGATAGACTTCCTCATCTACGCTTGCATCTGCCTGTGCCCACCTGTATTGCATAACAAAAAGGGCAGAAGGGCATAGGGTGTCAGACTCAGATTAAGCAGTAGGCTGGATTTGTTGGAATGAGACCTCATGGGGGCCGACATTGTCATAGTCATTCATTTTTCTGCATGGGTATCATATTGTGGTAATTTACTCCTTTACTACAACCACTTCTGAACAAACAATACATATTGGTTTATCATGTACTGTCATATACTGTTCTTTCTTACATTAAATAAATTTAATTCATATTGTTTACTCTGGTATCCTCTCTACCTGTCCCTGTTGCCATGGCCTCCTCATTTTCAGCAGGGGACTGGCTTGTCTGCTGCTCAGAAGCTACAAAAAAATAATTAAGAGGTCATTTTACTGCATACTCAAGCTTGAGTTTTGTTATCAATATTTGCAAAGTATATGAATCGCCATATATTGGGTGATACAAAAATGGAAAATAACATTATTCAAGAACCGCTATAAAGCCAAAACAATCTCTGTTACCTTAAATTATGTTTATCTCTGTAAAGCTGCTTTGATACAATCTACATTGTTAAAAAGCGCTATATAAATGAAGATGACTTGACAAAAAGGCTAAAATGTTTATTAAATGTAATATTTTGTTTGTGAATAGGTTGACAAAGCATGCAACAACGGTATTAGCCGAATAATTACATTACAGCGTTGCTAATGCTAATCATTACTAGACCTATCTCTCTTTACCTGTTGACACTTGTGTTTGTCCTCTTGAAAATAAATTTGTAAGCTTGGCACATTTGGCAGCATCCTCCTCCAATGCCTTTCTTTTATTTATCCTGGCTTTTTCAGCCCCTCCTGGCCTCTTCCTCCCATCCATCCTCCCTGACGCGTTGTAAGCTTGGCACATTTGGCAGCATTCTCCTCCAATGCCTTTCTTTTATTTATCCTGGCTTTTTCAGCCCCTCCAGGCCTCTTCCTCCCATCCATCCTCCCTGACGCGTACCGTTACGGTAGGGCTGGCCCAGCTATCGGTAAAGAAATCAGCTATCCAGCTGAGAAAATGTTTTGGAAAAGACGCGCTATGGACCCAACCAACTCTATTTGAGAGGGGAGGGGAGAACTCCCTCACATGGTACAACCCATGCAGAGGCTGCGCTGCAGTGTCAGAATGCGGAACGTGTGTAGCCTTATTTAAGAGAAGATAGACTAAAGTGACAAATGTAAAAAAAAAATAAAAAAATAATAATAATTACTCAACCGGCCCAAAAGGGAAGCGGCCCACCGGGAATTCTCCCGATTCTCCTGATTACCCACCCCGGGCCTGCACTGCAATGACAAACAGCTGTAAGAAACAATTATTGCCAGGTGATGATCCTTACCATTCTCATCTCCTGATCTTGCTCTCCATTCACAAGCTGGCGCTCAACAATTCCCCCACCACCACATACCCCCATTGCACGGCTCAGGCCAGGGAGCCATCTGGCCTGCCCAGTGCCCCCCCCCCCACCCACCCATCCATTGTGGAGAGAAAGTCCACAACAACCATCTGCGCCCCTGGGGTGTGGACCACCTTAAACTTAAAAGGCTGAAGAGCCAGATACCAACAGATGATCTGCACATTTGTATCCTTCATGCAATGGAGCCACTGGAGTGAAAGCCCATCCCAGGAGGTATTACCAAAGGGTGAGGACTGCCCACTTGATGGCCAGACACACCTTTTCAACTGTGCTGTACCTTGCCTCTCTCACCAAAAGTTTCCGGCTGATGTACAGCACCGGGCGCTCATACACCTCCATCACCCGGGACAACACGGCTCTCAACCCCCTGTCCGATGCGTCAGTCTGTACAACAAACGGGAGAGAAAAATCAGGAGAATGTAACAACTGTAGGGTATTATGTATATAATTTAGAGATATGGACTCAATCAGTTAAAATGCGTATTTTGCATGCATTTTACCATCATTATATGTAGCTACATTTTGGAGGGAATTTAGGGTCTTGAAATATGTGAGCTATGAACTAAATTAAACTGTCCTTATTAGGTAATGAAATGTATAACAATTAGTTGCATTCGACAACCATTATAAATTAGATAAATAACAAATAACTAGATTATTTGCCTTAATAGATTCTCCACCATTGAATTCATAATACAACGTCTAGCTGTATCAGCTCACAATTTCTACTGTAAGGAATTAGCTTTAATTAGTGAATTAAGATTAATTCACTTATTGGAGTGATATTATTCTCATGGCTTATTGAAAATAATATCACATGTAATTGGGTATAGCGTTGAAGTGAAATCTTGTAGAAACAGGGATCAGATTATTTATCAAAATATACCACAGTCACGTCGTCTTTGAACACAGACAAACTTTATTACTATTCTAAACATAAATCTAATCTAACACATATATACATGAGACATGTTGGTGAAAAGTGACAGAATGTGAAATAACTGATCAATACAGTGAAGATGAACTCCACGGAGTCTGTTGACAATACCTTAAGAACCATTTCATCCTTCATTGATTTGCTATTGGATTACCCAAAATATTTAATCAATTCACCAGCACTTTGAGCTCAATATTGGAGGTGTTACTTGCGTGTCATAGCGTCCTTTATATTGCTCGGTTCTTGGTCGAAAGTTCGTTCCGTCGATGTTTTGATCTCTGTGTGATCTAATTTATTGTCTCTATGACTGATGACTTTAGCTGTGAAGCGAGGCCTTCTCACTCCTTCTCAGGATATCGAGTCCCAAGCTCCCGTGGATCTCACATGGCATGAGTTTCTCCCGTACATTCTCGGGGCAGCTGCCAAAACCAAATGGAGAAGTTGATTATGATTCCTGGCGTACTCAGGTAGACCTACTTCTAAAGGATGTGTCTGTCTCTGATTCACAGAAAGTAAGGAGAATATTGGAGAGCCTCCTCAGACCAGCAGCGGACATTGTTAAGCCGCTTGGGACAGATACAACCCCTCAAGCTTACCTCACCCAGCTCGAGTCAGCATTTGGAGTGGTCGAAGATGGAGAGGAGCTATTTGCTACCTTCCTGGGCTCTAACCAAAACTCAGGTGAAAAACCCTCTGTCTATTTGGGCCGTCTCCAGACTCTCCTCACCAAAGCCGTAACCAGAGGGGGAGTTTCAGCTGCAGAGTCTGACAAGTACTTACTCCGGCAGTTCTGTAGGGGATGCTGGGACCAGAGTCTGATCATTGGCCTGCAGCTCGAACACAGGAAACCCAATCCCCCCTCATTCCCAGAATTGTTGTTGCTTTTGAGAACGGAGGAGGAAAGGAGGGCAGCAAAGATGGATCGCATGAAAAAGCACCTTGGAAGCACAAAAGCTGCTGTACATGTTCATTCAGTTATGAGCATGCCAGTATTCGAACCTGAAGCTGCCCCCACTACAACAAAGGAACACGAGACAGATTCTAATCTAGGAAAGGAAGTTGCAGAGTTGAGGATACAGGTTGCAAAGCTAATACAGCAAGGAAAGAAAGGAGAAAGGCATGAGGGAGTGCAGAGCCATCCAGCCCAAGGTGAACCGCCTGCTAAGACTGAAAGTTTACTCGTGCAAGTTTCCAATAGAGACAAACCCCCAATCTCCGACACCACCTAAGCCCTGGTTCTGTTTTAAATGTGGGGGTGATGGCCACATCACTGCAAAGTGCACTTTTGAACCCAATCCGGGCCTCGTCCGAAAAAAGAATGCAGAGCTCAAAGAAAAACGAGGCAAATTCTGGGCCAAGCAGGCAGCCAACAAAACATCTTTAAACTTCTAGAGGCTCCTGCCTTGGGGCGACCAGGAGCTGAGGACAAAGAATGTCCCATAGCAATGACTCAATATGAGTGCTCTTCTGAAAGCAGTAGTTCTTCTGGCTGCAAATTGCCGCCTAGACTTGTGGGACCTCATGCACTTCGAACATCTCTGTTGGAGACATGAAATGTGATGCCATTCTCGACACTGGATCCCAAGTAACAACAATTTCAGAGACTTTTCATTCTAAGTACATGTCAAACTTACCTGTTCAGTCGATACACAATCTTCTCGAGGTCGAAGGGGCTGGAGGTCAAGCAGTGCCTTACCTGGGGTACGTGGAAGTACACTTAACCTTCCCTGATAATGTTACTGGAATAGAAGAGCAAATGTCTGTTTTAGCACTCATTGTCCCTGAAAACCAGTTCAATAGCAAGGTTCCGGTCTTAATTGGCACAAATGTCTTGCTCGAGTTGTACCAACGTGGAATAAGCTATGACCAATCCAAGTTTCTCAGAAGATCAGACAGTTTTGCAGTACTACTCCAACATGTGGCCCGAGTACGCGAAAGAACTGTGTGTGGCCCGAGAACACAAAACTGCGTTCACATGTCCATTAGGTTTCTACAAATTCAATCGTATGCCGCAAGGTGTCAACAACGCACCTAGCACCTTTCAACGCCTTATGGAAAAGTGTGTTGGTGACCTACATCTGAGCGAGGTTTTGGTGTTTTTAGATGACGTCATTGTCTTCTCCCAGACTCTAGAAGAGCACGAGGCAAGGCTCCTGAAGGTGCTTCATCGTCTCAAAAATTATGGCCTAAAACTATCCCTAGAGAAGTGTCAGTTTTTCAAGTCCTCTGTGAATTACCTGGGCCATATTGTTGACGCTCAAGGAGTTCACACAGACCCAGATAAAGTGTCAGCTCTGAAAGATTGGCCCCGCCCTGGATTCAGAGAAGAACTAAAACGCTTCCTTAGATTTTCAGGGTATTACAGAAGATTTGTGGAGGGCTACTCAAAAATCGCCAGGCCTCTCAACGCTCTCACCGCTGGGTATTATCCACCTAAAAAGAGGGGTAAAGTTTATAAAACACTGAGACCCAACACTGGTATAAGCCCCAGAGCACCCTTTGGCTCAGAATGGACGCCTGAGTGTGAGTCCTCTTTCAGAACACTGGTTGAAAAGTTGACATTGGCCCCTGTACTCGCTTTCGCAAATCCCAAGCTCCCGTATGTGCTACATACAGACGCTTGCTGTGAGGGGTTAGGCGCAGCTCTTTATCAAGCTCAAGATGGAAAGCTTAGAGTAATAGCCTATGCCAGCAGAGGCTTATCCAAGAGCGAGAAGAACTACCCTACTCACAAGCTAGAATTTCTAGCGTTAAAGTGGGCAGTTTGTGAGAAATTCTGTGATTACCTGTATGGTACAGACTTTTCAGTCCTAACAGATAACAACCAGCTTACCTATGTCCTTTCATCCGCAAAGCTTGACGCAGCCGGACACCGCTGGCTAGCGGCCCTCTCAACCTTCAGATTCAACATCAAATATCGAGCTGGACGTGCTAATGGTGATGCGGATGGACTGTCAAGGAGACCTCAAGCAGCTCCTCAAGAGGATCATGAGTACCTGCAGGAAAAAGAACGAATCAACTCAATGACAAAACGCCTTATAGAGGGGGAGATTCCATCTGATGCAGTCTCAGCTGTATGTCAACGCCATTCAGTAACCATGCACTTACCTGTCCTTGCTGAGTCCCTTGTTGTTGACGCCTCCTCCTTACCTGATCTATTCACTGATACTGGACAAGACACTGTACCTGGCATGACAAAAGAAAACTGGCATGAAGCACAAAGAAATGATCCATCAATTGGGAAAGTCATTACCTTAGTCAAAAAAAGACAAAAGCCCCACTTCAAATCTGTAAAAGCTGAGTCACCTGAAGTCAAGTTGCTCCTTCGGGAGTGGGATAAGCTTGAGCTCATTGATGATGTCCTTTACAGGAAGTGTTTTGACAGAGGAAACAAAATTCATCAGCTTGTCTTACCCGAGGAATTCAGAGAAAGAGCTCTCAAAGGTTTTCATGATGAGGTTGGTCACCTAGGGCCAGAGCGTGTGTTCAATCTTGCTCGTGCCAGATGTTATTGGCCTAAAATGAAAGAATCAGTTGAGAGGAAGTGTCACACATGCGAACGTTGTTTCAGAAGAAAAGCTCCACCACAAAGAGCAGCACCCATGGTGAATATTAAAACAACTTACCCGCTAGAGCTTGTTTGCATGGACTACTTGTCCCTTGAACCCGACAACCGTGACATCAGAAACATACTAGACATCACTGACCATTTCACCTGCTTCGCACCTGCTGTGCCAACAAAAGACCAGAAGGCCAGAACTGTTGCTAAAGCTCTCTGGGAAAACTTCCTGGTCTACTATGGGTTCCCTAGTCGCCTTCATAGTGATCAGGGACGCGACTTTGTGTCCCACACAATCAAGGAGCTGTGTTCACTGATAGGGGCTGAGAAAGTGCGCACCACCCCATACCATCCTCAGGGGAATCCTGTGGAGTGCTTTAACAGGACCCTTATCAGCATGCTCGGAACGCTTCACGAGAAAGACAAACATCACTGGCGAGACTTTGTGAGGCCTGTTGTACATGCGTACAACTGCACCAGGAATGATGCAACAGGTTACTCACCGTATGAGCTGATGTTCGGTAGGCAGCCGACTCTGCCAGTTGATCTTATACTTGGTCTGAAACCCCCAACTGAGACTCATACAACTCACACAGAATATGTCAAAAACTTGTGCCAGAGACTCAAAGAAAGCTATGCACTGGCTGCAGAGAACTCCAAAAAGTCTGGAGAAAGAAATAAGCACAGATTTGATGCCAAAGTGAAAACTGCTGAATTAGAAGAAGGATTGACAGTGGTCCTGTGTATGTAGTCAAGCCAGACAAGCCAGAAACAGGAAATGGCCCTCGGCGTACACTTCACAGGGACTTACTTTTACCATGTGGATTTCTGCCAGTTGAGACTACTCCTGATTCAGTGCCACACCAAAGCAAACAAACTCAAATGCGCCTGAGGAGTAGACAAAACCAAGAGATGGAATGTGAATATTCGGACAGAGAAGAAGAGGATGATGGCTACTATGTGAATGAACCTCCACATTCACCACTATGTGCAAGAGTTCAAAGTTATCCCCGTCAGTGGCTCTCAGTCTTCTCTGAACCCCATGGCTCCTGAGTTCAAATTGCCAGAGCCCCCACCAATTCCTGTTCACTCAGTTGCACCTCTTGACACAGATACAGCTGTCCATCAGTCCCCAACCCAAAGTGACCATGTCATCATAGACATTCCAGAAAATGAAATATTGCAAAGCACAGTGGTCACAGACCCGACACCAGCTCACGACACGGACAATGCTCAGAACAGATTCCCTGTAACCCCTAAAAGGCACTCAGAAGTTACTTGTGGGGAAGAACAAGGTGAGCCCAGACGTTCACACAGAGAAAGACATCCCCCACCCAAGTTCACCTATGAAGAGCTAGGGAAACCCCTAATCCTTGCCCTTAGTCAGTTTTTTGGGAAACTCCAAGACATTATTTCTGACCGTCAGATACCTTGTCAGATTTAACACACATGCAGGGACACATGTGGTTTAGAGGGGGAGGGTGTAACCCTGTCAATTTTGCCCCAATAAAGTCCTGAAATGACCTTTAATGCAAATTACACAGTAAAGTGTAATATCTAGTTCGCCACTAGGAATGCACAATGAAACATTCTTCTTCTGCTGTTTCCTGGCATTCGTTTGTCTTAAATAAAAAGCCTGGAAAAACAGGAGCCAGAGCAGAAGTAAATATTAAGATTTATATTGATTTAGAAAACTAAATATATCCTCGAGGTTGAACTACATTGAAAATTAGACGACACCTGTTGTAAAACAAAGTTATCTCGTGGATTAAAGTGAAAAAAAAACAGCTTTGGCTTCTTCTAGTCCCGGATCCCTGGTGTTCTTTCCACCGAAGCTGGATTCCTCTCTGTTCGCCCTGGTGCCTGGTTCCCTGGTCCACTGCCTGAACTAGCAGCGCTGCAACGGTTCCATTGGGTGGGTTGATATGGACGCTAAGTATTGAAGGGGTGGTTGGACAGTTAAAATATTTGAGTGCACTCAAGGGTAACACATTTTTTTTCTTTGAAAGGTTTTCCCTTTTGGTTTTGTTTCGTTTCATGAGATCTCAAAAGTTGTGGCTGATTTGTTAACATCAATGGTACTAATGCTGTGTGAACTGAACTACATATTGAATTTTTGAATAAGAAAATAAGAAAAATAATTTGAATAAGAACTACATTCAAACTTTAATCTATTGTCCTGTGCTTCCTTTGGAGTGGAATCTATGAGTCTTTTGACCATATGATTAGTACATAACCAACCTCCTCATCGAATCTAGATTTAGATAACTCCTACAATAGGTTCTTAGCCTACATATAAGCAGAACTACCACAGGAGGGTTACAGGTGCAAACGTTACCACAGTTCAAAGTGATTTTCAGCATTATCTGGCAAGGCTAGATTGAGATGAAATGTCTTACAGTTGTGAAAATCTGATGGTACTTGTAACTTTACAAAAGAGAAGTCTGCTTTAAATGGGTGGGGTTTTTGTGAAGGCCTGTGATTTACGATGTTGACACATTCCAAACTGAAAGGCTGTTTTTTCCAAGATCTAGATATATGTTGTTTCAATTCTTTTGCATATATAATCTTACACAACGGCTCACCACAAAGTGCATAAAAAAAAGCTTTCACTTGCATAAAAGCCTGTTGGCACGACTCCGACCACTGGACTGGGTCTGGAGCTCCCTTTTTAGTGAGATCTTTATCTCAAATAAATAGGCACACACCTCCTATAATAGCCAGCCGTATATGAAGTAAAAGAAGTGCCTTGATCAGTGAGGATTTCTTTCAGAATCCCCACTTGGGAGATAATTCTAATGAGTGCCTCCGCAACAATACGTACCGAGATGTTGTGCCTATAAACCAGTGCCTTTTTGGGGCCACTTTATGTTAGGTTTCACATCAAAACAATCCCGGAGCTTCTTTAGAACCATGCTCTATCGACTTATTTTGCCTATTTATGAAAGGTGGAACCAAAGTATGTGCAATGGCTTTGTTTCCTCGCTGATCTTGAGCCAGCAGGACCCAAGTCAAAAACCCACATATTGAACATCTCAGCCCTCTGCAGTGCATTCTGGGATTGTCTACCTGAAGAAGGATACATATGGTGCTACCTTAGAATAAAATGCAATATATTTAAAATCAAATAGCTTTCTGTGACAAGCAATTTGCTGCACAACACCTCACAATCACAGCCAATAAGAACATAATTTATGTTTAATAAACAGTATCATGAAGCAAGACTATAGAGCAGTTGTGGCTAGTGAGGACAAAAACATGACCCTCACCTGACATGAGTTCACCTGAACATGATCAGATGTTTTTCTTAACATAAGCAAGGAGCTCAAGAAACAATTTTAAATGTTCAGCTATTGTGAATATGCTGTCTTAAATGTGCAATATTCATTGTGGGATGCTCAAAAAACAGCTGTAGTGGCAGTGCTAGCAGTTGAATCTTAAGAAAAAAAGAAAGAAAATTCAAGGGAAGTTAAATACATCTCGCAAGCTATCTCTTTTTGAAACAATACATTTCATTGTTCAGTGCCTTAGTGCCCTCTGACTCTTAATGGTTTTGTTATTACTTTATTCACCCATGAATTTCTGCTCAAGTGACCAATGGACAGAGGGAGGCGTAGGGAATAAGACAAAAGTAGAAGGTGAGTTTAAACAACTTGGTTTTTAGGGGCTCTTTTGGTTCGACCAAGCACTTTCATGACATGTATATAGACATGCAACATTTCTCTGCCAGGAGGCTGACTGATCTCTCTGCAATAGCAAGGAGTATTAAAATTATTGGGTTCTGTTAGCAGAGAAACAGTGAAGGATTTTTTCACTGTCAGTCATATTGCTTATGATGTCTAGTTATCCGAAGCAGAGATGTCAAAACTCTGCCCTATTCTGGATACGGGGCTGGGAGCATCAGCTCATTTGCATTTAAAGACACACACACCCACCAACCCAGAAATTTGCAGTTTCAACATGGTATAATATATTATCTGTAGAGTATTTTGAGCTAAAACTTCACTGACACATTCTGGGGACACCAAAAATTTTAATTACATCTTGTGAAAAGGGGCATATTAGGTGCCCTTTATATGAATTAGAAGGTGTTGTAAGTATTAGACATGCCTCTCTTTTCCGAACACTGCCTTACTATGATAATGTTCTACCTGTTATGTTTCCCACTAACATAACATGGGGTAAACCACGTTCAAATAACACAGCCAACATTCAGGGATTCTTCTTCTTCTTCTGAACCTCTTTATTAAGGAACACAACTAATAATTACAAGTGGCAGTGCCCCCATAGGCACAATGGGGAAATAGCAGTATTACATACATAACACTACCGTTAAGACAAAGATGGAGCACGAGAGCAGTAGTGCATCATATCAAAGTTTTCAAAGATTTCAAAACCATTTGAAGCAAAATCCCATCCCATGTGCATGCTGGGAACTGGACATCACATGTACATCTGCTTATGGCCAGCATAAATTTTTAATGTCGCCCCAACACACACACACACACACACACACACACACACACACATATATATATATATATATATATATATATATATATATATATATATATATACATATATATATATATATATATATATATATACATATATATATATATATATATATATATATATATATTTTTTTTTTTTTTCTATTATTTTTCTATTTTTTTTTTTTCACTAGAAGGTGCTTTAGGCATTGGTTAAGGGTGTTTAGTCAGTGAGAAATCGATGCTATCATTTAGTATATTCATGGAGAGCGCGAACGGGCAAAATTATCACTTAATGAATCATCAAGAACACATACGCACATGCACACTGTCCATATTTCAGTTTTTTCCATTAGCAAATTCTTTTGTTCTTACTGAGTTGTCAACAGGGTTGGGATGGTTACTTTTCAAATGCATTCCACTACAGATTACAGAATATTTGCTGCAAAATGTAATGTGTAACGTATTCTGTTAGATTACTCAAATTCTAAATACTTGGGATTACTTCTTCTTCACTAGTAGATTTTTTCACTTGTTTTAACTATAAAAACTCTGATAGTAAAGTAAGATAAAATACACATGTTAAAAATGTATTCTCTGAACAATCTTATGCAGTGTTGTTTCTAAAACAAGATAAATGAAACTGATCTTGTTTTAAGTATTTTTAGATATTTTTTACAGAAAAAGAATACAAAAATTATTATCAAGAATATGATTTTTGCCCTAATATCAAAGGTGTTACTAGAAAAAAAAAAAATAATGATCCAACGTGAATATACTTGATAATTTTTTTTTTACATGCCTGGTAACATGTGCATGTAAAATGGCTAGAAATAGCATTTAAGCTTAGCGTAAAGCTGACAATTTGCACAAGGTTTATTTCTATATTTCTGCTCCAAATTTACTTCAAACTCACATCTCTGTCTGCTCGTATGAATGTAACACATCATAAGAAAGTGTTTCACTGCTGTTCAAATGCACTTTGGATCTTTTATATGTATAAATATTTTCCATCTGAAAAGGACTAAATATGAAATTAAACAAATGAAAATAATATGCAAAGTAATCACTTCAGTAATCAAAATACATTTTGAATGTAACTGTAGTGGAATACAGTTACTTATATTTTGTATTTTATTTATGTAATCAAGTTAAATATACAACCCTATATATAACCCTGGGTGTCAATTATCCTCAATGAGAAACATACTAAACATTGCAGTTTAATCTGGCCAAAAAATGCCCAATTAGATAGGAAGTGTATGGGGGTTTCTGAAATAAATTATCCCAGAATAATAAACATGTGTTAAAAATAAACAATTAATGGTGTGATTAATGGTCTTCATGAACAATTGAACAGAACACACCAAAAAAGAAAAAAGAAAATTGGTACACCTTGTCTAAACTGGAAGCGGTTGGCACATTACTTCATGTCAAAAAGCAATATAACCAAATCAATATTGCTGTCTACACTAGAAATGTCCATTGTGTCACATAGTGTCAATAGTAAAGGAGAGTCCCGTTCAATTTAGCATTGCATTTTTTAAAAGTACTCATTGTATCAACCCTGATACCTTGTAAACATGACTTTGTTTTCAGGACTAATAGAAGAAAACGTGTGGCTTTACTCCTGGAAGTTGTGTAAAGTCAGCCAGTCAGATTGGAACTGATGACTTCAGCCAGCACTTGCCATTTTAAACTGCAATATTCAGAGGGTTTTTTAATTGAATTTTGAACTGTGGGTGGACCGTGGCATGCCATCTAGACTGAGACATAGCAAACAAAATGTTCTCAATTTTCTTGAGCCAAAAAAGGAACTAGAAAGCTGAATGCAAACAGAGACAATTCCTCTTACAGAGATTTAAAGGTGGGAGGCATAATGAGTGAACAGACTGGATATTTGTGGCTGCATTTGTTTACATCCACAAGTGTGTGCTGATTGCATCCTAGCTGGTCTACCTATGGGATGTGTTGCCACTATCCCATCTGCTGCTTACATCTGGAGTTCACTTGGACCTGTCCCAAACACTGACAGTAAGCTCAGTGCCAGTCTGGAGGAGTAAGCACAGGAGGGTAAAGTGAGGAAAGAACAAATGTGGCAAGGGCACCACAGTCCAGCCCAGGGTCAGAAAATCACCACCTACTACACTGTAAAAAATCAGCATTTTTGTCTTGTTTTCTTGTAACGATGAAACATCCTTAACACAAGATTTTACTTAAGGGGAAAAATGTGTATGACATTAAGGTGTATTTTAGAAAATATTTCTTGAATTAGATACATTTTCTTAATCCATTGGCACATTTTTATTTATTGTTTTAGCATAAATCTCACAACATTTTATTAGATTGACACATCTATTTATATGACCGTGCTAAGCGCAACACACTACAACCATGCACTCTCTTATAGAATTGTCATGAGAGTGCTAATTCTAAGGGCAGTATTCACGACAGTGGGTGTATTGTATGTTGTGAAATAGGTCATTGTGCTAAGACGTTTCAGAACACATCTGTTTTCAGCGTCTAAATCAGTCTAAAATCAGTTCATGGAGATTCCACCAGCAGGTGATAAAAAAGTCTAAAACTCTGAAAATATAGTGGAACATCAAATGATGTCCCTAGAAATTATTATTGTAGCCATTTTATGAAACAAAAATTTTGTAAATTTGTGTTAAATTTAACAGAGATCATGGTTTATTTTTTATTATTATTGCTAAGTCACTGAAAAAGGACCAGGTGGAAGAAGTTGGATAGGGTAAAAAGTCTGGATTTGGGGAGGTCATTATAAACAATGTTTTGACCACTTAATTTGATAATATATTGGTTCTGTTTTAAGTCTAATTTAAAAATATTTTTGGTTTAAGTATTTCATGCTTTGTTTATATTGCTGGTGCTTGACAGGGTATAGACTATATAATAGCATGCAGATGGTACAATGACCAGACAAGCACCTCATAATTGAAGTGCTCTGGACCCATTCCATTAGTCCTTTGCACAAGCAATTTCGCCAAACCCACTTGCGCCCAGACTTAGCGCATATTTGCAAGAAAATATCATACATCATGGACATGCCCATTGACTTTGCACATATGAAAGGTGCTTATCACATGCACTCCTAAAATAGAGCCCCATGTCCTAATAAGATGTGATGTGTTAACAAGTATTATAAGGGATGTTTTCTATTATAATCAGAGCCAGACGTTGCTTCCACACTTTTTCTACATTTAACTAAATGTAGCTTATTTTCGTTATTTTCATTATGCATTGTGGCATAATATTGATTACAACAAAAAATCATTTTGACTTGTTTCTCCTTTTCTTGAAAAAATGTTAAATAAAAAGATAAAATCTGGATTACAGTAAGGCACTTAAAATGGTGATTTAAAGTGAATGGGCCCAATCCATAAACGTTAAAATACTCACAGTGTCTAAAGTAAAACCACAAGACATGAACAATATGCATGTTAAATGATTTCAGTGTGATACAATTGCTTACTAACCTTTTCTGTGTAAAGTTACATCCAATTTTTCTGTGTAAAATTAAATACATTTTTACAAATTCATTGCCATGACGACAGTAAACCCTTTAATCCAGGTAAATGAAACAACTTTAAAGCTCAAACACAAATGTTTTAACAAAATAATTAATATACTAAGAGCTTTCATAAAATTACAACCTTCACATTTCTGCATTTAAACCCTCCAAAAATTGGCCTCATGCACTTCCATTTTAAATGCCAGTCTGTAACCTCGATGTTTTTCACTTTTAAATTAAAGGAGGTACAAGTCGAAATAAATGTTTTATGGTAAACAACATTATACTGTAGATACTGTCAACTGAGCATAATTGAATTTAAATTTGTACTCGTTTACCTTGAATATTTCTTTAACAATGTTTTGATATTTTTTAACTGGAAAAAAAATGCAAAGTGTAAACTCTCCCTGCACTTCCTGTAAATGCGATGAAGGTGATTAGCACAGACAGGGTAGCAGTTGAGCACGTAGGACAAGCAGTAATGACTTTCTTTTTGTCAGATGGTGTTGGAGGACTAACCTGTGAATGGAGCTAATTGACACACAGCAATGGTAAACAGACAGATAATTAGGCTGGTGCTGCGAGCTGGCAAATCCCCAGCTGATACCTCTGACAGCTGAACGAGAACCTGAATCAATCCCTTTCTTAAGATGTGTTTGCTTGGGCTGAACCTGCACGGAGATGTGGTATTATGCTGTTATTTGAAATGGGATTAGAGTGTGATTAAAGAACTAAATCAAAAGTTGTTTTGTACAAAGAAAAAACAAAAAAGGATTGCAAACATACTGGGAACAGAAGTTTAGACAATTTTAATTTATAACAAAAACTGAATTCATACAATACTTACATTCAATTTAAGATGTTATTTAATAAAAATATTCAGTGAAAAGATTTCAAGATCTACAGTTGAAGGACATATTTTCAGCATATTAGAGAGGTGGTAGCATCTTTATTGTATTTTTACACAGAAATAGGTGGGACTATAAATTAGTTGATTTTAGCATCCCATGTTGCAATTAATTGTTTTGTTTTTCGTACATTGGAGTTATAACTACAGAAGTATTGAATATATCCTTAATATCCTTTTTAGATTCTGGTTCCAAACAAATGTTCCTTTTTGTATCTTAATTTCTAAGGCCCAACATTGTAAGATCCCAGAGACTAAACCAGCACCAAACCAGTACAAATCATTACAAATCAGAATGGACCGACATACAAATTCAAACTAATCTTGTCAATAGTATGTGTAAACATTTATGCTATACACTTTTTTCCATCCTTGACCAAGTCATTGTACACTGCCTGACCAAAAAAAGAAAGAAAGTTGCCGTTTGGATTTAAATAAGCAGATGCATAAGAGCCTATGATTGGATCATTGTTGCAGTGATTAATATGATTCAGCTGGCAACAATTCTTTTAATCCTAACAGATGCAGTGTGTAGCTTCTCATTTCTTAAAAAAACATGTCAGAAAATGTATCCTGTGGTCATGGAAAAGATGTTACTGTGTTTCAGATGGAGCAAATTATTGGCCTGCATCAAGCAAAGAAAAAAAATTGAGATTGTTGAAATCACTGGAATTGGGTTAAGAACCGTCTAGTGCATTATTAAAACCTGGAAGGATAGTGGTGAACCATCAGCTTTGCGGAAGAAATGTGGTCGAGAAAAAATATTGAATTATCTTGATCAGAGATACGTAACTAAAACCCTTGGTAAAGTCACATTGTAAAACAAATGACAGTAGAACCCATGGCTATGTTTAATAGTGAAAGTAAGAGCATTTTCACACACACAATGTGACAAGAACTTAAAGGACTGGACTAAACAGCTGTGTGGCCACAAGAAAGCCGCTTGTTAGTGAGGATAATCGGGAAAAAAATACTAAATTGCTATGGAGCATAACGATTGGACTGTGGAGCAACGGAAAAAGGCCATGTGGTCTGATGAGTCAAGATTTACCCTTTTCCAAAGTGATGGGCACATCAGGGCAAGAGGGTAAGCACATGAAGTGATGCACCCATCGTGCATAGTGCCCACTGTACAAGCCTCTGGAGGTAGTGTTATGATCTAGGGTTGCAACTTTGGACAGAAATAAATGTAGTGACGTTGCATAAGGTTGTTGAAACAATTCCACGACGAATGCATGCCATAATCAAAGCTAAAAGCAGTCCAACGAAAAATTAGAGTACGCAACTTTTTTTTTTTTGGCCATGCAGTGTACCTTACATGTCCAAAGCTAGTACAGTTAGCGTGTTTATCTTTCTCATTCCTCTCATGAGAGGACTTCAGCTGGGAGCAAAGAAACATCAAAATCCTTGTCCTGACCCTGATCCAAGCTCTCATCATTAAAGTGTGCATTAGAGGCAGTTGCTGAGATCAGAACAAACTCTGAGGCAAAGATGAACATCAGCTAGTGTTTGAAGTTAGCACTCTCTCCATATCCTTAAGGGGTGTAATGTAACTGTTACTGTATTTTTCTGATGTGCTGCCCCATGTTTACTCTGGTTGTTGGGGGAACAGAAAGTTAGTTGACTGATATTTAACAGGGAAAAATGTGCAACGAAGATGTTCAAATACTTTCTCCCATTCCAGCTCTATAAGCAGAGACAAATATAAGTAAGCCGTTTGTAGGTTGATTTTCCCTAAGAAGTGTAAATACTTTGCTCTCATTATTTAAGCATTCTGTCCAGCCTGACACAGCAAGATTGGTTTGATCAATGGTGTGACTTTGGGGAAAGATTTTTGATTGACCAAATGCAGTTCATGAAACTTATTTGAAAATAAATAATTAGCGGTGCTGGCATTAGCAAGGCACAACTATTACTCTTACTTTGACCATCATTTAGGTATTTTCCAAAACCCCTAACCCAATTATTCTTTTTCTGTTGAAGACTATAGCATGTAACTTGTCCCGAACAGTTGTTGTACACCCATGAATGAGGTGTCAAATTTACCGGCTTAGGGATAGTTCACCCAAAAATGAAAATTAGCTCAGAACATACTCTCATGCCATCCCAGATATGTATGACTTTCTTTCTTCTGCTGAACATAAATTATGATTTTTAGAAGAATATCTCAACTCTATAGATCCATTCAATGCAAGAGAATGGGTGCCAAAATGTTTACACTCCAAAAAGCACATAAAGGCATAATACACGTAATCCAAATGACTCCAGTGGCTTAATCCATATCTTCAGAAGTGATATGATAGGTGTGGGTGAGAAACAGATCAATATTTAAGTCATTTTTTGCTAGAAATTCTTGACCGTGCCCAGCAGGGGGCAGTATGTATGAAGAATGTGAGTCACTAAAAACACAAAAAGAAGAATGTGAAAATGATCTGAAGACACTGGTTTAACCACTGGAGTCTTATGGATTACTTGTATGATGCCTTTATGTGCTTTTTGGAGTGTAAGCTTTTTGGAACCCATTCACTTGCTTTGTATGGACCAACAGAGCTGAGATATTCTTCTTAAAATATTTGTACCTAGACCATATGAGACCCTTGAAGCTCTTTGGTGGGACACTGAGGTGTGACATGTTCAGCAGATGAAAGAAAGTCATACACATCTGGGATGGTATGATGGTAAATAAATGAGGCACTTTCCATTTTTCTGTGAACCATGACTTTAATGAGGAAAGTTGTGCTATGATTTTTAGAAGTAATAGGGTGTACAATGTTCACGCGTCTGGTGAAAAACTGGCAAAAAAGAAAAGGAAGCAAAGTGCTCATAAATCTGGAACAGATAATCGTAGAGACATGGAGCTGGCCTTTTTGTCTCTTATGGCAATAAGGCAAGTTTAGTGACAGGGTAGCAACCACATACAACACCATAGCCACCACCCACAACACCATATCTTGGCATCATAACATCATAGAGTCCTAGGTGTTCTTTTTACTTGGGGGCTGTGTACTAAGTCCTATTTTTTTTTACACCCATGAGGCTTTTGGGGGCCCCTGTCATATCTGGGCTTCAGAACATTGTATAGACATGGGTGTGGGCTGTTTGGCCTATGAGAACCTTGGGGCCTTTTGTGGGATATTGAGGTGCCATGTTTTGTACCACTCACAGCAAGCACCACTTACATTTTTTCAGAGATAATTTAGTTAACCTTATAATTCCTTTTGGTGAAGCTAGTGGTGCAGAAATTATACAGTTTACCTTTAACAAAACATATATTTCATTTACAGGAGAGACAATCATCATGTGTAATAACAGCTATGATGTGGAAAAAAATCTCTTTGTGTCCTTGAAATGGTTTACTTTGCATTGCCCATTATACATAAGCAACAAGTCACTCAACGACATACAATATTGTGAATTTAATTTATTCACATTTGAAGGGTTTTGCAAGCACTATATAGCAACGTTTGTGTAAATGTTCAGATCTTAGACAAGTTCTGGACTGTCCCATTTGAGATTGAACCCTTTTACCATCACATTAGTTATCAATATCACAAATAATACTGCTGCACACATGCATGTAAATATCACAACTAGTTTGATAATTATTGCAATTATTGATATATATTCATTTAAAAGGCCACAGTCATCTGAAATATCACAGGATGCTGGTCCAGTCCAACTCCAGATAAAGAAGTCTCTACACGACTTAGCAAACATTTCTAACTGTCTGGAGAAGTCTAAGTCCAATTGAAGTAAGCTCAAACTGACATCTACTCATTTTTAGGACTTGTATTTACTGTGGTACAACAGCCCAACTTTTATGTGATTATTGTCTCCATTTGGGCACCCAATCCGTGGTTGTTGCTATCATCTCGTGAGGTATGGCTGGCACTATATACAGGTATGTGCCCTCATTCTTTTATGGCTGTGATCCATGAGAGAGAGAGAGAGAGAGAGAGAGAGAGAGAGTTGATTAATTGAGACAGAGCTAACTTACCGCAAGTCATTAAGTCGCCACTGGGCTGAGTGCATGTCACTTTTCATTTGACTCACTGACGAAATCCACAGGCTGCCATCATTTTGCCATCTCTCCCATTTTATCTCTTTGTTTTACCCTTCCTTCCATTAATCATACGCTTCCTTGCCCATCTCACAAAGCTCTTCATATTTGTCAAGCTCTAATAGTTAGTATGGCTTCATTAACAGTGCAAGTGTTTTTTTTAGCAGGGCCAGGATTCATCACCACATTCTGACAAGTTAATGTCAGAGATTAGAGGGACACAAATGAGATGGGCTGGGATTAAAGCAGACATATTTCAGGCCCTCCATTATCTTAAAACAGGCTATTATTTTCAGGATGTGTGCTCCTACTCCGGTACATACTGTATGCAAATAAATGATTTCACCTGTCACTGACCATGCTTACATGCTCACAATTTTCTGAATAAGGTGCATATTCTGGTCAAGCTTTAATTGCAAATACGAGGTACATAAAGTGATGTTGGATTAAATAAATATGCAGGCGGTAAACTGCAATCCTACAATGATAGGCACCCACTTACCTGCTTTCCAGCTGATTCGTTAAAACTACTTTTTGAATGTTATGTCACTAAGTAATATTAATGTGCTCATGGCATTTCAGTCAGGACTACTTCCATCAAATTAATACTTGACTTGAATGCTTAAATGAATACTTTATTACTTGTACAAATACTTCCCTCCATTAAGTTTCCAGGTTTTCCATGACAGTGGGAACTCTGTATTATTAAACTTTCACAATCCTCATTTACCATACTTGCTGGATATTTTTAAATCAGGACACTTTTTCCTGGAGGGAGCTGTTGACCTGTAAGTAAGGGCACAGTCTGTCAGTGCAGAGCTCTTTCTCTAGAGAAGAAGAAACAAACAAACAAAAAAAAACAGTGGGCTTCCAGCTCTTCTCTTTAAGTGTGTTTGTGTTTTGGCTGTGTGTGTCCCTGAGGATGTGAAGGTGGTTTCGTCCATCATCCTGTGTTAGCCCTGAGTACAGGTGACAGGTGACTTATGGGCGACACAGACCAACCTGGACTTCCTTCTAAACACACTGTAAAATAAGTATGAAATGTATCTTCCTGCAGATTTAAAGGGGCTCTCTTTTTGTTCCTCATAAAAAAGATTGAACTCTTAATAAATGAATAGTGAGAAATGTATTTAAAGGGATGTGTCAATTGAGATGAGGTCATTTTAGTGTCCTAGAATTCAGTACAATGGCTGTAGACAGTGACTCACTTTAACGATTAATAAGCACCCAAAAGTTTAAAATAAAAAACCTTCAGAAGTCAGATGATCACTTTGTATACACTCCAAAAAACGTTGGGTTATTCCTAACATTTAATCGGTTGTTTCTATAATAACGCACCCAGTTGGGTTAAAATTGGTCTTGCAAGGACATTTAAATTTCAACGGTCGACCAGTGCCACTGCATACAGAAAATACAGATTTAAGTTAATAATATCACGTTATATGAACGCTTATCGTTTTCTTTATCAACATACAATAATAACTGATTAATTAAATTATTTCACCTTAATTTTGGGTCTGCTGTATTGCTGCTCACTTTGCTACCGAACACTTGCTATAAAGCCAGCCTATTTTAAACTGTAGCATAGAAACTATTAATTGGGATGCTCCCGCTCACTTTCTGTGTTCGTCCTGCCACTTTTTTGGGGGAAATCATACATAATATTTCATATATTTGGCCGACGCGCAGAGAAATTGTAAGACGCCTCGGCTTTTAGACTCATTATCCGGTGTTGCAGAGACGGCGGTTTTTCATAAACTGAAAGAAAAGCATATTGTAATTTGTATAGTGTAACATTAAAATACTTCAAAGCGGAAATATTAAACATTTTATCTAGAAAGTTATATCTGCAAGGCACTAAATTATATAATACACAAATTGGACTCAAGATATTACACCAGGGATCGGCAACCTTTTTGACACGGAGTGCCATTTTTTATTTTATTGGTCAATGGCTGTGCCGATGAAGGATTGTTGTTTTCCTTATTACATGACATGTTGTTCTGAGAGAAAAAAGAAACAAATGAAACACGGAATGTAGGCTGTCATCCACGCAGTCTGACTGAAGCAAAGCGGGCACATTTACTCGTGCGATTAATCAAAAGAGAAGTGCTGCTGGCTCGTGATGTGCAAATGGCTTGCACGCGCAGCGCCAGTCTCATCACACATTAATAGTGTTTAGCTTCCCATTCAGCTGATGAAAACACGCTGCTTAATCATGAGAAAGGATTACATCAAGATGTAGATTGGAACGCAGGTGTGGAATTTATATAAATATAGCCTACTCAACTCTCACCGTTGCTGGCATGCCAGTGATTACCCCCCTCCACCTGCCAATGCTGGCACGTGTGCCAGAGGTTGCCGACCCCTGTATTACACAATAGCCAGCATCTACATAACATTGGGTGATAGCCTAATCAGAAGCCACTTTTCAGATAGTTTTGCACCCCTGAATTCACGACGGTTATGACTTTTTTTCACGTCATGAAATTTTTTAATGCCAAAAAGCAGCAAAATTTTTATGGTGTTCTTTTACCATTGTAGGAAGTTGCCTGGCTACGCCAGAATCAGCATCAGGCCATGTCACAGCCACGCCAGAGTGAGCTTCAGGCCATGTCACCGCCACGGCAGATTCAGCTACATGCCATGTTTCAGTTGAACCTCCATGTCACAAGCAAACCTCTGCTCACCACTCCAGGCCCGCCTCTGCTCCACAGTCCAGGCCCACCTCCATCCCTATGACTCAACCTTGGCTCCACCCCTCGAGCCTCACATGAACACCCCCCCACCCGGACTCTGCCTTGATCCCATGCCCCACGCCATATCTTACCACGCCCCACCCCTCAAGACACCCCCTCCCCCAGCTCACTACAGAACACTGGATTATGTCATGTTTATTCTGTTTTTGTTCATGTGTTAGGGTGTCGGGAGCCACCCCTTAGAGGAGGGGATATGTCATGTTTATTCTGTTGGTTCCTGTTTTTTGTGTCTTTTATTTTGAAAAGTTAGTCCTGTTCATGTCTTCAGGTCCTTAATTTTGAAATTTGTTCACTTCCTTGTCTAGTCATGTGATTATTCTGTTCCCGCCATGTTTCATGTGTTTTTTCTCTTTGGTTCCTTTATTTATTAGTCTTGTCTTGTTATTGGTTCATGTTTCATTGTCTTGTTATATTGTTTTCAGTCTTGCATTTTCATTGGTGGTCTTGTTAACGTGTTACCCATGTCAATGTATTTTAGCCCTCATGTTTGCCATTGTCCTTTGTGGAGTATTGTTAATGTAACGTTGTTGTAGTTTTATTCCCTGTCTGTCACTCACTTCGAAGTTGTGTCGAAGAAGTGACACTAGGGGTCTCTCTTGAGAAACTTTTGCATCTCTGATCTATGAGAAAAGGCCAATGAGAAATTGGCAGACAGAATTTGCATGTCCCACCCCCGGACATACGGGTATAAAGGGAGGGAAATGCATCTGTTTAATTCAGCCGACTAGTTGTGTATGCAGCAGGCTGCAAGTCTCACACTGTTCCTCCAATCTCTGAGTGCGATTGCTGTTGGATCTACAGCGCATTGTTCCCTTCTCTGCACGGCAGTGCAACTTTGCCCCTGGGCGCTTCGACAGCGCAGTTAAAAAAGTGTATTTCTCTAATAGAGTTATTTCCTCTAAAAGAGCAAATACACAGCTGGCATTGAATGTCCTTTTCAGGACACGTCTTTATAAAGATGCCCTTCCGCCCCTGTGTAGTTCCTGGATGCAGTAGAGTGCTCTCCGCTCCTGACAACCACAGGCGCTGTCTCGTGTTTCTGGGCTGCGATCACACCGAGGCAGCATTTATCGATGGCTCATGTTCTCACTGCGAGAACATGACCATGACCTGCCCTGCCGCAAACCTGCGGCCACAGGCCACGCTGCATCTGCTCGCCGAGGGCATCCTCAGAGACCCAGAGACCAAGACGTTCGCTCCGGAGCTGGTAAAAAAGACCACTCCGTCCCCGGTGGAGGGCCGGGAGGAGAATACTTTATAGTTGAATTTATTTAATTTGCCGCACCCTCTTCGGGCTGTGGTACCCACATTCTCAGTAAAAGAGCTATTTCCTATGTCTCTGGGTCACCTGGCCTGCAAATGCCATTCTCCAACCGAGATGAAGAAGGGTCTCTACGGCCCTTACTTCATCGTACCCAAGAAAGGTGGTGGCTTACGACCGATCTTAGACTTGTGAGTTTTCAACAGGGCCATGCAAAACTCCCGTTCAAAATGCTCACGCAAAAACACATTTTAACTTGTGTCCAGCATCTAGATTTGTTCACAGTGGTAGACCTGAATTACGCGTACTTCCACGTCTCAATATTGCCTCGACATCGACCCTTTCTACGGTTCGCGTTCGACGGCCAGGAGTATCAGTACAAGGACCCGCCCTTTGGCATGTCCCTGTCCCCTCGTGTCTTCACGAAAGTCACAGAGGCAGCCCTTGCCCCGCTTCGGGAATTCTGTATCCGCATACTCAACTACCTCAACGACTGGCTCATCCTGGTCCACTCCAGAGAGTTACTGTGTGCCCACAGGGACCAGGTGCTCAGGCACCTTAGCTGTTTAGGGCTTCAGGTTAACTGGGAAAAGAGCAAGCTCGCCCCGGTTCAGAGCATCTCTTTTCTTGGCATGGAGTTAGACTCAGTCTCAATGTCAGCGCATCTCACCAACGAGCACGTGCAGTTAGTTCTGGAATGCCTTGCCACCTTCAGGCTGGGCACAACGGTCCCTTTAAAACTTTTCCAGATGCTCCTGGGGCATATGGCGTCCTCTGTGATGGTCGCGCTGCTGGATTTGATGCATATGAGACCGCTTCAGCACTGGCTCCAGACTCGAGTCCCGAGACGAGCATGGCGCCGCGGCACGCACTGTGTGATCATCACCCCCGCCTGCCACCAAATATTCAAACCCTGGACAGACCTCTGCTTTCTGCGGACAGGAGTCCCCTTGCAGCAGGTGTTCTGATGCGTCCTGGTCACTACCGACACCCCCAAATTGGGTTGGGGCACCGTATGCAATGGGCACACAGTCATGGGCTGTTGGAAACGGGGCCCCAAAGCACTGGCACATCAACTGCCTAGAGTTGTTGGCTGCACTTTTTGCCCTGCAGAGGTTTCTCCCGCTAGTTCAGGGCAAACACGTCTTGATTCGATCAGACAGCACCACCACGGTAGCGTACATAGGTGGTGTATGCTCCCACCACATCATAACTCGCCCGTCGACTCAAGTCGCTGCTTGCCACTCACATCCCGGGCAACCTCAACGTGGTGGCAGATGCGCTATCATGACAACACTTGCCCAGTGGAGAGTGGAGGCTTCACCCCTAGTCAGTCCAGCTGATTTGGGAATGGTTCAGCAAGGCTCAGGTAGACCTGTTCGCCTCCCGAGAGACCTCCCACTGCCCGCTCTGGTATGCCCGAATGGAGGCTCCCCTTGGGGCACACGCGCTGGCACATAGCTGGCCCACGGGCTGCGCAAGTACGCATTTCCACCAGTGAGCCTTCTTGCACAGGTGCTGTGCAAGGTCAGGGAGGACAAGGAACAAGTCACTCTAGTGGCCCCCTATTGGCCCACTCGGACTTGGTTCTCAGATCTCTTACTCCTCGTGACAGCCCCTCCCTGTCGAATTCCCCCGAGGAAGGACCTTCTTTCTCAGGGACGGGGGAATGCTCTGGCATCCACACCCAGACCTCTGGAACCTCCACGTCTGGCCCCTGGACGGAATGCGGAAGATCTAGCTGATCAACCAACTGCCGTCGTAGACACGGTCAACCGAGCCAGGGCCCCTTCTACCATGTAATTTTACGCACTGAAGTGCCGCTTGTTCGCGAATTGGTGTTCTTCTCGGGCTGAAGACCCACAGAGGTGCGCAGTTAGGTCAGTGCTCTCATTCCTTCAGGAGAGGTTGGAGGGGAGGCTGTCCCTGTCCATGCCTACATCCAGACCAGCTCTGTGTCTGTTTGGGTATAGAAGATTTATCTCTCTTATCTCTCTCGCTCTCTCTGGTTCTTAATATGTTTGTGAATTTGTGACAGCCGCTAGTGAGTAGTGTGTCCTTGATGTTAAAGCTCAGGGTTTATAACTGGAAGATTGCTGGTTTGATCCTTGCAAGGGTGAATCTCATGAAAACATATCCAGGTCACATTCCACCACATAATCAAAAGAAATAAAAATGTTATTTGTTTAAAGCAGAAGTAAAGTAAAGCTTCTTACTTTTCTCCAGTTTAATTTGACTCCAATAGCAATCAGAAAATAGAAGAAATTACTAGTCTGACCTCATGAAAATTGCGTGAATTGTTTAAAAAGTATAGTACATGGTTCATTACACGTACGTTCATTACATAAAATGTCCACTTTGTGGTGCTAAAAGCAAGTACAAGTTTCTCACAAAAAGATGAGGTTTTGATTTGTTAATGCTTTATAGAGTTTTAAATCAACAAAATCTACTGTACTGCCCTACTCTAAACCTTAAACCTAAACTTAACAGATAAACAGATGCCATACATTTTAGGTAAAAACGATATTCCTGAATTAACCATGTCATTGTATTGTGATTCTATGACACTTTCAACTCTCATGCTGACTGCAGTGCTCTTTAGGAAAAAAATTTTAAACAAGTTATGCTATATGTAGATGGTGAGTTGAAAAGAAACAACACAGAATACAAAAATATATTTATTTATATTTATTCTGATGGTTGTTGAAAAAGAGAAGATAAAAAAACAGCGGTGGATGGGGCCATACTATATATGTAAAATAAATAAATAAAAAAATTAAATACGGTAGTGGCTAATGTCAAATGAAAACACAAATGGGGCATTAGCCTACCCATATGCTTCAGCATATATCACCTCAATGCATGCTTATATCATTCACAGCCTTCCATGCATTTAACACATGCTTAAATCATCATTCACAGCACTTTATAGAATTCTCATTACACATGTTCACCCAATTGAAAAACACTCTAGGCTATAAATCATTAAATTAGAAATTATCAATACTAAATTTGCATACCCAGTCCATGCATGTACACCAAAACACGCCAAACTCCAAACATGCAATCAATATGCATCCTTCAAAAACTTTAACATACAAATCTGAACACACATTCAACGAAATTCATGAGCACTTTGTGTAAAATTTGAAATTTACCTAAAGAACTATCAACCGATGAACAAAACCCGGAGCTCTCCTGCACAATGTATGTCCTCACGTTTCTTACATGAGAGAGTGCCGGAAAGCAGGTGTCACAAAACTCTGGTGCTGCAAACTCTGGTCTTAAAGCAGCCCTGTCCAATTTATGACTAATTTCTCCACTTGGCTAAATATAGTAAAAATGCTTGTTATAAGATTGTGTCAGTAAAAAGAGTGAAAAGTAAGTGTTTATAAACGTTTAATCTGCTGTTTTTCTCCTGATTTGTATGAAAGTTAATAAAAGTCATTTTTCTTGTAATATATATTTTACCAGGAAACGTCTTGGTTACCTCTGTTCCCTGATGGAGGGAATGAGACGTTGTGTCAATGTAGTGACACCAGGGGTTCGCTCTTGAGAGCCAAATCACTTTCGCTTTATTCAGAAAAGGCCAATGAAAATTGGTGAGTGGAATTTGCATGCAGAGAGCGGAATGCAAATTCCACTCGCCAATTTTCATTGGTCTTTTCTGAATAAAGCAAAAGTGATTTAGCTCTGCACCACTGTAGATGGCGTGCACCACTCATTCAGATTTTTAGCGTTGTCAGCGTTCAGCGCTGCGGCAGGAGGGACACAATGTCTCGTTCCATCAGGGAACAGAGGTTACACCTGTAACCAAGATGTTCCCTGTCTGTCACTTGACGTTATGTCAATGTAGTGACACTAGGGGCTCCTTTACAAAATGCCGCAGGCGCTGAGCCATGTACTGAGGAGCGTACATGGGCAAGCTTCTGCGTGCCTCGCAGTGAGTGCTCGACCACGTCCTGACCTTCCAGCGAGTTAGGTAAGGCGTCTCCCTGGTCCCGTTATGGGTGGGAGGAGGCAATTACCTAAGGAGGCTACAGGCAGTGGCCTTTCCTGATTTTTGTATATATCAATTTCTTGCCGATCACCTGCTAGAATAGCGTTGGAGAAGTGCTCTTCCTTCTCCAGGAGGGAGAGCGCTACGGAGACCACACCCTACCAGGGGGAGGTTAACATGTGGAGAATACCTCACATGGACTTACCGATGGGGAAGTACACATATGGAATGATGTCACTGGGAGGACCTTATCTACATAGAGGGTACACAGCAACGGTGGCCGAGGCAGAGCGAAGTTCTGTTGAGGGGAAACACAGGAATCACCTGAGGGGAAACCGAACAGTGGAAGCGCATCATACATGATTATTCGAGGGGGTATCACTACGTATGGAGCACTGAGCCCAAGTAAGCAGGCTCGCTTGAAAAGGGGCATACCACGAGTACTGGGCCTGGTGGTGTTACTCCTCCACCGAATTCATCACCGAATAGTGCTTAAGAAATTAAGAGGCGCCCAGTGTTCACCATTTGCGGGGAACTGTTGTGAACAAGATAGCGCACATTATTACCTAGAAAGGGGAAATGTGCAAATGCAAGCGATACACCTGACCAGCTGCCCGGCCTACCTATTGTTACCCCGTAACACTCGGGTCGATACCGGTTCTATGCAGAGGTTGTAGAACCTCGCAAAAGTATTGGGTGTAGCCCAACCCGCTGCTCTGCATATGTCCGTTAGAGAGGCACCCCTCGCCAGTGCCCAGGATGATGCAACACCTCTAGTGGAGTACGCCTAAACTCTCAATGGGCACGGCGCGTCTAGTGATTGGTAAGCCAAAGAAATGGCATCCACAATCCAATGGGCCAGCCTCTGTTTGGAGATAGCTTTCCCCTTCTGCTGCCCTCCAAAACAAAGAGCTGCTCTGAGCATCTAAAGCTCTGCGTGTGGTCTAGATAGATGAGCAGGGCACGAACTGGACACAGCAATGACAAGGCCGGGTCTTCTTCCTCTGAAGGGAGCGATTGCAGGTTCACCACCTTATCCCAAAAGGGAGTGGTGGGAACTTTGGGCATGTAACGGGGCTGGAGTCTCAAGATCACGTGAGAGTGTGCCGGCCCGAACTCCAGGCAATCGCTGGTGAAAGCGAGCGAATGCCCCAACCATCTTGATAGACGTCAGCGCCATCAGGAGGGCCATCTGCAGAGACAAAGTGCTGAGATTGGCCTGCTCCAGGGGCTCTTTGTAAGGCAGGTAGGACCACAGAGAGATCCCAAGAGGGAATCAGGTATGGCCTAGGAGGATTTAATCTCGTCTTGCTGCAATTTGGGTCTCCAGTCCATTGTAAAGTTATATGTTGTTATAGCAGCCACGTACACCTTCAGGGTGGATGGAGACAGTCATTTCTCCAGCCCATCCTGTAGGAAGGACAGCACAGACCCAATGTCTGTGGATTGTCCCCATGGGAAGAACACCAATTTGTGAAGAGATGCCACTTCAGAGCATACAGCCACCTCATAGCAGGGGCTCTGGCCTGAGTGATTGTATCACCCCTGGCAGAAGAACTACTAAGTCTTCTGCGTCCCATACAGGACCAGATGTGGAGGTTCCAGAGGTCAGGCTGTGGATGCCGAAGCTCAGGGGAATGTGCCAGGGAGGGGCTACTGCCAGGAGCATCAGGTCTGAAAACCAAGTCTGGTTTATCCAGTACGGCGCAACCATCAGGACTTGCTGCCCATCCTCCCTGACTTTGCATAATGTCTTTGCAACGAGGCTCACTGGGGAGGCTCACACGTACTTGCGCAGCCCCCGAGATCAGCTGTGCGCCAAGGCATCCACGCCGAGGGGAGCCTCGGACAGGGAGAATCAAAGGGACAATGAGAGGATTCTCGGGAGGCGAACAGGTCCACATGATCCTCCCCAAATCTCTCCCAAATTAGCTTGACTGCATGGGAGTGGAGTCTCCACTCTCCACGTAGTGTTCTCAGTCATAAGAGTGCGTCCACTGCATGGTTGAGGATGCCCGGGAATGCATTGAGTGGCTTGCAGAGACTTCAGTGTCTGCTGACTACAAAGGAGGAGGCAGCGGGTGAGTTGTGTCATGCAAGGTGAGCGTACACCGCCCTGCTGGTTTATGTACGTTACAGTCACTGTTTTTGTCCATCCGGACCAACACGTGCTTGCCCTGAATCAATGGCCGAAGCCTCCGCAGGGCCAACGGTGTCACTACATCGACACAACATTGAGTGAGTGACAGACAGCAAACTATTGCAATACCTACAAAAACCACATAAAAATTGTATTGCAAAAAATTTGGTATAGTACATGATTCTATGAGACCAAGTTGGAAATAGCCTAAAATTAATTTTTCATGGTTGGTTCAGAAATTCAAAGGGGAATCATGCACACACATTTTATAAAAAGCATTCACAATTATTGCCTGAATATTTAGAGGGGACCCCCTTTGGCTCTGACATAGATTTTGTTTTTAGTGTGTGATATTATAAAACTATTTTGTTGTCACCTGAGGAAAATGGTCCTCTCCAAATGCTTTCTGTGCACATAAAAATATGTTAAAAAAAAATCAGGAAACTGTGCCAACAATCCTGTATGCTTAATTCTCTTATTTGGCAAATTCAAAAGAGCTCAATCAAGGACTTTTTGGTTTTGGCAGCTAAAGTGATGATATATTTTATTTTAAACACATAATAGCTCTTTCAAACATACAATGATCACAAAGATTTTTGAGGACTCTGACACAAAAAGTGTAAAAATCCTACCCGCAGGCAATCATTGAAAGTGATGCACACACCGATGGCTGCCATTAACCGCGGTACACCTCAGTGAGTGAAGATGGCTTACTGCAGGACACATCGGACTGAACATCACTGTCAACACTGAGTCATTATATCAATGGCCATCTTATTCTATTTATCTTCCCCTACTGCATTTGTGCATCAAAGCTCATTATGAGTCTTCGGAGAAATTATGATCGCACATTTGAGTTGAGCCTTCCGATCCTTTTCTTCGCCAGACTGTCAGGTTCTATATCATTATCTTCAAGCTTAAAGGGTTAGTCACCCAAAAATAAAAATAATCGATTTACTTTAAAGACTTTTCAGTAGGAATTAACTAATTAAAGAAGAAAACTTAATGTTTTTTCCAATTCATTAAAGACACCTGAGTTTCAGAGTGCTGGCAGCACTTTTTTCAGTGATAGAGACACACTCAGGACTGCTCAACAAATGCTACAGAAAATATAGTCAATCTTTTTAAAGAGATTTACTCGGGCAGACTCCTTCCTATTAGAGCAACTTGCAAGACACTGAGGGGGATTCACTAAGAATGAACTGTGCCTGATGATAATATTGTTTAATTCTGGGGAGTCTCATGATGAATACATCATCGTAACATGTTTATTATTATTATTTTTTCCTTAAAATCCTAGCTACATCTAGATCCAGCTCTCCTGACTTCCTTCAATCGTCACAGCAGTGTTGATTTTGCACTTAGTAGGTGGGATGTAAAGAAACAACATGGATAAAAACATTTATTTTGGGGTTTTATTCTGATGGCTGTTTGAAAAAAAAACATTAAATAAATAACAGCGGTCGATGAGGCCATATATACTGTATGTATATAAAAAAAAGAATGAAACACTGTACAATGAAAAATGGTAAAAATAAAAAATGGAAGTGAAATACAAAAATGAAATGCAGTACAATGTAATATGGTAAATTCTGTGTATTGCCTGCTTACGCTTGGTGGTAATAGTGTGACATTAATTGTACAGGGAAAATAGCACTGAGTTTTTATTTTTTTATATGGCGCAATCTGCAATATAATAAGCCTAATTTTCAAGTCAAGTCAACCTTTATTTATAGAGCAGATTTTAAAACAATATAAGTTGACCCAAAGTGCTTTACAGATCAATCAAACAAAATGACAGAGTGATATAAAACAGGTTGATTTAAAGTTAATTATAAAACATAATAAAATAAATAAAAAACATTTAAATACAACATCATGTATTTTTCCATTTCAAACTATTCAATGATCTATTCAAAATCTACAGAATAAAAATGTTTTTAAAGAATATTTAAAAATGGCTAATGAAGAAGCTGTCCTTACATGGAAAGGGAGTCTATTCCATAGATTAAGACCTATCACAGAAAAGGCACTGTCAACTTCTAGAAGTTGATCAGAAGACCTGGGCATTCTGGTGGGGGAGTAAGGGTGTAAGGGTGTAGAGGGTCACTGATATATTGAGGCGAGAGACCAGATAGTTGCTTGTAGGCATATATCAAAATATTAAAATCGACCCATAATTTCACAGGATGCCAGTGTAGAGATGCTAAAACTGGGTAAATATGATCCCTCTTTCTTGACCCTGTTAAAAGCCTAACTGCCACGTTTTGAACTAGCTGTCTAGATAATGCAGTTTGGGGTATACCAATGTACAATGTGTTACAATAGTCTTAACTTGATATAATTAGTGAGTGGATCGAAATTTTAGTCTTTATGGGAAATAATTGTTTTTATTTTAGCAATAGATTTCAGGTGGAGAAAGCTACCCATGACAACAGCACTGATCTGCTTATTTAAAAGTAACAAGGAGTCTAAAATCACTTCAAGACTCACATGATCTTGAACCTTCAACAACAGAGGAAACCTAACTGGGCAACCAGGCCAGTTAAGGAGGACATGTAGGAACCTAAAATCAGAACTTCGGAAATAAAATTGTCAATCTTCGGCATATCAGTGATAAGATATGCTATACTTCTGAAAACTAGAGCTCATAGGAAGCATATATAGGGAAAACTAACAAGGGTCCTAAAATCATCCCTTGAGGGACACCACACTGTAATTGAGCTGATGTAGAACAAAATTACCTAAATATACAGAGAATGTCCTATCCTTTAGATTGGAGGAAAACCTCTGGAGGGTCATACCCTGGATGCCAACCATCAACATTCTAGAAGATTGAGAAGAATATTATGTTCGATTGTGTCGAACGCAGCACTGAGATCTAATAAAACTAAGACGACAGGTGAACCTGAATCAATGGAGAATAAAACATCATTAGTGACCTTCAACAATGCAGATTCGGTGCTGTGCAAGGGTCTGAAACCAAACTGAAATGTATCTAAAATGTTAAATGTATTTAGATAGGAGTTGAGCTGAGAATAAACAACTCTATCATCTTTTAAATAAAATGCAGTTTGGAGATTGTTCTGTAATTGTTGTGTACTACTGGATCCAAAAAATATATACAGTATATTTTGACAAATGATGTAGAATTGCATGTTTAAAACTACTTGTAACAACACTAGCTAATGAGCTGTTAATTATAGCTGTCACACTGGAAATGATAGTCACAAAAACTTTAAGAAGGTGTGGAGAAAGATTATCCAGCTTGTAACTGGAACACTTCATCTTAGAGACTACATCTGCTAACTGTGCTGACGTAACTGGTTCTAAGTGAGTCAGGGAGCTGGAAGGGGAAGGGGAAGGAATTGGTGATTGATCAAATTGTGCAGGTACAATCGCACCTTAATCTGCTCAATTTTGTGAGTAAAGAAGTTTAAAAATGTGGAAAAGAATTTTTAGATGGGTTTAAAATAGAATGAATTGTTTTGAACAATACTTTTGGTCGATTTGCATTATCAGAGATGTAGAGAAAAACTTAGCATTCGTTTCCTTAACAGCTCTCTGATAGTTAAACACACCTTTAAAATGTCATAAGAGTCCTGAAGTTTGTCTCATTTCTCTTGTCTGAGAGCGCAGGAGATGTCATTTAACCAAGGCTGTAGATTACCCTTAATTCATATTGACTGAAGCGAAGCGACATTATCAAGTGTAAAATTACAAGATTTATTAAAAGCTTCAACCAATGATTCCGTGTCGCAGTGTTGTAGTACTCAAGATCTGTCTTTTTGAAGGTCTCAGTCTTGCCTCGGAATCTACTGCATTTTTACTCGGTCTTGTCTCATTCTCAGACAAAGAGGACTCAGGAATTTCTTTCAAGACTGGTTAAGACCACAACTTCAGGGATATCACTAAGATCAGATCCAACCTCTGTCAGTGGAACTTTTTGCATCTATGACCTCATTATACAGCGTACCTATTTTACTTATGTTTTTTTGCATAGCCGAATTACAAACATTACGAGTTCATGCTACTAAGACAGACAGAAAACATGGACAAGTTCTTGAAAAGGAAAACTATCCATGATGGTTATGTGGAATGGTGGTGTTCCATGGGATTTTTTTATCATAAAAAGAGTGCAGTGGCAGAAAAAAGGTCGGGAAATACTGACCTTAACCACAAAGTACATCTGCAAAAAAGCGTGCAAAAGAACACAGCAGCAAGTAAAATTTTGAAATGAAATGCTTACTGAGATGGTTGGGACAACGTCAAACATTTATCGGCACTTAGAAAGGAAGCATAAAGTGATGGTAGAAAAACAAGCTAACTAACATTAGTAATCTGCCTCTTGCTGCATTCCATTCAACTCTGAAAGTCGGATTGTGGATCTTTAAGATCAATTTGAGGAGTACCTATGGTTTGCATGTTTTACATTTTATCGTAAGTGTGTCCTGCAGTGTGGGACTTGCATTGGTCTAGTCTTGGTCTTGACTTGGTCTCGCCCTGCCTTGGTCTTGGTCTTGACTTGGTCTCAATACCTCAATGTCTTGGTCTTGTCTCGGTCTCAGTACACTCTGGTCTTGGTCTTGACTTGGTCTCGGTTTAGGTGATCTTGATTACAACACTGCAGTGTCGAGTCCAGCTAAGACATCAGCTGTGTAATGAGTTAGATACAATTCTGAAAAAAGATTGGCTGTAGATGAGTGAATGGACCGGGAGTGACGTAAGGGCTGAGAAAAAGAATGCAATGACTTAATTTAACCCTTTCGCACGTACGATCAAACCCATGTGATTACACAAGGCTGGGCTCAGACGCGTACAATTATACCAGTGTGATCTGCATTTGTGCGCTGTTTACAATCAAAAGTGTGGCTGAAGTGGTTGTCATAATGAAACAGCTGCTCAAATAGCCTTTTCAATGTCATATATTACAAACTTTCAAACTATTACCAAATAAAATTATAAAGCTGTTACCATTGGAGTGCACTGTTTTGATGCAGCGTTGAAATCAAACAAAGAATATATAAACTGGTCAGTCCACTCGAGCCTTCTCCCATTCCATCTGTAACAACCACTTCCGGGGCTGGGAGAGTGGAAGTGCTATGTTTTTAGAACCTTTTATGCTCCTCCTTTTGTATGCTTCTATGATGATACAAACTCAGAATCCCATCTTGCATTGCAATGAAAATATGGCAGCGTTCATTTTAACTTACATGCTATAAATGCTGAATAAATACACTTATTCATACTTATTTTAATCATAAACATAAAAAACCCTTATTCATTATTTATATCACAATGCAGGAAAAATAGTCTATTGTGACATTTAAAAGAGAGTTTCTGTCATATTTCTACAGTCCGCTTTGTGTTTTTATTCATTACTTTAATGTCTTGACTCACTTGGTGTTGTCACTTTCCTGGTCACATTGATGTCAAAAGAATGGTGCTACTCCACGTGCTGTCCCAACTTACCCAATCCTAGTTACCTAAAGTCATTTGCAAAGACATTTCATAGGTCTTCATGCTCATTCACATCACATATCATATAATAAAACCTGATGAACATTAAAACAGTGAACTTTATGCATGAAGGTTTGCAATATTGTCATCTCCTTAATAAATGCTTCACATGTGTCCACTTTACATTAAGGTACAATTTAATAGGTTACTAATGTTGAACAAGTGTTATGAAGCATTTATAACATGTGAAGTTAAATGGCTCACTATTTGGCTATTTTTTATTCATGTTGTTATAACCGCATGTTAATGATTTATAATGCATTCATAAATAAATTATTCATCATTAACAAACACCTTTATAATTCTTTAACAAAGGGAACATTAATGTAAAATATTACCCAAAGGTCAATACAGTGGTTCAATTTCAAGTACATATACACAAATCCATGTACATATACAAAAAAACATGGTACTATCATCTGCTCTGGCTGTTTCCTGAAGTTCTCTGAGGGTAACAGAAATTTGGCACAGAGCAGTGAAGCTGAAGGAAACAGGAAATTACATGGAAACATTGCTCCTCAAAGCATTAAAGTGGCTAAATGCTAAGTGGCACTTAGATTTGCTTAGGCGTGTGGGTTTTTATTTGTTTTTGTTTTTGTGGTGAGTTTGAGCAAGGGGTTGGATTACACACACTTGGATATTGGGTATATTTGTAAACATAATGACCAGTGGCAGTGTGTAGTTCTGGATACTTTGTGTTAAAGTCTTACTCAATGCAAAACTATGTAACAAAATCTATCATTTGATGAGGGATTTATTTGTTTATTTTTAATTTGCTTTACAAGAGGATTCTTGTATCTTGGATTTACAGTATCGCCACTCCCTATACGCATATTACGCAGTCTGTGTAGGGCACTCCCTAGGGGGGCACTATCTTACCTTAGGGGTACACTAGAAACTCCACTGGCTGCCCTTACACGCACGTAATAAGGTATTCACTTATTTATTGGGATTTTTTCCTAAATTACGATAGTCCATAAATGCAAATAGTTACCAAGGAGAAAGCATGTCAGTAAACAGCATGCTTGAGATGAAATATGAGGCAAGTGTTGGGAATCATGTACTCAGATATGAGACAAAGGCAGGCTTGCATACAGTAATAAAGCCTGACTAAGGCCTACATACAGCCTGATAAAAACCCAGCAGCAAACAAAGGGAGACCAAAACTGACTACAAATCCCATGAAGCCTTGCTAACTTTACACCTATTTGTGAAATTCAACCTCAACCTCCTCAACCTCGCAACTCCTATTGGATGAGGCGCATGACAGAATGTGTCCATCAACC
The DNA here is from genome assembly GCA_032164185.1 of Moxostoma hubbsi. NCBI lineage: Eukaryota > Metazoa > Chordata > Actinopteri > Cypriniformes > Catostomidae > Moxostoma > Moxostoma hubbsi. The sequence goes on from JAVLUX010000024.1 coordinate 4,006,860, forward strand.
ATGATGTCATTGGGAGTATAAAACCTCAGAGATCTTTTCTGGGCGTTGCTTCCAGCGATAGTATGTGCCACGTCTAGATGCAGTTCTGTTGCTTCCAGGTGTAGCCTCGTTGCCCAAGGAAGTAAATTATGTTCCTGAAACTTTGGCCATATGATCTCCATCTCGCTGGACGAGTTGAGATTTCTACCTTTCTACCGGAGTTCCACCAAGCAAGCTAATGGATCCGAAGGAGACTGCCGAGCAATTCATGTCTTCACCCTTTTGCCTGCAGAAGTGAAGAAAGAAGATTTCCCTTCTTTCTGCATCCGAGTCGACTTGGCTGTTTTCTCCGCTGACCTGCCGAGAATCAGCTGCCGTACCGCCCACTGACAGAGCAAGGAAACCCTCCCGTCATCACCCGAGCTTCGAGTCAAACGACGGACGAACAGACATTCTACCCATGTCCTCACGTGACTCAAATAAGAGGTGTATGTCTGGGCAGAGATAGATTATTATAGTGGGTTATTCTTGTCTATCAAGGCTATTGCTTGTACAGTTTACAGACCGCAGAGTCCACTCATTGCTGCTAATAATACTCAAGGTATTGATGTAACTTACTGTTACCACAAATTAGATTTGCTGTGATGTCGTCACACCACGTTGGACTGTTATGTATATCCACCATCGCAGGTGAGACTGGCACACTGAGTTTATACATTAAAGAACTAACGACCACGGTGGACTGATTAAGATCCATTCACTGCATCTCTGAGTGATAAATTAAAAAGAGTGTTTTAAGGGAGTTTATTAAAGTCCTTAAGGCAAAAAGTGCCCGTAGGTGAAGAAACTATTTACAGAACCACCTTGGTATGAAGGCTTCTTAATTAACTTGAAAACTCTTTGTGATGTGATAAAGATACAATTTCCCTCCAATCCGGTGCAATATAATTATCAACTCTGAACTCCTTAGAGACAAACTTTAATCAGTCTATCCTTTAAAGTCCAACAGAATTACCATAATTTCCAACTTGAGTGAGACAGAGATTGAAGAGAAGCTTCCATTGTGCCTCAGGGTGACAGGTTTTGTCCTTGTTAAGGTGCTGTGACAAAGAGCACATTGTTGGAAAGTTACGCCTCGCCCTTGTTCGCTGCTTTGCTTTGTCTGCATTTATCATCCTTTCAAAGCTGCCCTAATGTCAGAGGTTCAAGCCTTGGGCAATTTAATTTATCCACTGATCAGAGTCCTCACCACTGGCACTTAAAGTTGCTGCTATGACATTGTTTCTTGCTTATCTCATAAATAAGATGTTCAGTATATTCTCTGGCCAATCTAGTAGGTAAATAGCCATTTAGCTGACACTTCTGCCCAAGTGACTTGCAGTAGTGGTATTCAAGAACAAGTAAATTTAAGACCAAGATTTTACTAGAAGTGTGACATTATTCATTGTGTAACACACATTTAATGTTAGGTGGGTAATATTTCCTTTTACTTTAAGTAGTTTTGTTGTTGAGGGCATGTCACGCAATGTGTCCCAAGTTGTTATCTGATTAGTTAGACTTGCTTCTAATTTGCCACAAAATACCAAAGAGTTTGATTTGACAGCCTTTTACGAAGCCCCTTAAAGCAAGGTGGATGCCTCGTAAACTGAAGCACATAGTCATGAGAAATTCTGAGCCTCATGCAACTACAAATTTTGTTGGAACATGACAATCATGGCACAGACTCTGAGCCAACAACAACACAAACGATGAACACACGATGAACCATGTTCTCATTACTGTCCTATTTACCGGGCCTACTTGAGGCCTAAAGAAAGTGTTTTGTATACCTTATATCTCCATGTTGAGACATGGCAGTGTTCTGACACATCGCCCAACCATATTGTTGTGACACTGTAGCTTTGTTGAACTTCCCTTACAATAGCAAGATTCCAGATTCAATGAACAGTCTCATGCCAAAAAGTTAATTCCTGCTCGCAGCAGCATGGAAAGTGAGAGTGCTGCTAGGCAACATCGAGGTACCTTTAATCCCTGTGTTGTGTCATGGTAGTCTCCAGGCAAATTTAATAAAAATAGGGCGAAACCTTCCTGTGCTACAGAAGAGATATCACATGATATCTTCGTTGCACAGTTCTTTTTTTCAAGTTCAAGTTCTTGTTGTTTACATAGCACATTTAAAAACAGCATCAAGGCTGACCAAAGTGCTGTACAATACAAAATTATAATAAACAAACAACAATTTAAGACCAGAACATTAAATACAATTAAAATCCAGTGAAAAGAGAACTTTTAAGAGAAGACTTAAAAACAGTGAAAATCTAATACTGATGGTAAACTATTCCATAAAATAGGACCCACAACCAAAAAGGCTCTCCCTCCTCTACACTTCAGCCTCGAGCGTGGGACATCGAGCAGACATTTATCACCTGATCTCAGACTTCTAGGTGGATTGTAAGGATGTAGTAAGTCTGACAAGTAACTGGGAGCTTGGTTGTATAATGATTTAAATAATATTTTCAAATCAATTCTAGCTTGATCCGGCAGCCAGTGAAGTGATTTTAAAATGGGGTAACATGATCATATTTCCGACCTAATTGGAGACGAGCAGTAAGATATTTGGAAATTCCACAATAAATAGAATTACAGTAGTCCAGACGAGAAGTGATGAAAGCATGAACTGCTTTGAAAGAATGAACGTTTTCTCAGACAAAAAGGGTGAAATAAACTGGAACCTATGACAGCACTAATATCAAACTTCACACCCAGGTTTCGTACTTGACGAGAGAGGAAAGCATTAAGATTTCAGTAATCAGCATTACTGACTTTAAAAATGTCTGTAGGACCAAAGATAATCATTTCTGTCTTATCTTCATTCAAAAATAAAACTTTTTTAGTTAGCCAACCTTTTATTTCCTCTAGGAAAGCTAGAAGAGATTGTGTTGCATTATGATCATTTTGTTTAACCTGTAAGTAGATTTGAGTGTCATCAGCATAACAGTGGTAGAAGATACCATGCTTTTTGATAATGGAACCCAGAGGGAGTAAAGAGATGAAAGTGCTGTGGCACACTACAGGTAAGGCGGGCCACAGAAGAGGTAAATTTGCCCAGTTTGACAGAGAATGTTTTATCAGTTAAATGGGATTAAAATGGGAACCATTTAAGAATATTGCCTTTTAAGCCCCACAACATGATTCTAGTCTGGAGAGCAGTATGGCATGATCAACAGTATCAAACGCTGAAGTGAGATCTAAAGTAACTAAAATCACAGTATCACCTGAATCTGTAACTAATAAAATGTCATTTTTAAACTCTCAGAAGAGCAGATTCTGTGCAATGTGAAGATTTGAAACCAGACTGAAATGTTTAAAAAAATGTGTTGTTCTTAAGAAATACCTGAAGCTGGATAAGCACAATCTTTTCCATTATTTTGGAAATAAATGGTAAGATTGGTCAGAGATAATTTTAAACAGATGCATCTAGTGAAGGCTTCTTGAGCAAGGGAGGGACAGCTACAATTTTGAGGCAGTCAGGGATGGACCCTGCAAGTAGACATTTGTTCAGAAAGGACACCAGACCAGATCCTACTGAGTCTGCTAGTTGTTTGAAGTACCAAGGATGAATAATATCATGTGGGCAAAAGGAGGGTTTAAGACTGGCAGTTATTTCTATAACTGTGTGTATTGTGATAGGGTTGAAGGCATCTCATGATGCTAGTGACTGAATTTAATTTAACTGATCCTCAACGCAAGGCATTAACTGCGATCTTAAGTTAGTAATTTTGTCACCAAAAATCTCAAGAAACATTCACAAAGTACATCAGAAGGATCCAGTAATTGAGATTCGAGGGACAGTGATGTACTGGTCATATTAAAACGCTGATTAAAATCTTCATGAGGGAGAATAACGGACCAGTTCTTCAATGTGAGATGCTCTTTGAGTGAGCATAGGGAGAGACATATAAGATAATATCGGCAGGTGATCGGATGACAACTTATCCGAGACTTCTATATCAGCAATGGACAAACCATATGAAAGAACCAAGTCTAGAGAATGTCTATGAATGTGTGTGGGTTCCTTTATCCACTGGACTAGATTAAACGAGTCAATAAGGCTGAGGAACTCCTTCGCTAATGGTTTAGACTGACAGCACACATGGATGTTAAAGTCACCAATCAGTACAAAGCAGTTACATTTAGTAGTAATAAATCCCACAAATTCAGTGAATTCATGTATAAAGTCTTTCACTGAGTGTGGAGGTTGATAAACCACAGCTAGTATCACCGGTCCATTCCACTCCAGCTGTAATATCTGTGCTTCGAAGCTAGAATACCCAGTACACGATACGGCCTGGCAGAGAGACTTAAAAGTTTTTTAAAATGACCGCTAATCCACCCCCACGTCCAATAAGTCTGAGGGCATTAAAAAATATGCAGTCTACAGGATCCCGATCAGTAAAAGGACTTAAATCACCCACATTTATCCAGGTTTCAGTATTGAACATGAAGTCCAACTTGTGAGTGGAGAAGTCGTTCAGTAAAAATGTCTTGTTGACCGAGCATTGATTAAAGCCATTTTCAGAGGAGAAATGACGCTGGAGGAGTCTGAGCCTTTATCCAAGGTGCGGAGTTACTCCACCCCGACGGCTTTCAGAACTATAGCGAGCCAAGTGCGAAGCGTATCAAAGTTTCATGTGCCCACAATGAACGCAATCAATCTCAGCGAGTGCAGAATCAGTGTGGGCTCAGCCCAAGCAATAACAGCACTCATACTAAACGGGCTTAGCAGCTTGATGCGTAGGAGAGTAGGTGTGAAAGTCTGGGTCAGCAAAAAATCCTCCTCAAATGTCTGTACTTTATTAATGGCATAACCCCTTTGGGCATATTACATGTGAGCCCTCTCCAATGATGGGTTAACCTGGAGTATACATTCCCTCCCATATCGTTTGTTACATAAAGTGAAAAATTCTAAGGAGAGATGTGCTCCTGCTAGCACAAGGCACAATTTGGGATCCTTAGCCAGAACTGTGGAAACTTCATGTCTGGCCCCTGAATGAGCTCGTCTTGGGTTTTCGCAGCCTAATGAGGTGGCTACATGCCTTAAAATGCTCAAGGTGCCTTCCCAGTGCATTGCTCTGTGTGTAAAATGCTTCACTTTTTGCAAGAGTGTTTGGATGCAGGACTCACTCCATCCACCCTCACAGGGTATACCACTACTATAGCCATGGGTCATGACCTTTTGGATGGTTTGTCTACAGATAAGCACTAAATGACTTTAGTGATTACATTCTTGTGGTGAGCAAAACAACCGAGAGCCTCTCACCCTGTTACTGTCCCAATCTGGGACCTGGTGCTTGGTCTGGTCAAAAGCCATTCTCAAGTCTAGAGAGGTTATTTGCCCAAGGTTTTGGCTAACTTTAGAGCCCAAGTGGTATCTTTATATAATTTCTCCCCCCTCCATTTGAATCAGACAAGGCACAGCGACTACATGAGGGAATAATATGCTGCATAAGCTAGCCACACTCCTGATTTTTAGATATTAAAGGATTGAGAGATGTGCTCTCTTCCCTTCAGTCAAAAAATCTTGATGAAATGGCACCATGCTCTCGTTTATGTGCCCACAATAACATGCACATCAGTAGGAGCATCAAGCACCATCTGCCAATAGATTGCCATAATTTTTAAAGGCTCCAGAGATTATCACTCCTGGGAGGACTTCCCATAGCACTAGTTACTGATGCAGTCTTGTTTCCTCCTTTCAGGGAACCGAGATGTGTTAAGATGGCATTCCAGGGACCAGTTTATGGCCGGGCCCCTCTCTAACTGCCGGTGTGGAAGAAGATGTGCCACACTGTGATTTGGATCCTTGGTGAATGAACATAATCAAATGTTCAGCAACATAAGATAAGATTCTAAGACAACTACCAGACACCTCTTACAGGGCAGAAAAGGGGGACCTTCTGCCTCCACCAACTAATTTCTAAGGTTTAGGCAAGAACTGCCATAAATTCCTTCAGGACCTCCCTGATGCAGCAGCGGAAAATCACAAAGATCTATTGATACCTTTTCTTTGGAGGACTTAAATTAATATAAACTGCGAAACATCTACTCCATTTCATGCAAAGCACAGTTTATGTTAAAGTTGTTGACTGTTAACACAACAGTTCATGGGACATACCTATTAACAGATAAACGAATGCATGGACAATGACTTTTCCGTTTCTTATCATGTTTGATCTCTATCTTTTCCAGATGATGCCTTTAATAATTTGAAAGAGGTTTGGTAAAGAAATAATGCATGGGTAAAACGTTAAAGTTACTATTTTAACACTGTACTTCATGCTATGCAAATGAGTTCGACACTAGGGTGTGCAACACCGTGGCTACTTAAGACACCAGTGGCCAATCACACTCCAGGATCGGAAAGGCGCCATATTTCAATCTCCTCCTCATCAGAAAGGGATATATATGTCCCCCGGGTAGGCACACCCTGGTCCTGTGATTCCAACTCGATGGGGAAGGAGTCATTTGCAGACACACCACATCCTGAGTTTCTGACATGATGAGGAAAGAGGCTACAAGATAGTTGAGTTTAAGCTTTTGCGGGCAAAATCTTTTATATTACTGCACTCTAGCTTAAAAAGGGCCCCAGCATTAAGGGACCTTATCTGACCCTTACAGTCCCTCCAGCAGCTCAGCCCAGTCCACAAAGGACCTCTGATTTGGCAGACATTGCCTGTCCCACACGGCTCCTCAGTGACACAGTCAGCCTGGTACACGCTTCAAGGATCCTCTTGGCACAACCGAAGTTCAGCATCCTCCAGCCCAGCGTGGCAATGACTACTGGGTCACAACACTGTGCCCTTTCCACTGCACGCTACCTGCATCGCCAGTGGAAGACGTCTCTACTACCGGACTGATCACCTGACTGTGTGGAAGGTAAATATAAACGTACCAATCCTCTTTCTAGAGATCCTCCTGATAAAGCCACATGTATTGTCTGATTTCACTAGTAAATTTATACTATGGCAAACGTTATTTATCAGCCATACACATTTTTTTTTAAAAAGAATAGTTTAGAAACATGTAATCAGTGAAAATAAAATTTTAAAAACTATAATATTAAAATACTTAAATGTATATAATCAGTTGAGACATCTGAGGTTGTTACACATCATAACAACCACCAGATGGAGCCCTCTCCCGAATAAAGATAATTTCTTCACTGCTCATTTCTTGTTTACCACATGTATATATAGCCATGAAGTTCCATTTTCATTGCGAGGTATTGCCAGTTTACCCTGTCTTACTGAGCGTTTTTCCATTGACATTGTTTCTTGATTCATGTTATGACCATTACCTGTTTTTCTGGATTTACTGCTTTTTGGATTGCCCTTTGTTTGGTTTGCCAGGTTGGACTGCCTATTTGGTTTATTGGATTTATCTGCCTGCTTTACGACTACATCTCTCTGCCTGCTGTTTTGGATTGTTTGCTTGTGTCTCTTTTAATAAACTTCCTGCACATGGATCCTAACACTGCCTCCATGGCCAGTTTGTTACTGAATACTTTGTCTACCATTGATCCATTGGAAGTCTCACAGCTCCAGGCTACATTTGCACACCATTGTGATGTTTTAAAGGGTTATTAAGACCAGCTTAAAAACCTACAAGCTGCCAATGAATGTTTGACTCACTACATTCACTCACTGCCAGCTCCCTGTGCTAAACCAGTAAGTTTTGCTCTTCCTCACAAGTTTGATGGTTCTGCTGAGAAATGTCAGGGTTTTTTATGACAGTGTATAATCTATTTCTCTAACCAACCTAAATCATTTCATCAAGACGCCAAGAAATGTAACTTTATGATGTCTCTGCTTACCAGTAAAGCACTCGATTGGGCTGCCGCTGTTTGGGACAAAGATCCTCAAATCCAGATCTTGTTTGACTACTTCATTCAACAGATCCACAAAGTCTTCGAGTATCCAGTTGGTGGTCAAGATATATCTGTTAAGCTGCTTCATTTACGCCAGTGCCATCGATCTGCAGCAGACTACGCAATTCTGTTCAGGACGCTAGCAGCGCAAAGTGGGTGGAACGATGTAGCTCTGAAATTTTTTTTCCACGAGGGGCTTCACCAAGAACTCAAAGCGGAACTGACATGTAAGGGTGAGGGTTCTATTTTGTCAGAATTCATTACCATGGCTATCAAGATGGATAACCTGCTTTGAAATGCTCCACGGCCCCAGTTTCACTCCGCTTCCAAGTCTACTGTCTCAGTGCAGGCACAGGCATCCACTGAATCACCTGAAACTATGCTTTGCTATTACTGTGGTGAACCAGGACATCTCAATGCTGCATGCCCACACCATAAAATGAAGTTCCCATGAATCAAAGCTGAAAGTGAGTGCCATGAACTTTGTATCACCTATCTTTCACAGTTTTTTGATGCCTGTAGAGATCACCGTTGGTGATCATATAAAATGTTTACTGCTTTAGTGGATTTTGGGGCTGCTGTGAATCTCATAAATCAAGAGATCATACAAGAACTACGTATACCCACCATTCAAAGCATTCCGACAATTAATATCACCACAGTTGACAATGTTCCCATTGGTACTGGAATAACCCAACAGTCTGTTCCCATAACCATCAAGATTGGACTATTTCATGTGGAGAACATTTCACTATATGTTATAAACTCAAACAATCATGCTCTAATCCTAGGTCATCCTTGGCTGACCAACCACAATCCCTCTATATCCTGGAACCAGGGTGAGCTCACGCAATGATCAAGTTTCTGTCAAGAACATTGTCTCCATGTTGCTGTCTCCATGGTTTGTCTTACCACCAGCATTTAAAACCCTGATTTCCAAACAGTAACCATGATTCCCAAGGATTATGCAGAATTCAGTTAAGTTTTTAGTAAAGTCAAAGCTTCTCAACTTCCTCACTGCCCATGGGGCTGCGCCATTGAACTTCTGTCTAATACAGCTCAACCGAGAAGCAAGGCTTATCCATTGTCATGCCCCGAGACCCTAGCTATGGAAATTGCATTGAGGAAGCCCTTGCCTCCAGTTACATCAATCCCTCTATCTCTTCAGCAGCTGCAGGTTTTTCTTTGTGGAGAAAATGGATGTAGGTCTACGTCCATGTATTGACTATCGAGACCTGAATTTTGTCACCTTGAAATGCCATTACCCACTGCGACTTATCCCCTCAGCCCTTGAACAACTTTGTGAGGCTAAGATTTATACTAAGCTCAATCTAAGAAGTGCTTATAAACTCATCAGAATCTGAGAAGATGAGTGTAAAACTGCATTAATCACAACCAGGGGGCACTATGAATATCTGGTTATGCCGTTTGGACTTGCTAATGCCCACTCTGTTTTCAGAGACCTACTGAATCCATGCGTGGTGGCCTACATAGACAACATCCTCATCTACTCCCAAAACAAGGAACAACATATCCAGCATGTCAGGACAGTCCTATCAAGTCTCTAGGAACACCAGCTATTTTGTCAAGGCAGAAAAATTTGTTTCATATCTCCCATATCACATTCCTAATTTTCAATTTTAGCCACCAAGGTGTAGAAATGGATGTCTCTAAAATCACAGAAGTTACTGAATGGCCTCAACCCTCCACAATCGAAAATAACTATATTGGTTTCTGGGCTTTGCCAATTTCTTCCACCACTTCATCAGAAACTACAGTATCATTGCAGCACCACACATGTCATAGCTCAAGGGAAAACCCAACAAGTTGCCATGGAACGACGCCGCATACCAAGCCTTCGTCTCTCTCAAGTAAAGCTTCACAACCGCTCCTATACTGAAAAACCCTGACCACAATCTTCCTTTCGTCACTGAAGTAGACTCCTCTGATTGTGGGATTGAAGCAGTCCTGTCACAATGTCATGGAACCCCAGGCCAGCTTTATCCTTGTGCATTTGTCTCCAGAAATTTAAAATCTCCTGAACAAAACTATGATGTGGGAACAATGAACTACTTTCCACGAAGGCAGCTCTCGATGAGTGGCGTCACTGTTTAGAGGGGGAAGTCCACCCGTTCCAAGTTCTCACTGATCACAAGAACCTTGAATATATCAAGGCATGAGACTGAATCCACATCAAGGCCGATGGTCATTGTTCTTCATCAGGTTAAATTTTACCACCACGTACCACCCTGTCAGCAAGAACAGCAAAGCAGATGCACTTTCACACAGGCATGATCCACCCCACACACAACCTCATCTTGGATCAGTCCTACCACCATCTGTCATCATTGCTCTGATTAGTTGGGAAATCATGAAAGAAATACAATGAGCTCAACAGCACAAACCATCACCACCTGACTGCCCCCCAACCAAGCACTTTGTACCACAAGCTCTATGTCTGAGAACTATCCAATGAGTCCACACTTCATTGAGCACAGGACATCCTGGCATCCAAAGATCAATCACTCTCGTACGTAATTCCTTCTGGTGGCCATCTGTAATTTGTTATTTTACAAACTATGTGAAGTCTTGTCAAGTTTGTGCACAATATAAGGCCTCCAGGAAACTGCCCACAGGATTACTCGAACCACTGCCAATAACCCAATGACCATGGTCACACCTGTCCTTTGATTTTGTCACCAACATGCCAAACTCCAACGGATACACCACCATACTGGTAATTATCAACTGATTTTCAAAATCATGTAGACTTGTCACTCTCAAGGGTTTACCCACAGCTATGGGAACTGCTAATGCTCTGTTCCACCGAGAATTCAGAGTCTATGGATTACAAGAAGACATTGCATCCGATCGAGGTTCACGGTTCACCTTCAGTGTTTGGCAGGCATTCTGTAACCCCCAAGCCAACGGACAGATGGAACATTTAAAGAGATTGGCAGATATCTTCAGAGCGACTGTAGCTGTGAACAGGAGAAGTGGAGTGACTTCATGCCATGGGCTGAACACGCACAGAATTCCCTCACTCATACCTCTACAGTGTCAGTGGTGGATGATTGGATTAGGTGGAGCGAGAGGGTGTCCGAGCTCAATGATTTCAGGCTGACCGGCAGAGGCGCCCTAACCCCAACTATCAGCCTGGACAGAGGGTCTGGTTATCCACATGGGATCTCAAGCTGTGGCTACCCTGCAGGAAGCTCAGTCCAAATTATGTGTGTCCATTCAGAATTAATCAGAATCCATCAAATAAACCCAGTTACTTACCAATTAGAGCTACCTGCTAACTATCACATCTCTACTTTTTTATTCCATGCATCCTTGCTGAAACTGGTTCACTCGACGTCTGGCCCTGGAATCCTGAATCATGAGCCTCCGCCCACGTTGATGGAGCACCAGAGTATATTCTGGACTTCGCCCAGAACTGCTGGGCGAAGTCCTCGATGGTGTCACCGAAGAGGCCGAACTGGCAGAGGGGGGCATTGAGGAAGCGAGCCTTGTCGGTCTCATGCATCTTGACCAAGTTCAGCCACAGATGACGTTCCTGGACCACAAGCATGGCCATCTCCTGCCCGAGTGACTGCGCTGTGACCTTTGTGGCCCTGAGGGCGAGGTCGGTCACTGAGTGCAGTTCCTACAACACATCGGGATCAGGGCTACCCTCGTGCAGATCTTTGAGCGCCTTGGCCCGGTGGACTTGCAGGATGGCCATGGCGTGCAGGGCGGAAGTGGCCTGACCAGCGGTGCTGTAGGCTCTGGCAGTAAACGAAGATGTCGTCCTGCAGGCCTTGGAAGGGAGCACAGGTCAACCCCACCTGGTGGTAGGGTTTCTGGGGCATAGATGGAGCGCAACAGCCCTATCCACCTGGGGAATCGCCGTATACCCATGGGCCGCACTGCCGTCGAGGGTAGCAAGAGCGGATGAGCGAGTGGCATGATGAGTGGAGAGCGGTGCCCTCCATGTAGACGTCAGCTCATCATGAACCTTCAGGAAAAATGGGACCGGGTGTGTGCGTGGCTGTGAGCGGTCTGGTGTTCCCAGGAACCAATCATCCATCCGTGATGGCTGTGGGGAGGATGGAGGGTTCCAGTCCAGCCCCACGCTAGCGGCGGCCTGGGCAAGCATATCGGACATCTGCGTGTCAGCCTCAGCCTGGGTGTGCTGGCCCGAAGGCGGCAGCCAAGGAGAGGCAACAGCGTCAGACACCGCGCTCTCCGATGCAGCGGCGAGCTCATCCACCTCGAGCTCCAGAGGATAGGCAGACCGGCCGTGAGGCGAGCCGCTGTTGCCTCGAGAACTGACGGAAGTCAACGAGCGTACCGGGGGGGGGGGGGCATACCCGGTGGAGCTGCACCTGTTGCCGTCCCCAGATTGCCTCCAGCACCAGCCGCATCATCCTCAATCCCGTGGGAAGAAGGAGCGACACAGGGGGTGGCTGGAGTGGCGTGCTTTCTATTAAAAGCAAGCCGCGACCGCAACGTTGCCATGGTCATGCCCTCGCATTGAGAGCATGAACCATCCACAAACGCTGCCTCGGTGTGATCGCTGCCCAGACAAACGAGACAACGGCACTCTACCGCATCCAGGAACAACACAGGGGCGGAATGGCATCTTTAAAAAGACGCGTCCTGAAAAGGAAGTTCAACGCCACTGTGTATTGCTCTTTCAGAGGAAAATAATCTTTTATAGAGAAAATCACTCTTTTAAATATAACTCTTTTAGCTCTATGCACTGTCGAAGTGCCCAGGGGCAAGCTGCACTGCCGTGCAGAGAAGGATAAACCGCTGAAGTGCGCTGTAGATCCAACAGGAAGCAGAGCATCAGAGAAACAGAAGCAGGAACTGGTGTGTAACTCGCAGCTGACTGCATACACGACCATCGGCTCCGAAGGAAATTTCTGAATGAATTCGACGTATTTCCTCGCTTTTATACCCGTATGTCCGGGGCGGGTATGCAAATACTGTCTGCCAACTTCTCATTGGCCTTTTTTCATAGACCAGAGGCATATCCGGCACTCAAGAGAGACCCCTAGTGTCGCTTCTTCGACACAACGTCGAAGTGAGCGACAGATGGGGAATGTCAGTTTTCATACGATTAATCATAGAAAAAAAATCTAATATGAATCGATTATCAAAATAATTGTTAGTTGCAGCCCTAATTAACCTCTTCTTTTGATTCAAGATTATGTTTTCACACAGAGTCAGCAAAACTAGGTAAGTGATTATTATGATGTGATTTATCCACTGGTTTGTTTGCTAAGAAAGCACATGCTTGCATTAGCACTACATGTAATGACAGGACTGAGTGACTCCATTAGACATTTATAATGGATGAGATGATAGGAAGTGTTGTTATCTCAGCGATTAAATCTTTATCTGTTATGGCTGACTGCAGACACGTGATGATCTATCTGTAACACCATGGCTATGTGGCAATTCACAAACCATACTTATACTATGCATTAATGAATGCAGACACCTTCTAATTAACAAATTAACAGGACTTTGATAATTACAGGAAAAACTAATCTTAATGTTGTAATATGACATTCAAGAGAATTGTGTGCAACAATAAGACAAAAGACAACTGACATAACCTCTACCTTGTCAGCTGGGCACATTGTGGGAAACATAAGCTTACAAGGCATGCACTGATGCACATTTCATAAATACACTTGAAACAGTACACATTTTCAGTGCAAAAATGTCGCCTGTTAACTATAGGCTTAATATACAATAGACTGCCCCTTATTTACAAAAGTTAGTGCTATTTGCCTGGTGCAATTAATGTTGCATTGTTTTGATTAAAAGTGACAGTTGTGTAAATGTTTTATTGATCATGACAGCAGTAACACATCAAATGATGGAGAAGATGCACATATTTTCTTTACCTAAGCACACAGTGGAATCAAGCACACTTTCAGCATTTGAAAGAGCTGATTTTAGTGTCTGATTTACAGTGGTGGAGTGATGCTATACAGTCCCTGCAATGTATACCAGATTGAAGTAATCGGCTGCATTCTCCACAACCTAGCACTCAGAAATGTCATGGTTCGTGAGCTGTACAAATTGCATTCAGCCTTTATTTGTGATATACTTGATATAGAAAATGCCTTTGCACAGTCTGTTCTCAGTTAATTCAACCTTTATGTTAAGTATCTGGTTATGGTTAATGTACAGTAACTTACTCATCAGAGCCTGGCTGTAGGTGGCAGTATAATCCTGGGTGTCAAAACTTGTACTGTTGTCCTCCCGAGTGAGTACAGGACCTCAGGTGGGCTAGACTGTATCCGGTTATCTTGTAATTCCAGGAGATTAGATCACAGCTGGACCAGCAGGGGCATGTCAGGACAGGGCAGTTTTTGGAAAATAGAACATTCACATCTAGCTGCCTTGTCCCAAAGAAAATGTATGTAAACACCAGATACATGTGTAGAGATATGATCTGTTCCAAAAACTGATCCAAAAGCATTTTAAGGCATCATAGGAGCACTCCCTGACACGAAGGCTGACACTATATGTCAGAAAATGTGCACCCTCATTTAATTAAAGAATTTGGTAACTCCTTTAGTTCCAGAAGACAAATCATAATGCTACTCCATACAATGGCATTCCAGTGCATTGTGTGCTTCCAAATTTGTGGTAAAAGTTTGGCCTTTTATATTCCAGCATGATAGTGCCACTTAGCACAATGCAAGGTCCATAAAGAAATGGTTAACTGCATCTGGAGGAACTAGAGGTGCCTGCACAAAGCCATGAGCTGAACCCCACTGAACATTTCTGGGGTGAATTGGAATGGCAACTGTGAGCCAGGCACAACCACCCAACATCAGTGCCTGACCTCACTGATGCTCTTGTATCTGAAAGGGAGAAAATACCTGCAGCCATGTTACTACAAGCAGTATAGTGGAAAACCTTCCCAGAAGAGTGAAAACTTTTATTCCAGTTAAGGGGGAACTGAGGCCCATTGTTTTTAAGTTAAAATTTAATCAAGAAAATATTTGTCCACAAACTTTTGGCCACATAATGTGCCTTATTTTAGCCATAATGCACCATCACATGTGACCTTTACAGTGAAGATCATCACTGTGCTCTCCCAGAGAATAGTTGCCTGTGTCACCACTGCATGGGTCACCACTGCAAGTCACACAAGAGAAGTGTGCAATGGGATGCCATTGTGGAAATCTAAACGAAAGAGATTCCATGCATGCTTCAAATGTCATTCTGAATATAAATTGTTCACTAGGATTTGGAAATAAGCTATAGACAAATTAGTTTTAGAAAGTGACCTTTGTTTTTGGCATCTGTAATGTTGCTCCTAATACTGTTCAAACTACTACTCCAACAGCTCATACACATTGCTCACAACTGTTATTGCAACAAACTAGGCAAAATATCCGATAATGAAGGTCGAAATAAATCTGCTAAGTCAGATTGCAAATAACTGTGCAAGTGTCTCTTCCGAACACCCTGCGCTCGACAGCAATGCTGTTACATTTAAAACACTATCAATCTCATAAACCCAGGCCATTTGTGAGCTCGACCAATCGTTATGCAGATATGCATGCTTCCAAGCGGGGCAAAAATACAATACATTAATTGAAAGCCCAATGTCCAATAGACAATCAGTGCTCATGATGCTCTCATACACTCCCAGAGAAGCAAGGTGTCTGGGCAGGATCCAAAATGATGTGTTTCGACCTCTTGTTCCAATGATGATTGATCTTTACTTCTTTCCTTCTTTAACCATTGACTCCAATTGAAGTATGGCTTGTGCCATGCTTCCACTGATTTCTATGGACATATTCGTGTAGAAAAAAGCATGTGCAAAGAAAACACTCTTCCCTGTGTTATGAAGAAGCATCAAGCAATCAGTTGGAGTGAAATTAGTGTTGTAGAAAATTGAATAAGTTGTTATATGCTTTCTGTTTGCTCCTGTGCACTGTGAAACACATACAAGAACTCAAACTCCAAGAATGACTACATTTATTCATACTTACCATGAGCTTGGAAAGGGACTCACAATGACTGGCTAGTTTGTTGCTAGTTTGTGGTGGTTGAGACCTAGACTCCTTGTGCACTGCTCCCTCTCTGTCATACAGTATGAGCCAGTGGATACATGATCAATCATTATATTGCTAATTTACATATGCACTCTCTCATGGGCACCTCCAATTCCTTCCTATTAACCCCACTTACACATATTCTCCACTCATGTATTTACACCTCTAACTGACCACATTATTTGCTTTGCTAATGGATTTTTCTCTGGTTGATTGTAGGTAGGGGCGGACGGGGTTGGTGCTGATTTTAAGTTGTCGACCAGGGGTGTGGGGCTTTTGTGTCAACGTGTTTCACTGTCCCCTTCGAATATTGCAGCCCCCTTCATAATATTGTGGCTCACTTTGGCATACCATGGCCCCGTTTCGCATCCAGCCCAATGGGAAATGTCCCAGTACCCCTGATGGCCAGTCCACCTCTGATTGTAGGTCCAAGTGTAGAGTGAATTGTTTGGCTTGGTTAATTGATGACCTGTTGTTTTGTTGAAAGTTTGTCACTGAAATGCACACATTGTACGAAGTACCTTTTTTAAAGTTGAACAACCTCTGCCAGCCTCACCTGAAGAACAGTTTTAAATGGCTGAGGATGAAAATGTATCATTTAGAGGCTCTCCAAAAATTCAGCATGTATTTCAGCATGAGTCCCACTGTAATTCCCACTCTCAACCTCCCACTAAATTTTATATATATATATATATATATATATATATATATATATATATATATATATATATATATATATAAATACTGAGCAGCGCTTCAGTGCAACACATTCCAGTTAAAGGTCTGCAATTCCAGTTTCAACTTTCCAGTTACCCAGCCCTGATGGGACCATACAAACTGCTGGGTTTAGGCCGGGTTTGGATCTGTTTTTCCAATTAAGTCTCCAGGTTGGGTTTGCAATTAATACAAAAATAAATAGGCCTCCCTAACTTGTTTTGTGCATGCTCTCTAACTCAGTCACTAAATCAGTGCAGGACCTCTACATGTTTTAGACACCATGTCAAGTTAAAAAGTTTAAATTTCAAGTTAAAAATGTATCTTGAGACACCTGTGTATTGTTACATTCTTCTAGCTTGTTTTTAACGCAGGTGTCACAAAGATTCAACATTCTGAAGAAGTTCAGGCTGCAAAGAGGACTTCATGTGATTGTTATACTGTTACACATAATTCCAGATTGTTCCTCACACAGCAAAGTTTTAGCTCTTGATAAACGGTAAACCAGTGTTTTTCATTTTATTTTTATTTCTTCTTCTCTATTGTGTGAGTCGCTGCCGTGCCTTGAGAAAATTGTGTGTTCACTGTTACTATACTGTTACGTATATTGCATATGACACTTACATAAAATACAGCCAATTGCAAGAATTCTTGCTTGAAGAATAAATTATAAAGTGTTCCCTTTACAAAAAGCTTCACTACGATGCTGCGCTTTGCTAAGCGCTATGAGGAACGATCCTAGTCGCGAACGAGCTGTGAATATGTGTGTAACACGTCAATGAACATTGACCAAAATTTATAGCCTCGGCTGATGTAGTCATTAGACGCACCTGTGGCCAGGCTATAAATGGATGCGTCACCAGGTGTCGTTAGATCCTCTTTTTTCAGAGCGATTCTGTGTGTGTGTGTTCCACAAACCCTGTCAAAACTTTATTTCCTCTGCTAGGAATTAGAATTTGTGAGGCAGTGAAGTGAACCTTTTCTCCTTTCTCTTCTGTCTAGAAAATATATGTTTAAAAGAAAGAGAGAATGACTGAAAGCCGTAAACGATCAGTTTTGCTCTATTTGTTTGGGGGAAGAGCACGCTGCTCTCACGTTGCAGCAGTGGGGGTGCGAGCACTGTGATTTGCTTTCAGGCAAAGTGCTTCGTGCTCGCCTCGCTTGCTTCCGGGAGTCAGCACTCTCACTTAATTTGTGGGGCTCTCATATGGATCTGACTGAGGAGCGAGAGACGGGTTCATCCCTTTCCCTCGCTCTCTCTCTCCTCTTCGGTTCACGAGGACACTGAATCTCTGTAAATCCCACGCATAATAATAAAGTGGCTGCGGAATTAAGAGACAAATGCGAGCATTGCGATCTGCTTTCGGGCAAAATGTTCGCGCTCGCACTAGGCTAAATCTGTTGAAGGACCTGAGTATGGGCACCTCATTCAGGGGGCGGGGCCATCGGCCACCCAGCCCCGCCCCGGTCCTTCTAGACGGAAGGCTCTAAAACAAAACGTGGTGAATTGTGCTCCCCCTTGTAAAGACTGGGGTCCAGTTCGTCACCCTCAGCAGCCCCAATGCAAGACCTCAGGGGTGTGATTTCTAAGAAAAAGAAACACTGACGGTCTTGTACCCAGCCTTGTGGGGGTAGTTCCCCTCGGGACGGGGCGCGTGTATCATCCACTTCGGCCCTCCCGATACCCTAACGAAACCTCTTCACTCCCACCGCCTTTGGTGTTTCGGGTGATAGAGGCTTCCAACAAAGAGTTGGGTGTACCGTTGCTTCCTGCCTTGATCCAGGACGCAGAACACTCGATATCCCCTCAACAGGAAGTGTCAGAAATGATACCCATCTCAGAGAACCTGGCAGCGTGGAAACTTCTGCCTGGTATTTCTATGTGGGTTCTAGAATCAGTAGAAAGAGGCTACAGAATTCAATTTGCTCGCCATCCTCCCCGTTTCAACGGCGTGGTTCCCACGACCGTGAAACCGGGACAGGCATGTCTACTGTGGAAAGAACTGCAAAATCTCTTGGTTAAAGGGGCCATAGAACATGTTCCCCTTCCAGAGAAAGAGTCAGGCTATTACAGCAGATACTTCCTGGTTCCCAAGAAGGGGTGGGGGGTTGCGTCCGATTCTAGATCTTTGAGGCTTGAACCGCTGACTATCAAGACGATCGTGTCACAAGCTCAACATCACGTTTAGCTGGTCACCATCGATCTCATGGACGCATATCTTCATATAGAGCCACAGCACAGGACGTTCCTGAGGTTCGCTTTCGGGGGCAAAGACTTCCAGGATCGGGTTCTTCCATTTGGCCTAGCCCTTTTAACCCACACATTCAGGAAATGCATGGATGCATCACTGGCTCCTCTGCGACTCCAGGGCATCCGCATTCTGAATTTTATAGACGACTGGCTGATCCTAGTGCAGCTCCAAGAACTGGCAGTTCAGCACAGGGATATCATCTTGACGCATCTGGGGGTTATATGGAATTCGGTCTCGATGCAGGCACAATCGTCTCCCGCACGAATCGTTTCCATTCAGAACACCCTGAGCAAGGTCAGGCTAGGTCGAGGTTGCACTGCTTGTCAGTATCATTGAATACTAGGTCTCATGGCCTTGGTGTCTGCGGTGATCCCTTCGGACCTTCTGCACATGAGACCGCTTTAGCTGTGGCTAGAAGCCAGGGGGTTTTATCCAAGGGCCGGTCCCCTAAGGCAAATAAGGATTACGCGCCACGTGCTTCGTTCCCTTTCTATGTGGTTCAGACCCCGGTTCTTACCTTGGGTCACACTCTAGGTGTGTCTTGTCGTCGCAGGCTGCTAACGACAGATGCCTCCCTGACGGGCTGGGTAGCGACCTTAAGTGGTCGTCCAGCTTAAAGGGATAGGTTCGGAATGTCACAGTAACTGTCTCGAGCTGTCTCGAGCTTATTTCTTGCCCTGAAATACTTCCTCCTGAGGCTGCCATGTCTTGGTGCGGGTGGGCAATACAGCGGTAGCCTCTTACGTAAACCATCGGGGGGATTCACGTTCACGTCAGTTGAATTTCTGGCACGCTGGATCCTCCTTGGGGCCCAGGGCAGCTCCTGTCACTCAGGACAGTTTCGTCCCTGGATGCCCCTATTCTGAGGTAGTGAACAAATCTAGGGCAGAAGAGGACCTCTTTGCCTCTATGATAGCGCAATGTCTCCTCTACTTCTCCCTAAGTCACCCAGCCCCCTTGGGTCTGGACTTAAAGGCACATACATGACCCTGAATGCATCTGTATGCGTTTTTGTCCCCCGGTTTTTCTGCTCCCGGGAGTCTTGGCAAGGTTTGCCAGCAAGGGTCTTGCCTCTTACTAATGGCGCTGCGCTGGCCGAACAGGATATGTTTCTCGAATACCTCTCCTCGACGGCTCGCCTTGGTGCGATTCCGAACAGGGAGGACCTTCTCATCCCTGGCCCGAATTGTGAAACCTTTCACACTTGGCCCCTAAGGGTACCAACTGAGGTTCACAGGGCTTTATCTTGAGGCTATCGATTCCTTTTCAAGTGCTAGGGCTCCCTCCACTTGGAACTGATCTGGGTAGATTTTACAGGATTTTTCAAGAGGACCTCTTTGCCTCTGTTGATAGTGCAATGTCTCCTCTACTTCTCCCCGAGTCGCCCAGTTTCCCCCCCTAAGTTCATATTACAGAAACATCTAACTGCCAGTTTGCTTCAGTTCTGGATTTTCTGTAGAAAGAACTGTCAGCGGGCACTTGCCTCGCCACTGCCAGGTTCTATGTGGCCTCCACTGTGGTTTGCACACCTTGGTGGGCAGGGTGCCCCCTAAGAGGCATCCTTGCTAGGACCTCTTCATAGGGTAAGACCCCCTTTTTTAGACCTCTAGAGTCAGCGTTTGGTAGACTTTTGACTCTCGAGATGTTTTTTTCTTATGGCAATTACATCTCTAAGGAGACTTGGGTACCTACAGGCTCTGTCTCTTTTGCCGGGCCTGTTTAGAGTTTGCCCTAGCTATGACCAAAGGCATTCTTTGCACCCTCACCCTAACTACCTGCCCAAGGTGCCTTTCGTGACCTTTGGCCGGTTATTTTCTAAGCCTTCTGCTCCCTGCCGTTTGTAATGCTGGAGCAGCTAAGACTTCTCAGACTTCGTCCAGTCTGTACCCTTCAGACTTATGTCCACCGCATTTGCTAGTGGCGTAAAGTCAGGGCAGCAATTCTTCACTTGGAAGCCATGACTAGGGGGCGGTCACCTCCTGGCAGACTATGTCACTTTGGGTGAGGGACATTATTGCCCGGTCCTACGAGGCACGCGGTCAAGCTTCGCCAGTAGGTTTTAGGGCGCTCTCCCCCTCTAAAGCCTTGTCTAGAGGTCTCCCTCTGCAGCAAGTTTGGTCCTCTCCGCACACATTCATGAGATTTTATAGTTTGGATGTCCATGCTACTCCGGGCTCTTATGCCCTTGAGTCGACATCTCAAACTCATGCCTGAACAAGTTTGTGACGCGGCGGGCTGATCCTCTTCGTGCACATTCTCAATTTCTATGACAAATTTGTATGGGTTGGATGTTTTGCTACCCCAGACTCTTATGTACTTGGGTCGACATCTCAAGCTCATGTCTGATCAAGTTCGTAATGCGAACTTTATTGGTTAGATGCTTTGTTACTCCGGACTCTTATGTCCTTGAGTCGACATCTCAAGCTCATGTCTGAACAAGTTTGTGATGCGGCAGGTTGGTCCTCTCCGCACACATTCATCAAATTTTATAGTTTGGATGTCCATGCTACAGTCGACATCTCAAGCTCATGTCTGAACAAGTTTGTGATGCGGCAGGCTGGTCCTTTTCCGCACACATTCATCCAATTTTATGGTTTAGATGTTTATGCTACTCCGGGCTCTTATGCCCTTGAGTCGACATCTCAAGCTCATGTCTGAGACCTCTCGTGTTTTGTGAGCACACTTCACAACCGTAAGGGTCCGGACAGCCCCAGTGCGGCAGCGTGGGTATTGCATTCCCCATAGCGCTTAGCAAAGCGCAGCATCATAGTGAAGCTTTTTGTAAAGGGAACTTCTCGGGTTACATGTGTAACCCTTGTTCCCTGAAAAAAGTGGAACGAGATGCTGCGCTTCTTTGCCACACTGGGACGTCCCAGGACTGCTCTTCAAAAAGAAGTATCTGACGACACCTGGTGACACATCCATTTATAGCCTGGCCACAGGTGCGTCTAATGACTACATCAGCTGAGGCTATAAATTCTGGTCAATGTTCATTGACGTGTTACACACATATTCACAGCTTGTTCACGACTAGGATCGTAACAAAAATCAATATCTACTGTACAAATAATTCATCACCATTTCCTCAAATGATTTAATCTCTTAATGGTGTGAGAAGGAGCTCTGGGCAAGTCTAAAAACATTGTGTGATTAACACAGAAGGGTAAGAAGGGCTACCAATAAGGGGGAAGGTTAGGACTGGCTTACATGGCAGACGAGACAATATCAAGCTCAATATCAAATGCAGATTTAATATTGATTTCAATCATTGTTTTCTCTGATTGTGGATGATGAATCTCTATAGGAATCTTTATTCCTATTATATAGACTTTTAAACTGAAGAAAGAAAATAATTCTGTTTTGGAGAAACATTGGGGTAAGTAAATAATGACATAATTGTAATATTTGCGGTGACTCATTGCTTATTAGACAAAAAATAGGCTTGATTTTATTTTGTAAAAATGACCCCATACATAACATACTGCAAACATGCATTTGCAGTCACACCAAACAGTTGTTACAAGCCCCTGCTCTTTCGCTTTTGTGTTTCCTGTGTGTGGCTGCCGATGTGGGTGGAAACTCTAACCAGCTACAACTAGAGTCTTGCTTATTTAAGAGGTGCTGGCTGCACATCATGGCTGCAGCCCCAGGAAACCTGCTCTAGTGTATGGTGTTTGTTTGATGTAGTTTTTGATTAAATATTTTTTATTTTAAAAAGATGGGGAGTTTTTTCTTGTTTAGTTGAAGTAGATTATAATAGCCAGAGCAGGCAAACAAGCTGACCCGGAAGATTTGTTTCTGTGTTTTTGTTTTTCGGGACTTCATTAGTTACTTTACAGTTTAATTAAGCTAGCTCACTGTCCTTATTTTGCATACGTAAAATATATTGTTAGTTTGTCTTCATTTTTATAGGTAAATAAACTTTACCTTTTTTCTATGACCATTGAGACCATTTTTTTTAAAGGCTTAAACTTGGGTCATAACAAAATGTCAAATGCCAGCTTAGAACCCATATAGGTGGTTGCAACACTGATGTATTTGGGGCAGTACAAAAGGTGTAGAGGAAGGGTAATTTCTCTTCCAGTCATCATTTCGAACAGTGTGACTCCTGTGGAGCGGTGCAGAGTAGACCTAATGGCCATCAGCACCAGGGGGAGTTTCACATCCCAATCTCTGCCATTGCTGTTAACATACTTTTTCAGCATGTTGATAATGGTGGAAACATTCGATCTGTCCAGATGACTGAGGATGATACGGGATGTGGAAGTAGACTTGTATGTCCATGATTTCATACATGGTAGTCATGACACTTGAGGTGAAATGGGTGCCTCAATCCGAAACTGAGAGATTTAGCCCCCAACGGCTGAACACATGGTTCAGCAGCAGGACTGTGGTTGTTGTGGCTGAAGCATTCGAGCCATTTGGTGAAAGCACAGGTAGCCGTGAAGAGGTACTTGTTACCTTGTGAGGACTTGGGGACTGGACCAATCCACCTGGAGGTGGAACCATGGGAACGTGATCCCTCGGTTCTGGAGTGGGGTCCGATCCAGCGATCTGGATGGCTGTAATTGGCTACAGACCAGGCATCCTTTGACATGGGAACGGGTTTCACTGGCCATTGATGGCCAATAAATGACTTGTTGGAGGGTCTTGAGGGTGGCCTTGTTACTCCAGTGGCATCTGACAGGGGAGTTGTGAGCATGATATAGCATCACTCCCCTATGATTTGTTGGGACAACCCAGCGAGCTAGTCCCAGGTCGGTTTGGGTATAGACCAACAAACATTTTTCCAGTTTAAGATGCTGCTGGTCGTGAAGGAGACCATGTAGCTCCTCTGACTCACACGATGGGGTTTGCTACCCACTGCCGGACGGTTTGGATGCCCGTGTCTTGCTCCTTTATGGTGATCAGATCTACATTGCCAGGTCTCCATCCCAGGTGCAGAGTCTGTCGCAGTTCTTCTTGCCTTTCTTTTGCCTCCCGATGGGTGATTGCGTTTCCTGCACATTTTTGGTTAATTGGAAGGCACTCATCTTGGAACTCCCAGGTCATGCCCTGTTCTGTACTTAGCTTGGCTAGGCAGTCAGCTTTGTCATTACTATCTTTTTGGGACCGGATATTTGGGAACAACCATGAAAATTTCCAGTACACTGTCATTCCCAAGTCAGACCAGATCATCAACTTGGTGGCTTGCTGGAGCGTGATGAGTACTACTGCAATCTCCATGTAGTGGCTTGTCTTGTTGCCCAATCAGTAGCTGTTTGGTTTGTTGACATTGCGGTTGAACCAACCAAAACCGGCTCCTGCCGAGTCTGTCTTTCAAGGTGGAATGAACAGCCATTCATGTGGAGCCTTTGGGAGGCCTGTGCAGGTATTCTCATCACAGTAACAATAATTTTACGAGAGCGGTAGAGTGGTGGCAAGTAAGGATTCTTGCCTTGGTTGCCTTTCAAAGTCACAGTGTTGGCATTTCAGCCTGGCCCAAGGCCATTTTATGGTTCTGGGCATACTTGACCTCAATATCATAGCCTTGAGGTGCCATCATCCAAGGATTCTTGCCTTGGTTGCCTTTCAAAGTCACAGTGTTAGCATTTCAGCCTGGCCCAAGGCCATTTTATGGTTCTGGGCATACTTGACCTCAATGTCATAGCCTTGAGGTGCCATCATCCATGTGGCAATGCGGCTGTTGGATACCCGCTCCTCCCTGTTCAGGAAGATGACAGGTTGGTGACAAGTCTCAATGACTGTCTTCTGACCCCCAATGTAGCTACGGAAGTGTTCCACAGCCCATACGGTGACTAAGATGGCCTTCTTGCAGTCAAAGAACTTAATCTAAACAACACTAAGAGGTCAGGTTGTGTAGGTGACGACATGATTGTCTGCCTTGTTTCTGTGTCAGGGTGGCATTAAGACAGTGGGATGAGAAGCTTTCCTTGAGGTGGAACTCTTTATCTTTGACTGGGTAGGCCAGACAGGGCAAAGAGCTTGTCTTTCATCTGGCAGAAAGACTGTTCCTCCCCACTCAGATGTTTTGTCTTTACTGAGTAATTCCATGAGGGGTCTGGCTATCTCCGCATAGTCCTCGATTTACTGTCAGGAGTAGTTGCAGACACCTAGGAAGCTTCCGAGTTCTGAAAAACCTGTTGGAGCTTGGATTTTGTGGATGGCTCAGACTCACCCAGCTTGGGGTTCAATCCCATCTGCACTCACTGTTAGACCCACATACTCAACATTGGTGTGGCACCACTGGCCCTTGTCTAGTGCAAGCTTGGCTCCAGCGGTATATGACCATGTCACCTCTGGTGCACAGGGTAGCGCTGCAGATTGGTTTGCCTTGTAGTGCTTTGTGGCAGTCCACCACAATCAAGTGTGTAGGACACCACCCAGGTTGTTGTCCCTGGCTAGTGATGGAGGTAATTCTCCTATCACTGGCGGTGTCAGTTTGAAATGATGAAATGAGTTATCACCCCACATCCCTAGTGGTCATGGAATCAGATGTGTGTCAGGTTCTGAACCAATAAGTTGTTTGAGCGGTGGCTCAACTTGAGCAGGGGCATGCCGCAAACAGTCAGACTGAGTTCCCAGAAGTGGGGCAAGTGTTGGAAGAATGCCTGTTGGCCAGGTATCTAATGTCATTTAGAGATCACCAGGCAGATGGGAACACCTGCTCAGATGGGAACACCAGGTTCATGCTGGGATAGTCATATCTACCTCGCTAGCAACCTGGCATGCCTGGGGAATGGCCTGGCCGGATATCATGTGTTCTACCTCAATGGTCAGAGAATGCCTTTTGGCAAACAGAACCTCGTTGACTATTTCCAACTGAGCACCTAGTCTGGCCAGAAGGTCCACCCCCCATGAAGAACAGGGGTTGGAGTTGAGGGACTACACTCACAAAATGCTTAATCTGCCTTTTCCCAGTCCGTACGGAGAGAGCACATACACCAATCGCTTTGAGGAGACTTGTGGTGACCCTGCCAAAAGGCTGCAGTGACTTCACAGTGTGATGAACGGAGGAGGACTGTGTTGACACAAGTCAGCATATATGTCCTGGCTCATAGCTGTATTTTCTGACCAGAGCACTACAAGCGCTTCTGGTTTCACTATACAGTTAATGTGCATGCCTCCCACAATGTGGGGGCTGTACAGGTTAAAGATTGTGTTCTTCAGTGAACAAAGGAAAGACTCATGGTCATGAAATTAGTTTTGACTATCTTCCTGCAGTGGCTGTGGGCTCGCAGGTGGCATAGAATGATCAGAGACAGGGTCAGGCTCTGAAGGAGGCATGATCATTGTAGGGGTCCTCTAGACTCCTGGATGATGCTGACTTGTCCATCTGAAGCTGGCTAACTGTTTTACATTCACATTTATTCATTTGGCAGACCCTTTTATCCAAAGCGACTTACAAAAGAGGAAAACATAAGCGAATCATCTTAAGGAGACATTGGTACGAAAAGTGTTTTCTGGAACAAGTGGCCTCCGTGTGTCAACCTGAGCCCACATGTGTCCGCGATGGCAGTCAATGAGGGGAGCCAGTAAGTCCTGGCCAATTAACAGTGGTTCTGTATTAATGGGACATATGTAAATGGGGTGTTCCAGCGTCATCCCTTGAAAGCTAATATCCATCCATGTAAGCGTATTCTGAGGCTTGGATCCCCAGTACTCTGGTGTTGCCTTCATTTCCTCAGGCAGGATGCACGCTCGTCTCCCATGCCAGTTGCACATACCTTCTGATTTTCTGCATGGTGGGGTTGCTCGTTCTGCAGTGCATCTTGACGTCATATCGCACGTTCTCATGGAGGTTGTGAAAGAAGAGAGACTTGAAAGCCCATTCCTCCTGCATGCCTGGTGCGTTACGTCCTTGGAAGTATGCAGTTCTCAGGCATCTGTAATACTCGCGTGGAGACTCATGCATCTTCTGAGCAATGGCAAAAGTGCCTAGGGTAGCAGAGGCTTCGTTAGTATACAGCAAATACTCTTCACGTAGGACTTTAAACAGAGCTGAGTAGCGTTCTCGGTTACCAGTCAGTCACATTTTTTTGGACACTCCTTTTCATGGTCTTCCATATGAGTTTTTCATGCAATGAAGTGTGAGGCAAGTCAACAAGGCAGCACTCAATTTCTCTGAGATAATCATCGATGTTTGAATCTTGATTACTTGGGTCAAAGTACTCTATGTCCCTTGCGAGGGGCTCACGTTGTCGAGTGCGCAAGCCTTGGTGTTGGTATGATCGCGGGTCATCCAAGTCATCTGAAACACCATAATCATATACTATACTATAGTGTTGAGGACAACTTCCTCCTCTTCATGTTGGGGATGGAGTCCAGTTGACGTATGGGGGTGGAACCCGGGTTGTGTACAGCTCCCTGGCTAATGGGATCCTCGAGCCGCTTACACAACTCTGGTCTTGGAAGTAATTTTCCCCTCTTCGTGGTGTGGAATCAGTTGGGTTGAAATGTGATTGAAAACTGTCTGAGGGGGCAACTGTAAGGAGGGGCACCTGCATCCAACCAGCGGGCCGCTGGAGGAGCTTGAAAGGCATCTCAGAGGATGAAGTCAGAGACTGTACCACTAGGGGCAGCTCGGCTCCTAGCGTGTTTCCCTGGGTTTCTTAGGGGCACATTTCTACGTGTTGTGCTAAAGAGGGGTCCCTCTTCGATGTCAGATATTGTGCTGTGCGTTTCAGCTGCACTTACCTGATCTGACTATGCTCTTAGCAGGGCAGCCTCAGGCTGTGCAGGGTTTCATTTTCCTCCTGCATCCGGGCATTATCTTCCTGTGCCTGGACTCTCTCAGCTTGGGGGCGCCTAATTTCTTGGCGCAGACTGAGATTTTCCCTCTGCACCGCTTGGTAGCTGTTCTGCAGCTGGGCAAGCTGGGCCTGGTGCTCTGTGGTTTGCAGTTGGGTTCTGTGGTAATGAAAAAGGAACATTTGGCCCACGAGGTCTGGGATTGTGCCCTCTGGCTTCTCAATCTGGTTGTTGACATAATCAACTAATTACTGCAATGCTTCTTCACAACAACAAACATTGTAGCCATTAAGGTTATCTCTCTCCTCTACGGAGAGATGGAGGGCAACAGTAACCTTATCTTGCAGTGCTGGGTCGACTGACCTCTGAGAAACTTCAGCTCCGGCCACATGGAATGATTAGCGACTTATTTTACCTGACACTAAAAATGCTAGTGACACAGAACGCATAGGTGAGAAGCTTCGACCTGTGGCTTACGGGTTACTGTTAAGAAATGTGCACATTTCACTGTTAATGTTAATTAGGTGACTTGGCATCTAATTGAAAGCGTTAGGAGTTAAAGAACAACAACAGCAGGCTTTGAGCAGGCTATTGTAAACTTAACAACCTTTAATCCACTCTAAGAGCACTTTCACCACACTGGCTTATGCTTGACAAGTCATGTTTGAAGTCAATTGCCAAACAGAACCAAACTTTGAAGTAATCATTCAAGTTATTACTTTGGATTCTTATGCATACACACTGACAAACTATGGTGACACAGGGCATCATTAATTATCAAAGTCAATAGAATATTAATAAGGAATAATACCGCCGGGACACCACCCTGGAATCAGGGTCTAATAACAAGACAGTATGACAGTCTCAATATAGGATTGTTCTCTTAGGAAGGTTGACGTCTGGAGAACATCGACATTCAAAAGGAAAACAATGAAGGCTTGAATCTGAGCACTGAAATCTTCTGCCATCCCCTGACACAGGTGTATGCAAAGCCAACCAAAATACAACTCTTTGAAATATAGCAAAGTTTATTGATGCATTAATATCAATTAATAATCAATACAATGCAGTCAATAAACTTCTGACTTACAACTACAAACTAAAAAGGTGCATGATTAGATATGGTAACAAAATAAGCCTAACTATACGTAAGAGGAAAGGGTGTGTGTGTGTGTGTGTGTGTGTGTAAGAAGTGACACAAATAAAATGGCGGATGTGGCTCTCGTGGAGAGTACGTCACGCAAGGTTTCCGGCCGGTCAGAGAATATGGCTGCGAATGTGGGTGAGAGAAGCCGGTTAATGGCATCTGCCCATTTAACGCGTCACAACGTTACTTTGAAAGCTTTGGGACAAATCTGAGTTGTCTAAATTATCTACTAGCCAAAGTGTTAGCGGGTATGTTTGTGAGGGGTCGTGTGTGCGGTTAATACGAGACAGAGAGAACAGAGTGGTGTCACCGAAGCAGCTGTTAGTTTATCACTCGCAGTGAATGGCTTGTAAAACGTCCCACGGTCTTTGGTTCTTTAATGGATAAATTCAGTGTGTCTATCTCTACCCAGACATAAAGCTCTTACTTGAGTCGCATGAAGATGTTGATAGAATGTGTGTTCATCCGTCGTTTGGCTCTGACTCGGTTCCTCGAATCACAGGTGATGACGGGAGGCCAGTTCTTTGCTCTTTCGGCATGCGGTACGGCTGCTGACTCTCGCAGTCTGGCGGAGAAATCAGTGAAGTCGACTTGGTTGAAGAGGGAAGAGAAATCTTTCTTCACTTCTGCATGCAAACAGATGAAGACATGTATTGCTCGGCAGTCTCCTTCGGATCCGTTAGCATGTTTGTTGGAACACGGAGAAATCTGAACTCATCCAGCGAGATGGAGATTGTATGGCCACAGTTTCACGTCGTATGTTACTTCCTTGTGCAACGAGGCCATGCCAGAGAGCAGCAGAGCTGCGTCTTGACACCGCACGTAATGTCGCTGGAATGACAACCTCAGAGGTTTTCTACTCCCATGACGTCATGGTTGAGGGCGCGTTCTGCCATGTGCCTCATCCAATAGGAGTTGAGAGTTCGATCCTTCGGAATTTCACACATAGGTGTAAAGTGAGCAAGGCTTCATGGAATTTGTAGTCTGTTTTGGACTTGATTTTGATGCGTTTGTTATCAGTAAGGTTTTATGACTATATTTAGGCCTCATTTAGGCTTTACAACTGTGTGTAGGACTGCCTTTGTCTTATATCTGAATACATGAGGCTCATGTACAACACATGTAAAGCACACACACATAAAAAAATGTTTGATCAACCAATGGTTGTCTTGCTATCATGATCAGTTGTTTGTTTGTTTGTTTGTTTGTTTTTTTAAGACAAATATTGAGATTGTTTTATTCCCCAGCCCTATAACCTAGCTAATGCTGGATAAAGCCCAATAATCTCTAAATTACTAATAGCTAAATTACAGGCATTATAGGTACAGAAATATGAAATTAACCTCAATATGCTTCTTCAAATTAGGCGTAGAATTAATGCTGACATCTCGACTGGCTTGAGCAAGCTAAACTTACAAGACATGCAATTGCATCAAGCAATTGACATTTTTCATTGTGTAAAGCCCTTATAGGTGCAGCTGTGGATGTTCAGGAGTTGAACTCCTGCTTGAGGCATCCTCCACAGTCATCTTGTTGGCAATTGGCACCACTCCACCTTCAAGTTTTCTATGCATCTCCATAGCCAATCACGATGATGGACAAAATTAGAACAGGGAAGTAGCGAACACAGGCAGTGGAAAAATAGCGTAGTAAAAGTACAAGTATACAATTTTAAAATTACTTAAAAAAAAACTACAATTCCTGAGAAAAAAAATACTTAATTACAGGAACAAGTTTGTTTGTTGTAATTTGTTACTTTACACCACTGCCAATGATTACAAGGACTTTTCCTGGTGGGCCATTTGACATGAAACCAAATTAATATACATTGCAAATATAGAAATTTAGACGGATAGTGTCCCATAAAAATTTTAATTATGCCATTATTTACTCACACTAATGTTGCTTCAAACCTGAATGGCTTTCTTTCTTCCTTAAAACACAAAAGGCAATTTTAAAAAAAAGTCTTCACAGGGTTTATTTGCCATAATACAGATGAATAGTAATTCCAATCTGCTTAAAAAAAATAATTCTGTTCATGTTGTTCCAAACGCATCTGAAGTTCTTCAAAACACAAGGAAGAAATTTTGAAGGATATTTGTTCTTCAGTGTGATACAATGCCAGTGGATAGTGTTTCCGCCTTGAAGCATTAAAACATAATTATTTCCAACTAATGCTGTTAATTACAAAGGGGACCTTTAAACTTGATATATTATGAAAATATTAATTTTGCAAATGTTCACATTTGTATTATTTTGGTGACATTTTAGCTTTTAACTTATTCAAATTCCATTTATTACATCAATAAAGATGACGTCTTGAAATGGCATATATTATACTGCACATAGATTTCCGTGAGTACACTAATTCTTAGGAAAACATTTTGTGCCAGTGCATGGGGCATGGGTAGGAGTGTTTGTGCTATCTGTGGGTGTATGCGTGCAAAAACTGGGTATATTGTAAGTAAATGAAGTGGTGCAAAGTGGTGCAATTTTCCTGAGAAATAGTGTTAAGATTTTTCAGAGGCACATCTGTTTTCAGCGCAAAGTCTCAAAACAGTTTTTGAATTTGCAGTTTGGACATTCCACAAGCAGGTGGTAATGAGGTTCATGTCCAAACTAAAATATAGAGGAACATCATATGATGTCCTTGACATTTAGAGTTGTAGCCATTTTATGAACCAAAAATGTATTTGTGTTAAACATTCTAGCGGTCATGGTTTATTTATCAATTATTATGATTATTATTATGGTTACATTTATAATTTTATTCATTATTTCATTTGTATTGGTATTTTCCCACCTGTTGTCTTAAGAGTGATATTAGAGTGATAAGTCACTGCAAAAGTGGCCGGTGGTTATATATGATTTTTTTGACCACTTATATACTTATTTTTATAGTTTAAAGTGTAATTTGAATTAAGAAATATTTTTGGTTTAATTTTTTCGTGTTTCAATATAATAATTTTTTTAAAATGTCCAGTTGAAGTGAAGTGTGTGCTGACACAATCACTGTTAATACTAACCTGTATTGTGTCAGAATAAAAATTATTAATAGTACTTAAGTTCTCTATAATTTAACAGAGCCTACATTCAAGTCCTGACGAGAACCTTATTTTCCATGCGTATAAAAGGAGTGAGTCACTAGAAATATGACAAACATTCAACAAGGGTTCAGTTAATGCACAAAAGAACGCAAGTCCATATTTCTAATGTAATTAATTTCATACAACCGATTTATACTACGGACTTCTTATGAATGTGCAATCTTTGTTTATATCGCTGGTGCTTGACAGGGAATGGACTAAATAATAAGAGGCAAATGGTGCAATAACCAGAGAAGCACCTCAGAATTAAATTGTATTTGACCCTGCCCATTAGCGCTTTGCATGTGCAATTTCGCCAAAACACTCTTGTGCTGAGACTTTGCACATGGTTCCATGAAAATACCAAAACTTAATGGAGATGCCCTCTGACTTTGTGTATATGATGTATCCAGAGGCGGAGTGGCCATCGGGATAACCAGAACTTTTCCCAGTGGGCCAGCAACTAAATATGGCCATGGTTTTAATTTCCTGCAGCAAGAGGACAACAACAGCACAATTGTGAATGTGATAATGCTTAATTACAGTTGTTTCTGCACATTATAGAAAGACAGGAGAAAGTATTTTAACTTTGGAAAAAAATTACATGTTGATTCTGAACAAATCAATCTTATTATGTATATATGCTCTGAGTAGCTTCGAGTCATCTGAAGACAAGTGAGTGGGAGTGGGTGTGCGTCCAGAGCAGTCCACACACACACGACCATATACTGTACAGCAAGGCAAATAGGAGTCACTCTGCCAATTAGTCCAGATCAAAGGACATACAGTACATTTTATTGGCGGTGAATATGCAAATAATAAATGCTACATCTGGTCAGAGCCATAGCGGGCTGCACTCATGACATGTGGTGCTGATGCATCACGGGTGACAAGAGTTTGAGTCCTAGCTCATCAGGTCCTTTCCCGATCCCATTACCACTCTGCTCCACAGTCATTTCTGGTCTCTCGATTAACTCTGCCATTAAAAAGCCTACAAAAGGCCAAAAATAAATAAATAAATGGCACATCTGTCCTGCAATAACCTATGCTGTTTTAGACAGATAATTGCTTTGAGCCGCACTAGGAAGCCGTAAAAAGTCTATCCAACAATGGAATTAATTTTCACTGCTTGAGTCTTTATATCTAATAAAACATGACGATGAAAATATTTTAACGACAATGCAGTTCTTACTGAATACAAATGATGAACACAGCAGAGTATTTTGCAGAATGGAGATAGACATTGC
The DNA here is from genome assembly GCA_032164185.1 of Moxostoma hubbsi. Lineage (NCBI taxonomy): Eukaryota > Metazoa > Chordata > Actinopteri > Cypriniformes > Catostomidae > Moxostoma > Moxostoma hubbsi. The sequence goes on from JAVLUX010000024.1 coordinate 4,040,041, forward strand.
ATCCACCAACGTGATTTTAAGAAAAAGTTCAAGCATAAAATCAGTTACTAAAGTTTTCTTTTGAACGTCATTATAAAACTAGCAAAACCGAAATACTGGCATATCACAAAGCCTCTGTGAAAGAGAGTCTGGGGAGGTTTGTATTTAGTGTTGTAGGAGGGATTTATCCAACATCTGGCGGAGTTCCCTGACCCTGCAAAACCATAATCCCTCACTACATCTAACATAGTGTAATCCACTTGGGAATATACACTGCATTACAGGAGATGCTCATGTGACTGATTGGAACTGACTATGTAGGGCTGCTAGACTGTATAAAATGAACTGAGTACAAGATTATTCAAAAGAATCAAGAATTCCCACATCAGTCATAGTCTGTATTTAGAATTGAACAAATCATGCTGTCAAAATCATTCTCCACATGCAAGATAAGCTGCAAACATATAAAAATGCACACCACGTATTCGACACAAGACGCATGCATGGTAATAAACCTTGGCCTTGCACACACTACAAGACAGAAGCTTGTTGCTCTGAACATATAAAATGTGACAGTTCACCGAATCCCTCCTATAGCATGCAATACAAACGTCCCCAGACTCTCTTTCACAGAGGGTTTGTGATATGCCAGTATTTCGTTTTCACTAGTTTTATAATGACATTCAAAAGAGAACTCTAGTAATGGATTTTGAGCTTGAACATTTTCTTAACATCTCCTTTCTTAAAATTCTGACATCACTTACTCACCCTATTGTTGGTTCAAACCCATTTAACTTTATTTCTTTCATGAAACACAAAAGGCAATTTTTTTAAAGAATGTACCGGTTGCTTTTTTCCATATATTTATACAAAAGTATTAGGTAAAGGTCGAAACTATGGCTGTACGATTATGACAAAAATCATTATTGTCGATTATTGCCCTGTATATTGTAATCACGATTTCTAATGTCAATTAAAAGATTAAATTACAGTGACTTTGTAAAGTAGCTAATCGTGCGGTTCTTCTGAGTAGCAGATATCAATGCCAGATATGAGCTGCGCTCCAGTTTCTTTTAAGCATGGGTGGAAAGAGTACTGAAAAATCATACTCAAGTAGAAGTACTGTTTCTTCCCAAAAAATTTAGTGTGAGTAGTGTAAAAGTAGCTGTCCTAAAAACTACTCAAGTAAGAGTAAAAGAGTAGCTCATTTAAAAGTACTCATGAGTAGAAAGTATCGAGTACTGAGTTGCAAAACCTATGCCACATTATAATGAACACTGTATGCCAACTTTTAAAATACTTACTTATCTAATCACTTATCTATGATAAACACTACATACATATGATTCCAAAATATAAAAGGGAGACATGATAACAGAAATGAAAACATTAAAAAGTTATTTTCTATACACTGATCACCATTTTAAATAATAATTTATGAAACAATAACATTAAAATCAGTTTATGTGTAGGGTCTAAATTTCCTAAATAAGCAGTATAAGCACAATAGAGGAGGTAGAAGGAATGTGAAAAGTTGTTTGGTACTGGGGCTATAACCCAATTAAAAAGGAATAATTCGCCCAAAAATGAAAATTCTCTCATCATTTACTCACCCTCATGTCATCCTGGATGTCTATGACTTTCTTTCATCTGCAGAACACAAATGAAGATTTTTAGAAGAATATTTCAGCTCTTTTTGTCCATACAATGAAAGTGAATCGGTGCTAAAATATTGAAGCTCCACAAATCACATAAATCAGCATAAAAGTAATCTAATCCATGTGCCTCCAGTGGTTTAATCTATGTCTTCAGAAGCTATATGATAGATGTGGTGAGAAACCGATCAAGATTTAATTCCTTTTTTTATTTTTTTACTAGTAATTCTCCTCCCTGCTCAGTCAATCTCCACTTTAACTTTCACTTTCTTCTTGTATTTTTGGTTGTTTACATTCTTCATGCATATCACCACCTACTGGGCAGAGAGAAGAATTTCTAGCAAAAAGGACTTAAATATTGACATGTTTCTCACCAACACTTTGTAGGCCTACTGTCCCGTACTTTTTGCACATCAATATACTTTGGCAACCCTTCAATTACACTGATTGGACCTACAGAGCAAAAATATTCTTCTAAAAATCTTAATTTGTGTTCTTCTGAAGAAAGAAAGTCATACACATCCAAGATGGCATGAGGGTGAGTAAATGATCAGAGAATTTTCATTTTTGTGTGAATAATTTCTTTAAGTAGCACATGGGGGCCACATTGCCCTCCTTTTGAGATACAATGAGCAACATCGTTTTAGTTCTTGTATTTTTTGAGCCCAGAAATAGTTGTGTTCTAATTCTTATGCATGATGCACAATTTTCTGAAGTTTGTGACTGGTGGAATATTCTGCTGAAGTATTGCTCTGCAAATGTTGGTCTTTATAAAGGCTAAGCATAATTATAAATTATTTTATCACCTCTACTTTCCCAGTAATTTATTATACAAATTAACGGTATTATTAAAAAATGAACAATATTTAAAAAAAAAATATTATTATTAAAAATATCACTGTTTTATTATATTACATTAATTATTTTAAAGCTACTAAAGTTATTCAGCCAAAAGTAGTGAGTGGTTTTCTCATTTCCTTGTTAATGTTGCTTGATTAACAGCCTTTATGACATAGCCTACTAGACAATGCTCGATTTGGTTACACTTCAAGTCTGACATTTTGATGCAAATACGCTTTTTGTCCCACTGTTTGAGTTCACTTTAGACATAAACGACTACATTTACATTAAATCCTCACCAAAATGGGCACTGGTGGAATTATAAAGTGTATTTGCCTATTTAGGCGAGTATTAGCACTCAAACATTAACCACCTGTCAATCAAACAATGCACAGCTACAGATGTCAGGAAATAAAAAAAGTAAATCTTTGATATTTTATCTAGATTAACCAACAAATGGTGCTCTTGCTATCATGATCATTGTAATGGACACCCCTTTCTAGATGTAGAGCATTGGCAAAATATAGAAAACTACTCAAAATTTTGATCAAGGACATTTCTCTTTTTTCATCTAGATAATTTTATTGATCAGCCCTATTGATAACATTGTATTAATCTCTCACAGCAACCTAATAATCTCAGTGATAGATAGTTAAATTACAGGCTATGTTATAGACACACAGAATTCTAAGCAGAAATATTACATTTACCTCAATAGGTTTCTTCAAATTAGAGGAAGGGTTAATGCTGATATCTGGCAAGTTCAACTCATATGACACGATCATGCAATTGGGCTTTTTCACTGCGAAAACCCCTTTCAGGTGCTGCTGTGATATTCAGCTATAAACTGTGTTTTATGCATTCTCTAGAGTTGGTGCCAGATCTGCAGCTGCCATACATTTTTTTATGTGTGATTTGATTTGATGGGAGTCACAAAACTCTCCCTGGCATATTCAGGCCTCCGCTTTTAAATAATGAAAGTGAATGTACTTTTGACGGTCCAAAATGCATATTTAGGGTGCATCAAAAAAATCCTCACGTCTCCAGTCAAAGAAGGTTATTCTGAACCCAAACAATTGATTATTTTTAGAAACAGAACAATACTTATATACTTTTTAACTATAAAATGTTCACTTCCATACATCTCTGTGATGCACACTCATGAGAGGGATGACGTAAGCTTGTTGGTAAGGTCACGCGTCACGTTGAGGAGGTAGGAAGCAAGTCATTGTTTACAAGAGAAACTTGCACAGACCACAGACCAAGTGCCGTTCACAAACCAAAATGGTCCAAAACTATTTCAAAACAATATAAAATATAATAAAAAATAATAATTTCCTAATAATAATAAAAAAACATTACTCCAGTAAATAACCATCCTTTATTTCAGAGAAATGCCATTGCATTATCTACTTGTGCTTTTTCTTTAGCAGAATATATAGGCTACATGACTGTCAGGAATTCAACCCACACAAGTTGTAGTTAGTGAAACCAAGTGTGAGAGCATTTACTGAGATTCACAGGATTTACAGGGTTTACACAGTGAGATCAATGATACAGGTGATATCACAGAAGAGAAGCATCACAAACTGAAGGAGAGGTAACAGGCAAACCAACAGGGTAAACACTAAACAGATATCAATGAAGATCAAGAGCAAATACAGACAGGTAAATAAACACTGTGAGTCCTTTGTGTGAGACTTGACAGTGAAGTGGTAATGGTGAGTTAATTATGCAGGCAGTGACGAGCAAGTGAACTGAGTGCAGGTGCAGTGAATTAGAAATCGAGTGATGAGGATGGAGCGCTGAAGGAGGTGTGACAATAACAAAGTTTTCACACATATCTGAGTTCACTAGAAAAACAGCACGGGCACAGCTGTTGAATTCAGATATCGACCCTTTGTTTCTTTCAATGGTCTGAAATCCTCAGGGGTAAATGTTCACTGCACACCCTCCAATATTTGAGAGAATGTAGGGGTGTACTGAAATCCAGGTTCAGTGTGATAAGCCAGAGCTTCAATCGCTCATGATCATGTATTGGCAATTGATGAAAAGTTATTATTTTTTCTGGTGTGCTTTTTCATTGGGGTTTCTGAAGGTTGAAGCATCCACGATACACATGCCAAGCGGCCATTTTGAACAATGCACAAATACAAATAAACAGCAAAGGCAATTAAACATTTGTACAGCTCTCCTTCTCTTGTAAACAATGACGTGCTTCCTGACACCTCAACGAGATGCGTGACCTTACCAAGGAGCTCATCCCTCTCATGAGTGCACGTCAAAGATGTACGGCAGTGAACATTTGCAGTTAAAAAGTATAGAATTATTGTTTTGTTTCTAAAAATAATATATCGTTTTGATTCAGAAGAACTTTATTTGTCAACTGGAGTCGTGTGGATTATTTTGATGCACCCTATATATGCATATTGGACCATCCAAAAATTAAGTACATTCACTTGGATTGCTTAAAGGAGGAGGACTGAAATGAAATCTTAAAAATGTTAAATTCTGTTCCCTATCTGTCATTCCCTCGAAGTGGTGTCGATGTAGTGACACTAGGGGTCACTCTTGAGAGGCAGAGACACCTCTGATCTTTGATAAAAGGCCAGTGGGAATTGGTGAGTGGTATTTGCATGCCCCTCCCCTGGACATACATGTATAAAGGTGCATAGGTCAAACCGCTCATTCAGATTTTCTCTTCGGAGCTGAACGGTCGATGGTTCAAGCTGAGCAAGTGATTGCCATCCCTCACCACTGCTTGATCTTCACAGCGCATTACAGAGGCTTTCTCCCCTCTCCGCATGTGTGCATTGCAGAGATCGCCCCTGGGTGGATCAGCAGATCACCAGAGTATATTCTAAAAGAGTGTTTTCCCTCACAAGAGTATATTCTAAAAGAGTGGCACACATCGGAACGTCTTTCAAGATGTATCTTTCTAAAGATGCCCTCCCAAGACATCTTTTGAGGATACATCATGTCCTCATTGCGAGGCCATGACCATGGTAATGTTGCGATCACGGCTCGCTTTTGTAAGAAAGCAAGCCACACCAGCGGCTCCTGCCTCGCTCCTTTTACCTACGGGTATGAGGCCAGCGCGGTAAGCTCTGGGGGCAGTTTGGGGACCACAATGGGACCACCTCTGCCGGTTAAATCCCAGCGGACCTCCCATTACCCGGTACGCTTAGGTTAGGCACTCGGATGAGTGTATCGGCTCGTCCCAGTGTGAGTTCGACCCGCCTCAAATCTGCCTGCTAAGAAGAAATCTCGAAGCGCCCCTGAGATGGGCGACCCAGGGATGCGAGGATCCACTGCCTTGGAGCTGGTAATCAGATCACTCCATCCCCCAGTGGAGGGCCGGGAGGAGAATCTTTTGATTCCTTTTCATTTTGTTTTGCCAGTAGCTGCGGTACCAATACATTCAACAAAAGAGCAGTTTCCTCAGTCCCTGGGTCACATAACCGTTGTGTGCGGCCTTCACCCCGACCACCATCTTCTATCTCTCTTTGGCAGGTCCAGCACCGCGGCGGCAGTCTCCCCACCCCTGCACACAAACCTGAGGCACAAACATACTCAAACCCAGAAAGTTTTGACAAACCGTAAAACGCCTCCTCCCCCCTCCTCGACTGATCCGCCGGTGAGTATCAGGAGTCAGGTAAGTGCTTCGATGTCTCTTGACTCAGCAATGTGGCCTCCCTGGCTTTGCCCCTCCACGAGGCCCCACCCGCCGATACGTCTGACGAAAATGTTCCCCTGATGCCCCTCATCCAGAGCTTGGAAGAATGGCTTGTGCTTTCCAGCCCATGGCTGACCGGGACCGTCTGACACGGCTACGCAATTTGGTTTGCCAGGCGCCTGCCCAGGTTTGCCGGCATCCACTTCACCACGGTGAAGGGTGAGAATGCCGCCACCTTGCGTGTGGAATCGCCACACTTCTGCTGAAACATGCGATAGAGCCTGTCCATCCAGCTGAGATGAAGAGGGGGTTTTACAGCCCCTACTTCATTGTACCGAAAAAAAGGTGGTGGTTTGGAGTTGGACTCTGTATCGATGATGGTGCGCCTCACGAACGAGCTCACCCAGTTTGTGCTGACCTGTTTGAAGGCATTCAGACAGAAGACTGTGGTACCACTGAAACTATTTCAGAGGCTCCTGGGGCATATGGCATCATCGGCAGTGGCCACACAGTGGTTGATGCATATGAGACCGCTTCAGCACTGGCTCCGCACTTGAGTCCTGAGATGGGCATGGCACCGCGGGACACATCACGTGGCCATCACACCATCATGCCTCCAAGATGGGCTGGGGCGCTGTATGGAATGGGCAATAAGCCACCGGCTCCTGGATGGCCCCACGGCTACGATGACACATCAACTGCCTTGAGTTGTTGGCAATACCGCTCGCCCTGCGGAAGTTCTGGCTGTTGATCCAGGGCAAGCACGTTCGAACAGACAACACGGCGAGAGTAGCATATAACAACACCACGGCGGACACGCTGTCACAACAGGTCACCCGCAAAGGAGAGTGGAGACTCCACCCTCAGGTGGTTCAGCTAATCTGGAGTCGATACGGGTAGACACAGGTAGACCTGTTCACCTCCTGGGAATCCTCCCATTGCCCACTCTGGTATGCCCTGAACAAGGCTCCCCTGGTTGGCGAACTGCAAGCATTCTCTGTCAGTGAAATGTGCCTGGAATTCGGTCCAGGCTATTCACATGATCCTGAGACCCCGACCGAGCTATGTGACCAAGGTTCCCATGATCCCATTCAGAGACCAAGTGGGGAACCTGCAAGCGCTGCCTCAGGAGGAGACAGACCCGGTCTTAGCGTTGCTGTGTCCGGTGTGTGCTTTACTGAGCCACAGCTGCAGAGTGGTCACCGCAGTGTCTTCCTCTTGGGAGTGAACCTCTGATGGAGGGAATGAGACATTGTGTCAAATTTTCATTTTTGGGTGAACTATTCCTTTAAGGTATAGTCTGCACTGTGTGGGGGGCCAATGTTGCATACACCTGATTTCTCTTCCACAGCATGAAGGATCTTCAGCCCTTTAAGTTCGAGGTGATCCACAGACCGTGGCCGCAGATGGTTATGGCTGCCATTCTCTCCAGAAATGGGGGGGGGGGGGGGGGGGGGGGTAGGCAGGCCAGATGATGTTGCCCCAGCCTGAGTTAGTGGTAGGGGTATGTGGCATGGGGGGTGTGGTCATGTGTCGGTCTGCGGGAGAGGAAGAGTGGTAAGGCTCATCACCTGGGTCATAATTATCTAGCACCTGTCTCTCATTATAGTGATGGTGGAGGGAGACCTGATAAGGCACGCTTGAACCTGCTTTGCTGTCTCCTGTCTCCTCCATTGCCCACAAACCAAGATCCTTTTACAGCAGTGTTTTTACAATGTACATTGCTAGTAAGCATTGCAACACACAATGGATACAAAATAATTCCAAAGTGCTTTTTAATTTTGTTCTACAGTTTCTTTTCGAGTGCCAGGTGATGTTTCTTCAGAATTAATTTTAGTGTACCACCGTGAACAGAGGTGAAACGTAAAGCAAGCTTCTGGGCACCAGACTGTTTAAACCTTGTGCATTGTGATCATATGTCATTGCTGATAGGACGGAGAATTAATTTAAGTGTTTCTGATTGACCATTGCCATTTCATTGCTCAACGGACATGTCTCTGATTAGAAAACTCAACTGCTGCAAAACACGTTGTAAATTGAAAAGATTGATGGAACAGGAACAGACTTAAATTGAACGCTGTAATTGTCAGATTCATAGGCGGAAGGTGAACCAACTCCAGGGTAAGGCTAAGATGTGTGCTACCCCTAGATGCATTTAAATACATTTCCTACCACTTATAACCATGTAGTTTTAACCAAAGTGTCACCTTGCAACAACTTAAACGTCCCAGTATAAACGCTCCCATTAACTCATTTGTTATTAACGCGACTATACGTTTACAAACTGTTAATTTTAGTAAAAGCACGTATGCATGGCAGCCAATATAAATAAACATATTGCCTTACCTAATGCAGCAAAATCCTGCGTTTAGACCTGGCATCATATGCGTTGATGATGTCCTCATTGTTTAGTTTTGTGGTTATGTCACTCTCAATATGCAGCAGACTCAAGGATGAAAGTCTCTCCTGGCCCATTGTTGAACGCATCCAATTCTTTACGCGTCGCATAGCTGAAAAAGATCTCTCGCATGTTCCGGTCCCCACCGGTAATGTTAGAGCCAACTTGAAAAGTTTTTCGAAGTTTGGATAAAATCCAGTCGAGAGTGCCTCCTTAATGAAGTCAGGAGATGTGTCACGTGAGTTCAGTTTCAGTAAATTCATCTCAGTACATGCCAATGTAGGGTTGATAGAGAGGGTGGTCGCATATTTATTTAAAAGAAACTGCGCGCCTTCTGGGTCACATTTTAGCACTGCATCCACACTCTTTGCTATTCCCATGGTCTGGGTGGAAAACCGGGACTGACACTCACCCAACAGGGTATCCAAAACAGGAAAATAGAGTTGTTGGGCCCATTTCTCTTTCATGCTTTGTGTGATGTTTGTTTGATATTCTCTTTGTCCAAGGGAACTTGTGACAACAGAGGAATCCAACGTAGCAGATCTTTTCACAGTTCGCTTATGTGTGCGATCACGTTCATCTTCACTGACTGAAATGTCAAGTGAATTACAGAATGCTTCAATCTCCATCCATAATTCGTCCCAATTTTCAGTGGTCCTCATGTTCTCAAGGCCATTTATTGTAGATTCCATGACACTTGAGGCCTGAGATAGTGTTATAACCACTCCCTACTAACTCAGGTAAAGGCTACACAAAAGAAAGGGGTTCTACCTATTGAATATTGTCTATTACAAATCATACCAGACTCTTTACAAATGAGAGAACCATCTAGATTATTTAATGCTGCTTAACTACACAGTGTAAAGAAAACCCCCAAAAAGATAGTCACATGAATTAACAAAACATTGAAAAGAAAAAAAAACAATTATACGCTGACAATCATAAGCAGCTTGTTTCACTTTCAGATGGACACACTAGCAGTATTCCCATATTACTCATTCCTTCAAATACCACTCAATACCATAGACAACTTCCTTAGATAATCACATTAAAACATGACTTATCTGTTAGAGTCCAAAGGTGCATGAAAAACATAGGCCAAGTCTCTGATGGGAATGCTTAGAGAAGTCTGAGTCCAAGGAATAACAGTAGAATAAATCCAATCCCAATGGTGCATGGAAAATCAGTATCCACCTTTATCCACAGTCCTTTCAATCATTTTGCATATAACCACCTTTCTCATTCCTGCAGGCATTTTCTACAGACTCTCAACAAAAGAGGATATAAATACTCTTTAAATGTTAAACAGTATGTCAAAACATCACAAGTCAAGCAGAAAATACATTCACTTAACATTGTATACCATGCAGCAGTGGATGCCCCAAACAGTTGAATCACCATTCCCTTAGCACCTCTCCCCCTACTTCTTCTCTCCCTCTTTTAAAGAAACCATGTCCTAGCGACAACATTCTCCCCGGTGACCCCTAGTGGCCGGGAGGAAATTACACCTTGTAATAGTGGAACTGTTACAGTGTCGTGTCTTTCTTTTGTAGTGCCTTGTGTCAACATGGATCATACTGAAAACATGGTAAAACACCAGAAGACACACACAGAACGTGGCCTTCTTGAGATGGCTTAAGAGACTGGATACCTCAACAAACCTACGATAAGGGGGAACAGAGAGCTCTTGACAGCTGCTATGTTTTTCCATCGACACGCCCATCTCGTGTCGCTGAGTGCTGTCAGTTCGGCTTTAACCACAAGCTCCTTTTGGTGCTGCTGGTATGCATGGTGTGTGCCTGGTTGTGAGAAAAACACATACAGACTCTCAAGGATTTGAAAAAATGTAGATGCTGTACGATTTACCTTGCATGCATTGACCAAAACCAAATTCAATTTGTGGGCCATACAGTGAATGTATATCGCAGATGGATGGTCTTGACGGAGTTTCTGCTGAACTCCGTTTATGTGACCGGACATGACAGCCGCTCCGTCATAACTTTGAGCAACAACGGGTAAAGTGTAGATTCCACACGCATCCAGAAAGTGCTTTATGTGTCCATAAATTCCAGTAGCATCAACTCTTTCAGAACAGTCAACAAATCCTAGAAATCTTTCCTTTATCTCCAGCTTCTCTGTGTACCTCACACACACGGCCATTTGTTCCTCTTTAAAACTCCGTGCTTCGTCCACAAGAACAGTAAAAAAAACATTGTTTTCGATGCCGCGGATTATTTTATTTTTGACTAAACCAGAAGCAATTTCTAAAATTTCATTTTGTGTGTCAGGGCTCGTTAGATTGAACGGGGCCTTTAATCAAGCACAGAAAGCGTTGTCACGTCTGGCGTACCAGTCACACAGCTCCAAAAAGTTCCCACGATTTGCAGATGTTTCTCTCTCATCGTGCCCTCTCAGTGCAAGTCCTTGTTTTCCTATATAGAGCAATATGTCAACAATGGATGCTGCATATTCCCTATTGCTCTGCACTGAGGTCCTGTGAGATTCACTTAACAGTGCAGCGATGGAACCAGTAGCTTTGGTTTGCTCAAAGCAGTGCCACTGATCACTGCACTGGCGATGTGGTGCTCCGTCTGCATGTTTCTGTAACTTTGCTAATATATTCTTCCAGTCACATACTCAATTTGTAATAAAAGCAGGATCACTGTATGCACCACTAGAACTGCACTGAAACAATCTACATAGGAAGCAGAAAATCGCGTCTGCCTCTTTGCTGTATTCAATGAATGAATATGCCTTATAGTAATCGGACGAAAATGACCTGTTCTTCTTACCAAACAATGTTTTTGGGTATTCGGGCAAGTAGGGTTGTGATGGTCCAGTTTCTTAGGGTTGTGATGGTCCAAATCTACAGGTGTGCTGCTTTTATTAGTAACACACTCAAAGATCCGTTCACAAGGCCTGATGCAGCCAGACTCACCGGCTGTATCTGTTGATATCTGTGAAGACGAGTTTTCTTCTAAGTTTTTGTCCGATTTTTGCACACTTGAATTGGATGGGTAAGGGCTGTTGTTTAGATCGTTGCAGCTTGAAGTCTTTGTCTTGAAAAATGTTCTTATGTCCATTATGTCAACTAAATTGGCTGCCAGCTCAAAATTAGCCTAATAGCCTAAATCACTTTTTTTTTCTCTAAAGCACATAAACCAGCGTTTTTAGGCAAGTGCCGGATATGGGTGTCATTAACTATTTTTTAAAATGAATGAATTTGTATTTAAAGTGATCACAATTTAATAAAAACATTGTAATTTATAAATTATATTGCTTTCATTTCTTTTAAAATTGTTTATCTAAAAAAAAAAAATCCTGCATAAATGAATTATCTCTGCACGTGCACACGACATGCAATTTACATTTCCACAGACCACAGCTGAGCCAGCCCAGCCGCGCTTATAATTTGGTTTTGGAGTGGAGGAAACTGATCCTAGACCAGCAATTATGGGCAGCTTTTCTTTATAAAAGCAACTAGTAGTAGCAGGCAGGCTGCTTTTGAGGGATAAAATGTCACTCGAATTGTATATTGCTAGTCTCAAGTCTGTGGCCAGGGGAAGGCTAAGCCTAGTCCACAAATTTATAATTTTTCCGGTATAATTGCTGTCGATTGTTGCTTTTAGAACAATCAATTATTGGCAAAAACCAAGAACAACAGTTCACTAATGGTCACTCAAAAGACCTGGTCACTATGAACTGTTGTTGAAAAATGTCTGCAATTGTGTTCCATGGAAAAATTTATGGATTAGGAACAACAGAATTTTCTTTTTTTTGGGGTCAACTATTCCTTTAAAACACGAAAGGATAACAATCTTCAGTACTAGGCATTATGCAGGATTATCTGTGCACAATGCAACATGAACCAGTTATTATGTAACTGTCATTGTTTGAATAAATGGCATTATCATGACTCTGTTCATTCTCCCTTCTTGTATATAAGCAACAGAAACATGCAGAGTCCTTATTGAGAATGACATATTCTTCAGGCAGTGGGCATGTGGCGGTCACTCCGGCTTGTCTCGTTGCATCTGCGGTGTGAAATGATGAAGTGCATTTTCGGAGTGGCTGCAGGGAAGGGCAAAGTGGCTTTAAACTGTGTCCCTCAGGGTCCCTTAGAGCTGATAGTAAGATCTGTATCTACAAAACACACAGCTAAACTAATCCTGAACTCCGCAGACCACAGTCGGAGAAGCTGAAACTACAGCTTTAAACTGTAGATTGCCAAGCAACAAGATGCTCTAATTTAAAGTTGTCCAACTGCTGAACTATGAACTGCAATGTAACACTCTACACCTTTAATTGTTGGAAAAGTTAGCGTGCTACTGGAAGCTTAATACTATTTTGGCAGAGCTACTGTCATGCTGCTGAAAAATGCAGTTCAGTTAGTAGCGTAACTTTAAGTTGGCTTCTCCCCAACACTGTCAGGCTACTGCCGTAAAACAGCTTAGTCAGGCTATTCTTTTATTAATTTCATCATTATTCTGTGAATGAATAATGCATCAGTGGATTAGATAGCGTAATGTCAGCACGATAAGTGTGAATAAGACGACACACTGAGTTTGACAACTGCATTTTTATCGTTTCATGCCTCACAGAATGGTCAATTAATTTATATAAAAGAAACATATAACAGAGATATAGACATGCAGCATGATATAATAGAGATAACAGATAACAGTAGTGTAATATTGTGCAATCTTAAAACAGATATCTGTCGATTGCTTTTAAATAGAACAAAAGCTGCATGATAATGTAATTATCTGAAAGACAGAGAAGAGTGTTTTTTATTCCCTGCTTGTTATTCTTAGTTTAAATCAGCAAGTGATAAACATGAGGTTTTAGCATGTCAGTAGATTACTATCTTTACCTTTAGCATCTGCATGCCCTGCTACAAAGACAAGCTTTACCAGCATGCAATTCCCATTCTGGTCTAGGCTGGAAAACAAAATTAGATCCAAGGTTGATTTTTAGTGACTGCAACATTCAGTTACAGTACACTAAGATGAGCCACATTATGCTGACTTACAGACAAGTGGCATTACCTATTAGTAGGAGTGTAAAACTAATCTATCAAAGCAATTTTGATGCATCTATTATGGAATTTAAGAATTGATTTTCATCACTATATTAATACGTGTCTCATATTGCACAAACCTTCTCAACAAACATGGAATGGAGCATGCGAGATTAAAGGGAAAGAAAGCACACTTTGAAATAAATAAAAGAAATGGTGCTGCCAAGTTCACCCCACGAACCTACATGAGATAAAATGGATGGATGGATGGATACTGCCGAATTCATCTTTCTGTGTCATTATTCAAAACATCTAGGTTTCTTATGTAACCTCCGTTCCCTGATGGAGGGAACGAGACGTCGTGTCAAAGAAGCGACACTAGAGGTCTCTCTTGAGCGCCGAATATGCCTCTGATGCATGAAAAAAGGCCAATGAGAAGTTGGCAGACAGTATTTGCATACCCCGCCCCCGGACATACAGGTATAAAGGAGAGGAAATACTATGAGTTCAGCCGGGAGTGTCTGGCCACCTCAGTGGCTCAGCTCAGCGGCGTGGCTGGGAGGACGCGACATCTCATTCCCTCCATCAGGAAACGGAGGTTACATACATACGAAAAGCGCACTGTTTTACCTTGGCCGAGGGAAAGGGCACTGGGCGCAAGCGATTCACCCGGTCAGACCGTCAGCATGTACCAAGTTCTACTGGCTCGGACCTGAGAAAACATGAGACGAGACTGACTCAACCCTGAGTTTGTAAAACCTTGCAAAGGTATTAGTCAAAGGTATTAGGCACCCCTAGCCAGTGCCCACGAGGACGCAACACTCCTTGTTGAGTGTGCTCGGACCAGCAGGGGGGGGGGGCACGGCCTGGGTGTGGTAAGCCAAAAGGATGGCGTCCACCACCCAGTGGGAAAGCCTATGTTTGGATACAGCGTTCCCTTTCCGCTGTCCACCAAAGCAGACAAAGAGCTGCTCAGAACGCCTGAAGTCGTGCGTGCGGTCCACGTAGGTGCGTAAGGCATGTACTTGGCACAGCAATGAAAGGGCTGGGCCTGCCTCCTCCCAGGGTAGCACTTGTAGGTTCACTACCTGGTCTCTAAAGGGTGTGGTAGTAACCTTGGGAACATAGACCGGTCGCGGTCTTAGGATCACATGTGTGTTCAGACAGAACTTCAGGAAAGTGTCGCTGACAGAGTACGTTTGCAGGTCTCCGACCCTCTTGATGGAGGCGAGAACGATCAGCAGGGCCGTCTTTAGGGAGAGGGCCCTGAGTCTGGCTGATTCTAGCGTCTCGAAGGGGGATCTCTGAAGACCGGCGAGGACCACTGAGAGATCCCAGGAGGGGAACAGGCTTGGCCAGGAGAGCACTGACCTAACTGCACACCTCTTCAGTCCGGGAAGAACACCAATTTGCGAACAGTCGCCACTTTAGGGTGTAAAGTTGCCTGGTAGAAGGGGCCCTGGCTTGGTTTATCAGGTGGTAGACCAGCTAGATCTTCCGCATCCCATTCAGGGGCCAGACGTGGAGGTTCCAGAGGTCTGGGCGCGGATGCCAGAGCATGCCCCATCCCTGAGAAAGAAGGTCCTTCCTCAGGGGAATGTCCTAGGGAGGGGCTGTCGCGAGGAGTACGAGGTCCGAGAACCAGGCCCGGGTGGGCCAGTAAGGAGCCACTAGGGTGACTTGTTCCTCGTCCTCCCTGACCTTGCACAGCACCTTTGCAAGAAGGCTCACTGGGGGAAATGCGTACTTGCGCAGCCCTGAGGGCCAGCTGTGTGCCATTGCGTCTGCCCCGAGGGGAGCCTCTGTTCGGGCATACCAGAGCGGGCAGTGGGAGGTCTCTTGGGAGGCAAACAGGTCTACCTGGGCCTTTACGAACAGATCCCAAATAAGCTGTATCGCCTGGGGTTGGAGCCTCCACTCTCCACCAGGCAAGCGTTGTCGCTACCACATTGAGGTTGCCGGGGATGTGAGTGGCGCACAGCGACCGGAGTCGGTGCTGGCTCCAAAGGAGGAGACAACGTGCGAGTCGTGACATGTGGCAGGAGCATCTGCGCAGGGCAAAGAAAACTGTCAGCAATTCTAGGCAATTGATATGCCCGCAGCTGCGTGCCTGTTGCACACGGCGCCTCAACCCAATTTGGAGGCATCGGTCATGACCAGGATGCGTCGGGATACCTGCTGCAAGGGTACTCCAGCCCGAAGAAAGCAGAGGTCTGTCTAGGGTTTGAGTATTCTGTGGCAGGCGGGGGTGACTATCACATGGTGCGTGCAGCGGCACCATGCTCATCTCGGGACTTGAGGCTGAAGCCAGTGCTGAAGCGATCTCATATGCATCAACCCCAACGGTGCGACCGCCACGGAGGATGCCAGGAGCCTCTGGAAAAGTTTTAAATGAACCACTGCACCCAGCCTGAAGGAGGCGAGGAATTTCAACACTGACTGAGCATGCTCATTGGTGAGTTGCGCCGACATTGAGACCGAGTCTAACTCCATGCCAAAAAAAGAGATGCTCTGAACTGGGGTGAGCTTACTCTTTTCCCAGTTGACCTGAAGCCCCAAACGGCTGAGGTGCCTGAGCACCTGGTCTCTGTGATTGCATAATAACTCTCGGGAGTGGGCCAGGATGAGCCAGTCATTGAGGTAATTGAGTATGCGGATGCCAGCTTCTCAGAGCGGGGCAAGGGCTGCCTCTGCGACTTTGGTGAAGACACGAGGGGGCAGAGACATGCCGAAGGGGAGGACTGTTACTGATATGCCTGGCCTTCGAACGCGGACCGAAGGAAGGGTCGGTGTCGAGGCGATATTGAGACGTGGAAGTACGCGTCCTTCAGGTCTACCGCTGCGAACCAATCTAGATGCTGGACGCAAATTAAGATGTGTTTTTGTGTGAGCATTTTGAACGGTAGTTTGTGCAAAGCCTGTTGAAAACTCGCAAGTCCAAGATCAGTCGTAAGCCGCCGGCTTTCTTGGGTACAATGAAGTAAGTGCTGCAGAGACCCTTCTTCATTTTGGTTGGAGGGACAGGCTCTATCGCGTCTTTGAGTAAAAGGTTAGCGATCTCCATGCACAGGGATTTGGCATGCTCGCCGTGGACTGCGGTAAAGCGGATGCCCGTGAAGGGGGCGGAAGCCTGGTAAACTGAATTGCGTAACTGAGTCGGATGGTCCGAGCCAGCCAGTGTGACGGATTGGGAAGTGAAAGCCACGCATCCAAGCTCCGTGCTAGGGGCAACAAGGGGACGATTATTTTTGATGTACCCGGCGGGGCTTCGCAGCGGGGCGGAGCAGGTGTCACTGCGTTGGGAGGCGATGATGCATCCCGAGGCTCTGGTACCGAGAAAATACTCGAAGCACTTACCTTGCTCTGCGCACCCGGCAGGGGACAGGTTCGTGACTGAGGAGGAGGGCTGGTAGAGGCGTCCTCTGGACTCATCCGAACCGGCCAGCTGGGGAACAGTCGTGGGGCTGAGGGTCCGCATTCAGCGTGCCTGGACTGTTGAGGTGTGGTGACAGAGTGCCGTGAGAATGGCATTTGCAGGCCAGGTGACCCAGAGACAAAGGAAATAGCTTGGTTATTGAGAATGTGGGTACCGTAGCCCCGACTAGGGGGCAATGAAATAAATTAAACAAAGGATTCTCCTCCCGGCCCTCCACCAGGGAACGGAGTGGTCTGCTTACCAGCTCTGGAGCTAACGTCTTGGTCCCTGGGTTGCCCCTCTCAGGAAAGCCTGGGAGCCTTCCGGGTCCTCGAGGGGGTCCTTGCGACGGGCATCTGCTTCCTGCGGGGCGCTCGACACGTGGGCTGAGAGCTGGGCCTAGGTTGAGGTGGAGCAGCCTGGTGTTTCTTCACAGGGCCCTCGGCGAGCAGAAGTGGCATGGGCCCTGGCGGCAGGCTTGCGACAGAGCAGGATGTGAGCGATCGCCTCTGTCTTTTTCTTCACCGCGGAGAACTGCTGAGTAAAGTCCTCGACGGTGTCGCCGAAAAGGCCGAACTGCGAGACAGGGGCGTTGAGAAAGCGAGTATTGTCGGTTTCACGCATCTCGACCAAGTTCAGCCATTGATGACGTTCTTGGACCACGAGCGTGGCCATCGACTGCCCGAGTGACCATGCTGTGACCTTCGTGGCCCTGAGGGCGAGGTCGGTCACTGAGTGCAGTTCCTGCAGCACATCGGGATCAGGGATACGCACGTGCAGATCTTTAAGCGCCTTGGCCTGGTGGACTTCCAGGAGGGCCATGGTGTGCAGGGCAGAAGCGGTATGTCCGGCGGCGCTGTAGGCTTTAGCAGTCAGTGTAGACGTCGTCCTACTGGCCATGGAGGGGAGCACAGGGAAACACGCCAGGGTTTCCGGGGCACAGGGGGAGCGCAACAGCCCTATGTGGATAGGGGAATCGCCGTGTACCCATGGGCCGCTCCGCCGTTGAGGGTAGTGAGAGCGGATGAGCGGGTGGCATGACGAGTGGAGAGCGGCACCCTCCAAGTAGACATCAGCTCATCATGCAGCTGGGTGTATGCGCGGCTGTGAGCGGCGCTGTGTTCCCAGGAACCAATCATTCAGCCGCGATGGCTGTGGGGAGGACGGAGGGTTCCGGTCCAGCCCCACGCTAGCAACGGCCCGGGCAAGCATATCGGACAACTGCGCGTCCGCCTCAGCTTGGGCGTGCTGGCCCGAAGACGCAAGCCAAGGGAGTTGTCTGCGTCAGACGCTGCATTCTCTGATGCAGAGGCGAGCTCATCCACTTCTAGCTCTAGAGGATAGGCAGGCTGGCTGTGATGCGAGCCGCCGTTGCCTCGAGCACGGATGGGAGTCAACAAGCGTGCCGGGGGGCGAGTGGTCCGAGGGGGCGTACCTGGTGGAGCTGCACCCGCTGCCGTCCCCAGATTGCCTCCAGCGGCATCGTCCTCAATCCCATGGGAAGAAGGACCGATGCGGGGGGCGGCTGGAGTGGCGTGCTTTCTGTTGAAAGTGAGCCGCGACCGCAACGTTGACATGGTCATTCTCTCGCAGTGAGAGCATGAGCCATCGACAAACGCTGCCTCGGTGTGATCGCAACCCAGACACACAAGACAATGCCTGTGGCCGTCTGAAGTGGAGAGCACTCTACCGCATCCAGGAACTACACAGGGGCAGAATGGCTTCTTAATAAAAACGCGTCCTGAAAAGGACGTTCAACGCTGCTGTGTATTGCTCTTTTAGAGGGAAAAAAAAACTCTTTTACAGAGAAAATCACTCTTTTAAGAATTTAAAACTCTTTTAAGAATTAAAAATTTGCGCTGTTGAAGCGCCCAGGGGCAAACTGCACTGCCGTGCAGAGAAGGAGAAAATCCGCTGATGTGTGCCTTAGATCCAACAGCAAGCAAAGCATCAGAAGAACAGGAACAGGTGTGTAACTCGCAGCTGACTGCTGACACGACCAAGGCGCCGAAGAAAATTTCTGAATGAACTCATAGTATTTCGTCGCCTTTATACCCGTATGTCCGGGGGTGGGGTATGCAAATATTGTCCGCCAACTTCTCATTGGCCTTTTTTCATGCATCAGAGGCATATTCAGCGCTCAAGAGAGACCCCTAGTGTCGCTTCTTTGACAGTGAGCGACAGACGGGGAACTGTTTGCATCCATTTGACCAAATTAAGTTTATTGTTGTTGCCCTCTTCCCCATTAATGATATGTTAATATTGCTTTTGTATCTCCATAAAATGCTTTATTTCTCCATAAAACAGTTTAACCGTGAGCAGAACTCGACTGACTGGTGAGCACACATTGGCTGTGAACGAAAATGCTCACTTGTTAATTAATTCTCTTTAGATGTCCCTTGTACCTCATTCAGTGATTCAGTGATGCCGCCGGTAGAAGAGACACTTGCAGATTATTTCTCGCCTGGCTCGGCACATCATTAAGGAGAGCACTCGCCCCACAAAGCGTAAAGGACCACCTTATCAGGCTTATCAGGCAGGCTGGTGCTGCCCTGCACACTATGGCAGTGTTACAGGCGTACCAGGCTGATCTGTTGAAGGACTTGAGTGCGGGCACCGCGGTCGACGAAGAGGCTTTCTCTGAGCTTTGTCGAGCCACAGATCTGTCTCTCTGCGCGACCAAGCAGACGGCTCGCGTCATTGGCCACTCTATGTCTGCTTTAGTCAGCATGGAGTGACACTTATGGCTCAACGTGTCGGGCATCAGAGACAAGGACATATTTTCCTTCTCGATGCCCCGGTTTCACATTCTGGCTTATTTGGTGACGCTATGAATGTAGTTATCACTAGATTCCAGGAGGAAAAAGAGTCACGAGGAAGCCTTCGGGCAATTCCTTCCTCGCCACACTCAGGGGGAGGGGCCATCGGCCATCCAGCCCCACCCTTTCTAGAAGGGAGGCTCAAAAACAAATCGTGGCGAGTCGTGCTCCCCCTCGTAGAGACTGGGGGCCGGCGAGTCGCCCTCAGCAGCCCCCAAACTAAGACCTCAGGGCAGTCATTTCTAAGAAGAATAAACCCTGATGGTCTTGCGCCCAGCCTTGTGGGGGTAAACCCCCTCGAGTCAGGGCGCATGAAGCATTCACCTGTACCTTCCCGATACCCCCACAGAACCTCTCCACTCCTGCCGCCTCTGGTGTTTTGGGAGTTAGAGGTTTCCAGCAAAATGTTGGGTTTTCCGTTGCTTCCTGCCTTAGTCCAGGACACAGAATACTCAACATCCCCTCAACAGGAAGTGTCAAAATTTATACCCATCTCAGAGAACCAGGCAGCGTGGAAGCTACTGCCAGGTGTTTCTATGTGGGTTCTAAGAACAGTAGAAAAAGGCTACAGAATTCAATTCGATTGCCGTCCTCAGCGTTTAAATGTCGTGGTCACTACCTTAAAACCGGATCAAGCATGTCTACTGTGGAAAGAACTGCAAAATCTCTTGGTCAAAGGGGTCATAGAACATGTTCCCCTTCAAGAGATAGAGTCAGCTTACTACAGCAGATACTTCCTGGTTCCCAAGAAGGGTGGGGGGGTTGCGTCTTATTTAAGACCTTCGAGGCTTGAATTGCTCAATCAGGGCATTCAAGTTCAAGATGCTAACTGTCAAGACAGTCGTGTCTCATTATCCAACATCACGATCGATCTCATGGATGCATATTTTCATATAGAAATTCTGCCACAACACAGGAAGTTCCTGAGGTTCACTTTCGGGGGTGAAAATTCTGCCTAATTCACTAATTAATTTTAAATGGTTAGCATTTCTCACTGATGGTTTGGGGTGGTTTATAAGGGTTCCGATTTTATGTTTTTAAGAGTATTTATAATAAATTTGCCATCGCAGATGCAGTGTGGCCCTGTATAATGCTAGTTGTTGTTTCTTCATTCCTGTTGTTTGTTTTGCCAGACTATTTGCATTAAATTTGTATTTTTTTTTCTGCATTGCACATTGCATAACATTAAAGACAGTAGAAAGACAAACCTCATTATCAATAACATATGTTGTTCCAGAAATGAAAACCTGACATATACACATGCAAAATATATATAATGTTTTATAATGAATGCTTACCAAATAAGAGCTATCTCTAACAAGTTGGGCTCAGGTGCATTGAAAAAAGGAAGAAAAGGGGAATCACGTGAAGCCACTTGGCTAGTTTTAATACTCTTTGTGTCGTAAACCGATGAGTTTCGATACACCCTGATCCATAACTGTTCTAGGAAGGCAATATGTCAAAGAATTCAAAATCCTCTGGCTCTGGAGACGTTAAAAGACACTTACGTGCTCAAGCTGTTACCCCTCAGTGGCAGGCCAAAAGCCCCGGACTCAATTTGGACAGTGAACTAAAAGAAATCCACTGTGAATTTATGAATGTGTTGGCAATGCTGACTAAGGTCATTGCAGACTTGGAGGATCTTGCTGTAATACATTGATTGATCACTTCCATGGAAATTAAATTCTCTGAGTTGGTTACAAGAGCTGCGGATGTAGAGAAATCGATTATCTGGAGTCATCGAAGATGGAATTACCTTCTAACCCACTAGCGACCAAGACAGACTTGTAGTGCATTTTGGAAAAACTGGAGGATTTAGAGAATCGAAAACAATGTCTGAATTTTTTGAATTCCTGAGCATGAGGAAGGCCGAGATATGGTAAAATTTCTAGGAAATTGGTAAAAGCTGGAAATAGAGTATGCTCACAGGGTCTTGGCTCGGTGATCTGTGGAGGAAGGCAGGCCCGATCAATTCTGGCAAAATTTCTGAGATCATCCAATGAAGATCTCATGTTGCACAAGACGAGGAGTAAAGGAAGGCTTTCTTGAAAGAACCCCAGCATTTTCTTGTTCCCAGACTTTGTGAATTTGAAAAGAATACGTGAACGATTCAAGGAATGCAGAATCTCTTACATCAACGGAAGGTCGCTTTTGCTCTGATGTTTCTGGCCAAACTGAGAATAGATGCTAAGGATGGCCATAGAGAATTTACAAGCCCACAGCAAGCATTGTCCTACATAGAGACATTGGAGTAAGCCATTTGGTGATTTCCATGTTGCCGCCTAGTGGACCAACTCACTGAACTGGCTGGAATTTTTTTTTTGTGTTGTATAATTTCCTCTGGACAGGTTGTGAATGAATATGTTCATTTTGGGTGTTTCTGCCTCCTGTTGGCTGGTATTGTGCAATATTTCTTGCAGGACATTGGAGTGAGTTTGACTGCCCGAAGAACTGAATGGCCCATTTTTCTTTATTATTTGTATTTATTATTTGTGCTGGTTCCGCTAGTGGCTTTAACTTGTTTTGTGGAGGAACACACCTTCGAGGCAATTAAGTGGATGAATCTACATGTTTTTTGTGTGTAATTCTGTCTTACAAATTTTTGTATAGAAACTTGAGCGATCCGTTTCAGTTTATAAGGAATGGATGCCGGTTGCCGCTGTTGTGCGCAGGGTTAATGCGCATGTTTTTCATTTATCCGTTTCTTTTTTTTTTTTGCTGGGGGAAGTTCGGGAGTTGTTTGTTGCACTAATGGGGAATGTTGTCTTTAGAATTTAATTTTTGACACAATCTAATTTTTCTAATATGTCAAAATGTCAAATGTTAATATGAGTGGATTGTTTCTCTCGATGTGAAATGTGAATGGGTTGGGGCACCCCATAAAAAGAAGGAAGCTTATTTCTTTTCGTAAACATAAGAAATATGATATAGTGTTTCTTCAAGAAATGCATCTTTCCCCGAGGAAGCTGAACAATTTGGGAAAGTATGGAGTGGACATGTTTTCTTTAGTGCTGGCTCAAGTAAGAGCAGGGAGTCCTTAAACTGATAAGTAAACATCTACAATTCAAATGTCTCAAACAAATTAAAGATAACTTAGGAAGAGTCATTAAAGTTTCAGCAGAAATTCATGGGCAAAGGTTGATTTTTTTAATATTTACACACCTAACATTGAAGATCTGGGCTTTTTTATAGATCTTGAATGGGTGTTCAAGCCACTGACACCCCTCATGATATAATATTGGGAGGAGACTTTAAACTTTTAATGGACTCAGTCCTTGATCATAGTGAAGAAAAAGTGTGTAAGTCCCCTAGAGCAACAGTGACGCTTCACAGGATGTATAAATATATTGGTGGGGTCAGTTTCACCTACAGTCACAATCTTAGAACATATATTGTTCTCTAACCCTAACTTTCAAAATAACAATAATTAGCTCCGCCCAATAGGAAGTCAGCCATTTTGAATTTAATTCAGATAAATTTTTTAAACTGCAGTCCCTTAACTTATAAATACTACTCCTAGGGGATTCACGTGACTGTCACCAATTCAGGCAGCATTATGCCAAGACATTAAAGATGCCAAATTGTGAACAGATTTTTGATATATTGAATTGTGTTGCCATGGCGAGGTAATAAATTAATGCCAAAAAAGTGAAACAGGAAGTGTTACATCTTCTACGTTTATTGTGCTATTTAGATCAAAATTTAGATGTATGTTTGGTCTTTGGGGCTGATCACATGGATGTGGCGATTGTGGGTCACGGTCGTAGTGCCACCAACTGGCAGCATGAAGTGTGGCACTTATAACAGACTTTGAAATAGCCCTGTTGTGTTTATATTAATTGGTTAAAAATTCTTTAGAATCATTTTAAGAAACTGTTTTTGAGGGACTTGACATGCTTAAAACGTCATGAAATTTTGCACACATATCAGTTGTTAGCCATAGGGCTGGGCAAAAGTTGTGTGTGTGTGGGGTGGACTCTGTAGCACCCCCTTTAAAGTGATCACATAAGACAGCAACTGTAGCACCCCAATTTTCACCTAGAGTCACCAAACTTGGTACATATATTGTTGTCATCAAGCCGAACAGCTTTCATTACAATCATTAGTTCTGCTCAATAGGAATTTGGCCATTTTTGATTTTTTGAAAATAGCAAGCTCTGAACTTTTAAATACTCCTCCTAGAGGATTAATGTGACTAGCACCAAATTTGTGCAACATCATGCCAAGACACTGTAAATGCTAAACTGCAAATGGATTTTTGATATTTTGAACAGTGCCACCATGTAAAAGCAATACATTTATGGCAAAAAATGGGAAACAGGAAGTA
Organism: Moxostoma hubbsi; assembly: GCA_032164185.1. Taxonomy (NCBI): domain Eukaryota; kingdom Metazoa; phylum Chordata; class Actinopteri; order Cypriniformes; family Catostomidae; genus Moxostoma; species Moxostoma hubbsi. The sequence continues at coordinate 4,064,170 of JAVLUX010000024.1, forward strand.
CCAGTTCTGTATGCATTGTGAGATTTTGATGAAAATTCAGCAATGTGTTTGGTAATGGGGGCTGATCACATGGATGTGGGTATTATGGGTCACGGTCATAGTATTACCAACTGGCAGCAGGAAGTATGCCACTTTTGACAGACTTTGAAATAGCCCTCTTTTGTTTACATGAATTGCTTAAAAATTCTTTAGAATAATGTCAAGACACTACTGATGTAAAATTGTAAAGGGATATTTGATATCCTAAATAGTGTTGCCATGGCAATGCATTAATTGTTATTATTTTCTTCCAATATTTGGGTATTTTTAAGGCACTTGGGATGCTTAAAATTTCATTAAATTTTGCACACACATCAGAGTTGTTGGCTATTACAGTTGGGCAAAAGTTGCAGGGGGGGTGCACAGGGGAGTTCTGTAGTGACCTCTTGAACATGGGCGTGTAAGTGGAGCCTCTGTATCACCCCCTATTTCACCTACAGTCACCAGACCTGGTACATATATTGTTCTCATCAAGCTGGAAAACTTTTTTTTAAATACAGTCATTAGCTCCGCCCAGCAGGAAGTCGGCCATTTTTTTTTAATTGCAGGCTCTGAACTTTTAAATACTCTTCCTAGGTGATTCATGTGACAGTCACCATGTTTAGACAACATTATGCCAAGACATTGAAGATGCTAAATTGCAAACAGATATATGATAAATTGAACGGTGTTGCATGGCGAGGCAATAAATGGGAAACAGGAAGTGCCTTATAACTTCTGTGTGCATTGTGTGGTTTTGATGAAAATTCAGCTATAAGTTTCTGGGTCACGGTCATAGTGCCACCAACTGGCAACAGAGCACTTTATGGCACTTTAACAGAGTTTGAAATAGCACTCTTGTGTTTACATGAATTGCTTAAAAATTATTTAGAATAATGTCAAAAGACTGCTTATGTAAAATTTTGAAGGGATACTTCACATCTTGAAAAGTGTTGCCATGGCAACAGATCAAATGGCATGGTGTAGTATTGTATTCTGATGTATTTGACAAACGCATGTTTAATAGCGTTTATGACATGAATGTGGCTATGATAGGTCATGGACATAGGGTCTCCAGCTGACAACAATAGATGTTCAAGAGTTTTCAAAAACTTATCATAATTACACATTTATTTCATTTGCCACACACATCAATGCTGTTAACCATTACGTCTGAGCAGAAGGTAAAACATGGTGTCTTACTTTTTTACTTGAACAAATACATGTGCCCCTCATGCATTATTTTACAAAAGCCACCATGTGGAAATGGACCCATAGTGCTTGCGCCCATCAGCTATATTTATTACTGTTATTATTTTCAAGGTTTTCAGTACGTATAATGCGTAAAAAGCTTGCTGGGGCATGTGGGGGAGGGGCGGGGGTCATGTTTGTTGGCTCTGTTGTGCCCCCTGTAATATGGGCATTTAAGGAAATTTCTGAAGCACCACACTTTCCACCTACAGTCAACAAAATTGGTACATATATATAGTTCTCATCAAGCCGGAAACATTTTATCATTACGGACATTAGCTCCACCCAACACAAAGTTGGCCATTTGGATTTTTTGAATATTGCAGTCTCTGAACTTTTAATTTCTCAGTGTGGCTCTTACAACACAAAATATTTCTTTCATATTTACCCAAATTTCTTTAAAATAGTTTAGAATAATGTCAAGTGGCAAATGTTTTCTGAAATCCACCGTGTGGAAATGGACCAGTTGTGCTTGTGCCGGTCATCACTGGTTGCAGCTATATTATGGATTGAAATTCAGTTTGAAATAAATTGCATTCATGTGGCAGATGAATAAAGCATTGATTAGACCAGCGTTTTTCAAACTGGGGTCTGCAGAAAATCCTTGAATTATGAACATTGTGTTTCAACAATGTTGTAATCAAATAAACAATAAAAAACTATATAAAAAAATACTCAATCTAAAGCTTTTGACTAGCTTTTAACATATCAGAAGTTTAGAATTAGTTATTCAAAAAGCCTATATAAAAAAATGTGTAGATTCTGGAACTTAAACTGGGGAAATCAGTTTAACCTTTGGTGATAGCCACAGGGACTTCTCCGAATGGTGAATGAATATTGCTTCTAGATGACTCGGGGGGAATTACTTGTACACATGTTATTTATAGGTTGGTAGTCAGAGTGGGGACGTCTTCTAAGGTCGCTCTGAATCCTTTGGGCTCTTATGGCACATTGGAGCCTGATATGAGTGCTGTCCCACACCTGTTCACTCCTCCTGATCCAATCATCCACAGCAGGCACCTCACATTGTTCTCCAAACCAAGAGAAAATGAGTGGTTGACAGCCCAGCACACACTGCGAGTCCTGCGGAGGAATGGGTTAGAGAGTTCTGTGTATATTCCACCCAAGGGAGGCATTCACTCCAACTCTGTTGTTGATGGATGCAGTAGGACCTTAGATACCATCCAGTTTTCTAGTTCAGTCTATCTACCTGTCCATTAGCCTGTGGATGATAACCAAAAGTTATGCTGATATTGATGTTTAGTTGTTTGCAAAAGGCTTGCCATACTCTGGACGTGAACTGGATTGTCCTCTGGTAGTCCGTAGATCCTGAAAATTTGATTGAACAAGACATTAGCGGTTTCAATGACTGTTGGGATACCTTTGAGGGGAATGAGGCGACTTGACTTTGAGAATCTATCTATAATCACTAGAAAGGTTTTATATCCATTGAAGTTAGGGATGTTGGTTACAAGGTCTAACGGCAGATGGGATCAGGGTTTTTACGGTATGGGTAATGGTTCAAGAAGCCCTGCTGGAAGTTCCTTGGGAGTTTAAGACTGAGCGCATACCTGACAGGACTTTACATAGGCGGTTACATAATTGTTTAGGGTGGTCCAGCAGAAGGAGTTACGTACCAAAGAGAAAGTGTACTATGAACTCATTGGCGGGTTGTTTGTCTGTGGGTGGGCACTCAGGTTGGGCAGGGTCAGACTGATGTTCTCTTTGGATTTCCTCCATAATGTCCCAATGGATAGGGGCTATGTTGATTTTGGGTGTAAAAATGGGGTCCTGGTTCATGGTTGTGTGCATGGGGTCATACCTAGAGAGGGTGTCTGCCTTACTTGTCTTGCTGCATGGATGGTAGGTAACTGTGAAGTGGAAGTGTGTGAAGAAAAGAGACCAGCAGGCTTGTCTAGGGATCTGTCTCTTGGCACTCTTGATGTCTTCAAGGTTCTTGTGGTAACTGATTACTTGAAAGGGGTGAGCAGCAACCTCTAGCCAGTGTCTCCACTCCTCCGATGCTGTCTTAATTGATAGTAGTTCTTTATTACCAACATCATAATTTATTTTGGTAGGAGACAATTTTCTGGAGAAGAATGCACATGGATACATTTAGCCTTGTCTGCCATGCCTCTGGGACAGAACTGCTCCTATGCCACAGTCTGAAGCGTCTACTTCTACTATGAATTGTAGATCGGGGTTGGGGTGTTTGAGGATGGGGCAGTGGTAAAGCTGGTCTTGAGAGTGTTGAATGCGTTTTTTTTCTGATTTGGTCCACCGCAACCTTTTTGGTTTGCCCTTGAGAAGTGATTGGTGCTGCTACAGTGCTATGGTTCCTGATGAACCATCTGTAAAAATTAGCAAACCCCAGAAATCTTTGTATTTCCTTTACTGTGGAGTAGCGTGGCCATTCGGTGACTGACTTTACCTTGGATAAGTCCATCTCAACACCGTGGTGGCTGATGTTGTACCCCAGGAAAGTTGTACTTGTGTGAAATTTGCACTTTTCAGTCTTCACATACAAGTGGTTTATTAATAGTTGAGAGAGTACAGTTTTGACATGTTGAACATGTTGATCTTTGGTCTGGGAGTAGATCACAATGTCATCTATTTATGCGATTATGTATTGGTTTAGGACATCACGGAAAATGTGGTTGATGAAGGATTGGAACATGGCTGGTAAGTTGACCAGGCCATATGGCATAACCTGATACTCGTAGTGCCCTCTAGTGGTAAGAAAAGCTGTTTTCCATTCATCTTCTTCTCAAATCCTGATTAGGTTATATGCACTTCTTTGATCAAGCTTGGTGAAGATTCGGGCCTTGCATAATTGTTATAAAGCAGAGAGAACAAGAGGAGGTTGAAGCCTGTAATTGACAGTGATGGTGATTAGTCCTTTGTAATCAATACATGGATGGAGTCCGCCATCTTTCTTTTCGATGAAGAAGAAGCCTGAAGCTACTGGTGATGTGGATGGCCGTATGAAACCTGAAGCAATGGCCTCTTCATTATAATGTTCCATGGCTTGGGTTTGTGGGATTGAGTGGGTATACTTTGCTCTTAGAAGGTGCTGTGTTTGGTAGAAGCTCTATGGCACAGTCCTATGGTCTGTGAGGAGGTAGCTGGGTGGCTTTGACCTTGATAAAGACTTCAGACAACTCTGTGTATTCTTTGGGTATTTGAGTAGGAGTTTGTTTGTTGGGGATTTCAACACTGGTAGTCAGGTACTGGAAATTGAGTTTAGGTTTGAGACAATACTGTTGATGGTATTTAGACCATTGAATAAGTTCTCCTTGATTCCAGGAAATGAGAGGGTTGTGGATAGTTAGCCATGGGTGTCCAAGGATGATAGGATTCTTAGGAAATTTTTTTGTATGAAATAGACCAGTCAGTAGAGTTACGTCAACTGCAGTGATACTGATGGAGGGTATGCATCTTTGAACCAGTTCATGATGCATGAGGTTGACTGCTGAGTCATCTAAAGCTGTGACAGGGAGTATTTCTTTATGGTAGGACAGGGCAACTGGAAGAGTGAGACAATGATTAGAGAGTTTGAGAGGATTAAGTCCTTATTTTGGATCGTGTAGTTTTGCTCTTACGTGGTTTGCTGGGACATGAATCGCACTGATGACCTGGTTAACCGCAGTAGAAACAGTGCTTGTTTTGTAAACACTGGTGTCGCTTTTCTTCAGATACCCTGATATATCAAATCTGCATAGCTTCTGGGGATTCATTAGAGGAATAGAAGGGTGTTTCCACTGTGGGATTACTGGCTTGAGAGGTACTGGGATGCGGGCGATTGCATACACAAAGCAATGAATTGCAGTAATCTAATCTTGAAGAAATAAAAGCATGTGTAACAACTTCCGTGTGCTTAAAAGATAAACAGGGGCAAAACAGGAGGAACAGGTCCAAATCGTAAGGCAGGCAGACGTGGTCAGTGTACAGTCAAAAGTCAAAAACAGACAAACAATCCGATCAGCAAACAAAGGCAGTAGTCCAAAAAACAAGCAATAAAGTCATACACATGAAACGTCTCGGTTACTGTTGTAACCTCCATTCCCCGAGGGAGGGAACGAGATGTAGTGTCGAAGGAAGTGACACAAGGGGTCTTCTCGGACGCCGAATCGTACCTCTGAACCTGAGAAAAGGCCAATGTCAAGTTGGCAGACAGAATTTGCATGCCCCGCCCCGGACATACGGGTATAAGGGGAACCGGGGCAGCGAATGCCAGTCAGGATTTTGCACTGAGGAGCCGAAGGATGAAGCACAGCCATTTACAGTGCTAGGTCTAGTGCCGTGGCAGGAGGAACACTACGTCTTGTTCCCTCCCTCGGGGAACGGAGTTTACAACAGTAACCGAGACGTTCCCCTTCTGTCACTCTCTCGACCTAGTGTCGAAGGAAGTGACACAAGGGGTCCATATAAAAACGCCATGCACTGACCATGTGACGTGACTGTCGGAGCAGGGGCAAAGTAGGCTATTGCGTGTTAGAGGCACCTGAACCGAATGCACGTCGCCCTCCCCAACGCCCCCTCAAAGAGTTTTAGCATATCCACCTTAGGTTTTCCCGCACCCCTGGGGGAAAAAGGTATTACATGCTAGCATGGGAGCAAGCCCAACAGCCGCGGCCTTCTCTCTCACTATGTCTCTCACATAGGATGTAGAGCGGCTGGGGCCCAACCTATGTCGGGAAGGCGGTCATTCCCCGGGGGGGAGCAGGAGAGCCTGGGCGGTGCTGAGAGAAGACTCAAAGCATTAACCCTGCTCCACGCACCCGGCAGGGGGCGGCTTAGCGACTGAGGAAGAGGCCTAAGGAGGCGTCTTCAAAACTCGTCGGTGCCGGTGTGCCGGGCGCTGAGGCAGGACCGGAGGCAAGGTAGCTGTCTGGCCTGCAGATTTCCTATTCTTTCAGGAGGGGAAGACCCTGCAGAGGCCATACCCTGCCCAGTCAGGGGGAGGTAATGTATGGCAAATACACCACGAGGGTTGTGAAGCCGGACGTGGGAGATGGTGCGGTGGTAGGTCCAGCCTAATGAAGGGGGGAGTCTACAGACACGGGGCCGAGGCAGCGGGGCTGCCTGAGGGAAACGCGGGTCCGCCGAGAGGGGGACCGTACCGCGGAGAATACATCACGGGGAGTTAGCCTGAAGAGGGAACTATGCCCGTGGAGCCCGACCCCAGTACAGAGCCCTAAGACTCGTACTGGGTCTGGCCACGAGTTGCTCTGCTGAATTCGCGGGCCAGAAGGCTAGGGAGGAAAAAGCATCCATACAGCGACACTCAGTGGCTGACCTGGGATAGAAGGCACACTGGATCACATTGGTGAAGGGTGCAAGATGCAAGCGGAACACCCGGTCGGTTGTGCCGCATTACCGAGTTCTACCGGCTCGGACCTGACAAAACACTGGATGAGACCGACTCAACCCTTAGATTGTAAAATCTGGCAAAGGTATTGGGCCCAGCCCGCTGCTCTGCAGATGTCTGCTAGGGAGGTGCCATGGCTTAGTGCCCACGAGGACGCCACACTTCTAGTGGAGTGTGCTCGGACATGCAGGGGGGCGGGCACGCCCTGGGCGTGATAGGCAATAGCATCAACGACCCAGTGGGCTAGCCTCTGTTTGGAGACGGCGTTCCCTTTCCGCCATCCGCGAAAGCAGACAAAGAGCTGCTCAGAGTATCTAAAGCTCTGCGTGCGGTCCACAAAGGTACGCAAAGCACGCACCAGACACAGCAACGAAAGGGCTGGGTCTGTCTCCTCCTGAGGCAGTGCTTGCAGGTTCACGACCTGGTCCCTGAAAGGGGTCGTGGGAACCTTGGGCACGTAGCCCGGTCGGGGTCTCAGGATAACGTGAGAAAGTGCCAGACCGAACTCCAGGCAAGAGTCGCTGACAGAGAACGCTTGCAGGTCTCCTACCCTCTTGATTGAGGCTAAAGCAATCAGGAGGGCCGTCTTCAAGGAGAGGGTCTCTGAAGGCCCGAGAGGACCACTGAGAGATCCCAAGAGGGAAACAGGTTAGGCCGGGGAGGATGTAGTCTCTGGGCGTCTTTCAGGAACCTGATAATCAAGTCGTGCTTACCAAGGGACTTTCCATCTACTGCATCGTGGTGGGCTGCGATAGCAGCTACATACACCTTCAAGATGGAGGGGGACAGCCTCCCCTCCAGTCTTTCCTGCAGGAATAGAAGCACTGACCGAACTGCACATCTCTGTGGGTCTTCGGCTCGGGAAGAACACCAATTCACGAACAAACAACACTTTAGTGTGTAGAGTTGCCTGGTTGAGGGAGCTCTGGCCTGATTGGTCGTATCTACGACAGCAGGTGGTAGATTTACTAGATCTTCCGCGTCCCGTCCAGGGGCCAGACATGGAGATTCTAGAGGTCTGGGCGCGGATGCCAGAGGGTGCCCCGTCCCTGAGAAAGAAGGGCCTTCCTCAGGGGGATTTTCCAGGGAGGGGCTGTCATGAGGAGCGTGAGTTCCGAAAACCAGGTGCGGGTGGGCCAGTAAGGGGCCACCAAGGCGACCTGTTCCTCGTCCTCCCTGATCTTGCACAGCACCGATGCAAGAAGGCTCACTGGGGGAAATGCGTACTTGCGCAGCCCCCGGGGCCAGCTGTGTGCCTGAGGGGAGCGTCCGTCAGGGAATACCAGAGCGGCCAATGGGAGTTGTCCTGGGAGGCAAAGAGGTCTACTTGTGCCTTGCCGAATTGGTCCCAAATGAGCTGGACCACCTGGGGGTAGAGCCTCCACTCTCCGCTGGGTGAAAACCTGTCGCGACAGCGCGTCCACCGTCGTGTTGCGGTTGCCAGGGATATGAGTGGCGAGCAGTGACCTGAGTCGCGGCTGACTCCAGAGGAGGAGATGGCGGGCGAGTTGTGACATATGACGAGAGCGCACGCCGCCCTGGTGATTTATGTACGCTACCGTCGCGGTGCTGTCTGAGCGAATCAGAACATGCTTGCCTCGGATTAGTGGAATAAACCTCCGTAGAGCAAGAATAACAGCCATCAACTCTAAGCAATTGATGTGCCAACGCTGCCGGGGACCTTTCCAGGTGCCAGCTGCAGCGTGCCCATTGCACACGGCGCCCCAACCCAGTCGAGAGGCGTCTGTGGTTACCACGACACGTCTGGACACCAGCTGCAAGGGAACTCCGGCCCGTAGGAAGCAGAGGTCTGTCCATGGGCTTAAAGTTTGATGGCAGGCAAGGGTGATTGTCACACGATGAGTGCTGTGGCGCTGTGCCCATCTCGGGACTCGGGCCTGTAGCCAGTGCTGTAGCGGTCTCATATGCATCAACCCGAGCGGCGCGACCGCGGCTGAGGATGCCATATGCCCCAGGAGCCTCTGGAATTGTTTTAGAGGACTGCTGTGCCAGGCTTGAAGCGAGCGAGGCACCTGAGCACTGACTGGGCATGCTTGTTGGTGAGACGCGCTGTCATTGAGACCGAGTCTAACTCCATACCGAGAAAAGAGATGCTCTGAACCGGGGTGAGCTTGCTCTTTTCCCAGTTGCCCTGAAGCCCTAGACGGCTGAGGTGCCTGAGCACCTGGTCCCTGTGAGCACACAGTAACTCGAGAGTGGGCCAGAATGAGCCAGTCACCAAGATAGTGGAGTATGCGGATGCCCACTTCCCTTAGGGGGGCAAGAGCGGCCTCTGCAACCTTGGTGAAGACGCGAGGGGACAGGGACAGGCCGAAGGGGAAGACCTTGTACTGATACGTCTGGCCGTCGAACGCGAACCGTAAGAAGGGTCGGTGTCGTGGCAAAATAGAGACGTGGAAGTACGCGTCCTTCAGGTCTACTGCCGCGAACCAATCTAGCTGTCGAACCCAGGTGATAATCTGCTTCTGCGTGAGCATTTTGAACGGGAGTCTGAGCAGGGCCCGGTTGAGAACTCGCAAGTTCAACATTGGTCGCAACCCGCCACTTTTTCTGGGTACGATGAAGTAAGGGCTGTAGAGACCCTTCAGCCGAGTCGGATGGTCCTGGCCAACCAGTGCGACGGGTTGGGAAGCGATAACCACACGTCCAAACTCCGTGCGAGGGGGACTAAGGGGACGATCACATTTGACGTACCAGGCGGGGCTTCGCGGCGGGGGGGAGCAGATAATAATGCGTCGGGAGGCAAAAGAGCGTCCCGAGGCTGAGGTGCTGAGAAAAGACTCAAAGCACTTACCTTACTCCGCACACCCGGCAGGGGGTGGATTAGAGACTGAGGAAGAGGTCCCGAGAGGGCGTCTTCAAAACTCGTCAGCGCTGGCCTGCCGGGGTTGGACAGTCGCAGGCCGGAGGCGAGAGAGCTGCGTCAGAGAAACCGGGACTGGAGAGATGTAGGGCCAGGGTGCTGTGAGAACGGCACACACCGGCTGAATGACCCAGGGAGTGAGGGAATCGCTCTGTAGGTACCGCAGCCCGAAGGCGGTGCGGCAGGTGAAAACAAGGATTCTCTTCCCGGCCCTCCACCGGGAGACGGAGTGGTCTTGAAACCAAGGAGCGCTTAGGAGCATTTCTGGTCCGAGAGGGGGTCCTGGAGACGGGGGGCGTACACCGCCTGCGAGGTGCTCGACGCTGGGGCTGAGAGCTGGGCCCAGGTTGCTTTCTCATCGCAGGGGGGGACGCCCTCGGCGAGCAGGCGGGGCGCGGGCGCGCTGACTGGGTGGCGCCGCGGCATGATGTGAGAAACTGTCCCCATCTGCTTCCTCACCACCGAGAACTGCTGGGCAAAGTCGTTGATGGTGTCGCCGAAGAGGCCGAGCTGGGAGGCGGGGGCGTTGAGAAATCGTGACTTGTCAATGCCATGCATCTCGACCGTGTTCAGCCAGAGTTGGCGCTCCTGGACCACGAGTGTGGCCATCGTCCACCCGAGTGCCTGCGCCGTGACATTCGTAGCTCTGAGAGCAAGGTTGGAGCAGAGCGCAGTTACTGTAGCATATCGGGGTTGGAACTACCCAGGTGCAGATCTTTGAGTGCCTTGGCTTAGTGAATTTGCAGGAGAGCCATGGCATGCAGGGCGGAGGCAGCCTGTCCAGTGGTGCTGTAGACTTTTGAGGTCAGTGATGACGTCATTCTACGGCTCTGGAGAGTAGTACCGTTCAGTCCCGCCAGGTGGCGGTGTTCCGCCATCCAGGGTAGTGAGAGCAGACAAGCGGAGGGCGGTTCCGTCCGCGTTGGCTCGTCATGCACTTCCGGGGACGACGGAACCGGGGGGGGGGGGGGGGCGTGGCTATAAGCGGCGCCGTGACCTGAGGAACCGATCGAGTAGCCGAGAGGGTGGGGCGGAGATCTCCAGTCCAGCCTCGAGCTCGCGGCGGCCCGGGAAAGCACAGCGGACATCTGCAAATCAGCCTCAGACTGGGCGAGCAAACCCGGAGGTGGCAGCCCAGGCGAGCCATCAGCATCAGACACTGCTGTGACGTTCTCCGATGCAGCGGCGATGTCATCATCCAATTCCGGGAGCTCAAGGGAAAATGCCGGCTGGCCGAGAAGCGAGTCGCACTCTTCCCGAGCTCGGACGGAAGCAAACAAGCGTGCTGGGGGGTGGGTGGTTCGTGGGGATTTACCCGGCGAAACCGAGCCTGTGGTCATCCCCAAATCGCCTTCATCGCCAGCCCCCCACTCATTTTTTAGTGAACTATCCCTGGGATAAATGGGATTTTTACACTTCCAGAACCCTGTCCTTTTGCTCTATAGTGCTCTTGGTGGTCCAAATGAGAATGCAAGTGTACTGTGGTGTGCAACCAAAGTCTCTTCAGAATGTATTTTACAGAGCTAAGCATTGCAACTGAGCATGCAGTAAAACAATTGCTTTCCTTTGTTATACATAGCACATTTAATCAAATACATAAAACCCAGTGTTATTGTTTTCAAACTCATGTTGTTGAAGTCCTTTCAGTCTTCCACCATACACTGAAATATTTGCTGCTTCTGCAGTTCAACAGCATGAGATAACTGAAAGCCTGTTGGATACAGAGAAAGCACTGCACAGATTTACAGATGCACGCTCCATGCAGTTGATTAATAATGTGATTGGGCAAAAGAATAACGTGATACAGAGCAGACGCATTGCACACATGGCTTTGTTAATGGACCTCTCTCCACTAATCAAGGTCTTGTTTGGCAGTGGTTATTGTCAGCCTAATTCAGATGCCATAATTTAACAGCATTGCCATTAAACATAGACTATCTTCATGGGGATAAGCATGCTACAATACATTATTAATAACTGTTAGGGGCTGTGTTTCAAAGGCACATATTTGTTAAACATAGGTAAGTCCAGTACATTTAAGTTTTTCATAGTGGAAACACAGGCCGTACTAAGCCACAACTGTATTATGGTACTGGAAAAACAAACTTTTATTTGGAATGGTGAGTTTGCAAGAGACCTCAGATAGTATAGTGTCTTTTTTAAGGTAGTATAGTGATGCTTGCCTTCGCAAACACCACTATTTAAGTATTTGTTAAGCTTTATAAGTCACTTGACATTATTGAGATACAGTGACTTTTTTACACTTACTGTAAGTTAGTTTAAATCTGATATAGATTTAATGATTAAATTTCCATATTCAAAGGTTTTTATGTAATCAGCATTTTTTACTGTTTTCAATAATTGAAAAAGGCAACAGCTTCAGTCAACACAATCTCTCCCTTTTATTCTATCTCTTTGAAAGAAACCCTGGGGTCTGAGAGAGAGAGGTATTGAGGTTTGTTAGAGCCACTGAACACACAAACAGGAATAAAATGAAGCCATCTAAAGAATTTTCATTGGAAAGTCTTGTATGAGATTGGAGGTAAGGGAACGCAGGCAGAAAGTGCAGTAGTTATTTCTTCTCACCTTCAGTGAGGCAGAAGACAGCTCTGATTTTCATCGCATCTGAGAAGTATTCTAAGAAATTCCTCTTCAAAGGCTTTGAGTTCATGCATTTACCCGAGGACACGAAGTATATATCACTCCTGTACTGCACGATACCACATTTAGCATTACAAATTATTCTCTGGAATTGGTGTATGAATAATGTTTTCCAATTTTATATCAGGCTGTATAATATATATATATATATATAATGTAATTTTGAGTAGAAAATTAACTTCAGACTGCACAAAACAAGAAGTTACCGAAATATTTACATAAAAAAATGGTGTAAATAATCTTGAAACCATGCAAGCTCTTTAACTATTCAAGCCCAGTTTATGTTTGGAACACCAGCTTCAAAAACTTAAGCAAGATTTTATTTTTTTAATTACCAGTAACATTTACACAAATAAGAAAATTAATATGACAAGTTTTTTTTACTTTAGGATTGATACATTATGACACATTGTAAAGATAACAAACAATCATAAATAATATTTACTTATAAGCTAGTGCATTCATTTTTACAAGTTAAGGTAAGGGTAAGGTAAAAAGTGTATATGAATTTATTTATTCTGTGGCATACAAAAGGAGAAATATTTAAGAATATTATGGCTTCTCTTTTCCATATAATGAAAGTGAATGTGAATGTATGCTCTCAAGCTATAAATTGTCAATTAGTGAATGACATTTGATTTCAAAGATATCAAACCCAGTGTGACCAAAGTGGGCATATTTGATTCACAGGGAATAACAGAACATTATAGAACATATAGAACATTATAGAACATTATATAAAACTATTGTATGTCTTCAGAAGATTTCAAATATAGTTCACAATCATATGGACTTCTTTTATGTTGCTCTTTGGTTTTGTTTTTTTTTTTGTATCTCAGCAGGCCCTTTCACTTTGATTGTGTGGAAAAGAGAGTTCACGTGGGTTTGGAATGGCATGAGAGTGAGTAATTCATCACAGAACTATTCCTTTAAGACACTAGGAAATAGTTCTTACCACCACAGATTCAGCATCTTACTTTTATACAGTCCGAGCCTTCATTGCTAGTTTAAAAACATCACTTTTTGAACTAGCAACAGAGGATAGCGAGACTTGTGCTGCTTTACTGGAGTAGTTGATTGAGTAACAAGTTTGTGCATGTACGTGTATGTGAGAGTTTGTGTGTGAGTTTTTGTTTGAGGGATCAAAAGAGAGAAGCTCAGAAACTGAGAGAGAGAGATCGCCTATGGGATTAACTTTATTTGTTTCCCACAGATATTTCTGATAATATATAATCTGTTGTATTGATCAAGTGTATCTTGTATTCATACTGCTTAAGCCTCCATTGCTAGTTCGAAAATGTCACTTTAGAACTAGCAATGGAGGATGCGCTTCTTTTTGGCATTGGAGTCAAAAGGTTGTGTGTGTGTGTGTGTGTGTGTGTGTGTGTGCAAGCAAAACAGAGGGGAAAGGGTAGCACGGTGCTTTCCTGAATTGCTGAGTAGGGAGAGTACATTGAAACATTAAAAGTTATTTTGGCTAATAGAAACTGTTCGCAGGGGTGCAGCTCTATTTGTTGGTCACAACTCAAGTCTCAATGTGTGTGTGTGTGTGTGCACGTGCGTATTTGTGTGAGCGTGTGTAATCTGGGGGAGACAAGGGAGAGCGAGGGCTCTTTTTAACCGAAATTTAAATAAATGTAGGATATTTCAAAAATTATTTGATGTTCTTAACCAATTTACTTTAACCAATGTCTTTGATTTAATTGGTTATTTTGTTGTGATAGCCTGTAGGGCTCTTTGAAATAACTGAAATAATTAGGTGAAGTGAAATGGAACATTTGTTGTGCAATGTTATGCAGTCAAGACCTGGAACTACTTCATAGCTGTGCGTTTACTTGAAAAATAATTGCACACCTTAGAATGTCCGTGAACCAATCAGAATCAAGCATTCAACAGACCTGTGGTATATGTTTATTTGTATGTGCGTAGGATGTATCTGCGCTCTATTTACATCAGAGAGCAGTATAATCCCTTTAGGGATACTGTCACATGGAACTAATGTCATGGAGAACTATTGCATTCCTCAAATCAGTTTGAAAACCTTCTGATTCACCACTGGAGAAGCAATTCACTTTCGCTAAAAGATTGAAATATGTTGTGAACTTTTCACAAAACAAAAGTCACATAAGTACCTGAAGTACCTGCAGATGCACTTATTTTTGTAACCAGAGATGGTCTACAGAGATTATATTTATCTACATCCATTGGAATCCAAACCTGCAAATGCATCATATAGTTTGCCAGTGATGAAGAAGGTCTTTACTAATTTCAACACATGTGCATCTTGTGAACAAATACTGCAGGTAAAGACATTTTCCAACCAAAATAGTAACAAAACACTTAGTAGCCTACACGAAAACAAGTCAGAAAGTACCATGGCATTATGATATATGAATATGGTAATCATACTTTATAGAAAAAGTACAATGGTGGTACCTTGGTATTCTTTGAAGAACCATATCAATACAGATAGTTACATACATATGGTAGTTGTATGTCAAAGTACCATAGTGTTGCAATCTTATACCATCAGATATTGGAGTTCTATTGTCCAAATGTGCTAACACACACAAGAAACTTGGCCTCTAAACAGAAGTCTCCAGTACTTACAGCAATACAACAACAAGACACAATTATATGTATGTAGAATTGTTATATACAGTAATGTGCAAAGGAAATTATGTGCAGAGGTATAGGTTTGTACACAAAATAAAATAAATATGAAAAATAAAATAAAAAATATAATTACAATTTATATAGCACTATACTGTACTTGTAAGCAAAACACAATACTATACCATAACTTCAATAAAAATCATGTGAATACATTTTTAAGATGCTTTGTCTGACCGTATGCTCAGTGAATCTGGTTGAAAAAAAAAGTAGTTTAAATGTAGCAAGCTAATTTTGGTGTGTAGCTTGTAGTGTAATTTGCTACTTTCTCTGAAGTGTAGCAAAGTAGTTGGTTGCTTAGCTTGCTACATTTTGTAAGGTTTATAAAGGTAAGGTATATAATTCCACCATCAAAACTATAAAACTGCATCACAATGTTTTTTCCACAGTAAAACACAAAAGCATCCATTGACTCATCTTTTATGGACAAATGAAATGTTTTCACACGACTACAATGAGTAGGCTACAACTTTAAAAGATCCAACTGCAAAAACCTTTCATTTTCCCATGTGCTCTACACAAACATCTGAACAATGATGTCAGAAGCAGTGGTTAAGGTTAAGGCTTTAAATATGAATAAAACAAAATAGAATCACCTCAGTGCCACCTGCAATGACAAATTCTTGCTTTAATTAGGAAATAAATCAACACAATTGGTTTCCAATTTCATGAAGACTTTCAAGGAATATTCCGGGTTCAGTACAAGTTAAGCTCAATCAGCAGCATTTGTGGCATGAAGTTGATTCTTTTCTTTTATAACAGCAAAAATCTGGGTTACAGTGATGCTTTTACAATTGAAGTGAATTGGGCCTTAACGTTAAAATACTTACTGTTGCAAACATATAGCTACAAGATGTAAACAATATGCGTATAAACATGATTTTAGTGTGAGAAAATCACTTATTTACTTTTTTTTCTGTGTAAAGTTATTTCCTATATTACAAATTTGTGCCAGGACAACATATTTCCATAAACCCAAGACCTTAAAACTACAGTAAAAGTGACAATTGAATTAACTTTACAGCTCAGATAAATACAATAACACAAATTAATGCGAGTGCTTATAAAATTATAAGCTTCACATTTCTGCCCTTAAACTCTAAGGAATCGCTGGCGGATCCACAGGGGGGCACTATATCGCAGAAAAGTTTATGTTTAAAACCCCCGGATATATAAGTCAGGCATATAATATGAGGTATCATTTAAAACAGGGGTGTCAAACTCATTTTAGATCGAGGTCCATTATTGGACTAAGGGTCACTGTATGAGGGACAAACTGTTAATTCATGCATATTCATGAAGTCAGTTTAAACTCAGTTTATCAAAATTCCTGAAATTTAATAATAGAAAACTTTCCCTGTCTTAGGCTATATCAGTTAGGATCACTATTTTATAGATTGTGAAATGTCAGAATAATAGTAGAGAGAATGTTTTATTTCAGCTTTTATTTCTTTCATCACATTCTCATTGGGTCAGAAGTTTACATGCACCTTGTTAGTATTTGGTAGCATTGACTTTAAATTGTTTAACCTGGGTCAAACGTTTTGTGTTGCCTTCCACAACTTTGAATTTTGGCCCATTCCTCCAGACAGAGCTGGTGTAACTGAGTCAGGTTTGTAGGCCTCCTTGCTCGCACATGCTTTTTCAGTTGTGGCATACATTTTCTATCGTATTGATAGATTTGTTGTCCTTAAGTCATTTTGCCACAATTTTGGTGGTATGCTTGGGGTCATTGTCCATTTGGAAGACCCATTTGTGAACGATCTTAAACTTCCTGGCTGATGTCTTGAGATGTTGCTTCAATAAATACACAAAATTTTTCTTTCTCATGATCCATCTATTTTGTGAAGTAAACCAGTCCCTCCTGCAGCAAAGCACCACCACATCATGATGCTGCCACCCCCTTGCTTCACGGTTGGGACGGTGTTCTTCGCCTTGCAAACCTCACTCTTTTCCCTCCAAACTCAACGTTGGTCCTTATGGCCAAACAGTTCAATTTGTTTCATTAGACCAGAGGACATTTCTCCAAAAATTAAGATCTTTGTCCCCATGTGCACTTGGAATCTGTAGTCTGGCTTTTTTAAGGTGGTTTTGGAGCAGTGGCTTCTTACTAGCTTCTTTGCTTTTCAGGTTATGTCAATATAGGACTTGTTTTTACTGTGGATATAGATACTTGTCTACCTGTTTCCTCCAGGATCTTCACAAGGTCCTTTGCTGTTGTTCTGGGATTTATATGCACTTTTTGCACCAAACTACATTCATCTCTAGGAGACAGAATGTGTCTCCTTCCTGAGTGGTACGACACACACTGCATGGTCCCATGGTGTTTATACTTGCATTTAATTGTTTCCACAGATGAGCGTGGTACCTTCAGGCATTTGCAAATTGCTCCCAAGGATGAACTAGACGTGGAGGTCTGAGGTCTTGGCTGATTTCTTTTGAGTTTCCCATGATGTCAAGCAAAGAGGCACTTATTTTGAAGGTAATTTACTAAAGGACATAATTTTCTGGAATTTTCCAAGCTGCTTAAAGGCACAGTTAACTTAGTGTATGTGAACTTCTGACCCACTGGAATTGTAATATTGTCAATTAAAAGTGAAACAGTCTGTTTATAAACAATTGTTGGAAAAATTACTTGTGTCATGCACAAGGAAGATGTCCTAAACGACTTGCCAATACAATAGTTTGTTGATATTAAATATGTGTTAAAACAAAGTTTTGACTTCAACTGTATACTTGTTTTGTTGTAAACTACAATTTACTTTTTTAAGCAATATCACACTTTCAATCATGCTATATAGCCCTAAATCAGCACTGCTGTGATTACCTTTGGCACGAGGCCACAGCCGAATTACAGCAGTGCTGATGTAGGGCCATATGCACTCTTGCTCGAGTGATATTGCTTACATATATATATATATATATATATATATATATGTAAGCAATATCACAAAAAGTATACAAAAATATCACTTCAGAAACAGTATCATGGCTTGTGCTGTTTCGAACAAGTTATTGGATAAACAAGGATGGATGGATGTGTGTGTGTGTGTGTGTGTGTGTGTGTGTGTGTGTGTGTGTGTGTGTGTGTGTGAGAGAGAGAGAGAGAAAGAAAAAGAGAGATATATGGAGTGTGTGCAATTACCTGTTGCCACACCCAAGCATAGATGCTGTCAGCTTTCTGAAGTTCAGCATTCTCAGTGATAAAATAGCAGTCCAATAGGGGGTATTCCTCTCTATTTCACGGAAGCCGGTGTGCAAGAGTCATTCCCTATAGAAACCGCAATGTCCTCCACCATTTTAAACAGTGTGTATGGTAAGAGGTAAGCAGCTTGAGATCAGTAATCAATCAGTCTGTTGTGTCTCTCAGCTGTAACGAGCCTTAATGCTGAAGTTGTTTGTTTAAAGCCGTTTAAAGCTATTTCCTAGTTTTAGTAATGTAGTAGTAATACTAGTGATCATGGAGCGCTGTTCTATGTAAACATTGACTAATACATTACACACAAAAATTATATTTTGCCACCACCTGCTGGCTAACATATGTAATGTAAAACAAAATAGATGTAAAAAGAGACACATAGCCTACATTAGTTCTTAACACATATGTACTGCTCTTACACTTTAGTTTAGGATGACAAACACAAGCAGATTGATACACACACAGTGAAGCATTGGAGTGCTAATGGTGTCAGACCATCAGTGCTCATGGAACATCTTTGATTGGACGAAAGACGTTCAATGAGCACTAAAGTGTAAGAGTAGTGCATATCTGTTAGGAGTTACTGCACATTTACATATGTTTGCCAGCAGGTGGTGGCAAAAGATAATGTTTGTGTGTAATATGAGCCAGTTGGTGATGTAAAGTGAATCCGTTAGTCATTGTTTAAATAGAACGATAATTTTTGTGTGTAATATGAGCCAGTTGGTGATGTAAAGTGAATCCGTTAGGCATTGTTTAAATAGAACAGTGCTCCGTGATTGCTTGTATTACTACTACATTACTCAACTGTTTCACAAATCACATGCCCAAAGCCATGCTCGTTAGCCGAAGCAACGTGTGAGTCTGAGTTCCACACCCTCAGGTCTTCAGAATTTCCACAGAATCCCTCAACAGTGCAAATGAATGGGCAACTTAAGTCAGATTGTCAGATTCATCATCCAATCAGATTGATTTATTTGTTCTTGGTGGGTGTGATTTTTAGGATTTGTCCTAGTCGAGGCCTTGTAGCTGGCCTGGAGTGATGCAATCACGCTTTAAGTGACATAATTTGAAGCGAAGTGCGCAAGATATTGCTGATGAATAGACTGTCATTACTGCTGCTATCGCCATTGAGAAAGAGATCCTTATGGAAAAATAAACCTGAGATCTTCTGCATGACCGCGTGATTACTTAATTTATTATTCATGAAAGGAGGACTGATTTTCACTTCAAGCAAATTGGTAAGTGATTTTTGCATTGTTACAGCAACATCAGGAGTTTTCTAAATGTAAATTAGGCTGCTGCAGCATTCAGTGCTGCGTTCCATTCAACTCGGAAAGTCGGATTTTACAACTTCCTACTTGGAAAAGTGCAATGGAATGCATCTTGAAGTCAGAAATTCTCAACTCAGATTTCACAGAGATGCAGCGGCATGATGTCACACAAACATTTCAACACTCAGGAAGATATACAAAGTAAGTGATACAAATTATATTTAAGCTTGTTTAACAAACGCTTGCAGAAATAGGTGTATAAAAAATTATAATCTCTTTTGATAATCGTACACCTAAAGCAGTTGGGTTGCTAGGAGACATCTCTAATGAGAGTCAAGCTAAGCTTACGGGAGCATTGCAGTTCCAAATATAGGGGAATGGAATGCATTTATGGTCTGAGATATCAAGTAGGAATATCCCTCATCCAACTTGAATGGAACGCTGCATAACTGTGTACCCTGACAAAACAAAATTTATTGCAAGCAACATTTAAATCGCAAATATTTTTAGATAGTGTTCCAGGTATTATAGTTGATTTATTTATGTTTTTTGAATGTCTGCTCGTGAGAATTTCGTTTCACAAAACAATCACGCTGTAGTTAAATAGGGCTTTCTTGAGCATAAAGAGTCATAGTTCTGGCTTTCAGGTGTGGATGTGTTTTTAAAATCTCAATTGGTATTATTAGTTAGATGCAACATAATTTATGATGTCCATAGGGTGTCTTATTCATTGTGAAACTGTGTTTCCCCTTCTGTCACTCACTCGACGTTGTGTGAATGAAGTGACACAAGAGGGGTCTTTCTTGGTAGCCAAATTGTACCTCTGAACCTGTGAAAAGGCCAACGTCAAGATGGCAGACAGAATTTGCATGCCCCGCCCCGGACATACGGGTATAAAGGGAAGCGGGGCAGCGAATGCCAGTAAGAATTTTTCTGCGGAGCCGAATGGTTGTGCAACAAGCAAGCAGAGCTTCACCACTGTTCCACTCACCTCTATCAGCGAGAAGCATTGCTGTTGGATCCCATGGCGCATTTCCAGCTGGCATTACGCCCCTGGGTGCTTCAACAGCACTTTCTTTCTGTTAAAAGAGTGTTCTACTCCTAAAAGAGTTTTCTCCTTTCTGAGTTTTCCCACTCACAAAAAGAGCAATAAACAGCGACGTTGAACGTCCGTTTCAGGACACATCTTTTTCAAGATGCCTTTCTGCCCCTGTGTTGTTCCTGGATGTGGTCGATTTCTCTCCAAGAACGTCGGTCACAGACGCTGCCTCGTATGCCTGCGTAGCGATCACACTGAGGCAACATTTGTGGATGTTCATGTACTCGCTGTGAGAACATGACCATGGCAGCGTTGCGGTCGCGGCTCTCCTTCCTGAAGGTGAATGCCACTTCAGCCGCCCCCCCGCGTCGCTCCTTCTTCACATGGGATTGAGGTCGACCCTGCTGGCGATGATGGCGATATAGGGATGATGACGGGCTCGGTTTCCCCGGGTAAGTCCCCACGAACCACCCGCCCCCCGACACGCTCACTCGCTTCCGTCCAAGCTCGGGATCTGTGCGGCTCACCTCACGGCCAGCCGGCATTCTCCCTTGAGCCCCTGGGCTTGGATGATGACGTCACCGCTGCATCGGAGAGTGTCCCACCCACAGATGGCTGACATGCTTGCCCGGGCTGCCATGGTCATGGGTTTGGACTGGAACCCTCAGTCCTCCCCCAGCCTTCTCGGCTTGACGATTGGTACCTCGGCGGTTCACTCTTTGACAAGAGAATAATGATAGTAATTGACTGATCAAGTCTCATAAAATTCTACCCTGAAGATTGAGTATTTTCATTGATAATCAAAATAATCAAAAAGGGGAAGAAGCTAGTCGAATTATTGCCATAAGAATCCAACAGTAATCTGGTTACAGTTGGCTTCTAACAACAACAATTTAACAATACTGAAGTAATACAGGAGTTCTTGACGTGGCAGAGGCTGGCTTCAACACAATATTCAAACAAACATCTAGGAGTACTTATTATAATATAACAAGATTTATTATAATCAAACAGCAATGAACACTGCCAATACTAGATGAATATAAAACAGAACATAAAATGGAAATCCTTACTAAATTGTGGAGCTATATGCTAGTGCATGTATGTGTGTGGGTGTGTGTCTAGATTCGGTAACAAAGACACAAAATGGTGGTCTAAACTCCATGTGTGGAACCAGTTTCAAAATGGAGGATCAGTTTCAACATTGAGAACTAGGTTCAAAATGGCAAACTGAATTCAAAATGAAAACTAGTTTCAAAATGGAGGATTAGATCGTAAAGGGCAGAGCCAACGATTATTTGAATGTGTAGGGAAAGAAGGATGGCTGGATCAGATCCAGAACAATAGAGCTTATACCATGTGTGGGTGGTAATGAGCAGACACACAAAGGAACTGAACGAAACAGGCGGGAGAATTTGAAAAACACCAGCCTGGTTCGGACATAACCGTGGTGCTGCTCGCTCTGTGAATTTCAGTGAGTGTGAGAGAGAGCGAACAAAAAGGGGTTCATGCAATTTAACAGAGGATACACGCTGGTAACAGCGCAATTGAATCGTTAATTCAGATCATTCAATAAAATAACATTTCCCCAAAAATGACGGTCTCATAAATCAACACAGCAATCAGCGATCATAGTTAAACAGACAAATGTAACAAAACATCAAACATTCAGTAATCAAATATATATGATTTAGTTTCATAAGAAAAGTCACAGTTTCTAAAATAAATCTGACCATATATCAAGCCTTGCTTGGGAAATCCTGTGTGATTTCAGCAGGGTTGTCCATTTGAATTCCTGTTGCATTGAGCGGTCAGGAGAAAACGATATGGATTTGGTCCTTTGTCTTACACTCGTCAGCTAAAAGACACATCTCTGCGTTATATATGTGGTCCGGTGAGGCAGGGAGGTAGTCAACGTTGATTGAAAACGATTGAGAAGGGAAGCTGGTCGCCTTTTCTGTTTTCTAAATTCACTGTTGTCTCGCAGTGATAATGAAATTAACCGGTTGTAATACTACATGAAAGAGTCTCTCTTTGTCCAGACGGAGGGAAATTCCTTTGTATAGATATGTCTCTTTAGAGCGCAGCTCGAGCAGTTGTAGGCAGAGAGAGAGCGAAATCAAATCTCAGCACTGGTTTTGTTGAGAAGATGACGTCATCAGTCATAGCAGCTTTTGACAAATGATGTTTGCGATTGAGTCCATGGGCGGGACTTCCCGTCCATCTGTGAAGCATTTTGGGAAACCGAGTTCAATGTCACACCTTTGATCATAGAACAAAGGGCTATGTTGTCTCTGCTGCCATTTTTAGTGGGTCAAGGCCCTACATTGGCCTTTTCTCAGGTTCAGAGGTACAATTCGGTGTCCAAGAAAGACCTCCCCTTGTGTCACTTCATTCGACACAATGTCTCGTTCCCTCCCTCAGGGAACAGAGGTTACAACAGTAACCATGACGTGTTTTAATGGCATGAATCACACTGAAGGTCTAGATTTTTAATGCATGGCCTGCCAAAACAGTTCTTATTTCATTTTGGCATGAAAGAGAGCAAAGAATTTAGTAAGTGAATCAGACATAATCCAGCTGCTGTGTTTCACTGAGTTCATTCAGTGAATCAGACTGATTCAAACCAAATTAATTAATTGAAAGTACCAGCTCATTAGATTCATTCATTGGTTTTGAGCACAGCAAACACAATAAAAAGGTATGTATGTAACCCTTGTTCCTTGAAAAAAGCAGAACGAGATGCTGCGCTGCGAGCGCTTTAGGAACAATCCTGTATTGAGACCAGCTGTGAATATGTGTGTAAAACGTCAATGAACATTGACCAGAATTTATAGCCGTGGCTGATGTAATCATTAGACGCACCTGTGGCAAGGCTATAAATGGATGCGTCACCAGAGTGTCGTCAGATATGTTTTTTTGAAGAGCAGTCCTGGGGCATCCCAGTGTGGCAAAGAAGCGCAGCATCTCTTTCCACTTTTTTCAGGGAACAAGGGTTACATACGTAACCCGAGACGTTCCCTTTACAAAAAGCTTCACTAGGATGCTGCGCTTAGAGCGCTTTGGGAACGAGAATACCCATGCCGCCGCACTGTGGCTCTCCGGACCCCTTACGGTTGTGTAGTGTGCTCACAAGAGCGTGAGAGGCCTCAGACACGAGCTTGAGATGTCGACTCAAGGGCCCGGAGTGAACTATAAAAATCCAAACTATAAAAATCTAACGAATGTGTTTGGAGGGGGCAACCTGCCGCATCACAAACTTGTTGTAGAGGGAGACCTCTAGCCAAGCCTTTAGAAGAGGCGAACCCTCTGATAGAGTGAGCCCTAACAACTACTGGCGAAGCTTGACCACGCGCCTCGTAGGCCAGGGCAGTAGCGTCCCTCACCCCAGGTGACATAGTCTGCTTGGAGGTGACGGCCCCCCGGTTACCATGGGAAGAATTGTTGCCCTGACTTTACGCCACTGGCAAATGCAGTGGGCATAAGTCTGAAGGGTACATACTGGACAAAGTCTGTAAAGTCTTTGCTGCTCCGGCATTACAAATGGCAGGGAGCAGAAGGCTTAGAGAGTGACCAAATGGAGGGTCGCGAAAGGCACCTTAGGCAGGTAGTCAGGGTGAGGGTGACTTGGTCATTCCTGGGGCAAAACTCTAAACAGGCTGGCAAAAGAGACAGAGCCTGTAGGTCCCAATTTTCTTTAGAGACGTAGTCGGCATAAGAAAAACCATCTTGAGAGTCAGAGGTCTGCCAGATGCTGACTCTAGAGGTTCAAAAAGGGGTCTCAACCAGACCCTCAAGGACTACAGCTAATTCCTATGAAGAGGTCCTTCGCATGGCTCCCGAATGAAGCACACGAGTAGAGGATGCCTCTTAAAGGGCACCCCTTACATCAAGGCGTGGCAAGCCAAAATGGAGGCCACATAGAACCTGTAAGTGGAGGGGCATGTGCCTACTTCTTCCTACAGAAAATACAGAACTGAACTGAACTGGCAGTTAGCTGGTTCTGCAATATGAACTTAGTAGAGGGAAACGCATACAGGCGCATTCTGGGCCATGTATGCACCACCACGTTCAACCCCCCAGTCTGGGTGACTCGGGGAGAAGTAGAGGAGACATTGCACTGTTCACAGAGGCAAAGAGGTCCTCTTCTGCCCTTTAAAATCTTCCCAGATCTTCTCCAATTGGAGGGAGCCCTGGCTCCATTTTGAAACTAGTTTTCATTTTGAATTCAGTTTGCCATTTTGAACCTAGTTATCAATGTTGAAACCGATGCTCCACTTCGCCCCTCCCTGTCCCCAGCGAAGCCTCTCCATTCCCGCCGCCTTCGGTGTTTCGGGTGGTAGAGGCTCCCATCAAATAGTTGGGTGTTTTGCTGCTCCCTGCATTTTTCCAGGACGCGAAACACTCGACACCCCTCAACAGGAAGTGTTAAAGATTAAAACCCATCTCAGAGAATCTGGCAGCTTAGAAACTTCTGCCAGATATATATATATATATATATTTCTTTGTGGGTGCTAAGAACAGTAGGAAAGGGGTACAGAATTTTATTCACTCGCCTCCTTCCGTGTTTTGTAAAGGGAACATGGAATATATTCAGCCTGATCTTGTGAAATTTAAGTGAGCATGACAAAATGTTTGCAATTCAAAATGTACGTGCTGTATAACACATTTGGCTGCAGGATTCCAGTGAAATATCCAGCTGGGGGCACCAAAAGCTAGTAAAATTGTGTCGTATTCAGATGCAGTTTTAAGGTGAATTTTAGAAGAAAAAACATTTAAACATACCTCCCTAATCTAAAACTTCTGCCTGAACCAAACCAATAGTGTTGTAAAATAAAAATATAAATGAGACATTTAAAAAATACATCATTACCAAATCAATGCCTAAACAGAACCATTAGTGTTTTAAAATATATATGAGAATTTAAAAAAGACATCCTTACCTACCAAATGCCCAAATCTAACCATTAATGTTTTAAAATGCAGAAGCAAAATGAAAACGCACATTTTCTGAAGCAACCACCTCATTCCATGCTGTTTCCATGCATCTATCATGTCACATGTCAGCTTGAGTTCATGGCTAGACTTGAACCAAGGTCCTCTGACTGTAAGTCCAATGCCCAGGTGACCTATAGCACAAGCACAATGTTGAAATAAGTGTATATATGTAGGAGGATCTGTAATACATCATTAAAATGTGTTGTTTTTCAAAAAACGTGTTAGACTAAAAATGTGACAACATCATAAAACAGCAGGGTCTGAGTAATAGAAAGAAAACTAAGTATTTTTATAATGTCTTAATTTACATTATTTAAGTCATGATTTGAGTGAAAGTGAATAAAACACAGTTCTTTTATCGCCTCTATTGTTCACATCTTCTGGAAACTGCAGGGAATTTTACCTGGTGACACGTATAACAAGCTTTGCAAAAATTTATTTAGAGTCACATTTTCAGTATGAGACCAGGTTGAATTTATTACATTAATTTGTAGTTGAGAATAAAGCAACAAAATTGACAGAATTGAGAAAACCACTCACTGTTCTGGGCTGGATAGCTTTAGCTTAAATAAACCATTTATAACTGAACATCAATGCAAAGAAACTGTTTGTACTTTAAATTATACTATTTCTTAAATATCTTATATTTATCTTTATATGTGTCCATGCTGTCATTATTGCTGTGAGAGACTTGCACAAACTTCACAATGGGATGGGTTGTCATGGGCCTGTTGTGAAAACATGCTGGGCATTCGCTGATACAGTAGGTGTGAATCCATGAGCATTGAATGTTGTGCATAATTAAAAGAATTTCCACTGATAATGAAAGTTAAAACATCCATGCAACAATGTGATTTAAAATGTTTATCTGCCCTGTTGTAGCTAAGAAAAGATAATCATACCAAGGCTTAATCAACGAGAAAGTTTTTACGCATTTGTTTTAATTCTCAAATCATCCTGTGGGCCAAATTGGAGTCCATTGCGGTCCACATTTGGCTCATAGGCCGAACTTTTGAGAACCACTAATTTAAAAGTTTAGAATCTGAACTTTTCATAGAATAAAAAAGGCATTTCATAATGAGATGGTAATTTTCAGGGTGATTCTGTAACTGGGCTCTTATGACATCAGTTTTTAAGTGTACATTTTTAAATTAGCGCAGCAATATATCAGTGTGCTTTGTCCCGCATGCCATAAGCATTATTTATGCATTTACTCCGCTCCCTCACAGGGGTACTGGAAACTACTGCAGCTACTTCAAGTGGATTAACTGTATAAATCCATGTAAACATCCAAGTTAAGTGTAAACCACTGCCATTCGCATGATTGACAACTGGAGCGCGAACAGACAGCATGTGAGATGTGAGGGCGCAAAGGAAATAGAGGTGACGAGAGTGGCTGTGTCCGCAATCGTTCACTCATTTACTATTTCCTATATAGTGAATGGCAGTTAGTGCACAATATCTCAGTAGAAATTGAACGAAATGAGTGAATACGGACATCAGTGTTTGAGCTCTGAGTCTGTTGCAGAAACAACGTCACATATGAAATTTGAAAATTCTTGAGCCTTACATGTTATTCTTTTTAAATAATATATTAATACAAACAATCTTCATTCTGTTTGTCATTTTCAATATATACTGTTAATATAATGAGTAAGCATGTTTTATCAAATAAAGAGTGCATATTAAAATGTCTGTAATCTCTGTAATAATTACTAGAAATGTTTCCAAACATCTCTTCATCCAGTTCCCTATCAAAAGCTACACTTTGATGCTGCGCTTATTTAGTGCTTTGGGAACGTCTTTAGGAGTAACCAGCTGTGAATATGTGTGTAACACGTCAATGAAATTGACAGGAATTTATAGCCTCTGCTGGTGACATCATCAGGATGCACCAGTACCAAGGGCTATAAATAGATCAGGTCTTTTGTCTTCAGACCATTCTGTGTGTGATGTGCTTCAAAAGCCTGTCAAATTTTCTACTTTACTCTGATAGGATTTAGATTTGTTAGGCAGTGTGTAGAAATATTTTTCTTCTTTTTCTTCTTTCTTCTATCTAAGTGTAAAAGACAAAGAGAAAATGAGTGATAAACAAAACAAACAGTGTGTGTTTCTCTGTTTACACCATATGGCTGAATCAGACACACACCAGTTTTGTTTTGTTTGTTTGGGGGCAAGAGCAAGGCAGATATGAGCACAGAGAAGATGCTGTGCACTCATCTCGCTTATTTCCTAGAGCCAGCCCCCACCATTTCGTTGTGGGGCTCATGTATGCATCTGGCTGAGGAGCGAGAGATGGGTTCGTCCCTATCACTCGCTCTCTCTCCAGATCCAACCGGTCCCTCGCATGATCTTGAAGCGCGCCTCGGCGCCTCTTCAGTCCATGAGAGGGACGATGAGTCTCTTGGGACTGTGGATTCTGAGTTGCCTATCTCTGAGTATTCCACACGTAATAATAAAGCGGTTGAGGAATTGCTAGAGGTAGTTACTTGTGTGGTATCCAGACTACAGTTAGATTGAACGCATGACCAAGAGACCCGCAAATGCTCTAAACTAGAGGACAGATTCCTGTCTGGTGGCAGGGGAAGGGAACGCAAAATCAGTCCCTTCCCTTCTTTGAAGACCTCCATGATGAGCTTTCTCGTTCATGACGGAAACCTTATACTTCACATGTTTTGGTGCCTTCGACGTCGACATATTCGACTATCGTGGGTGCTGAGGCATGGGGATATTCCATGATGCCACAGGTAGAAGAGACATTTGCAGGATTATCTCTCGCCTGGCTCGGCATTGTCTCTAAAGAGACTTACTCTCCCCACAAAGCCGTACAGGACCACCTCTACGCTTGTGGGGAAAGCTTATCAGGCAGCAGGTCAGGCTGGCGCTGCCCTGCACACTGTGGCAGTGTTGCAGACGTACCAGGCTGACCTGTTGAAGGACCTGAGTGCAGGCAGTATGGTCGACGAAGAGGCTTTCTCAGAGCTTTGTCGAGCCACGGATCTGTCTCTCCGGGCGACCAAACAGATGGCTCGCTCCATTGGCCGGTCTATGGCTGCTTTGGTCAGCATGGAGAAACACTTATGACAGAACCTGAAGGACAAAGTGTTCCTTCTTGATGCCCCGATTTCACTTTCTGGCTTTTTTTGATGACTCTATGAACACGGTCATCACCAGGTTCTTGAAGGGCAGAAAACAGAGCATGGCGAATTGCGCTCCCCCTCTTAGGGACAGGGGGCAGGCTCGTTGCTCTCAGCAGCCCCCAAAGCAAGACCTCAGGACTGTTATCTCCTGGAAGAGAAAGCCCTGATGGTCTTGTGCCCAGCCTTGTGGGGTAGACCCCCATTGGGACGGGTCATGTGAGACATTCACCTGCACCTTCCTGATACCCCCACGAAACCTCTGCATTCCCGCCACCTCTAGTGTTTTGGGTGTTAGCGGTTTCCAGCGAATTGTTGGGTGTTCCGTTGCTTCCTGCAGTAATCCAGGACACGGAACACTCGATATCCCCTCAACAGGAAGTGTCAAAATTGATACCCATCTCAGAGAACCTGGCAGTGTGGAAGGTACTGCCGGGTGTTTCTATGCGGGTTCTAATAATAGTAGGAAAAGGCTACAGAATTCAATTTGTTCACCATCCTTCGTGTTTCAACACCATGGTTTCCACTACCGTGAAACCGGAACAAGCATGTCTACTATGGAAAGAACTACAAAATCTCTTGGTCAAAGGGGCCAAAGAACATGTTCCCCTTCTAGAGAGAGAGAGTCAGATTACTACAGCAGATACTTCCTGGTTCCCAAGAAGGATGGTGGGTTGTGTCCGATTTTAGACCTTCAAGGCTTGAATCACTTAATTAAGGCGTTCAAGTTCGAGATTTCGACCGTCAAGACGGTTCTCAAATCCAACATCACGATTGGTTGGTCACGATCGATCTCATGGAAGCATACTTTCATATAGAAAGTCTGCCACACAAAGCGAAGCATCCTGATGATGTCACCAACAGAGGCTTTAAATTCCCGTCAATTTTATTGACGTGTTGCACACATATTCACAGCTGGTCACTCCTAAAGACGTTCCCAAAGCGCTAAATCGTTCTGCTTTTTCAGGGAACATGGGTTACAGTTAAGTAACCCGAGACTTTCTAACAAGAGCCCTTAAAGGGATAGTTCACCCAAAAATTACAATTCTCATTATTTGCTCACCCTCATGCAACCCCAGATGTGTATGACTTTCTTTCATTGCTGAACTCAAATTAAGATTTTTAGAAGAAGTTCTCAGCTCTGTAGGTCCATACAATGCAAGTGAATGGGTGCCAACATTTTAAAGCTAAATAAACAAACATAAATCAGCATAAAAGTAATCCATAAGACTCCAGTGGTTAAATCAGTATCTTCAGAAGTGATGTGTTAGGTGTGGATGAGAAACAGAGGAACAGATCACATTCTTCTCTGCATATCGCCCCTGCTTTCTAGCAAAAAATGACAAATGTTGATCCGTTTAAAACCACACCTTTCATATCACTTCTGAAGATATGGATTTAACCACTGGAGTCTTATGCATTACTTATACTGCCTATATGTGCTTTTTGGAGCATCAAAAATTGTGCCTACAGAGCTAAAATTCTTTTAAAAATCTGAATTTGTGTTCTGCAGAAGAAAGGAAGACATTAACATCTGGTATGGCATGAGAGTGAGTAAATAATGAGAGAATTTTCATTTTTGGGTAAAATATCTCTTTAAAGTAATAGCTCAGCCATAATTTAATATTATGTCATCATTTCTCTACCCTCATGTTGTTCCAAACCAGTGTGACACTATGAATTATGTATTTATAAAAAAAATAAAAATAAAAGACTGACTCACTCACCATTCAATCTCAAAATATTGCCGTGACTCAGGCAAACATGCTGTCTAATATCTCCTTATTGTGTTGCATGGAAGAAAAAAAGTCATATGGGTTTGGAACAGCATGAGGGTGAATGATGACAGAATTTCCATTAATAATAATAATAATTCTGTAGTACATGTTAAATGAGTATTATGTAATGGAATATCAGGGAGTAAATGTCCGTGTCATTTGTGAATGTAACAAGTTACTCACTACTTGAGTACTCTTTTAATTGGATACTTTCTTACTCTTAATCAAGTATTTATTTATTTATGTTAGTACTTTTATTTGTACTTGAGTAATTATTTTTGGGAAGTAATTGTATTTTTACTTGCCCGTATTACTTGCCCATATTTAAATCTAGATTGAAGACACATTTTTTTCTCTTTAGCCTATAATGTTGTTTGAGAATTATATGGGTTTTATGTGTAAGTTTTACAATGTCTTTGGGAGAAATGCCAGCAAAACTACATATGGTAAGAAACCTAATTACGTTTTTACACTGAAAACCATTTGAGTCAAAAGAGTCTATAGTTTCATCTGAAATGCCATTTTCTTCACAAATGAGAGACCTGAGAAAACACGGGACGAGACTGACTCAACGTTTCATCACAAAACGTCATGCTGCTATACACAACATACAGTAATGTGTACTATAGCGCTATTTTTCCTTAGAAATACTATATTTAGTGTCCATTATCACACTGAGAATCAATAGGTTCATCCAAAAGTAGAATAATTGGTGTCCCCTGCCCACCATGACCTGTAATTCTCCAGAGTGAGGAAACATACAGGAAGAATCACTCTTGAATCCACACACCATGCCCACTCTTGCCGTGAACTGTTGCCCTCTGCCCAGCGCTACAGAGCACTCAGCACCACATATATTACCACTTGCACATGTACATATGCCATTCTATGTCTCTTGTCTGTTCCTGTCACCTTGCTCCTTGCTCCTGGTTGCCTGCTACACATTACAGTGTTGAACGTGCAGTATTCTTTTAAGCATCGCATTTGTATACAAACTACTGAAAAACATCTTCAAAAGAGCAGATTCACATACATTCTAAATCATTAATGTTGTCAACTAATAAATGTTGTTTTAACATCCAACCATTAAAAAAGGTATTGTAGTGGTGCCATGGCAAGGTGACCATTTGTGGTTAAGGCTGCACAATTATGGCAGACAATTTGTATTTAAACATGATTTCTTTTGAAAGCATAATTTTAATTTATTTAATGGAATTCACGTTAAAACACAGTGGATCAACTGTGTTCCTGCTTTGTGATGATGTATAACATTTCATCATCAATAGTAGGCCTATTGGACTAAAAAATATGAGAACATATTTTGCCTATGATTTGTTTACCATTTTTTTTTCTGCTGGACTGCATAGTTTGCTCTGAACTTCTGAGACAAAACATTGGACAAACAATGGCTCATTTTACAGAAAACAGTGATGATAAAAGGTTTGCGGATGTTTGGGGTCACAGAAGCAGTAATAAAGACACACATGAGATGCTGTTCTTTATTGTCTTTAGAGGTTATATATGAGATTATATTTAATTTTGTGATTTTTTTATTATAAACATTTAAACTGTGGTGTTATGACAACAAAATATGCTAATTAGTCATTCGTGAGAACAAGAGCTTTCAATTAATTATTTTTCTACATCATTGCCAAAAGGTGGCACTCATTTGCAACACGGAGGTTTCAGGTCTTATCTTGTTATTTTATGTAACATAAATGCTAAAGTGATGGACTTCTGGACTTCAAATCATACCACACATGCCTGACTGATCCGGGACTTTCATATTATAATCTTGAACTTATTACACGCTGACCTGAATCCTATACCAATATGCATTACCCCATTCGGGTTAGGGGTCTGCAGAGTTGTGAAAATGTGAAAATGTGTTTTCATATTTTTCTATTTATCTCACAGAAAAGAGAAAGTCACAGGGGACAGTGACAGAATTATGACAGGTGAGTTAATGATGACAACATTTTCATTTCTGGGTGAGCCATTCCTTTAATAGTAAAAAAAAAAGACCAAAGACTGCAATAGAAAATCATGAAACTACTGTCATTATTAACATCAAGCTGAGAGAATGTTAGCATCACACAGAGAGAATATACAGTATGTACATAGCTCTGTATCTAAGCAACACAGCATCTTTGCTCAACTCTGAAAAACTTCCACTGATTGATTCCATAAAGAGGCTAAAATTTTGATGTATTTATCCAAAGGCTCTAAACTCTCCGGCATAACTGTATTCAAATAAAGACACTGACAAGCGTAATTGCTCTTCAGCTACCTACCAACCTTACATCAAGACAGCCTTTCACATCAGCTCAGAGCGAGAAGCGGCATTAAGCATTATTAAACAGGACTTAAATGGCATGACAAATTACTGGGACAAAATGCATGACAGCCAAATGCTAGCAGGCACCATAAAAGCTGTACGAGATGATTTAAAAGTTTTCAAACGGAAATGTGTCAGAGGGTTCTCTCTCAATCAACGTGTTCCTAATGTAACCATCACATGTATTAAAACTTATTAAGATAGAGGCATTTATTTAGAGCATTAAAGTGGCTCTGGACCCGAGCGCAGCGAATTTCCATGCAAAAAGGTAGAGGTGCTTCATCTAAGACAAAGGTATATATGCTGAGAAGAGTCCCTGCAGGATAGGTAGACTATTTCTGTAAGAAGAGGCTGTTTAAAACTTTTTGAGTGGACGATTCATTGGCGCTGTCAAACCGTGGGCCTGTATCTGCAGACAGATTGTACACTCACACAATGCTCAGTTAGTGGGAACACTTTGGTAAATATTCTACTAATAAAAGCAAATGTCACCATTAGCTGGGCAGCTGTTGATGAAAGAGATAAAAAATTATGGCTGTTGCTTTTATATGATGGGCCTCATTAAACAACGTAATCTTGTTAGTATTCATTGGTATTAAGTAATGCACATGTTCTAGCACATAAACATTTTTGTATATCTGCATAGACACTGAAATGTACAATAACAGCAATCTGACATAATCTACTTTATAAACCCTTTAATACTCAATTCTAATTGTTCAGTTGCACCATCTAGCAGTCTGATATTTCCAAAAAACAACTGCACATCCATGGATTAAGTGACATTGTTAATATTGCGGGCAGTGTTGTCACTGTACCAAAATTTGAGAAGTCTGTACTGATACCAGTGAAATTGCATGGTTCTTGAACCGATCAACAGAAAAAAAATTTGGTAATATGATAATATGCTATTGAACACTCCGGTAACACTTTAGAATACTGTATCTTACTTAATGCATAACTAATAAGGAATTACTGCAGAACTAATAGGTAATTCTTCATTAACACTTAAGTCACTACTATTAACTACTAAGGAAGATGTGTTAACTAATCAGTATGTAATATCATTTTATAATTGTGTTAAGTAACAATTAGCTAATCAATAACTATTGAATTCAGTCATGCCTCCTGATGAACTACTTTTAATTACCTACTAATTCAGCTTCAGAAGAAATAACTAATATGTAACTACTAATGAACAGTCGTACACAATTAGCCATTACAATAATCAGGTTGTGGCCCTTTCTTCTTCCTTACTACTAATGTTATTATTACTATGGAAATGCAATATGCATTTCATGGAATTACTACACCACCAAAATTAGTCATTACAGCTAATTTAATAATTTTGGCATGTATGGTCAATTGCTTTGTGAGTGTGGTCTGTAACCAGAAATCAACTACGGAATGGAACCCCATCCCCACTATAAGTGACTAGCCAACTTACCTCAGGTAGGTTTATGATTTATATACAGTATAGTGTGTGTCTCTTGTTTTCCTCAGAACATATCTCATTAACTTTGGGTAAATTATTCCTGTATGTAAGGCAATGACTGAGGGGAAGGGAGAATACAGGGAACCCATGAGTAATTAATAAAGAATTACCACATAATTATGAGGGAATTACTTACAACCTGGAACAGTATTCTAAAGTGAAAATACAGGGAATCCCATTAATGAATGATTATCTGATACAGAACTGTAATTCCACATTACAAGATGACAAATTATAAGAACATTGGAATTTTTTGCAATAAGTGTTGATAACATGCTTTCAATATTTGTTTTAATTTTATTTCCACACTAGAAAACAAACAGAAGGTGAACACTGTCATAAAGAAAGCATTGTTTTAATAGCAAAACTTTTACATCAAATGACCAAAAACTGATCAAACATAACAACAGATAAAACCTCAAGAAATAAAATAAATGTCTTTGCACTCACAATGCCTGAACCTGAACACTGAGCAATGTTTCTCTGACACACACAAGTATTAAATCAAGTTACTTTTTTTTTTGACAAAGGTCAATGAGCAAGCCATTTGTCTTTTTTTGGACAATGACACTTCGAAGTGGCTCCTTCATGCACATTTCTTTGCATTGTTCTGCAAACTGTGACAGTTTCTGGCCTCTATGGAATGTTTCGCACAAGGTCTTGTAGGCTTCAACGTCACAAGCCTCTAGCTCAGCTATTGCTGCAGTATCTACAATTGTTTTGCGGTCCACCCCACACTTGTGGTACGCCATCGTTTTGGTGATTCCCTGTTGCAAGTACTGCAGGACCTTTTTGTATCTTTGTATTGCATGCTCTGGTAGAAACACTGGGAGAGGAAAAAGGTGCATGATTAGTAAATTACTCAAATATGTCACTTGTTGTGACAATATCAATCACATAGAGTTCACTATCACATATGGTATAACCCCCATTAGGTCCTGATCTCATCATTATTGAGTCTGGAACAATGTTGGCTACACCGAATATTCATTTAGCTTTTAATTGAGAAGTGAAAACTATGTATGGCATTGGTTTTGATAACGTACTCTCTAGACAAAACATTTTTCTAAGACTTTTCCCCAGTACTTTAGAACACCATTATAACAATGATGACCATTATGATACTGACAACATACCTCTTCTGCTTTTTTGCATTTTGTGTTTTGCTTTCTTCTCTGATTTTGTCTTATGTTTCCTCGCTTTGTGGGGTGAAGAGGAAACAGATGAATCAGAGGTCGAATAAGATACAGATTCATCGGAAAAGGATGAAGAGTCAACTTTTTTTGCCTTTTTTTTCTTTTCCTTTCTTGCCCTTCTTTTCGCTTTCTTGTTTTCTTCATGCAGGCCGTCTACTTCATCGGAAGAGTCAGGGTTAACAGTCAAACTTGGGGTTTTGGCGGAAGCTCCTTGCATCTCATCCTTTGTTGACAACGCTGATAAGAAACACAAACAAAACTACATTTAATTTAATTATTTGGCATCCTACACATGTGAGCTACTACATTGATTAGCACAAACCAATGCATTTGGACAAGACTTGTGTGCTTATAAATTGTTTACCAATTTAAATACTCTTACAATTTAAAATAATTACTTAGCATATATAAATCTTCAAAATACAGCACAGTAAAATAATCTAAAAATTATTTTATTAATTTAGTAGATGCTTTTATCCAAATAAACTTATAATTGAAGAAACATACAAACCAAAATGATCCTTTTGAGGCAATAAAAAAGTGAAAGATCTTAATTAGTCATTGTATATTGTATGCATTAAAATTATTAATTTTTTACGAGTAAATCTTTATAAAGTTTTAAGAATTTAAATTAGTGCATATTAAAAATGTTTAATGTACTTGCTTTTTATTAGACAGAGAGCATTTTACCATTTGTCAGACTGCTGCGCAGGAAATCCCTCTCACTCTCTAGGTCTCTGCATTTGTCCTCAAGTACTTTGATTTTTGATTTCAAAAACAAGTTTTCGTCCTTAATTTTCATTAAGGACACCAGCTGAGTTGGTGCTGGTGATGCTGATGCTTCTATTGAAACAAAACATAAACATTTTATTTATGTTGTGAGTACAGCCAAAGTTGATTGGTTTCACTACTAGTTGATTAAATATAAAATATAATATAAAATAAGAATGTCATAAAATGTAATAAAAATCAAAATTTTCTTGATGTTGTGATATGAAAATTAACAGAACTCAAAATGTTCCACTGCCCAAAAAGAACATTTATTGTTTTAACCCTACAAAAACAAACAGTTTTAAAAAGTAGAAATACATATATTTAAATTTTTACAGTATAAATTATTATATTATATAAATATGTATTTTTAAGTATTCAAATGCGTGTAGTCTAAGTAATATTTACCACAGTTTTCATTTAACTCAAACCTTTATCGGGCGAGGAACCATATTTGGTAACTTAATCGCACATTCAAACTAACCCCCCCCCCTGCCTGTTTGCGTTGTCGTATGAGCACATATATTTCTCCTAGCCAATCGGCGAAGATCAGGCTACGTCACTGATAGTCACACCATGGCATCTGACCAATCAGAAGTTGCACGGAGCATTTCAAACTTCAGTGTCGTTCCGGATTTTGGAAAGTGAGGTTATGCGCTACTACCTATTCCCACATCAGCGCTAATAACTTCGAAACAAAAAATGGTAAGTTGATGAAACTCACACATTCTATGGTTGAATAGTTGTGCAACATGTTGAGATAGGTGTTGTTTGCATAGATTTCTTGAAAGTAGTGACATTTGTGGCATGAAAAATGGTGAGACCATATTTGATCATACGCCCTGTTCACGTAAAATTAGCGCAAGTGATAGCAAGTCCATATTTAGACATACGCCCTATGCGTATAGAAAGCCGTACTAGGGTATTTTTTCTACAAATAATGCATTATAACGTAGGACAATAGTATTTACTTGTGCATTGGATGTTATCACAGGTTTGCATAACATTATACAGTGATCCAGTGGGAAACGTAACACATTTATAGACATTTTCAAGCCATAGATATTGAAATATGTGTGGTTTTGGTTAGTTTTATGACCTTATAACAATTAATACAGTGATTTAATACGTATAATGTTATTTTGCACTTCTTATTATACATTTACACTTTATGTGTCAGTTTTATGCCCTTGCAACAGTTTTTATCATAGTTAAATGCCATGTATTGGTGTTTATTTTTACTGTGAGACTTATTACTGCTAAAATAAGTGGTACCACCAGTACTTGATCATACCAAATATCAGTAGTACAGATTGTGCATTTATAAAACATGAATCATATTAGATGTTCTTAGGAGCACAAACCATAAATGAATACCTTACTGTATATTGCACAGTGTACAAGATCTGCTATTTCATTAATTTGGTTTCAGATTATGTTAATGTATTAAAATAATTTTTTTTAATAATTTGAGTAATATTTCAAAGGATTTATATGTTTAGCACTTAGTGTTATGGCAGACCAGTCCAATGTTACTCACTTATTTTTCTTTTTATTTATATTTCAGTAGATCTGCATTTCACTGTTACTTAACAAATAACTCAAACTGGGCTTGATATTGACTCAAAAATGTACTCTCTGTTCTTTGCAGATATCTACGCGAATCTTTTATGGCAAGAGGGAGACTGTTGTGCCAGCCCACCCTAGCATCAGTGATGATGAGGGCTCTGAGGAGGAAGATGATGATGTGGCAGACCCTGACTTCCTCCCACCCACCCACAACCTAGATACTCCAGGCCAGAGTGATATAGGCCCCTCTGCCAAGAGGAAGTGTGTGCAGCCTGCAGTTGAGGTACTTGAAGATGATGATGATGATGGCCTGTCTTTAAAAAAATGTAGAATCCAGGTGTTCAGGGAAGCTAGCAGCCACAGGTCAGTCACATCACATCCCCGAAGGAGCTCAGCATCTCCAGGCAGCCTCAGCACTTCTGATGACATCCCCACACCTGTCTGGGGACACCGCAGCATAAATCCGGATAGTTATGTGCGGTTTGACATGTCCCTCTTCCACGCCCCTGTCTACACTAACTGCCAGACCTGCAAGTACTGCAGCAGGAAGGGGAATATCATGAGGTCAAACGTGGTCTGCAGGGTCTGCAAGGTCCATCTGTGCCTCAATGCTGGCCGCAACTGCTTCATTAAGTACCACGAAGCAGTGGCCTAATTCGCTGGACTTGAAAAAAAATGTTCTTAATAATAATTTAAAATGTTCCTAATAATAATTTAAAATGTTCCTAAATAAATATTTTTATGTTTGTAACAAGTTTATGTGTTTTTATTATATTTTTATATATACACTTTTTAGGGAAAAAAATTACCCTAGACTGGCGAGGAACCATATATGGTAACTTCATTGCCCTTAATTTCCAACCTTAAAAAAATATTTTTTAAAAAACTCACAAATGTTTAGAAGTCTTATAATATCCTCCAATAACACTCTATGGTTGAAATTTAGAATTTCCAAGTATTTCAATGAGTGCCCTATAAAGGGTTAAACTGGTAACCAAGGTTTACCAGGAATATTCACTAGCAGAAAACAGGAAGTTGCTCAGCTCTGCTTTGTTTACAGTGGTTACATGGTAACCAGTATATTTCTGCTTTTTTATTATAAACATTTAATTCGGCCCATTAGGCAGCATACACGCCGCATACGCCATACATGGAAAATAAATTAAAAGTTCTAAAACTCTAAACACTTATTTGTGGTATTTTGAAGTGGCCATGGTAACAATACCATGCATATTCATACCGAATTCTGTAAGCCACCTAATTATGTGACCGCATATAAAATGTTTGCATATGTATAAATGACTACATGCTAATACTGTAAAAATTTTAAAAACATATAATGAAATATAAAATTACCGGCTTCTTCGTCATTCTCATCGATCAGACGTTGAGGTCGTGCCCTTTTGCGCTGATTTTTCCTCTCCATCGCCATGCTTTCTTCCGAGCTGGAACTGTAAGTCAAACGTCGATTCTTCAACGCTATTTGCGTATAACGCCCATGTCTGCTGATGAATTCAATCATTTGATGTGACTCCTCCCCGTCGAGTTCATTACTCCAAAATTCAATTATATTAAAGGCTGGTTTTATTCCAGTTATTTGAATTTCTTCCAACATTTTAATAACGTTTCTGTTATTCATTCTGTCTTTCTCAAATTGTATGCACGCCATGTTTGATACGCTAAATGGCTCTTAAATAAAATGCTACTCTCCGGATCTTTTGAGCCGGTTCGTAAATAGGACTGATCCGAATGATACTTTTGTGTACGTCCTGGGATCACATTCACTTTCCCTGAAATTTCAAAATGAAAGCTTCGAAATGGTAAGTTATAATATCACGTGAATTGCTCAAGCTTGTCCAATGAGTTCACTGCTTTTTCAGATATGAAGTGGCGCAAGGGTAGTAGGTTACGTACGCTGCGTCCCAATTCGCATAATATCCGTCCTAAATAGTATTCGAAAATAGAATTAGTACGTCCCAAATCGTAGTATGTTGAAATGAGTGTTCCAAAGATACCCGGATGGTCTACTATTTCCGGTCAGAATCCGAAGTGCAGATCGATGCACACTCTAACGACTAATATTGCCCACAACCCATTGCGTGCGGGAGGGAGGAGCTTTGAGATGATGCAAACATGGCGGCCGGATGCGGCAGCGGAGATGCGCCCTCAGTTTTTAAGTGTAAGAACTTAAACGTTTAGCGCTAATTAAAGTTATATTTTATTGTCTCATAATATTAATGGATTTGTGTTGTGCAAAAAAAGTACCGTGTTTATCTTGTAGGGTCCGACGAAGACACTGAGCGCCTCATTAACTGGCGCATTGCCAACGACGCCCTTTTCACAGGGAAGAGAAACGCGGCTATCAAAGGTTTTGAGTAAGTAGCGGTCATTGACATTTGTATAAATAAATAAATAATAAATAAATAAAAAGGCTCTAGTACAGTATCATGCAAGTGTCCTGTCTTTTTTATGTATTCTTTTGATGTTTCTATCCTAGATTTATACTTTACTTGATACACTTATGAAAATAAACACCTTTTGCTACACTAACCATAGTTTAACCATGGTAACTTGTTTATTTTAGTAATACTGGGGCTGTACAAATGATAATCAGTCCAACAAAAAAAAAAAATAAACATGGTTACTACACTTTTACTATAGTAAAAACATGGTTCATTTTTATAGGGGTATATGTGTGTAATATACATAAGTATAAAATTAAGTATAAAATACGTTAAACAATTTTTATACTATATACTTTACATATCTTAACTCAGAAAATAAGTAGCTTTCATTGTTACACACATTATTGCACATGAACGTCAGCACCAGCCGCCTCACTAAAGACCTGCGTCTGGTAGATCTACCACGACGCCCTGCTTCACTCCTCAATTTGGTAGAACACATTGCAAACAAATTGTGGAAAAATAGATGAAGAAAAAAAGGTGGGAATAGTAAAGAAAATACGCATGTGCAATAACAATAGTGATGCCTTGCCTTTGTGATGCACCACTAATTATATTGGAAATATAAGAATGAATGGAATGTAGAATGTTTGTTTAACTGTTGCGGTGTGCGTAACTAGGCAACCACGTTCTCTTCCATTGCATGACGTCTTCGTAGTATGTCCCAGAACGTGCATACTCTTTTGCTACACACTCAAAAGTATGTACCTTTTCTTCAAAAAAAGAGTACATACTTTTAGGTCGTAGTATAAGTAGGCGAATTGGGACGCAGCCGTACATTTTCCAGACAAAAAGGCGCCAACTAAATCAGAGGTTGTAGGTGTTTTTCCCCCCTTTATTTATTTCAGAGCTATTTTGTGTATATCTATTGAAATAATGGGTCTTGAAACGAAAGTTGTTTCACATTGTGAGCAAACCAGCAGAAGAGGGACAAGAAGGTTAATTAAATGGCTACAAAAACATAGACTCATCAAGTCAAGGATGAAATGCAGACTTTGTATAAGAAATATGAAATTAAAGAGCACACAAACAGGCGATGGATACCAACGGTAAATGTAGAACAATTATTATTATTTATAAAAAAAATTTAAGTAAAACTACAATTGATCATGCTAAATTTTATATTGTACGATATTGAATTTCTAATCTAAATGCTAGATGTTTATGTTGGTTTCAGGGAATGTCAAAGACGAATACACAGTCAGAAAGTGACAAAGACATGCAGGGCAGGATCAGTTTTTGAGAAAAGCAAGATCACCTTACAAAACTGGATGAAGTTCATGTACCGATAGGTAATATATTTATATATTTAATATCCTCAGTTACACCGTGTCTACACCAGACGCGACAGATGTGGTGCCATGCCGCAACAGCTTGAGGCTGTCTACACTGGAGGCGACAAAGTGACCGTTGCAAATCTATTTGTTTAAAAGAATCATAAGTGCTTCAAGTATGTCAGAAATAGAATGCAGCATTAGTTTACTGTCGGGAATTTGTCGTGTCGCATCCAGTAGACCGCATCACTGATTATATGGGATCTACTTGATTTTGTTGTGCCGTGTCTGATGTAGACACGGTGTTAGTTTAATCTGTGCATCATAATCTCTAGTTAAGGCACGGTAAAAAAAAATTATGATTCATATGATTTTCACATTTATTTTCAGATACTGTCAAGGACTAAGATTAAGGCAGGTAGACATGATGCAGGATGGCATAGTTGGAAGTTCAGCAATCCTGAGTAAAATGAGTCAAAAGCTTAGATTGATCTGTAAAGATGCTTTAAAGAGGTATAGAAAGAAGACTGGACAGAGTATGGGTGGAAGAACAGAGTTCATTGTTATAGATGAAAGCAACTTCCGCCATAAAAGGAAGGTGGGAAATCTTTAGGGACATTTCACAGTTGATGCTAACATTGAAACCACCACCAAAAAAAATAGAGTTTGTTTAAACACATTCATTTTTAAAGTACAAAGCTTATGCATGAAATCAGAAAAAAGCAGTTGTTAACAGTATTTTTTTTATTTCTAGTATGGACGTGGAAGAGTAGGTGAAACATGGAAAAGGAAAAAGTGGGTGTTCTGCATGCTGGCCATAAAGGCTCAAAGACAACGACCGATTTTGCGACTCGTAGAACGGCGTTCAAGACATCATCTCATTCCCATCATCAGAAGACATGTTCGCCCACGATCTACAATTTTAAGTGATGAGTGGAGACCCTATAAGGCTTTGACAAGGCTGGGCTACTCTCACTACTCTGTGAATCACAGCAGGTTCTTTGTGAACCCAAACCATGGAGGGCACACACAACATATTGAAAGGGCGTGGTCTACGTACAAAAGTCAGATCTGGAGATTGAGAGGCAACAAGACTGAGAAGCTCTTGAAGGAACACTTGGCTTGTATTGAGTGGTCTTATTGGATGGGGATGGAGCACAGATATGGTCTTCTGGGGCGTTTGATGAAGGACATTAGAAAGTATTACTGCATTTAAGGCATTACATCATATATTGTAATTTAAAGATTACAACATTCAGTAAAGTTGTTTGAGGATATGAAACTAATAAAATAAGTGAAACAGACACTTGTGTCAAACTTTACTAAAATGCTAAATCAGAATAACATCTCAATGGGGTTCCCTGTATTTTCACTTTAGAATACTGTTCCAGGTTGTAAGTAATTCCCACATAATTATGTGGTAATTCTTTATTAATTACTCATGGGTTCCCTGTATTTTCACTTTAGAATACTGTTCCAGGTTGTAAGTAATTCCCTCATAATTATGTGGTAATTCTTTATTAATTACTAAGTAAGATACAGTATTCTAAAGTGTTACAACACTCCTTTAGCCTACAGTTAAACATCAATGTAAACAATACATTAAAAGACATGCATGTTTCCTTCAAGTGTTTCTAACCCT
This sequence comes from Moxostoma hubbsi, assembly GCA_032164185.1. Lineage (NCBI taxonomy): Eukaryota > Metazoa > Chordata > Actinopteri > Cypriniformes > Catostomidae > Moxostoma > Moxostoma hubbsi. Next base: position 4,107,203 of record JAVLUX010000024.1, read on the forward strand.
TTTTTTCTTTTTCTTTTTTAAGCAGGGCCCAACCCAAATCGTCTAGGTTATGTATGTAACCTCCGTTCCCTGATGGAGGGAATGAGAAGTCGTGTCAACGAAGCGACACTAGGGGTCTATCTTGAGTGCCGAATATACCTCTGATCCATGAAAAAAGGCCAATGAGAAGTTGTCAGACAGTATTTGCCTACCCCCACCCTGGACATACAGGTATAAAGGCGAGGAAATACTATGAATTCATTCAGGATTTTTCTGAGGAGCCGGGAGTGTCCGGCCACTTCAGTGGTTCAGTGGCCGGGAGGACAAGACCATCATGGAACGGAGGTTACATACGTAACCTAGACGTTCCCTGTCTGTCACTCACTTCGACGTCGTGTCGAAGAAGCGACACAAGGGGTCCATTTCAAATCACGCCATGCGCTGAGCCGTGTAGGTGTACTGCTGACACAGGAACAGGCAGGTATTTCACGTGCCAAAACGACCAGCTGTGTCAGACTGCACGTACCCTTCCCCAATGCCCCATAAAAGACGTCGGAATCCTTCTAGTTACCCAAGCAGGGGAACAAGGCGACACTTGCCAACCTAGGACGGGCCGAGCCTAGCCAGGCCTCTTTTCTCTCTATGTTTCTCATAGAGCCAAATGTCTGGGGCCATAACCACATCGTGGGAAGGGGGTCTTACCCATTTTCCTATTATTTCAGGGAGAAAAGACCCTGCGGAGACCACACCTACCCAGGAAGGGGGAGGTAACGTGGCAAAATACATTACGTGGGCCTCCTCAGTCACATGTGGGAAAGAATGGCGTGGTGGTAGATCCAGCCTCGAGGAGGGGGGAGTTGCTACAACACGGCGACCGGAGGGCAGCGGGAACTGCCTACGGGAGACGCGGGTCCACTCGTAAGGGGACCGTACTGCAGAAAATACACACAGGAGGAGTCCGCATAGGAGACCTGATCCGTGGAGCACCTTTCCCAGTGCAGGGTAGATTTGAGATACCCACAGTGGATTGCGGACCCAAAGGGCTAGGGAGGAGTCATCCAGGGAGCCAAGTGAGTGGGATCTCCTGGGAGGGAAAAGCGCACTGTTTTACCTCGGCCGTGGGAAAGGAAGCAAGTGATTCACCCAGTCAGACCGTCAGCGTTTACTGAGTTCTACCAGCTCAGACCTGAGAAAACACAGGACGAGACTGACTCAACCCTGAGGTTGTAAAACCTTGCAAAGGTGTTGGGTGTTGCCCAACCCGCAGCTCTGCATATGTCTGCCAGAGAGGCACCCCTAGCAAGTGCCCATGAGGATGCTACACTCACAGCGGGGGGCACGGCCTGGGTGTGGTAGGCCAACAGGATGGCATCTACCAGCAAGTGGGAGAGCCTCTGTTTGGAAACATCGTTCCCTTTCCGCTGTCCACCAAAGCAGACAACGAGTTGCTCAGAACGCCTGAAGTCGTGCGTGTGGTCCACGTAGGTGCGTAAGGCACGTACCGGGCACAGCAACGAAGGGGCTGGGCCTGCCTCCTCCCGGGGCAGCACTTGCAGGTTCACTATCTGGTCTATAAAAGGTGTGGTAGGAACATCAGGATCAGGGCTACCCACATGCAGATCTTGTGGACTTATTTGAAGGGTGCCATGGCATGCAGGGCGGAAGCGGCATATCCGGCGACGCTCTAGGCTTTAGCAGTCAGTGTAGACGTCATCCTACAGGCCTTGGAGGGGAGCACAGGGCGACCCCACCAGGTGGTCAGGTTTCCGGGGCACAGGTGGAGCGCAACAGCCCTATTCACCTGGGGAATCGCCGTGTACATGTGGGCCGCTCCGCTGTCGAGGGTAGCGAGAGTGGATGAGCGGGTGGCATGACGAGTGGAGAGCGGCACCCTCCACGTAGACATCATCTCATCATGCACTTCCGGGAAAAATGGGACCGGGGGTGTGCGCGGCTGTGAGCGGCGCAGTGTTCCCAGGAACCAATCATCCAGCCGCGATGGCTGTGGGGAGGACGGAGGTTCCAGTCCAGCCCCACACTAGCGGCGGCCCGAGCAAGCATAACGGACATCTGCTCTTCCGCCTCAGCCTGGGCATGGTGGCCTGAAGGCGGCAGCTCTGGGGAGTCATCTGCGTAAGAAGCCGTGCTTTGCGATGCAGTGGCGAGCTCATCCACTTCTAGCTCTAGAGGATAGGCAGGCTGGCCGTGAGGCAAGCTTCTGTTGCCTTGAGCACGGATGGGAGTCAATGAGCATGCCGGGGGGTGGGTGGTCCGAGGGGGTGTACCCGGTGGAGCTGCAACCGCTGCCGTCCCCAGATCGCCTCCAGCGGCATCATCCTCAATCCCGTGGGAAGGAGGAGTGATGCGGGGGGCGGCTGGAGTGGCGTGCTTTCTGTTGAAATTGAGCCACGACCGCAGCGTTGACATGGTCATGCTCTCGCAGTGAGACAGACAACAGCAAGCAAAGCATCAGAGGAACAGGAACAGGTGTGTAACTCACAGCTAACTGCTGACACGACCAAGGCTCCGAAGAACATTTCCTCGTCTTTATACCTGTATGTCCGGGGGCGGGGTATGCAAATACTGTCTGCCAACTTCTCATTGGCCTTTTTTCATGCATCAGAGGCATATTTGCCGCTCAAAGAGACCACTAGTGTCGCTTCTTCGACACAATGTCGAAGTGAACGACAGACTGGGAACCTTTTTTCCTTTCCTTTTTTTAATATTATTTTTCCAGAAGTCTATGTTTTAAGGTTTAATTTAATTTCATTATCAAAATGGTGTCTAATCAAAAAAAAAAAAAATGTCTTAACTCTGAAAAACTTTTAACAAGTAAAAAAAAATAGAACAATTACTAACCAAAATACCAAAATATTGCATTTTTAAACAAACTTTTATTCAGTACAAATAAAGCACTCTTGCTTGTAATATTGCTTAATTTTATAGTTTTATTACAATCATAATTCGTTAATTATTTATTATTTTTATTTCTACAGTGAGGATTAAATTTTACTATACAGTTATAATGTATTTCTGTTGAATTTTCTTCAATTTCAGTCGTTAAGCTTTTATTATGAATCATGCTTTTATTTTGATGTGTATTTTTGACCGAAGTTTAACTTGATAAGCAGTTTGCTGCATAGCCCAGTGTGATTGGTAAAATGCAAACACTGTGATTTAATTATATAAATTATATAAAAATAACATTTCAGAGTGGATTAGTGCTCTGCTCTGTCACCTCTCATACAACACAAATGATTCTCATAGTCTGTGGAGTTTCCAGTGTATGAGTGGTCTGCCTCACACAATCATTTAAAGCTCATGCGGCTCATACAGTCTAAGATTGCAACATTTCGCAGTTTAATAATCACACAGAGCCATTTCACAATTTTAATTTGATTAGTTGTGCATTTCAGTTTAAAAGGAGCAACAGAGTACAAACTCAAATAAGTGTGTGAGCATTTGAAAGCATTTGTGTGTCTGTAAGACAGTGTGCGGATACCGGATTAATTCAGTGATCAGTACTACTGATACTGTAGAATCATTGGTATCATTACATCTTTTTTATTTTAGTACCGACTTGGTACCAAAGTACAGTACTTTTGACAACACTGATTGCGGGTATTGCGAGTCATCTCTTCTATTTTTTGTATCACGTTGCACTCCTAAGTAAGCTAATAAAATGCTTTCAACTAAAATCAATGTTTAATGTCCACTTATTTATTTATTTGGGAAGTAGTAGCTAGATAATGTGAAGCCAGAAGACATTTTTCAAAATAACCACAGGGAATTGGCGAGTGGTATTTGCATGCAACTCCCCAAACATACGGGTATAAAAGAGCTGGCGTGTGAACCGCTCATTCAGATTTTCTCTTTGGAGCCAAGTAGTCACTATTCTGCTGCCTCTACCTCTACCTCTGCTGGATTCTGACGGCGCATTACAGTGGCTTCTCCCCCCCTGAGCTCTAGAGCGCAGCATCGGAGAGCGGTCTCGTCCAGTCAGACGCGGAAGCCTCGGCCGGTCGTCCCCATTCGGGTGAGGTCGCACAGTCACACGCTGACGTGCAAATGACGGACATGCTTTCTTGGGCAGGCATGAGCATCGGGCTAGAGTGGAACCCTCTGCTCTCCCCTCAACCCTTGTGGCTCGATGATTGGTTCCTGGGCCTGTGGCGCTGCTCACAGCAATGCCCCACTCCAGTTTATTTCTTCCTGGAAGTGCATGAGGAGCTGACAAGAACATGGACGGCACCTTTTACTGCCCTGTCCCGATCTTTCAGCTCCCCTTGGTCCCCCTTGCCCGGAGCTTAGATGCGTGGCTAGCGCTCTCCAACTTGTCGCGATGGCTGGCCCGGACAGTCCCACTCGGCTACGCGATTCAGTTCGCCAAGCACCTGCCCAGAATCAGTGATGTCCACTTTACTTCGGTGAAGAGTGATAATGCCGCTACCACGCGATAGAGCCTTTTCCTCCAGTTGATATGAAGAAGGGGTTTTACAGCCCCTACTTCATTGTACCGAAGCAAGGCAGTGGTTTGCGGCCAATCTTGGACCTATGAGTAGATGCTGATGCAAAGACGAATTATAGCAAGCGTCAGACATCCAGACTGGTTCACTGCGGTAGACCTGAAGGACACGTACCTAATCAAGCTTCCGAGAGGGATAAAGGCCGACTCTGGATGGTGGTGCGACAGAGAGAGAACGTTTACAGGCAGCTGTCCGTCCTATGTGTGTGTTTGTGTCTTTTGGTTTATTTCTTTATTAACCTATTATTTATATTGTCAAAGCCTCCTCCTTTCCATTGTTCCCTTTACAATATATATTGCGAATGTTACTTTTGAAATGTATTTCACTACAGATTACAGAATACATGCTGTAAAATGTAATTTGTAACGTATTCTGTTACTCAAGGTCAGTAATGTATTCTAAGTACTTTGTATTACTTCTTCAGCACTGTTAGATTTCTTCACTTGTTTTGACTATAAAAACTCTGCCAGTACAGTAAGACAAAATACACATGTTAAAAATAAATTCTCTGAAAAACCTAAATAAAAAATAAAAAAATACAAAATACAAAAATTATCAAGACAATGATTTTGGCCCTAATATCAAAGGTCTCACTAGAGAAAAGAAATTAAGATCCAACGTGAATTTTCTTGATAAAAAAAATATGTGTGTGCGTGGTAACCTTTGCATGTAAAATTTTAGCTTAGTGTAAAGCTGACAATTTACACAAGGTTTTTTATATTTCTTCTGCTCCAAACATACTTCAAACTTACTTCTCTGTCTGCTCATATGAATGTAACACATCATAAGAAAGTGTTTTACCGCTGTTCAAATGCACTTTGGATCACATCATTTATATGTATAAATATTTTCCATCTGAAAGGACTTAATATTAAATGAAACAAATGACAATATAATACAAAGTTATCTCTTCAGTAATCAAAATGCTTTTTGAAACACTTATTTTTTATTATATATTTTTTCTTCACAAATTAGAATAATAGTAAAATTCCATCAAAATGATGGAATAACATAAATGGGAATTGTGTTGTGACTAAACAAAATCCAAAATAAATCAAAACTGTGTTATATTTTAGCATCTTCAAAGTCTAGAATTTGCAGACATGTACTCTTGACATTTTCTCAACCAACTTCTTGAGGTATCACCCTGGGATGCTGTTTAAACCATATTGAAGGAGTTCCCATCTATATTGGGCACTTATTAGCTGCTTTTCTTTATTATTTGGTCCAAGTCATCAATATCAAAATCAGATTTGAGGACTATATATATATATATATATATATATATATATATATATATATATATTACAACATTTAGTTCCGGTCCTCGAATCTGATTGAAGGAGAGACTTTCCATGAGCACTAATGGTCTGACACCATCAGCATTCCGATGCTTCACTGTGTGTATCACTCAGATTGTGTTCTTGCTATTCTAAACTAAAGTGTATGAGCAGTACACATGTGTTAAGATCTAATGTAGGCTTTATGTCTCTTTTTACATAATTTTTTTTACATTACATATGTTAGCCAGCAGGTAATTTTTGTGTGTAATATGAGTCAGTTAGGATAAGTGAAGTGATTCCGCTAGTAATTGTTTACATAGAACAGTGCTCCATGATCGCTTGTTTTACTACTACATTACTAAAACTAGGAAATAGCTTTAAGCGTCTTTAAACGAACAACTTCAGCATTAAGGCTCATCACAGCTGAGACACAACAGACTGATTGATTACAGAACTCAAGGTGCTTACCTCTTACTGGAGTTTCCACATTGGATACACACTGTTTAAAATGGCCGAGGACATTGCGGTTTCTATAGTGAACGACTCTTGCGCACCGACGAAATAGAGAGGAATACCCCCGCTTGGCGCTATTTTACCACTGAGAAAGCTGACCTTCAGGTGATCACACACACTCCATCTCTCTCTCTCTCTCTCTCTCTCTCTCTCTCTCTCTCACACACACACACACACACACACACACACACACGCACACACATCCATCCATCCTTGTTCAAAACAGCACAAGCCGTGATAATATTTCTGAAGTGACATCTCTGAATTACTAACAAAGGTTTGGACTTAAGTGCATATTATACTATATATTTTTTCATCTATATGTAAGGCATTTGTTGGTTGATTTCCTAAACAGTGTTAACACTGGCTCTGTGGTGCTTGTCTGAGCATTATGACATGTCATACACAGGCTCAGCAAATACAGTGAGTTCAGACTTTTCTGTTGGTCATTATTAAATATTGCATTGCTACCCAGGAGAGAGGATGGCATTTATATTGTCCTATCAGTGTCTTTGGGATCAGTATCAGGTGTCACTGTGCTGGATTCACATCCCCTGCCCACAGAACAGGAGGCAAACACGCTCTGTCCAATGAACCTCATGTCACAAACACATAATACCCATCCTGGAAAGAGGTTTTTTTTTTTTTCTTTAGGCCAAACATTATCAATCAATATTTAGATATTTCAGTTAATCCACTTTGATTTGACAGTCATATATCAGTTGTGGTTTTGGTGTCAGATTTGACCTAGACATGCTTTTGATAGGTTTCATGAGATTCATGTTTACAAGGCACCATAACTTTGCTGCCTAAAGTGTGAGACAACTTTCACATCAGGATTTTAAAGAAGCTCTTAATAATTCAAATATTGCATGCATAATTTTCTTGTGAGACATGTTTAATAGCTAATTCAGCTAGCACTGCAGATGGATACATGGAGTGCATTCTTGGTGTCACAGGTTAATCCCAGAGCAAGGTCAGGTGCATCTGAACCAGGCAGGTGGCTGGACACTCTCTCTTATGATAATGGCACTGCCACCTAGCCTTGAGAGAGACCAGCCATCACACTGGAGGAACAGGCTTGAGATGCTATCTGGAGCATTCAGTTGAGCGAATAAAATATTTATGACACAGAGGCATCTTTAGCAGGGTGTTGGTGTAATTAGACATGGGAAGCTATCAAGGAGGGCAAATACAGTATTATGTTTGCAGAGGACCTTCCACGAATGCAGCAGGAGCACAGATCCTGATTGAAATATCATTTTGTTAACATGAATGGCTTTTGCTTGAAATACTGCTAAACAAGCTGTCAGAGTCAGTGCTACCCATACCAAAAAAAATTCTGGAAACGCAGGCATTAATGATTGACAGGAAGATTAGGATATGAATTACAATAAGGATATCGACAGGGAGATGCATGAACAGTGAGTGAAGTCTGTCTGATGGCTGCATTGCAAGAAAAAGCAAGCAAGTGATTGAGATTGCTCACCAACTGCTTGATTAAGCGTCCCAGTATCCCTTTAATCAAAGTGGATAGATGACAGACTGACTGCCCATCAATCAAGAAATCAAAGGATCCTAAGGCAAGGTATCAAAAAAAAAAGATTTGCGTTGCCCATAAATTTGATGAATTTTTATTTTTAAGCCTACACATGTAAACTCAGCAAACACATTTACGTTGTGGCAATGTTGCTGCACCTTTCAATTTTTACTTTGCAATGTTGTTGCTTTTCACTGGAGAAAACATTGTGTCAAACACAGATTAGTAATATGTAAGAAAGCTGTAGCAATGATGCTGAGCAACTTTCAGAAACTGTGAGATATTGTTCCAACCACATTTATTTATTTCTGATGCTTTAGCAACACATTACTCTTGACTACCCATTATTTCCATAATTAATGTTTCCATAAATAAATGTGAAAATAATGCAATAAAATTTCTGATATTGCTAATGTTTAACATAATTCTTTAAAAGTTATGTTTACAGTGAAATATTAAATTTTAATCAACACTTGCCAACTTTGGAGCATAAAAATGCAACACAGGGTCATATCATTGACTTTATAAATACATATTACAATATTGTAATTTTTGTTACTGCACTACCAAACATTAGTAAACGTAAATATAAAACATGTACAGTAATATATAATACTGTAGGCAGCCTACAATTAAGAATATCTAAACCTAAATTACTGAATGGATTTTCTCTCCTTACTGACTGCTCAGTTATCATTGAAATGAATTGACAGCTGAAAAAGAGATCCGTCACATTAGTATTGTACTGGCATAATACTGTTCTTCCCCTTTTAGTTGCACATTCTGTTAAAGATTGAATAAAAGATTTAAATATATTTTATTTAAAATTCAATCAAATTTCAAGTAAATAATAATGTATGTTTTATTTAATTTTAGGGCTTTAAGGGGCAGGAGGGAGCAGAAGTGACAGAAAATGATAGGGAGAAAAGTGGGGAGTAACATCTAGTAGTGCTAGTGATTGGTTGTCTTTTGAATGCATTCTTCAAATATTAATATTCAAATATAAAAAAAATATAATAAATTATTAATTCTTTATTCACTGATACATTTAGTGAATATTTCTGTTAATTACATTTATTTGCCTGAAGGTGGCAACAAATAACCATCTTTTAAGTAAGGAATAATTGACAGGCTGTTGAATTATTGAAAAATAATCCACACCTGAGGTGGTAATACGGCCACGACGTATTTTTCAACGGCCAGAGTTAATTATTCCGCTTATACCATGGTTAAAGTCTTGGTTACGTATGTAACCTCCGTTCCCTGATGGAGGGAACGAGACGTCGTGTCGAAGAAGCGACACTAGGGGCCTCTCTTGAGCGCCGAAAGATGCCTCTGATCTATGAAAAAAGGCCAATGAGAGTTGGCAAACAGTATTTGCATACCCCGCCCCCGGACATACGGGTATAAAGGCGAGGGAAATACGCTCGTTCATTCAGGATTTTTCTGAGGAGCCGGGAGTGTTCCGGGCACCTCAGCGGCTCGGCTCAGTGACGTGGCCGGGAAGACACGACGTCTTGTTCCCTCCATCAGGGAACGGAGGTTACATACGTAACCGAGACGTTCCCCGTCTGTTGCTCACTTCGACGTCGTGCCGAAAGAGTGACACTAGGGGTCCACTTCAAAACTTGCCATGCACTGAGCCGTGTACGTGTACTGCTGACACAGAAGCGGGCAGGTATCCTACGTGCACAAGCGACCAACTGTGTTCAGGCTGTATGTACTCTTCCCCAATGCCCCCAAAAAAGTCATCAGAATCCTTTTGGTTACCCTAGGGGGGAACAAGGTGACGCTCCCAACTAGGGAACGAGCCAAGCATGGCTGGGCCTCTTTTCTCTCTATGTTTTCTCGGCATAGAGCAAGAGCAGCTGGGGCCCTTACCGCATCGAGGGAAGGGGGTCTTACCCGAATTCTTTCAGAGGGAAAAGACCCTGCGGAGGCCACACTCACCCGAAAGGGGAGGTAGAGGTGGCAAAATACATCACATGGCCTCTTGGGTCACATGTGGTAAGAATGACGTGGTGGTAGATCCAACCTCGAAGAGGGGGGAGTTGCTACAACACGGCGACCGGAGGACAGCAAAGGACTGCCTAAGGGAGACGCGGGTCAGCTCGTAAGGTGACCGTACCGCGGAAGTACACACAGGAGGAGTCCGCGTAGGAGGCCTAACCTGTGGAGCACCTATTCCAGTAGGGGTAGCCTGGGCTACCCGTAGTGGACTGGGCCGGCAAGTTCCTCCACTGAACTGTTGCGGACCCAAAAGGGCTAGGGAGGAATCGACCAGGAGCCTAAAAGGGGTCTCCCTTTTAGGGCGCACTGTTCTACCTCGACAGAGGGAAAGGGCGCTGGACACAAGCGATTGACCCGGTCAGACCGTGGACGTGTACCGAGTTCTACGGGCTCGGACCTGAGAAAACACGGGACGAGACGGACTCAACCCTGAGATTGTAAAATCTCGCAAAGGTATTAGGTGTTGCCCAGCCCGCAGCTCTGCAGATGTCTGCTAGGGAGGTGCCCCTAGCCAGTGCCCATGAGGACGCCACACTCCTAGTGGAGTGGGCTTGGACCCATAGAGGGGGGGGGGCACGGAGAGGGTGTGATAGGCCAACTGAATGGCGTCCACGACCCAGTGGGAGAGCCTCTGTTTGGAGACAGTGTTCCCTTTCTGCTGTCCCCCGAAGCAGACAAAGAGCTGCTCAGAGCGCCTGAAGCTCTGGGTGCATTGCAGGTAGGTGCGCAAAGCACGTACCGGACACAGTAATCAGAGGGCTGGGTCTGCCTCCTCCCTTGTAGCGCTTGTAGGTTCACTACCTGATCTCTGAAGGGCGTGGTAGGAACCTTGGGCACATAGCCCGGTCGAGGTCTTAGGATCACATGAGTGTCTGCCGGACCAAACTCCAGGCAAGTGTCGTTATTAGAGAACGCTTGCAGGTCCCCGACCCTCTTGATGGAGGCGAGCGCAATCAGCAGGGCCGTCTTAAGAGAGAGGACCCTGAATCCAGCTGATTCTAGCAGCTGAAGACCAGTGAGGACCACCGAGAGATCCCAGGAGGGGAACAGGTTTAGCTGGGGAGGGTTCAACCTCCGGGCACCTCTTAGGAACCTGACGATTAAGTCGTGTTTGCCCAGAGACATGCCGTCTACTGGGTCGTGGTGAGCTGCAATAGCGGCAACATACACCTTCAAGGTGGAAGGGGACAGCCTCCCCTCCAACCTCTCCTGTAGGAACAGGAGGACCGACCTAACTGCGCACCTCTGTGGGTCTTCTGCCCTGGAAGAACACCAATTCACGAACAGATGCCATTTCAGGGTGTAGAGTTGCCTGGTAGAAGAGGCTCTGGCTTGATTGATCGTGGCACGACCGTGGGTGGTAGACCAGCTAGATCTTCGCGTCCCGTCCAGGGGCCAGACGTGGAGTTTCCAAAGGTCTGGGTGTGGATGCCAGAGCGTGCCCCGTCCCTGAGAGAGAAGGTCCTTCCTGAGGGGAATTCGCCAGGGAGGGGCTGTCGCGAGGAATACGAGGTCCGAGAACCAGTCCCGGGTGGGCCAGTAAGGAGCCACGAGAGTGACTTGCTCCTCGTCCTCCTTGACCTTGCATAGCACCTGTGCAAGAAGGCTTACTGGGGGGAAAGCGTACTTGCGCAGCCCCACCGGCCAGCTGTGTGCCGGTGCATCTGCCCCAAGGGGAGCCTCTGAGCAGGCGTTCCAGAGCGGGCAGTGGGAGGTCTCTCGGGAGGCAAACAGGTCTACCTGGGCCTTGCCGAACCGTTCCCAAATCAGCTGAACCGAGTGGGGGTGGAGCCTCCACTCTCCGCCAGGCAAGTGTTGTCGTGACAACGCGTCTGCTATCACATTGACTTGAGTCGCTGCTGGCTCCAGAGAAGGAGACGACGGGCGAGTTGTGACATGTGGCAGGAGCGTATGCCACCTTGGTGATTTATGTACGCGACCACAGTGGTGCTCTCCGACTTGACTAGGATATGTCCGTCCCGAATTAACAGGAGAAACTTCCACAGGGCCAAAAGGACGGTCAACAACTCGAGGCAGTTGATGTGCCAACGCAGCTGGGCCCCTTTCCAACGGCCTGAGGCTGCGTGCCCATTGCAAACGGCACCCCAACCCGATCTGGAGGCGTCGGTCGTGACCAGGACGCGTCGGGACACCTGCTGTAGGGGTACTCCTGCCTGTAAGAAACAGAGGTCTGTCCAGGGTTTGAATGTTTGGCAGCAGGCGGGGGTGATTGTCACCCAATCCGTGCCGTGGCGCCATGCTCGTCTCGGGACTCGGGTCTGAGGCCAGTGCTGAAGCGGTCTCATATGCATCAACCCCAGCGGCGCGACCGCCGGCTTGATGCACTCGTTTTTGGGAAGTGAAAGCCACGCGTCCAACCTCTGCGCTAGGGGCCTCAAAGGGACAGTTAATTTTGACATACCCGGCGGATCTTCGCAGTGGGGCGGAGCAGGTAGGGCAGCGTTGGGCGGCGACAGGGCGACCCACGGCTGGGGTGCTGAGAAAAGACTCAAAGCACTTACCTTGCTCCACACACCCGGCAGGGGGCGGGTTAGCGACTGAGGAGGAGGTTTAGGGTAGGCGTCCTCTAGACTCGTCGGAACCGGCTGGCCGGGGAACAGTTGTGGGGCTGGAGACGGGTGGTCCGTGTCCAGGAAGCCGGGACTGTTGAGATCTGGAGGCAAAGTGCCGTGAGAACGGCATTTGCGGGCCAGGTGACCCAGAGACATAGGAAATAGCTCTTTTATTGAGAATGTGGGTAGCGCAACCCCATCTAAGGTGGGGAGGAAAATGAAATTGTTTAAGAACAAAAGATTCTCCTCCCGGCCCTCCACCGGGTGACGGAGCGGTCTTACCACCTCCGGAGCTAACGTCTGTGTCGCTGGGTCGTCCGTCTCAGGAACGCCTGGGAGCCTTACGGGTCCTCGAGGGGGTCCGAGCAACGGGGGGCTTCTGCTTCCTGCGGTGTGCTCGACACTGGGGCTGAGAGCTGGGCCTGGGTTGAGGCGGAGCAGATTTCTAGGCCGCAGGGGGACGCCCTCGGTGAGCAGACGGGGCAGTGGCCTTGGCGGCAGGTTTGCGGCGAGGCAGGATGTGAGAGATTGCCTCCGTCTGCTTTTTCACCGTGGAGAACTGCTGGGCGAAGTCCTCGACGGTGTCGCCAAAGAGGCCAAGCTGGGAGACAGGGGCGTCGAGGAAGCGAACTTTGTCGGCCTCACGCATCTCGACCAGGTTGAGCCAAAGATGAATTTCCTGGACCACAAGGGTGGCCATCGCCTGTCCGAGTGCCTGCGCGGTGACCTTCGTGGCTCTGAGGGCGAGGTCAGTCGCTGAGCGCAGTTCCTGCAGCACATCGGGGTCAGGGCTACCCTCGTGCAGATCCCTGAGCGCCTTGGCCTGGTGGACTTGCAGGATGGCCATGGCGTGCAAGGTGGTGGCGGCCTGTCACGCGGCACTGTAGGCTTTGGAGTTCAACGAGGATGACGTCCTACAGGCCTTGGAAGGGGGTACAGGGTGCCCGCACCAGGTGGTAGGGTCACCGGGACAAAGATGGAACGCAACCGCCCTATCCACCTGGGGAATCGCCGTGTACCCGTGGGCCACCCCGCCGTCGAGGGTAGCGAGAGCGGACGAGCAGGGCTTTTGACGAATGGAGAGCGGTGCTTTCCATGAAGACGTCAGCTCGTCATGCACCTCCAGGAAAAACGGGACCGGGGGGGGGGGGTGTGGCTGTGAGCAGCGCCCAGACCCCATGAACCAGTCATCCAACCGAGACGGGGGTGGGGAGGATGGAGGGTTCCAATCCAGCCCCACCCCGACGGCGGCGCGGGCAAGCATGTCGGACATCTGCGCATCAGCCTCAGCCTGGCAGAGCACTCTACCGCATCCAGGAACTACACAGGGGTTGAATGGCATCTTTATAAAGACGCGTCCTGAAAAGGTTGTCAACACCACTGTGTATTGCTCTTTCAGAGAAATAAACTCTTTCACAGAGAAAATTGCTCTTTAATATAAACTCTTTTAACTTTGCGCTGTCGAAGCGCCCAGGGGCAGACTGCACGCCGGCAGAGAAGAGAAAAGCCGCTGGAGTGCACCGTAAATCCAACACGAAAGCAGAGAGTTCAGAAGCAGGATCAGTTGTGATATTCGCAGCTGGCTGCATACACACGACCATCGGCTCCGAAGAAAATTACTGAATTACTAGTTCGAAATGTTACTTAAAACTAGTGACTGAGGCGCTTGTGCTGCTTTCAAGCACTTACTGGAGTAACAAGGTACAGTATAAAATTCTAGTCTATGGAGATTCCTCATAAGGATAGCTGCACCAACGTGTGTGTGTGTGTGTGTGTGTGTGTGTGTGTGTGTGTGTGTGGCCATATGTATGTTTTCAGTGAGGGTGACATGAAAGGAAAAGAGCGAGAGAGAGAGTGCATGGGTGTTTTTCAACAGAAATTTAATAATAAATAATAAATAAAATAAAATACATTGACATTGTTTGTCATTCTTATCCAATGTACAAAGCCAATGTCTTTGTCTTAATTGGTTATTTTTCTGTTGTATGCTGTACGGCTCTATGAAATAACTGAAATAATTTGGCGAAGTGGTATGGAACCTTTATTTAGACAAAACCTGGAACTACTTCGTTGCCTTGTGTTTACTGTGGGAAAAAAATATGAGGGAACCCAAAACATATTGCAAGGTAATGCAAACTGTTGCGATGGAACTTAAACTACTATTACAGGGGAAGGCAAAACTTATTGCAAGGGAATGCAAACTACACTGAGGGAACGCAAAAGGCATTGCGAGGGAACATAAACTGTTGCGAAAGAATGCAAAACATATTGCAAGGTAACGCAAACTATTGCGATGGAATGCAAAACTAATTGCATGGGAACTTAAACTATTGCAAGGGAACGCAAAACGTATTGTGAGGGAACACAAACTATGCTGAGGAAACGCAAAATGTATTGCGAGGGAACATAAACTATTGCGAGGGAAAGCAAAAACATATCGCAAGGGAACACAAACTGTTGCGACAAAACGCAAAACGTATCGGAAAGGAGCACAAATTATTGCGAGGGAATGCAAACTATGCTAAGGTGACAACAAAGGTATTGCAAGGGAACACAAACTGTTGCGAGAATGCAAAACTATTGCAATGGAACAGAAAACTATTTCCGAAATTAAATTCTCCCCCTGTCCTCTAAGGGGCTCCATAGTTAATATACTGTAGTTGCCAAAACAAATATTTCGCTTGCAATGTAAAACAGTTTTAGTATGCACTGCTTTCATGTAATATGCATCCCAAGTATTTAAATCTCAAGTAATCTGAAACATTCATGGTAAAGCCTGGGAAGAACAATCAGGCCAAGCAATCACATGTACTAAGCAATCAGACTTTACCCAAATTGAGCTATGTGCCAATACACAACATTCAATTTAGCACACTCACAAGAACGCTAGGAGATATTTCTTGCCTCTTACCCATAAGAAAAGGACCAGTTCAAGGATGTCCTCATAAAGGTCAAAGCAGATTATACAGATTTAAGGCCACCTACAGCCCGAGTGCAATTTAACAAAATAATCATTCTTGCTCAGTCTTGAAATTACAAACTGATTTCAATTAGTTTCACTATTCAGTAAATCTCTATTCTGGATTGTAAATTATTCATGTAATAAGACAACTTTATAATTTATTTATTTTTAAGTTAAGATAACTGTGATGTTGTCTTAAACCCCAAAAAGTAAAATGTTTAATATATTTTACTGGGTTGTTTCAAATGTGACACATTCTATCAGAATCAGAATCAGAATCAGAATCAGAATCAGCTTTTTTGCCAGGTATGTGTACACATACGAGGAATTTGACTCAGGATTGTACATAGCTCACGATGTGCTTACTCATACAAAAATACTATAACACAATAATAAAATAAAATCAGACACAGGCTACAGTGTAGACAACACAAATATACACACTATGAACAAAAACAATATAGACATATTGACTATAGTGCAGTGATCAGAGTGCAAAGGATGCAGGAGTAAACTTATTATTATCATTATTATGTACATGTCGGAGGTGGATGTGATATACAAGTACACATACATGCATACATGTACACAATGCGATAAAGCATAGTGCAAAGGATGCTGGAATAAATAAAAAAGTAATTTTGTGCAGGAGTTGTGACTTGAGGTAGGTGGATTGGTATACAGTATATACAATATGACAACATAACAATATGAACAGTATGAACAGCTCTGAGATAGAGAATGATGAATAAATAATAAGTAGTAACCAGTAAATAGGTGGCTGATTAGAGACAGAGTTACTGGGTTATTGCACAGGAATTGTTCCTGACACTGTGAGTCAGAAATCAGCTGCTCACCAGAGTAATGGTTTGTGGGAAGAAACTGTTTCTGTGTCTGTTGGTTTTGGCGTACATTGCTCTGTAGCGCCTACCAGAGGGGAGAAGCTGGAACAGGTTGTGTCCGGGGTGAGATGGATCTGCAGTGACGTTTCCTGCCTGTTTCCTGAGTCTGGAAATGTTTAAGTCCTGAATGGAGGGCAGGTTGGCACCAATGATCTTTTCTGCAGTCCTGACTGTCTGTTGTAGTCTGCTCCTGTCCTTTTTGGTGGCAGATCCCAACCAGACAGTGATGGAGGTGCAGAGAACAGACTGGATGATGGTTGTGTAAAAGTGGATCAGCAGCTCCTTAGGTAGGTTGAGCTTCCTAAGTTGGCGCAGGAAGTACATCCTCTGCTGGGCCTTCTTGATGATGGTGTCAGTGTTGGGCTCCCACTTCAGGTCCTGGGATATAGTGGAACCCAGAAACCTGAAGGATTCCACATCAGACACAGGGCTGTTGAGTATGGTGATGGAGGGCATAGTGGGGGGGCTCCTCCTGAAGTCCACGGTCATCTCCACAGTTTTGAGCATGTTAAGCTCCAGGTTGTTCTGACCACACCAGTGAGCCAGCTGATCAACCTCCCGTCTGTAGGCCGACTCATCACCGTCCCTGATGAGGCAGATAACCGTTGTGTCGTCAGCAAACTTCAGGAGTTTGACAAATGGGTCTCCTGAGGTGCAGTCGTTGGTGTAAATTGAGAAGAGCAGTGGGGAGAGCACACACCCCTGGGGGGGGGGCGCCAGTGCTGATAGTCCGGGTGCTGGATGTGATGTTCCGCAGTCTCACCTGCTGACTCTTGTCACTCAGGAAGTTTGTGATCCACTGACAGGTGGAGGCTGGCACAGTGAGCTGGGTGAGTTTGGTGCTGAGGATGTCTGGGATGATGGTGTTGAATGCCGAGCTGAAGTCCACAAACAGGATCCTTGCATATGTCCCTTGAGCATTGAGGTGTTGCAGGATGCAATGCAGTCCCAAGTTGACTGCATCATCTACTGACCTGTTAGCCCTGTAGGCAAACTGCAGGGGGTCCAGCAAGGGGCCTGTAATGTCCTTCAGGTGGGCCAAAACCAGTCTTTCAAAGGATTTCATGACTACAGATGTCAGGGCGATAGGCCTGTAGTCATTTAGTCCAGAGATGGAGGTTTTTTTGGGGACCGAGATGATTGTGGAGCATTTGAAGCAGGAGGGAACTTCACACCGCTCCAGTGATCTGTTAAAGATCTGTGTTAAGATGGGGGCCAGCTGGTCTGCACAGATTTTCAGGCAGGATTGTGACACACCATCAGGGCCAGGAGCCTTCCGGATATTCTGCCATTGGAAGAGGTGGCTCACATCCTCTTCACAGATCTTGAGTGCAGATGAGGGGTCAGAGAGGGGGGGTGACAGCGTGTCAGAGGGGGAAGGTGGTTGTTTGAAGATGGTTGTGGAGTGGGGGAGAGGTGTGACTGTGGGCTTTTCAAACCTACAATAAAAGCCATTCAGTTCATCTGCCAGTTGTTGAGTACTAGCAATGTTGGGGGATGGTCTCCTATAGTTAGTGAGTGTCCGCAGGCCTCTCCACACTGATGCAGGATCGTTGGCTGCAAAGCTTTTATTTAGCTTTTCAGCGTAGCTCCTCTTTGCAGCTTTGATCTCTTTAGTCAGTGTGTTCCTGACCTGGTTATACAGGACTCTGTCCCCGCTTCTGAAGGCCTCCGCTTTGGTCTGATGAAGCTACCTGAGTTTCGCTGTGAACCAGGGTTTTTGGTTGTTGTATGTGCTGAAGGTTTTAGTCGGACATGTGTTGTTTTAGACAACACATGTCCTCACAAAAACTGATGTAAAACTCACAGCGTTGGTAAGTTTGTTCAGGTCAGTGGTTGCAGCCTCAAAAACACTGCAGTCAGTACAGTCAAAGCAGGCCTGTAACTCCAGCTTTGACTTGTTGGTCCATCTTTTCACAGTTTTTACAACAGGTTTAGCAGATTTTAGCAGACAGGCGTCCTTTAATGTAGTGTAGCAGTGGTCCAGTGTGTTAGTGTCTCTGGTGGGACACTTAATATGCTGTCTGTACTTTGGGAGTTCATGGCTGAGGTTTGCTCTGTTGAAGTTCCCAAGAACAATGAGCAGGGAGTCTGGATGTTATTTCTCCACGTTAGTTATCTGGTCGGCCATGTGTAGTAATGCCTCACTAACACAGGCCTAAGGTGGAATAATAGCGTCCAGAACAAACAAGGAAAACTCCCGCGGTGAATAAAAAGGTTTACAGTTTATAAATAATGTCTCTAAGTGAGGGCTGCATGATTTTTTTCAACACTGTGACATCTGTGCACCAACCTTCATTTATATAGAAACAGAGTCCGCCTCCCCTTTTTTTTCCCATGAGCTCCCTTTCGCGATCCGCGCGGATGAGATTAAATCCCGGTAGGTGAAGTGTGCTGTCCTGGATCTGCAGGTTGAGCCAGGATTCGTTAAAACAGAGGGCGGCAGATCTGCAGAAGTCCGAGTTAGTTCTGTTGAGGAGAAGCAGTTCATCCATTTTGTTGACCAGAGAGCGGACATTCGCCAGGTGGATAGAAGGGAGCGCAGTGCGAAAACCCTGCTGTCTCAGCTTAACCAGTGCGCCTGCACGTTTTCCCCTTCGGCGTCTCCGGAGGATCCCAAACAGAGCTGCTGCTCCTCCAACTAATAACTCCGGGAAAGGTCCGGGTTCGATAAAGAGCAGTGGAATAGTATGAGCAGTTGAAAGTCCAATATTTAAGAGCTCATCTCTGGTAAATGTTACCAGAGAGGGATGGCAGAAAACAGCGTTAATAAACAAACACAAAAAGCACTACGGAGCGTAATCCAGAGGCGGCCGTCTGTGGCGCCATTTTTGCGATGAGTCATATCATGTTGAGTCGTAAGTCGCAATGGGCCTCTTATGTAGACTTTTTATTTTAGACCAAAAGACATCTTTTTGTGTTTTATGTATTTTTATTTTTAGCTTTCAAAACATATACAGGTACATGTTGTCATGAAATTAAAATAATAAAATTATTTTAAAGTTGTTTGAAGCTTCTTATTATTGTGAGTAATCATGCTTGTCAATTCAAACAGATGCTCTCTCTTTGCAATCTTTAGAGTCCATAGAAACATAATAGATATATAATTAAAGCTGAGACTCTCTATTTAACTGTAGTCCATAAAACTCAAAATGTGTTTCTTGGTTAAAGAGACAAATTTGAAGCCTTACAACATTATAATACTAGCTAGATAAAGAGTATATGATGGTTATTGTTGTTAAACTAACACATTTCACACACTTTACATTCCAAATATGATTGTGAGGAGCTTGTTACTTAAAAAAAGTTTAATAGATAAATTAATTGTTAGGATTTACCAGTGTTTAAGTTTTGAATTAGACAAGGCAATAATGTCATGAGCAGGCTAGTATATCATCTCAAAGCCTTTCATTTTATTCTTAAGAAAAAAAATAAGATGTTCTTAAGAAAATATTTGAGAACTTCTTAAGAATATTTCAAGAAATGCACTTAGGAACATTCTAACAAACTTCTAATAATTTATTCTTACAAACTGCTTTTTTCCCCCCTTAAGAATAATTTTTTGAGAATCGACCCCTGAAGTGTACTATATCACTTTAGCCCACTTTTTCCCAATGTTTTTTCATTTACATTTTTCATAGAGATTTCATAAAAGTCTATAAAACCATGAATTAAACCAGCCAGCTCAAAGATCAATCACAACATTACAAACTTTGATGTCAAGCAAAAGCATAAAAAACCCACAAATTTACAAGACATTCATGAGGGCATAAACTACAATCCCATGAAGCATTGCACATTATATAATTGAAATAAAAACAATGGGAAAATTATAAAACTATTGATTTAAAGTTGCTGAGCATTGCAAAATGTTAAGAAATACAATATAATATTGAGTGTGTAGGAAGAATGATTTGATTGGGATTGGGCGGCCAATGTCGGGCTCGTCTGGCGCAATTGGTTTGCTATTGTAATTATTATTAATAATACATTTTAATATTGATTGAACATTGGTGTCTTTTATAATGCTGCCATTTTATAGAAATTGGCAGCAAGATAAAAGACTCAAGCATGAATTTTACAGTGGTTTTACCATGCTTTTTTCATTATTTTTATTAACAGTGTTTTATTGATTCCATGCAGCAAGTCAAATAGACATAACAGAAAATACAAAATCAAACCACATGAAATCATAACTTTTCCCCCCCGAACATTAACCCCCCACCCCACCCGAAACAAACAAGCACATCAGTGGTCAAAAGCCAACTAACAAAGCCATGCAAATTGACATAAAAACAGCAGAACATTTTAGATATATAAAAACAAATCAAACAAAAAAACACCCCACTAGCTTCTCTTCGCTGCCCCTCCCCAAGAGCCTTCCAAAAAGGCTAGATAGCTGCCCCATTTCTTGATGTATATATCCAGGTTGCTTAGCCTTCTAAATACCATCTCCTCAAACGACGCCACCCTGCACCACTCACGAAATGAGGGCGCATCAGACGACCTCCATCCCCTGAGGATTACCTGCCTGCCAATCATAAAGACGGTCAAGACCCAGCTCTCCATATATCCATCAGACATATTCAGGACTGCCCCATCACCCAAAATACACAGTCTAAGGCAAAATGAAAACTGATTGTCCATTACGTCATACATGAAGCTCTGAAATCTCAACCAAAATTCCTAGATCTTAACACATCCCCAAAAAACATGAGTTGTGTCTCCATCTTCTGATTGGCATTGCCAGCAGGCGGGTGTGAATTTAAGACCAATCCTTGGGTCCAATTGAATCTATTCAAAATCTTAAATTACATCAGACGCACCCTTGCATCTCTAGATTTACACTTGATGTTTTTTGGAATCCTAGCCCACACTCTCTCCAATACAACATTTAAATCTTTCTCCCATAATCTCTTGAGAGAAGTTGAAGCTCCATCCCCCAGTCTCTGAATTAAAAGAGAGTAATACACTGATGCCTCATGATCTTTTCCAAAAGCAGTAATCGCCACTTCCAGAGTACCTGCCGCTGTAACGATCCACACCGTCTTTGGCTTGTGTACCTTTTTATTTAAGTTTTTGGCACCTTTTATGTTCCGTATAGCCTTTTGTTATATGCACTCTTATTTTGAAGTTTTGTCATGTCCTGTTTTCCCTCCTTGTCCATGTGTCCGGTCCTCATTGGTTTATTGTTTGATTACTTTATTATCAGTTCTAGTTTTGTCATTGGTTTTAGTTAATTGCCCTTTTACCTTGTTATGAGTTCCGTTTGTCCATTGGTCAATGTTTTCCCTTGTTTTGTATTTAAGCCCTGATGTTTCACCTTGTCCTCTGTTGGTCGTTGTAAATGTTATTGCTAATGTTAATGTTAGATGCCCTGTTCCTAGTTCTTGAATCCTGCCTTGGTCCGTGTTCCTGCCTGTGCCCTCCTTGCAAGACCCCGTGTTGTTCTCTTGTGTTCTCCTCTTTATTTTTCCCCTCGTGGAAGTTTCATTTGTTCCTGCATTTATACTTCCCTTTACTTTGCGAACTTCAATAAAGCTGCATTTGGATCCTTACTCCCTCGTCTGCCCTCTTCATAACAGAACGACCAACCGCTAATGGATCCAGCAGCCTGGATAGTTCAACAGGCTAACTACCAGATTCTCAGCCTCAGACAGGAGGACAGCCCAATAAAGGCCCATGTCTGTAAGTTTCTGGAGCTGGCAAATTTATCTGACTTCCCAGATTACTCCTTGATCGTTTTCTTCAGGGGCAATCTCAATAGTCAGCTAAGGGAGCGGTTGCCACCAGCAACCCCCTACTGGACACTCCTCGACTTCCTTGATGAGACCCTGAAGATCTGTGGCTCACCTTTCACTGTGGGTGTTGCGGAGGAGGACGCTACCTTTCCTCCCACAATGGTCACCCCCCAGCCTTCCTTAACTCGTTCCTCCACGCCTGCCACGGCCAACGAGCCAATGCCCACGCCTGCCACGGCCAACGAGCCAATGCCCACGCCTGCCACGGCCAACGAGCCAACGCCCACGCCTGCCACGGCCAACGAGCCAACGCCCACGCCTGCCACGGCCAACGAGCCAACGCCCACACCTGCCACGGCCAACTAGCCGGAAGCCTCGTCCGTCCCAGAGCCGGCGTTGCCAGCCTCGTCCGTCCCAGAGCCGGCGTTGCCAGCCTCGTCCGTCCCAGAGCCGGCGTTGCCAGCCTCGTCCATCCCAGAGCCGGCGTTGCCAGCCTTGTCTGCCAGGAAGAGGAGGAGAAGAAGAGGGGCTTCCGCTCACCAGACTCCGCCCTTCACGGCCCCTTCCTCAGAGCCAGCACCTGTAGCCTCGACCGTCCAAGAGCCAGAGCCAGCGCCTGTAGCCTCGACCGTCCAAGAGCCAGAGCCAGCGCCTGTAGCCTCGACCGTCCAAGAGCCAGAGCCAGTAGCCTCGACCTTCCAAGAGCCAGAGCCAGCGCCTGTAGCCTCGACCGTCCAAGAGCCAGAGCCAGAGCCAGCGCCTGTAGCCTCGACCGTCCAAGAGCCAGAGCCAGCGCCTGTAGCCTCGACCGTCCAAGAGCCAGAGCCAGAGCCAGCGCCTGTAGCCTCGACCGTCCAAGAGCCAGAGCCAGAGCCAGCGCCTGTAGCCTCGACCGTCCAAGAGCCAGAGCCAGCGCCTGTAGCCTCGACCGTCCAAGAGCCAGAGCCTGCGCCTGTAGCCTCGACAGTCCAAGAGCCAGCCCGCCTTGAGCCCTCCACAACTCCGCCTCCCGAGCCTCCCAGCGCTCCGCCTCCCGAGCCTCCCAGCGCTCCGCCTCCCGAGCCTCCCAGCGCTCCGCCTCCCGAGCCACCCAGCGCTCCGCCTCCAGAGCCACCCAGCGCTCCGCCTCCAGAGCCACCCAGCGCTCCGCCTCACGAGCCTACGAGACCTCAGTCATCAAAGCCTCCCACGCCTCAGTCAACAAAGCCTCCCACGCATCAGCCACCCGAGCCTTCCACACCCCTGTCTCTCGAGCCTTCCATGCCTCTGTTACCAGGGCCTCCCAGGTCTCCGCCTCCGAAGACTGCCTCGGCTCTGCCTGCATCTGCTCCGCCACCAGACCCTTCCTCGGCTCTGCCTCCAAACCCTTCCTCAGTTCTGCCTCCCACGGCTCTGCCTGCGCCTGCTCCGCCCCCTGACCCTTCCACAGCTCCGCCTTCTTCGGCTCTGCCCCTGAGGGCGTTCATGGTTCCACCCTCCACGGTTCTGCCTGCGCCAGCCCAGCCTACTAAACCCCCAGAACCTTCCAAGCCTCCTTGGTCACCGCCTACCATGGCACCGTCCCTGGAGTCCTCCTCGACTCCTCCCTGGCCTTCTGACCCTGTCCTGTGGCCGCCTCCCTGGCCTTCTGACCCTGTCTTGTGGTCTCCTCCCTGGCCTTCTGACCCTGTCCTGTGGCCTTCTCCTTGGCCTCCTGACCCTGTCCCAGTCCCGTGGCCCTCTCCTTGTCCTCCTGACCCTGTCCCAGTCCCGTGGCCCTCTCCTTGGCCTCCTGACCCTGTCCCGGTCCTGAGGCCATCTCCTAAGCCTCCTGACCCTGAACTAGCCCTGTGGCCACCCCCTAGACCTCCTGACCCTGGCCTAGCCCTGTGGCCATCTCCTAGACCCCCTGACCCGATCCCTGCCCTACGGCCACCTCCCCGGCCTCCTGACCTAGTCTCGACCCCACAGCTGCCTCCCAGTCTTCCCGACCCGGTCCCCTCCTTCAAATCGTCCCCTCGGCCCCCTGGGCATCTGCCCGGCCTCCTTGGTCTCCTGGCCACCCACCTGTTCTGTCTCAGTCTCTCTGTCCAAGTCTTGTCCCTCTGTGCCCCTCGTGTTCCCTTGATCTGCCTGTTCGTCCTCGTTTTCCGTAGTCGTTTTGCCCCTCCTTTGGTTAGGAGCATCTGGGATCCGCTCCTTAAAGGGGGGGCTCTGTAACGATCCACACCGTCTTTGGCTTGTGTACCTTTTTATTTAAGTTTTTGGCACCTTTTATGTTCCGTATAGCCTTTTGTTTTATGCACTCTTATTTTGAAGTTTTGTCATGTCCTGTTTTCCCTCCTTGTCCATGTGTCCGGTCCTCATTGGTTTATTGTTTGATTACTTTATTATCAGTTCTAGTTTTGTCATTGGTTTTAATTAATTGCCCTTTTACCTTGTTATGAGTTCCGTTTGTCCATTGGTCAATGTTTTCCCTTGTTTTGTATTTAAGCCCTGATGTTTCACCTTGTCCTCTGTTGGTCGTTGTAAATGTTATTGCTAATGTTAATGTTAGATGCCCTGTTCCTAGTTCTTGAATCCTGCCTTGGTCCGTGTTCCTGCCTGTGCCCTCCTTGCAAGACCCCGTGTTGTTCTCTTGTGTTCTCCTCTTTATTTTTCCCCTCGTGGAAGTTTCATTTGTTCCTGCATTTATACTTCCCTTTACTTTGCGAACTTCAATAAAGCTGCATTTGGATCCTTACTCCCTCGTCTGCCCTCTTCATTACAGCCGCTTTAGGGGGGTGTATGCTACTCCCAAAAATAGTACAGAGCAGGTGGCACAGCTGTAAATACCTAAAGAACTGAGATCTAGGATTCTTAAAATATTGAACAAAATTTTCAAAAGTTCTCAACACTCCACTCTCATATAGGTCACCGAGTGCAGTAACCCCCCTCACAATCCACTCTGACCAACAGAAAGGGGACTTATTATACGTCATTTTGGGTTGCACCATATGCTCAAGGCAACATTTAAATATATGTCAGAATTGAAAACTCTGGACACTTTTTTCCATACCGTGTGCAAATGCGAGATAACAGGGTGTGACTTTGCTATTGATAGTTAACAGAAAGGCTTTGCAGTGGTGAAATAGGAGCAAGGACTTCTTGTTGGATTCAAAACCGGGGGGGACTCTCTCAGGTGGAAAGGACCGATGAGCCAAATATCTGAGACCAAATGCATAATAATAAAACAAAATCTTAGGTAGACCTAGCCCACGTATGTCAATCAGCCTATGCAACTTATTGAAATGTAATCTGGGATATTTGCCATTCCAAATGAAGGACTTCGCTATGATTTCAAATTGCTTGAAATAAGAGAGGGGGACTGTGGCAGCGGGGGCGTGGTCAAACGCCCGTCCGGAGAGGGGGAGCGGTAAGGGCGCTTACACCTGAGCTAAAATATGTCTAACACCTGTCTCTCATTTCAGTGAGCATGGGGAGAGCGGCATAAAAGAGCCACAACACTGCCAGTCGGGGCGTGATGCCAGTCCAGTGTTGGCAGCCTTCTTTAAAGACAATTTAGTCAAGAGTTTATGTTCACCTTTTCTCCCAAATATTAATTAAAGAAACCCTTACCTTTTGAGTTCACCAGCCTGTCACTGTGTCCTTCTTCCCCATGTCCAGTCAAGACTCGCATTACAGGGACATCTACAGGGAGAGATTGTAACAGGTAGTTGAATATTGGAATACAATTCATTTTAATTACATTAAACTTTCCAATCATAGATACTGTAAATGTAATGAAGCCCACCTACACACATCAATCAAAAATCTTTTTATTAAAGGGTCAATCACACAAATTTGCTAGGAATAACATGCTTGCCCAAAATGCCCAAATATTTAATACCCTGTTTGTGTCACTGGAAGGCACCCCGGTTGAAAAGCTGTTACTGGGCAGTACGCTGTCAGAGCCAGATCTAAAAAAATTTAGACCAATTTAATTTAGAGAAGGAATTAATAATACTGTGGATGCAATGCATAGATCTAGTGGGGTCAGGGACGAATAATATAAAACATCATCTGCGTAAAACAAAATCTTATATGCCATACCTCCCACCACCCCTTGAAAAATCATCCTCCTTTCTTATCCTTGTTGCTAATGGTTCCAGGGCAAGACAGAACAAAAATGGGTAGAGAAGGCAACCCTGCCGGGTGTCCCAATCCAAAGTAAAATAATCTGAAATGTATCAATTTGTTTGTACTGCCGTTACCGGGTGTATATACAGCAACTTAATCCATCCAATAAAAGTATTTCCAAACCCTTACAATAACCTGTATAATCCCATTCTACCAAATCAAACACATTTTCAGCATCAAGTGAGATGGCAGCGGACAGAGTCTGATCATTCACCACTGACCAAATGATATCGATAAAGATGCCTGATGTTATCAGAAGAGCTGCGGCCTCGAATAAACCACACCTGATCTATATGTGTAAGAGATGTCATAACTTAATCGGTTAGCCAAATATTTAGATCTATCTGGATCAGCAAAATTGGACGGTAACTCTTACACTCGCTTGGATATTTGTCCTTTATAAGAATCAGACTGAACCGGGCTTGTGTCATGGTTGGCGGAAGCTTTCCATTCTTTAACGATTCCATATAAACTTCTAACAAAAGTGGAGCCAGTTCTGTAGCGTAAGATCTAAAAAGTTCAGTGGCAAACCCATCTGGCCTCTGAGACTTTCCATCAGACGAATTTCGGCAATTCAGCTCTGCCTCTGTGCTTTTAATATTCACTTTCAACTTCACGAGTTCTCGTGCTTTGGACTTTTTGATGAATGAGGCATACTGTATGATCCAACCCCTAAGAACTGCCTTAAGTGCCTCCCAAGCCACACCCACAGAGGATACTGAGGACCAGTTGGTCACCATAAACACATTGATTTCAGCCTTTAACATTTTGCAAAAGGGATAGCGCCAACTATATGATTTTCTCTTCTCCATATGTGGCAACACCTCTAAACTCACCAGGGTGTTATCTGAGACCAAGATGTTTCCAATTGTGCAATCCACAATAGATTAAATGACTTAGATATATAAAAAAAAAACACAAATCTATTGTAGAATAAATCTTATGGACCAATGTATAGTCCCTACCAGATGGGTTCAAAAGTCTCAAAATATATGTAAGACCAAGATTTGAACACATCCTGTGGAGCGTCAATGTTGCTCTAGAAGGCATGCATACTTTTGCTTCGCTATGATCAAGGACTAAGTCCATCAAAAGATTAAAGTCTCCTCCCAATATTATATCATGAACATGAGAATTAGAGCTGTTTATTGAAGGATATGATCAATTCATCTCAAGCCACAAGCTTAAATGACTTGAGGTTGGTCTAAAACATTGCTGGTTCTTACAGATAAATCTCTTTCTAGATATAATGCAGTCTTGCAGAGTCAGACTCAGGAATGTGCACAGGGGAGTGGCTCAGTGGCCCAAGCCACTGCCCCTTTGCCCTCCTGGGCTGAGGTGCCCCTCTGGAGAAATAAAAACATTCTGTGTAATATTTTTTAATGTTTATTTATGTACCCGTGTGCTAGATGAGTGACAGGGATTGACACTTTAGCAGGCCCAAATGCATTAAAAACGTGCATTAGTTCATAAGGTGAACCATCAGATCACAGAGCTAACGTAAGTTCCTAAAAAAATGCATTTAAACTTAAATGTGATCTTTCGAATTACTACAATTGCTGCACAGCTAAATCATAAAGTTATATATGTTAAAGAATAATAAAGTGAGCCCTTAAACTGTTGCTGAACTGAATATATGAAGCAAGCTGTTTTATTCCATTTACAGTGAATTATATTAAGCACATATATATAAAGCCAATGTCAGTCCTTTACAGTTTATAAAAAAGATAATCATACTTAAGTAACCTTGGAATTAAACTGCATAATGTTAAATAACACCAGGTCTGAATATCAGGCATCACATTATGGTGTGCATATTGTTTATGCTCAAATTGTGTGTTTATAGTACCACACTTTCATTAAAAAAGGAGGTGAGACAGAGAGACAAAGAGCAGAGGAAGGCTGCTAAAGAGAGTATTTCTTTGCAAAGCAGGATTTAAAACACCAGAAAGAAAGCAGGTGCAGTATGTGATGAAAATAGTAGCAAAAGATCCTGCACATAATGTTGCCAACTACTTTCAATGAAAAGTAGCTAAAGCCTGCTCAAAAATTTATTAATGTCGCTAAATGATGTCATGTGTTAATTAGCATATTCATGAAATATTTTCATTCTGCCTTGTGTCAGCACTTTACATCTATTTGCTTCTCTCCTACTCTTTTTGCTATGATTTTGGCTATTTTACATAAAATTATCACTCAGAGAGAAAGTAAGAAGCGACAGAATGTCTTATGTTTTCTCACGCACAGCCTCTGTCTGGGTAACAGTGAGTTTCAAGCAAGAAAAATTCTAGAAAAATTTAATTGTTTAAATTAAAACTAAGGAGGAGCAAACAATAAAGATTAGTGATTGGTCTTTGGCAACTCTGTTTGCACATGCGCAGCTCATTCACGTCCGTATAAGCTGCCATGTAGTAAACTGATTGTGCTGTTCCTCTGTCTGCTATTCACTGAATAAAGTAGACGCAAAGAGAGGTGTGCCTGCAGCGGGAAAGCAAGACCTCATGCTTGCGCAGCAGTACCGGCGACTCATCTACAGAAAGTAGCTAAGGTTTGTCCAAAAAGTCACTAGATTTGTCACTAGGTGCTTTTTAGAAAATAAGTTGCTTAGGGGGTCTACAAAGTCTCTAAGTTGGCAATACTGCCTGCACAGGACACACTATGTCTCCAGGAAGGGAGAGACTCAAAATGTCTGTGTGCATTCCTGGACAGACTAAATATCGCCACAAAGTGTTGTCTGCTTAACTACTTATTTTTGCTTAGAACCACACAATTAGACAGAAAGTCTTTGGTTTGGTTTGGTTTACTGTTACTAAGTAAAGGTATTTGGCCACTGGAGTGATTAACCAGGGCAGAATTTAGCTCTGATGTTGACTGTCAGTACAGTGTGTGTGCTTTCATTGGAATGTGTATTTTTTGTTGGTAGGCAGTGTGAAGATCTGGCAGAATTTCTTGGCTGTTTTGAGTTATGTACGAGTTTGTGTCTGAAAGTAGTAGGCAAAGAGCAAGCTTATTTAGTGGGTGCTGAGGTGTCTTGCCGAGTGTGGAAAATGGTGCTGCACTGTTAGGATGGTCTGCCCAGCAGTCAAGGTCCCTCACTGTGTGTCCTCTACCTCCCACAATCACAACACCAGTACACAGAGACAATTCACTGCTCATCTTTCTGCTCATTCTTTCTCTCTACAGCTCTCCTCTCCAGGGACTCAAGCTTCACCACCTTTTGTTTCAAGCTATTAGCCTCTTTGTTCTGCTCTTCTGTTCTGGCCTTCTTTTGTTCGTTAGTTCCTCTTCTTCTTCATTCATTTCTTGTTTGTATTCGTCATTCATTCTTTTGCGGTTTGTTTGTTCTACTTATTCTTAATTTTCCTTTTTTTCCTTAATTCCTACAGAAACTTCTGTGCAACTTTTTCAGGTCATGGTGTCCTCGCCTGCTCTTCATTCTCATTTGGTGTATTATAAATAACCATTCTTTCAGAGACATATGTCATTTCAAAGCCATGTGTTCTAATCTGACAACCTGTAAGAAGGAAATTTCTCCCGATACTGAAGACTAATGAGAGGATGTGCTCAACAGCATGTCTTTGACAACAGCAGTGTGTCCTGACATACTCAAAGTATAATCAGAAACTGCATCTGAACTCACCAAAAGTTTCGCACCAGTTTCTCAATGGATCAGCTTTGACCACTTCTTTGACTTGTGTTTTATTAATTGCTGTCAGGCAGTGTCAATAGATATTTCAAAGTCTTTCTGGAAACATCAGAATGCTGTGAAATCTGATGTTAAAGATGTTAAAAACAAAAAAACATTCCTTTGTTATTTCTGAATGCAATTGCATACTGGTTCCTTGGTACTCAAATTCTATACTTTATGTAATCTAATATTACAGAAAACAGGGGGTGCTATTTTAAGAGCACTAACACTAAGTGCAGTGCCATGCATATGTGAATCCCACCAAGTCATTCAGCATGACCATGAAGTTTTGGTATTTTTGTGCAAGCATGCTCTAAGTCTAGAATTTTAATTGCAAAAAATAATAATTAAATTACAAGAATTAAGTTGTAGCATTTCAAAATTCAAGTTGTAATATTTTTAGAATAAAGTAAGAATTACAAGAATACAATCATAGCATTAAGAGATTAAAGTCTTAATGTTTTGAGAATAAAGTCAAAATTACAAGAATTAAGTCATAGCATTGAGATTTATGATTTAGTATTTTGATAATAAAGTAAAAATTGGGAGATTAAAGTTGGAATATTTTGAGAGTAAAGTCAAAATTATGAGAATAAAGTCATACCATAATGAGACTGAAGTCAGAATATCTTGAGAATAAAGCCAAAATTACGACAGACATTGCATCAATATCACAACGAGCCAGCAGCTTCTTAAATGCAAGAAATGGATGTGGATGATTTAGTTAAATCATACTTTAGTTTAGGATTTAGCAACAACAACAAAAAAAATGTCATCTTTTGGCACATCAGCACAAAGTCAGTATTGTTCACCTGACACTTCAGTGGTTATGTAGGAATTTATTTATTTAGGAGAAAGAACCAAACAGACATTCATGCAGTCTTGCATTACTTGGTTTCCCGAAGCTCTAAATTGAATGTTAGTAGCACTTAAATTGTACTTAATCTAGGTTGTATACATCTCTCAGACACTTCACATGCAAGCAGATGATTTTTAGTGCCCTCAAATAAAAAAAATGGCCAAACAGGAAAATTTATCAGCCTATGCCAATAATTAAAAAATAATTAAAAAAGAGGCCAATTTTTCGGCCTCTGCGTTATCAGTCAGCCAGATAGTTTTAAATTTACATGACACATAATACAGTATAACTTTTTTTTAGCATTCAACAATAAGTTTTTTTTTAATGCATTCCAATTTTCTCTTTAAAATCATCCTAGAGGACAGAAAAGTTCCCCAAATTGAATAATAATGTATGCACATAAACAAACAGGGATGAAGAGGCACATGTGAAGATACACCTTTCAACATAGATCTGTTAAACTCAGTTCTGTCGTGCACCTCCATTCCTCAGAAAGAAGGAAAACACAGTTTTCTTTCAATTACAAAGACCAGGTGTTCTATTTGAGACGTATATGCAAATTACTGTTATTGCACTTTTCTCTCTTTGAACATTCGTGTCATCTTTTCATCCTCTTCGGAAGCTTTTCATTACACAAATTAAATGATGGAAAGGAATTCTGTTCATGAATTGTGATTAGACATCCAAATTAAAATTTGACAATTTGTTATACACACCAATGGCAGACTTCTGTACGTGTCTACATACTGTATGTATTCAATTTGTGGCGTGAAGCATTCACACACATTCACATTTAAGCTACTGCACTGAAAAATTATAAAAGGTAGACACCCAAAAGACAGCTCCAATCAGATTAAACACAACAAATTAATGGCTTTCCATTAGCAGTTGCACCGAAATCTCACTATCTGAAGGAGGTCACACAAATAACCTACAATATCACCTCACAGAACATCAAGCCAAAAGCAAGATGCTGCTGCCAAATACAAATTTATTAAATATTACACCACAGTCTATATCTGTTGTCTTTTTTTTTTTTTTTTTTTTGGTGAATTACAGCACAGAAATGTTATAATTTATCTGGATGTTACATCACCAGTGATAATCTTTACATGTAGTCAAAAAAGCTGGAAAATCTATAATTCACAGAGTATGTTCTCAGCTGTTAATAACCTGAAATGGGTCTACACAAAAACCCACCATGTGGGTTGGCTACAGTCAAAGAATGGTTCAGCTTAGTCACTGTCATGAGGAATGAAGTTAAATTTGCACAATGAAAGGCTCTTTTTAAAACTTAGATTGCGGTGTCGGCATGGTGCCATGCGCGGGTCAGACATGTGAACGATGAGCTCTTCGCACTTTGCTATTTTTTTTATTATTTTTGTATCATAAACCAGTGAGCTTCGATACACCCTGCTACATGTACTAAGAAGTCAATGTGTCAAAGAATTAAAAATCCTCAGGCTCTGGAGATATTTAAAGACACTTACGTGCTCAAGTTAATACCTCAGATAGGGCTACAGGACTCGGTTTGGACGGTGCGGTGGGAGAAATTCAACACCACCTTGTGAGCATCTCTGTAATACTGTCGAAAGTCGTAGTGGACCTGGAGGATCTTGCTGTAATACGTTGATCAATGGAGGCGATGGAGGCAAAATTCTCTGAATTGGTTACAAAATTGGGGACATGGAGAGACTATTATCTACTATTATCGATTATCTGGAGTCTTCGGAGAGGGAATTAGCTGCTAATCCACTAGTAACTAAGACAGACTTGGAAAGCACTTGGGAAAAACTAGAGGATACACCGGTGAAACAACATCAGAATTGTTGGAATTCCTGAGTATAAGGAAGGCCGAGATATAGTGAAATTTCTAGACAAGCTCTGTCCGAGTCTGCTCGACATAACAGGCCATAAGCTGTAAATCGAGCAAGCTCAAAGATACACAGCTCGCAGATCTGCTAAGGGAGACAGGCCCAGATCAATTCTGTACAAATTTCTGAGATCATCCGATTAAGATCTTGTGTGATGCGAGACGAGGAGTAAAGGAAGGCTTTCTTGGAAAAACCACAGCATTTTCTTGTTCCCAGACTTTGCGAATTCGAAAAGAGAGAAACATGATCGATTCAAGGAATGCAAGAAACTCTTACATTAAAGGAAGACTGCTTTTGCACTGATGTTTCTGGACAAACTGAGAATAGATACTAAGGATAGCTGAAAAGTATTTTCATGCCCACAGCAAGCAATATATTTCATAGAGACAATGGTGTGAGTAAGCCATTCTGTGATTTTCATTGTGCCCCCAAGTGAGCTTGTATTGCAAAACATACACTTGTCTGTCTGAAGAAGATGGGTGCCTTCTTGTTTCTTTTTGTTTTGTTTCGCCTAGCGAAATGGAACGAGTGGAATAACACTTCTTCAAGAAAGATTTGCGTTGACGGTGGGTCGCATATGCACTGATGCTCCCGGCCAAATTGAGAATGGATACTAAGGATGACCTAAAATATTTGCATGCCCACAACAAGCGATGCCTTTCATAAAATCGGTGGGCTGAGGAAGTCATGGTGTGTTTCTCACATTGCCTCCAAGTGAGCTTGACTCACTGAACATTCACATGACTGTCCGAGGAAACTGGGCACCTGTTTTCTTTCTTTTTGTGCTGGTTAACCTAGAACCTGGAGTTTGTTTTGTACAGTTTTGTGAATTAATCTACACATTCTTGTGTTTAATCTGCCTATTGGCTGGAGTTTGTTTTATTCATTATTTTCTGTTATGTAATTCTGTCTCACAAAATTTGTATAGAAGCACCGGACAGAGGGACTCTTGTAGGCGTGCATGGACTGTTTGAGTGTAGAGAGATGGATGCCGGTTGGCACTGCCGTGCGTGGGGTTAATGTGCATGTTTTCTTTTATCTGTTTGTTTTGTTCTGGGGAAAGTTCAGGGGTTGATTGTTGCACCAATGTGGAATGTGGTCTTTATAATTGTATTTTTTACACACAATCTACATGTTCTAATATGACAAAATGTCAAACGTTAATATGAGTGGATTATCTCTTTCCACGTGGAATGTGAATGGGTTAGGGAACTCCAAAAAAAGAAGGAAGGTTATTTATTTTCTTAAACGTAAAAAAATACGATATAGTGTTTCTTCAAGAAACGCATCTTTTATTTGCATTTGGGAAGATATGGGGTGGACATGTTTTCTTTAGTGCTGGCTCATGTAAGAGTCATTACATCAATTAGGGAGAGTCATTATTGCTTTAACAGAAATTCAGGGGCAAAGGTTGATTTTGGCCTTAATATTTACACATCTAACGCTGATGATCGGCGCTTTTTTTATAGATCTTGAAGGAATGCTGCAAGCCGCTGGCACCTCTCATAATATAATATTGGGAGGAGAGTTTTAATGACTCAGTCATTGATCGTATTGAAGAAAAAGTGAGTAAGCCCCCTAGAGCAACATTGATGCTTCACAGGATGTGTAAAAATCTTGGTCTTGCAGACATTTGGGGACTTTTCCGGTAGGGACTATACATTTTTTTCATCAGTCCATAAGATTTATTCTAGAATAGATTTTTTTTTGTTGATTGATCAATTGGAATAATCTTAGTCTCAGATCACGCTATGGTGAGTTTAGAGGTGTTGCACATATGGAGAAAAATAATTCATATAGTTTGTGCTTTAATGTATCCCTTATGCAAAATCCTGATCTCAATCGTTGAGTGAAATCAGTGTTTATGTGGAGACCAACTGGTCCTCAGTATTCTCTGTGGGCGTAGCTTGGGAGGCACTTAATGCGGTTCATAGGGGTCGGATCATACAGTATTCATCAAAAAATTCCTCATTCGTCAAAAAATCCAAAGCACAAGAACTTGTGGAGTTGTTAGGGAATATTAAAAGCACCGAGGCAGGGCTGAAGCGCTGAATGTTGTTTGCTGGCCTCAGTGAATTGACCCAATGGAATAATACAGATATAATACTATTTTGTCGTGGAAGGTGGAATTTTGATCTTATGCTTCAGAACTGGCTCCACTTTTATTAGAATTTATACAGAATC
Organism: Moxostoma hubbsi; assembly: GCA_032164185.1. Lineage (NCBI taxonomy): Eukaryota > Metazoa > Chordata > Actinopteri > Cypriniformes > Catostomidae > Moxostoma > Moxostoma hubbsi. Next base: position 4,141,995 of record JAVLUX010000024.1, read on the forward strand.
ATTAAAGAATGGAAAGCTTCCGCCAATCAAGACACAGGTCCGGATCAGTCTGATTCTTAAAAAGAACAAAGATCCAAGTGAGTGTAAGAGTTACAGTCCAATTTCCCTGATCCAGCTAGACTTAAAATATTGTCAAAAAATTTGGCTAACCGATTAAGTAAAGTTATGACATCTCTTATTCATATAGATCAGGTGAGGTTTATTTTGGGCAGTAGCTCTTCTGATAACGTCAGGCATTTTATCCATATCATGTGGTCAGTGGCGAATTATCAGACTTCGGTCATTTCCATCTCACTTGATGCCGAAAAGATGTTTGATATGGTAGAATGGGATCATCTTTTAAGATTATGGAAATATATGGGTTTGGGAGTATGTTTATTGGATGGATTAAGTTGCTTTATATACACCCGGTAGTAGCAGTAGAAAAAATTATTTAACTCTGGATAGGGGCACCCGGCAGGGTTGCCCTCTTTCCCCATTATTGTTCTGTCTTGCCCTGGAACAATTAGCAGCCACGATAAGAAACAAAGGTGATTTTCCAGGGATGGTTGCAGTACATATGACGGTATAAGCTTTTGCTTTGCTCAGATGATATTTTATTATGTGTCTCTGACCCCACTATATCTATGCCTTGCCTTGACAAAATTATTAATCCCTTTTCTAAATTCTCAGCATAGAGTGTTAATTGGTCTAAATCCGAAGCTTTGGCTCAGACAGTGTACTGCCCAGTAATGGCTTTTCAGCCGTGCATCTTCCAGTGGCCCAAACAGGGTATTAAGTATTTGAGTATTTATTCCCAGAAAATTTGTGTGATTTAGTTAGAGTTCATTTTGACCCCTTAATAAAAAGGTTTTCGAACAATGTGGACATCTGGGCTTCATTACATTTATCAATGATTGGGAAGATTAATGTTATTAAAATTAAATGTCTTCCAAAATTCAACTACCTGCTACATTCACTCCCTAGAGATGTCCCCCTTTCTTATTTCAACCAATTTGATAGCATAACGAAGCCCATCTTATGGAATGGTAAACATCCCAGACTATATTTCAACAAATGACATAGGCTGAATGACATAGGTGGGCTAAGCTTACCACCTGAAAGAGCCCCTCCCTGGTTTTCTATTGAACAGGAAGTTCTTGCCACTATTTTGCCATTGCAAACCCTTTCTATCAATCTAACCAGAGAAGTTAAATCACACCCTGTTATTTCACATTTGCACTTGAACAAAAGTGTCCAGAGTGTTTAATTCAGATATTTATCTAAATGTTGCCTCAAGCTTATGGCTTAACCCTAAACAATGTTTTACTAAGTCCCCTTTCTGCTGGACAGACTGGATTTTGAGGGGGGTTAATACACTCTGTGACCTGTATGAGAGTGGATATAAAGATTTTTTGAAAATTTGATTCATTTTGGGATTCCCAGATCTCAATTCTATACGTGTTTACAGCTGCGACACCTGCTCTGCACTTTTTTTGGAAGTAGCACCCCCCCAGTCATGAGGCCTCATTGTATTATTCCTTGTTAATTCAGAGTCTGGGTGACGGAGCTGCAATTTCTTCAATAGAATAAGGGAGAAAGATTTAAATTTGGTGTTCCAGGAGGGAGTGGGTTAGGATTCTAAAAAACATGAAATCTACATCTAGAGATGCAATGTAAGATTTTACATAGATTTTATTGGACCCCCCTCTAGATTGTATAGACTTGGTCTCAAAGACACACCCACCTGCTGGTGATACCAATCAGAAGAAGGGGACACAACCCATGTTTTTTGGGGGTGTGTTAAGATTCAAGAATTTTGGTTGAGGGTTCTGAATTTTATTTGTGATGTGTTGGGTGTTCTGGTTTCATTTTGCCCCAGGCTCTGTGTTCTAGGTGATGGGACAGTTATTGATGTAGGGGATGGGTTCATGAAGAGTTGGGTCCTAGCTGGTGTCATGATCGGAAGTCAGGTCATCCTTAGGGGATGAAATCAGCTGAAGTGTGCTTGTTTCTGGAGTGGTGCACGGAGTTGGGCAGGGTGGCAGCTTTTGAGGGGATGGTTTGTAGAAGGCTGGGCATCAAGGGATTATTTAATAAAAATGGGGTAGGTATTTAGATTTTTTTGGAGGGCTCTCGGTGGCAGACGGTGGGGGGTATATGGGCAATATTGAATGTGTGTGTGCATTCTTATTATTTTTTCTTGTTTATTTATTTATTTTCTTATTTTTTATAAAAATTGTTTGTTGACTTGTTGTTTATTTTGTGTGTCATTGTTGGTTTGCTGTCAGGCCACTGGAATGCGTGTTGGAAATCAGATGGAAATCAGCTAAAATGCACTAATTTCTGGAGTGGTGCACAGAGTTGGGCAGGGTGGCATCTTTTGAGGGGATGGTTTGTAGAATGCTGGGCAACATGGGATAATTTCATAAAAAATGTGGTAGTTTTTTGGAGGGCTCTCAATGGGAGACGGTGGAGGGATATGGGCAGTATTGAATGTGTGCGTGCATTCTTTTTTTTTTTTATTTATTTGCATTATATTTATTTTTTATGAATACTTTCTGTTGATTTATTGTTCATTTTGTGTGTCATTGTTTGTTTGCTGTTGGGCCACTGGGGTGTATGTTTGTGGCTTAATTAATGTTATTTGAATGATAAATATTGTAGGGACTCATGTATTCAGATACAAGACAAAGACAGGCCTAACTCATAAAGCCTGACTGAGGCCCACAAAAACATAAGTCATAAATCTTGCTGATAAAAACCGCGCCAAAATCAAACAAAGGGAGTACAAAACCAACTGCAAATCCCAAGAAGCCTTGCTCACTTTACAACTGTGTGAAATTCCAAAGGATCGAACTCTCAACTCCTATTGGATGAGGCACTCAACAGAACCCACCTCAACTATGATGTCATCAGGAGTAGAAATGCATCGGAAATCGATTTCTACGCGCTTCCAGTGTATTTGTCCGCCGTGCATAGACGTGGTGTTGCCTCGTTGCACAAGGAAGTAACGTGCATCTTGAAACTGCGGCAATACAATCTCTATCTCGCCTTTTCTCCCACGATCGCGAACCCAGCTTCAACGCCGCCACTTTATTCTCTCTCTCTCTCGTACTAACCACGCACGCGCGCGTGACCCCTCGCAAACATTTGCTAGTAGATAACTTTTTGATAAAGCTCAGCTTTGTCCCCAGGTTATCGGGCAAGCGGAGACACGCTGGAAACGGGCAGACGCCATTAACCGGCTTCGCTCCACCCACATTCGCGGCCATACTATCTGTGACGTACTCTCCACGAGAGTCACGTCCGCCATTTTGTGCGCGTCACTCCTCTCTCTCTCACACACACACACACACACACACACACACACACACACACACACACACACACACACACACACACACACACACCATCACTGTTTAGTTTGTAGTTGAAAATCGGAAGTTTGTTGACTGCATTGTATTGATTATTAATTGATATTATATTTTCAATAAACTTCGTTATGATTAAAAGAGAAGTGTTTTGGTTTGTTTCGCATACACATGTGTCAAAGGCTGGCAGGGGTTGCCAGTGCTCAAATTCAACCCTTCGTTGTTCCCTTTTTAATCTTGATGATCTACGGACATCAATTTTCCTAAGAGAACAATCTAATATTGAGACTGTTATACTGTCTGGTTATTAGTCCCTGATTCCAGGGTGGTGCCCCGTCGACATTAATCCTAATTAATATTCTGTTGATTTAGATAATTGACAATTATCTTTGATGATTGTTTAATTTGAAGGATCAATAAGCTAGTGTTAATGTTTAATTAATTTTAATAATTAATTATTATCTTGGATAATAATTAATATTCTATTAGATTTGATAATTGTTGATTTAAAGGATTAAAAAGCTAACATTGATTCTAATCAATGTTCTATTGATTTTAATAATTGATAGTTATGATAATTATTAATTATTGCTAATAACCAAACCCGCTACTTAACTGTGAGCCCTACAATATATAGAAAAGGCACTTTTTCTAAACAAAGCTGTTAATAGAATGAAAGAACATCAGGACCAAGGAGGTCTATAATAGGCTTGTGACACTGACACATTAGGATAATACTTATGCATGTGCCATCAGTTATTTAGCCAAAAAGAATGAGAAAAGGGTGAATTACTGATAAAAGTGTATATAAGTTAATTTAAGTTTCATGGTATTTCATACACTGGTGAACTGGTGAACACTTCCAGCTTTGGCCACTGGGGGTAGTTCAGTTCAGTAAGCATACACCGATTTCCACAGCAGAACTTTCAACCTATTGTCGCTGAATTCACTGAGATCAGTCAGTTAGTTTTTTGCTGAGGTACCTTAAGGGCTTCTATTTAAATCCTCTCTTCGAATGTGATATGAAAACATCACTTATTTATTGGTGCATGTTTGCCGTCAAGTGCAAAAGATTTTAACTGCCCCATCCAACAGCATCTTTGCAATCCATCATAGAATGGCCTGCAAAAACTGCTAATATTATCTATTCTATTTACTCCTTATTACCTCATTGTTACTGCTTCACCATTACTGGGTGGATGATGTTTTTTAACACTGATTAGAGATGTGGACACTCATGTGTTAATGTCTTCATTTGTACATTAACACAAGTAAAGAGCTAACCATTTTTGCAGCTCACTTTAAATATAATTTTTCAGGATATGTAACAGATTAACAGTGTTGGATGTATTTTTGAAATGTAATTTGGGACTGATTACAATTTAACCAACTAAAATTGTAATCAGTAATGCAATATTTTAGATTATACTTTAATGCAATCTAATCTGATTAATTTTGCATTACTTATTGCACGTTTTGATGAAAATTGTCTAGGTTACTGTTGTAACCTCCGTTCCCTGATGGAGGTAATGAGACGTTGTGTTGAAGAAACAACACTAGGGGTCTCTCTTGAGAGCCTTATGAATCTATGAACTTTGAGAAAAGGCCAATGAGAAATTGGCAGACAGAATTTGCATGTCCTGCCCCCGGACATACAGGTATAAATGGAGAGAAATGCGGACAATGAGAGAGAAAGAGAGAAAGGAGCCGACAATGAGGTTCGGCCACAACAGTGACTCGGTTCAGTGATGTGGCTCGCAAGGGGTACGTACCGCGGAAAATACACACAGGGGGATAATTCCACATGGGGGCTTGAGTACCCGCATTGGGTTTGGTCGACGTATTCCTCCGCTGAATTTGTGGACCAGAGGTCTAGGGAGGAGTCATCCGGGGAGCCGAGTTATTGGGATCTCCTGGGATAAGAGCGCATGGTATTGCCTCGGTGGAGGGAAAGGGCACTAGGTGCAAGCGGTACACCCAGTCAGTTGTTACCGCATTACCGAGTTCTACTGGCTCAGACCTGAGAAAACACGGGATGAAACCGACTCAACCCTGAGATTGTAAAATCTCGAAAACGTATTGGGTGTTGCCCAACCTGCTGCTCTGCATATGTCTGCTAGGGAGGTGCCTTTGGCCAGTGCCCACGAGGATGCCACACTTCTCGTCAAGTGTGCTCGAACTCGCAAGGAGGCGGGCATGGCCTGGGTGTGATAGGCCAATGTTATGGTGTCAACCACCCATTGGGAAAGCCTCTGTTTGGAGACACCATTCCGTTTCCGCTGTCCACCAAAGTAGAAAAGGAGCTGCTCAGAACGTCTAAAGCTCTGCGTGTGGTCCAAATAGATAAGCAAAGCACGTACCAGACACAGCAACGAAGGGGCTGGGTCTGCCTCCTCCCGGGGCAGTGCTTGCAGGTTCACTACCTTGTCTCTGAAGGGAGTTGTAGGAACCTTGGGCACGTAGCTTGGTCGTGGTCTTAGGATCACATGAGTGTTTGTCGGACCGAATTCCAGGCAGGTGTCACTGACAGAGAACGCTTGCAGGTCCCCGACCCTCTTGATGGAGGCGAGCGCGATCAGGAGGGCCGTCTTCAAGGAGAGGGTTCTACTGATTCTAGCGGCTCGAATGGGGGTCTCTGAAGGCCCGAGAGGACCACTGAGAGATCCCAGGAGGGGAACAGACTTGGCCGGGAGGGATTCAATCTCCAGGTACCTCTTAGGAACCTGATAACTAAGTCGTGCCTACCCAAAGACTTGCCGTCTACTGCGTCGTGGTGGGCCATGATAGCAGCTACATACACCTTCAAGGTGGAGTGGGACAGCCTCCCCTCCAACCTCTCCTGCAGGAGTGAGAGCACTGACCTGACTGCGCACCGCTGTGGGTCTTCAGCCCGGGAAGAACACCAATTAATGAACAAGCACCACTTCAGGGCGTAAGGTTGCCTGGTAAAGGGAGCTCTGGCTTGGTTGATCATATCTACGAAAGCAGGTGGTAGGCCAGCTAGATATTCTGCATCCCATCCAGGGGCCAGACGTGGAGGTTCCAGAGGACTGGGCGCGGATGCCAGAGAGTGCCCCGTCCCTGAGAGAGAAGGTCCTTCCTCGGGGGAATTCGTCAGGGAGGGGCTGTCGCGAGGAGCACGAGATCCAAGAACCAAGTACAAGAGGGCCAATAAGGGGCCACCAGAGTGACTTGTTCCTCGTCCTCTCTGACCTTGAAGGCTCACTGGGGGAAATGCGTACTTGTGCAGCCCCGTGGGCCAGCTGTGTGCCAGCACGTCTGTCCCGAGGGGAGCCTCCGCTCGGGCATACCAGAGTGGGCAGTGGGAGGTCTCTCGGGAGACCGACTGGGATGAAGCCTCCACTCTCCGCTGGGCGAACGATGTCACGATAGCGTGTCCGCTACCACGTTGAGGTTGCCCGGGATGTGAGTGGCATGCAGTGATTTGAGATCAAAAGAGGAGACGACGGGCGAGTTGTGACATGTGACAGGAGTGTATGCCGCCTTGGCGATTTATGTACGGTTTGGGAAGTGAAAGCCACGCGTCCAAGCTCCGTGCTAGGGGCACCAAGGGGATGATTATTTCTTAGGAAGGAAAGCCGCGACCACAACGTTGCCATGGTAAGGTTCTTGCAGTGAGAACACGAACCATCATCAAACGCTGCCTCGGTGTGATCGCAGCCCAGACACACGAGGCAGCACCTGTGACTATCAGGAGCGGAGAGAAATCGACCGCATCCAGGAACTACACAGGGGTGGAAAGGCATCTTCATAAAGACACGTCCTGAAAAGGATGTTCAATGGCGCTGTGTATTGCTCTTTTAGAGAAAATACTCTTTTAGGGAAAATGTCTCTTTTAGCAGCGCTGTCGAAGCGCCCAGGGGCAAAGCTGCGCTGCCGTGCAGAGATGGAGAAAGCCGCTGATATGCACTGGAGATCCAACAGCATACACTGATGTCAGAGATGAGAGGAAACACGCAATCGGCCGGCTCCGAAGAAAAGTTCTGAATGAACAAATGCATTTCCCTCCATTTATACCTGTATGTCCAGGGGCGGGACATGCAAATTCTGTCTGACAATTCCTCATTGGCCTTTTCTCAAAGTTCAGAGCTGCATAAGGCTCTCAAGAGAGACCCCTAGTGTCGCTTCTTCGACACAACGTCAAAGTGAGCAACAGACGGGGAAATAATAATTAAATCTAAATGTATTTATTTAATATTTGTAAACGACATTAAGGTAGCAACTTGCTACTTGTCAGTCGCTGAGTAAAACGAAGGTGCTTAAAAGGGTCATAAAGATCTAACACTGTTACCCAAGATGGCAGACAATGATAACATTCATGCATTTTTAATTTGAAAAGAATAATTGGTATTAAGGAATCATGTTTTCCTGTGATAATGTATATTTTAAAATGTGTTTTTTTTTTTTTTTTTTTTTTTTTTGTACACTCAAAATTATTCAGGTTTCTTATCTGCGACTCAAAAAGCCCCATGCTGTATACAACGTAATTTCTTTTTTACACTGTATGCAAATATTTACCTTCCATGAATTGTTTGTTGAAAAAAATGTCAGACCAGGGTTATTTGCTCTGCAAGTAGCATGGCAACACAAGGATGACCAATGAATCTGATATGAACCATCTATGCAGATTACAGTGAATAATGTGATTTCAGGTTTTCATCACTCCAACAGCTGGTGATGCAAATGCTCTCCAGAGACACATGTTTTATGGACACTAGCATGACAAAATCATGTCCATGTCTTTCATCCACAAGGACACACTCTGAGATGTTATTAAAGCAAATGATTCCATGTAAACCATCAGCTGGGTCTTTATAAACACATCATATATGCATTAAATTACTAATCACATTTATGTCATTCCCATGTAGGTACCATCATCTATCATTAATTGGGCATTCAATGGTCTACAAGCAATTTATGACCTTTAAATGGCCATGAAGACTGATTTTCCTTGGTGGAGGACTGGCTTTTGTCATTTACTGCAAACAGTTAATAGCAAACATACGGAATAGAGTAGAGACACTGACATGGCTGCAGATGTTGTTTGGATGCAGGTACATGCACCTGTCAGTCAGCAGGATGAAACAGATTAGGTTCAGGCAAGGGCATTAGATACACAGTAACATCAAAGCTTTGACGGACAGCAGCAGAATGAGGGTCAAAGTGTCCTGACAAGACGTGTAAGCTGAACCCACACCTATTAAAAACTAGAGCTGCTGGACATGCTGACAATGGAACCATCAGTCAGTTATCACTGTCTCTTATTTCTGGAGCTCATGGGAGAAAACAAAAACAAACACTGATAAAATAGGATTGTGTTGTCTAGCTTTAACCAGACCTTAGCATCAGCACCTTCCCTCATATCCTGCAATGAGGGTGAATTGCATAATTGCATTGTCTTCCAATCAAATTGTAAAACTTGGTGTTTGTGTTTGTGTTTCAAAGCTCAACCTTCATGTTGGCACTTTTGGGAAACTTAATTTGTATCTTTTGCTAAATTGCTAAATGCAAGATTATGTGTCTATTTTTGCAATTTACTTCAGTCGAAGCTTTAAGAAACTATGCCAAATATATGTATTTTAAAAAGTACAAAAATGCAAGAATATTTTAGAAAAATTTATTGAGATTATATCAAAATTATATTTTTATGAATATATATATATATATATATATATATATATATATATATATATATATATATATATATATAAAATTAATATTATTATTAAATGTAGTTATTTACTCTTGGTATATTTTATTCTACATCGTAGAATGTTGTTTATCAGTTTATCAGGAAATGATTTATATACAGAATACTATTATATGTTAAATTAATATATGTAGCCGGTGGGTTGAAAAAAATCACCACAGGATGCAAAAATATTTTTGGGGGTTTTATTCTGATTGCTGTTTATTAAAAAAGACATTATGTCAATGGGGACATAATATAGTATAAAAAGAAAAGGAAATGAAATACAAAAATGAAATATGGTAGAGGCTAATGTCAAAAGAAAATATAAACAGGGCATAAGTCTACCCATATTCTTTAGCATACATCACCCTAAATAATGCTTATATAATTCACAGCATTTTATAAATTTAAGTACAGTACTTGATTAAATCACTCAAACATTTTATACAATTAACACATGATTAAACATGCTTAAACACCCACAATATTTTACTTTTTTTTTTTTTTTTACCAGGATTTAAGGACACATATTACAGTTTAAAACAATAAAATTATCATTACACAAAAACACTCTGGGCTATAAATCATTAAATAAGATATGATTAATTCTAAATTTACATACCCAGTCCTTGTACATGTGCACAAATGTGGTAAAACTCATGCAGTCCATATGCATCCCTCAATAATGATCCATAACTAACACTCATTTAACAATCATTTAACATATGACTCTTGTGACTATTTAATGCAATTTCACTACATTTTGCGTAAAATTTTATATTTACCGAAAATTCTCAAACGATGAACAAAACTGAGAGCTCTCTTGCACCACATATGCTCTTATGTCTCTAACACAAGAGTGTGCCAGAAAGCAAGTGTCACAAAATCCTGGTGTAGTAAAACTCTGATCCTTAAAGGGGCCACGTCCATCTAATGTCTAGTTAAATAACATGATATTTCTTCCACTTGGCTAAATATAATAATTCATATGGTAACAGCTTATTTTGATGGTTCACCTGCAGATACTTAACTGACTATATGTGACTTATTAACTGACTTGCTATAGCTAGTAAACAGTGTTTCAACAAACATTCAGTAGATTTTCACTGTCATTTTCTGCATATTGCGGCACTGGTCTGCATAACTCGGTGGCTCATTTTAGCTTATCATGGCACATTGCACATCAGAAACATCGGGACGGTTCTCCCGATGGCCAGTCCGCCCCTGATCGGCCCCAAAGTGTGTCGGCTCACCAGGAAAATGCCCTGGTAGCATGTATATAGATCTTTATTAATTATCTACTTACATTATTGTTGAGAACATCAGTTCACTAAAATTGTTGGACAAAACAATGACTTCTGTACATTTATATTTCTTTTATATACAATCTACATGCTGGTTGCAATGTGGTGCTGCTATTCCTGTATGTTATTATCAGTATTTGTATTTCCCATCTTTTGATAGTCTGTTTTAAAAAAGGAGGCACGTAGCAGTCAGCTAACCATATTCCTTGGATGTTCACTTTATATTAATTGTCCTTAGGTAACTATATTGGAACAGTTGATACTACCTTAAAGTAAAGTGACTCTGTACTAATAGGAAATTCATATGCATCAAACAGTCAGTATAGCATTTCCAGAAAACACTATATGGCTAAATAAAGGTGAAATATGAAAATGAGCAGATAAATGCAAGTAAGTCATTAATAAAGATCTACATACAGGCTACTGGAAGTTTGCTGAATGTTTGTTGAAACACTGTTTACTAGCTACAGCAATTCAGTTGATAAGTCTTTTATAGTCAGTTGAATATCTGTAGGGGCCCATCAAAACAAATGTTAACAAAGGTGTTACCTTTATTTCAGCTTTTATTTCTTTAATAACATTACCAGTGGGTCTGAAGTCTAAATATACTTTGGTAGTATTTGTTAGCATTGCCTTTAAATTGTTTAACTTGGGTCAAACATTTTGGTTAGCCTTCAACAAGCTTCTCACAAAAATTGCTGGAACTTTGGCCCATTCCTCCAGACAGAACTCATGTAACTGAGTCCTTACGGTTGCCCCTCTCACGTTTCCCCCCTCAGTCTGTTTTCAGTCATGCCACCTTGCATTTTGACCAGACAGGGCCCCATTAGCCTGGAAGCTGTGTGTAACACAGGGCCCACCCTCACGTGTCGACAGGACTCCATCCCCACCACGAAGGGGAAGTCGTCCTCATCGCTAGAGCGATCTCAGTGAATATGGTGTTTCGGATGGTGGTTCGAAAACTCGAATCCCTTGCAGGGGACATAGTGCGCATTGACCCGAGTAGTTGAGATTCAAACATTGATGATTATCTCAGAGAAATTGAGCGCTGCCTTGTTGACTTACTTCATACTTCATCGTGTGAAAAACTCAAGCTCATATGGAAGACCACATTGATGAGTGTCCATATGTTCCTGGAAACATTAACGACTGGTACTCGAGACCGCCACTCAGCTCTGTGTAAAGCCATATGCAAGGAGTATTCGCTGTACATTGACGAAGCCTCAGCTACCCTAGGCACGTTAGCCATTGCGCAGAAGATGCATGAGCCTCTGCACGAGTATTGCAGATGCCTGAGAACCATGTACTTCCAAGGACATAATGCATCAGCTTTGGAGGAGGAACGGGTTTTTAAGTCTCTTTTCCTTCACAAACTCCACAAGAGAGTACGATATCACATCACGTTGCTCTGCAGAACGGGCAACCCTACCATACAGAAAATCAGAAGGTACAAGCAACTGGCATGGGAGATGCGCGTGCACCCTGCTCGAGGGGAAGAAGGCGACACCAGAAAAGTCCTGGGAAAAGCCTCAGAAAACGCTGACCTACAGCATGAAGGCAACGAGATGCCTCACATTAAGGTGAACATTAGAACAGGACCCCAGGAGCGCCGACAACCTCGCCAACAGTGTGAGCAACAGAACCAGGGGTGTGGTGACCAGACACACCAAAATTACAAAATGCTCGCCGGCTGAAAGGAAAGGTATGGTTTGAACGTAAACCCAAACAAGAAGGTGAGGTGGAAAGACAAGGTTTCAAACCCTCATAGAGGACAAGGTTTGAGACAGGAAATAGAGGGTATAATCAGGAGTTGCCTGATGGAGTCAGTAATGCATCTTGATATACCCCATCATTCTCTAGGGCCGCCAAACTCCTCAAAGGAACACAGCACCCCTCCAGTTATCGCCAAAGTTTACTTCACAGGTTGGGAATGGGGAACAAGGAGCCTAGTTGCTCCCCAAAACAGTCACGCCTAACCCACCACACCCTCCTTTTCTGACCTTCGTGTGTGATCTATACAGATCCACTACTATTCTGTAGTGACTACTTGTCATTGGTTCCGAAATAAGTCTAATGGTTCCAACATCTTCGCAGAGTTGGCTAGAGCAATGATCTCCATCAGCAAACTATTACAGATCAAGACCTGCAACGTAAGCATCCCAAGCTACATGCAAGACAGGTTTTCTATTGCAAAACTAGCCTGGTAGTACACCCTGTTTACATATGTCCCATTAATACGGAACCACTGTTAATTGGCCAGGACCTACTGGACCGATTGGCTCCACTCATTGTCTGCCGATGAGGACACATGTAGGCTCAGGTTGACACACTGTGGCCACTTTGTCAAGAAAACTGTTTGCCAGCTTCAGATGGACAAGTTGCTATCTTCCAAAAATCCAGCAGAGACTCATCCTCCAACAAGAACAATTACAGGGCCTGGGTAAAAACCTTCATGGTACTATAGTCACTATATTTGCACTCTGCTCTTTTCAATAACACTTTGCATGCTTAGGGACCTTGTCAGAGAAGACATAACTTATGCACGTATTGTTAGAGATATAATACAGGACCTCATCATGGAAATTAGCTCCTCAGTCAACAGTCTGAGTGGTGGAAGGATTCCAGCTTACATGGTCTTCCTAGACCTTGTCAAACAAACCCTTAGATGCTACTACCTCCATTGTGCAATCTTCACAGATACACCTGGCATATCTTGGCAGTGCAATTAAAATCTTTGCAAATCCTCAGAACCTCGAAATAGGATTTATCCTCAACCTACCCATCATAGAAAGGCAGAATATATACCAACTGAATTGGTTTTCAAAACACCACCAACACTCACCTACCATGACGAGAACTCCTCGCTCTACCTTATCCTTAACCTAAGCATATGTACCAACACAAAGGAAATTCAATAATGAAGGAACAGAGACAAGGGTAGAGCGAGCAGGCAATCGCTGGCTTGTTAACACAGCAGCCACTGAAGTTTTAATATCATACGACCACCATGATACAGCCACTAAAGTAACGCTACCAAACCAAACAGTGTTCTTAATGGTTCCCCAAGGAGCCACCGTGCACATTGATGATATTGTCCTCCATCATCTCAGCGTTGACAAACATGATACATATATTGAGATCATGGATGCATTTAGAGGTCACAACCTCGCCATTGATGAAACCTTACAACAGCAGCTTCAGGCTGAAGGGACGAAGTTAGTGAAACTCTGTCTCAAACCATCTGGCTTTACCACTATATTTCCTAGTCACATAAGCAAATCTTCATCTTAACAAGAACACCCTGTCAGTTTGGTCGCCCTCAGGCTCCTCCTTAGCGGTTGGATCATTACAGCAATTATTGCACACACCATGTACTGGTAAATTCAACACCTACAGGCCAGACTGGACTCCCTCCTTCTCGTACAGCCACATTTTACACATCAGTCTGAGCCCATCCCACATGTTAACCCCAATCATTTCCAAGGATAAGCCATTTAACCTCTAACCCTCATTTCCTCTAACGTTTTGATCCTAGTAACCATTGTCAGGTCCTACTTTGATTTTGTGTTATGACCAAAGGATTATGTTATGGTTAATGCTGTTCCTACCTATAACATGAAATATTTATGTGTGATGAATGTAGTTTTAGACTTAGCTAGAAGTTATATGTCCAGATGTGCCTCAATATCTATCCAGACGATAAAGCCTGTGTAAACTCTAATGAACTGTATGGACTGTGCAACCATTTTCTAATCTATCAGAAATACACAGATGTCATAACCCACATTTTACTGTGAACAGACAAGAACTGTTTGGCCCTTCAGTTGCTCTAAAGATGCTGGACAACAACCAACACTTAAGATCAAAGGGAGTCGTAGGACCTTACTGATAACAAATGCGCCAAAATCAAATCCCATGAATCCTTGCTTACTTTACACCTATGTGTGAAATTCTGAAGGATTGAACTCTCAACTTCTATTGAATGAGGTGCATTACAGAACGTGCCCTAAACTATGACATCTTCGGGAGTAGAAAAACCTCTGTGATCCTTCTGGGCATTGCTTCCAATGCCATAACATGCCATGTCTAGACACAGCTCTCAGGTGTAGCCTCGTTTCACAAGGAAGTAATGTATGAATTTAAACTGTGGTCATACAATATCCATCTCGCTGGACGAGTTGAGATTTCTCCGTGTTCCCCTGAACACGCTAATGGATCTGAAGGAGACTATTATTATTATAGTGTGTTATTCTTATGTATCAAGGTTATTGCTTGTACAGTTTACAGACCATTGAGTCCGCTCATTGCTGATTATAATACTGTAACATACTGGTCATCACAAATGAGATTTGCTGTGTTGTAGTCCAACCACATTGGACTGTTGTGTATTTCTGCCATCCATTAAAGAACCAATGACTGCGGGACAGTTTACAAGCCTTTACAAACCATGTCTCTGAGTGATAAACTAACAGCTGCTTTCTCTCCTGCGATCGCGAGACCGGCTTCGGTGCCGCCACTCTGCTCTATCACACTTGTACTAACCATACGCACACATGACCCCTCACAAACATACCCGCACACACATTTGGCTAGTAGATAACTTGGCGATAAAGCTCAGCTTTGTCCCTAAGTTATTGTATAAGTGGAGATACGTGTTAAACTGGCAGATTAACCAATATGGGCAATTAACCGGCTTCTCTCCGCACACATTCACAGCAATATTCTCATATTATACCTCTCAGCCTATGATGACAACATGGGATTGGAAGGATTTATTCAACTCTCCATCCACATGGCCAACCGAATGAGGTCCTGCCTGGTTTAGAGTACTGCCTCAACAATTTTACCACCCAAGCTAACACCTTCCATCTGCCACTCCAGACCTACTGAAAAGCCCATGCACATTGATGTAATTCTTTTAGCCCTCACTGAGTGACAACGCCACATTCAAGATCACCTCTGCTTTTAATGCGGTGTTGCTGGCCACCACACCACAGAATACCCAATCAGACCATCCAGACTCAAGGAGAATTCTGTCATCTACTCTCCAACCATCTACTCACCCTTGAGCACCGCTGTGACTGTCTCATCTGCGACCCTCTCCTTCAAAGTCTCTGCCCTCCTCGACTCCAATTCGGCCGTGAACTTCATCTCACAGGCCCTCTGCCAGCAGCTCCACCTCCAACTGATAGCTCGCCCCAACATACATCTTATCCACTCTGTCTTCAGCCAGCCATTGGGGAAAGGACAGGTTACCCACCAGACTGCTTTCTTTTACCTGCTTGCTGGTGCTACACATTTTGAAGAAATCTTCTTCTAAGTATTAGATGGTTCCACTTCCAATGTCATCCTCGGTCAACCCTGGCTGGTAAAACATTCTTCTGTGGTGTCCTGGACTTCATGAGAGGTGCTGTTGTGGGGTGCGAATTGATTCCATGGATACCAAATCTTTCCTCAATGGCTGCAGGGGAAAATTGTTCCCTCCAAGAGCTCAACTCCTACCCGTATCTTTTCTACCTCCAACGAGATTCCCCTACACAACTGCCAGATCTACATTTCCCATGCCTACTCTGAATTCCAAGATGTCTTCAGTCCTCAGCTTGCCACTCAACGTACTCCCCACCAGCCATGGGACTGTGCCATCGACCAGCTTCCCAGTGCCCCGCTGCCACGTGGACATGTCTACCCCCTCTAACTTTTGGAACAGCAGGCTAGTGAAGTATGTGGAGGAAGCATTGTCTGAAGGGTACATATAACCATCAACCTCCCCTGCCGCTTCAAGCTGCTTCTTCGTGGACAAGAAGGATGGAGGCTAAGACCCTGCATCAATTACCAAGCTCTCAACAACATCACAGTTAAATACCGCTATCCCCTTCCCTCGGTTCCGACCACCCTGGAATTACTCAGAGGAACAATTGTGTTCACCAAACTGGACCTACACAGCACATACAACCTGATCCTGATACAGAAGGGGATGAGTGGAAGACCGCCTTTGTCATGCCTACAGGGCATGAAAGAGATCTTCATGGAATACTTCCAGCGCATCATGATCATATACATAGACGATATCCTCATCTTCTCTCAAAACCTACCTGAACACTTTCACCATGTGACACTGGCCATGCAGAAGCTACATGAACACCGTTTGTTCCTCAAAGCAGAGAAGTTTACTTTCCATCAACACTCTGTCCAATTCCTGGGATATAACATCGGCCCAGAGGGCGTGGAGATGGACCAAGGGATTGTCCAGGCAGTTCAGTCTTGGCCACTACCGACCACCATAAAGGAGTTACAACATTTCCTCAGATTTGCCCATTTCTACCGCCGGTTAATTTGAATTTACAGCACCCTTGCCTCACTATTCACCTCGCTCCTCTGTTCCAAGTCCCTATCCTGGCCTACATCTTCTGCCAGTGCCTTGCAACAGCTCAAGGACACCTTCACCTCTGCTCCCATTCTTGTACATCCTAACCCCAATTTACCTTTCGTGGTCAAAGTAGATGCCTCCAACACAGGTTTCAGAGCCATCCTCTCCCAGCGATAGGGGAGTTCCACCAAGCTGCACTCATGCGCATTGATCTCCTGTAAGCTGTCCCCAGCAGAGCAGAACTACAACATCGGCAACAGGGAGCTTCTGGCCATCAAGCTGGCACTTGAGGAGTGGCGCCACTGGCTTGAGGGTTCCTGTCACCCATTCCAAGTCATCACCAACCATTGTAACTTGGAGTACCTTAGATATGCATAACAGTTGAACTCTTCACCAGGTTCCACTTTCACGTGACATATCGTCCAGGGTCCAAAAACAACAAGGTGGACGCTCTCTCTCACGACTTCATGCTCCAGATCCCACCACCTCTACTCCAGAGACTATCTTACCTCCCTCTCTGATAGGCAGTTATATTCACTGGACCCTGGGAAATCAAATCGCTGAGGCCTCCATCAATGAACCCACTCTGCCAGGGTGCCCTGAGGGATGTACCTATGTCTCCACTTCTCTCCTACTTCAACTGCTGGAAACTGTCCACTCCTCCCTTGGTACAGGACACCCTGGAGTCCGTCACTAGGATCACTATTGGTGGTCCCGTATGTCTTGAGAACTTCAATCATTCATCCAGTCCTGCTCTGATTGTGCCATCTCAAAAATCCACCTGTCATCTTTCTTCAGGAAAACTAGTTCCACTAGCTGTTCCTCATTGCCCCTGGTCACACCTAGTAGTGGATTTCATCACAGACCTCCTTTCCTTGGATGAATTCACATTTGTGCTATTTGCAGTAGACCGGTTCTAAAGGCTTGTCACCTAGTTCCCATGAAAACTCTTCCCACTGTTCTGGAGACTGTGGAAGCACTGTTCCATCATGTCTTCTGGAACTTTAGCTTACTGGAAGACATAGTGTCCCCAATTTATCTCAAGAGTTTGGAAAGCATTCTTCTCCCTTGTATGTGGGTCAGTAAGCCTGTTATCTGGATATAACCTGCAGACCAACGGACAAGCAGAAAGGAAGATTCAGGAAATTTGACGTTTTCTGCAGACCTACTGCCACCACAACCAACATTGCTTGAAATGGAACCTACCATGGGCTTACGTTGACTTATGTCAACCAGCCACAGGCCTAACTCCCTTTCAGTGTGTGCTGGGTTTTCAACCACTGCTGTTCCCATGGTCAGGAGAGCCATCCAACATTCCAGCTATTAGCCATTGGTTCATAGAGAGCGAAAGGGTCTGGGATGCCGCCCATGTGCACCTCCAGAGAGCAGTCCGGTTCCAAAAGAATTAGGTAGATCTTCGACGCTCCACTCATACCAG
Organism: Moxostoma hubbsi; assembly: GCA_032164185.1. Classification (NCBI taxonomy): domain Eukaryota; kingdom Metazoa; phylum Chordata; class Actinopteri; order Cypriniformes; family Catostomidae; genus Moxostoma; species Moxostoma hubbsi. The sequence continues at coordinate 4,160,173 of JAVLUX010000024.1, forward strand.
CCCAGACATAAAATGTGGCTCTCCACACAGGACATCAGGCTCCATCCACACCAGACTCCCCTTCCTATCCCACACTCCGTTCTCTGTCCCCGGAATACTAATCACTCACACCTGATCCCATTCCATCACGCAATAACATTCCCTCTATAAATACTCAACCCCTTTCACCCCAGTCGCTCTATCCTTGTATAGTCTCTGCAAGGAACACTCAGACTTACCTGCTGACCTTGAGTAATTATACTGATGTGAATCTTCACTCATATCCTTGAATTCCTCTTCCACAATATCCTAAGGGCTCGTCTTCCTCCTTTGACTTCCTTGATTACCGCAGTCCCCCTGTAATACACAAACTCCTACATCAGTTGACTTACCTGAAAAGTTACCATCTTCAATAAAGCTCCCGCTACTGGGTTCAACCTGTCATCTGTGTCTGTGTTGTGTCATGTCTGTGTTTTGTCACAAATGCTCAGCCTATTAATTTTTTCTAATGACTAATAGAAAAGTATCAAGCTTTGTAGAGCAATACTTAAGGCAGAATATTCCATAAGTCACAAATACACTTCAGGAAATGTAATGCATTATAATGAGAAAACTATTTTTGGTCATGCCATCACAGATGTGTATGACTTTAACTCTTCTACAGAACAAAATTATAATTTTTAGAAGAATATCTCAGCTCTTTAGGTCCATACAATGCAAATGAATGAAGACCAGACCTTTGCAAATGTATGTGCAGGAAAATACCTTAGAGTTGTGTCATCAAAAATAGCCATTGAACATTTACACCATTATTGCAGGAGCCTGCCATCAAACAGCCTAATATTCACAGAAAATTAGACCAAACATACTGTATAAACATACTGTACCAAACATACTGTATACTGTACATAATAACATTTAAAACATGTCACAGCTTGCCTCTGCCTGGCATGTATGGGAATATTACAATAGGGGATTTGCAGCCAAACTCTGCATTGTTTGAATTTCAGCTTGATCTGTCTTTTTGTGGACTCAATGCTGTGCTGCATCAAGAATGTATTAAAACAGTTGCAAACTCTCTCTCTGGCTTTTAATGTTTCTCTTAGGTCCAACCACAAGTGAGTTTGAAATTTGGCCTTTTGCAGGAAACACATCTGAGTGCCAATACAACACTTTAACCCACCATATCAGAGGAACAAAAAAGCATTTCCATATGTACATACGCTGACTTGTCACTTGAATCATACATAAAGGTCAACTGATTGCGTGCATTTTTATGCATTTCCTTTCAAAAGTCAATTCATGGTAACAATAGATTGCTTTTTCACAATTCTGGTATTAAATTACTTCATCGATCTGTATTAGTTTATATTGGCACAATGTTTATGGCTATAAAGTTGCTGTATCAATATATAGTATACTGATGTTCTTACAGTTCACTGACAACATTGTAACACTGTGAGTCACATTTCATGCTATCAGACATTATATATTTAACTTACTTAAAAGAGAGGGATAGTGAACCACTATAGCAGAAAGTAATGTATATGTGGCAGTGTAGTTCTCTAGGGTAGAAATACAACACTTCATTTTAGAACAATCAGAGTAATCAGAAATGATAAAATATATGTGATTCTAAAACAGATGGATAAGAGTCCATATTCAGCTCATATTGAGCTCCGTGGCCATTTCAGAGCTCAATTAAAACAAAATATGTGGTTGAGTTCCAGATAAATCGCTGAATTTGTCACTGATGATGTCACACGTGAACAAATAATGTGGGTGAAAAAGTGCTGTGAAAAAAGTCTGTTATTGAAAATCAGCATCTCCTTCTGGAAATGTCACTAAAATGCTGAGAAAGAAAGAACTGAAAATAAATAAACCAATATACTTTCTAGTCCATTCTGAAATGGTTGCTCAAACTGACTCACAAATCTCACAAAGAAATTGGAAACTGTTGGTTGACTTTCTTTAGCTTTGCACTTACCAAAATGCAAAACACTTCTAAGTGTTCAAAGCTGTAAGTGTTGTTTGGTGAATGGACACGTGTGAGTGCCATTTTCTGGGGGGCACCAAAAGAGAGTTGTGAAGCGAGTTGATTTTAGCTGTATAAGCTGTGATACAGTGAAAGGAATGCATGTTTTATGATCTCTAACCCCCAACCCAAATCTCAAAACTAAACCTAACCTTGAGTGGAGTAAATATTTTCTGTTAAGGTGGGCGTACACAGAGCGATTTTTTCCAGTCGGGAGAGATCGCATGTAAATCATTGGTGCATGTGTGGTTGCGGTTCGCATCGTGTGAGAGGAATTACTAGCGGAGCCAAGTAGCTTACAGGCAGCTCACAACCTACTGATAATTTTCCAGTTAAGTTATTTTAAAGTTAACCAATCAGGAGGTGTTGAAAAAATACAAAAAGAATCAAACTGGTGCCCATCTTCCTCAGACAGTCAAGTGTATGTTCAGTGAGTCAAGCTCACTTGAGGGCCACGTGAGAAATATCAAATGGCTTACTCACCCTATTGTCTCTATGAACGACGATGCTTGCTGTGGGCATGTAAATATTTTTTGGCAATCCTTAGTATCTATTCACAGTTTGGCCAGAAACATCAGTGCAAAAGCAATCTTCCGTTGATGTAAGATTTTTTTTCATCCCTTAAATCGGCCATGTTTCAATCTTGTTGTATTCGAAGTCTGGGAACAAGAAAATGCTGCGTTTTTTTTCCAAGAAAGCCTTCCTTTAATACTCACCTTGATTAACACAAGATCTCTATCGGATGATCTTGGAAATTTGGCCAGAATTGATCTGGGCCTGTCTTCCTCTGTGGATATCTGAGCCAGGACTCTCTGAGCTTGCTCGATTTCCAGCTTATGACCTGTTTTGTCGAGCAGACTCGTAAAGAGCTCATCTAGGAACTTCATCTTCGTCCTTCGTCGTTGTTTCACCACCTACGATCCTCAAGATCTTCACATTTTTCCAAAACGCATTCCAAGTCTGCCTTGAATTAGATGTTAGTGGACTAGCAGCTAATTCTCTCTCCGAAGACTCCAGATAATCGATCCTCGACCAACTCATCAACTCGAATTTCACTGCCATCACCATAATCGATTGACATATCCCTTCATGGCCCTGTCTGAGGGATCAGTTTGAGCACGTAAGTGTCTTTTAATGTCTCCAGAGCTTGAGGATTTTGAATTCTTTGACATGTTGAATTCTTTAGAAGTTATCTAGCAGGGTATATCGAATCTCACCGGTTCATGATACAAAAAGAATTAAAAACTAGTAAAGTGCGCAGAGCTCATCATTCAAACGTCTTACCCTCGCATGGTGCCACACAAGTTTCAGTTTTTCTAATTGTGCTTTTATTTGAGTAAACATGCATTTATTTATTAATTAATATATTTTTTCATTTGTGTTTGTTAAAAAATATTAGTCCTGGCTGTTACCCAGTTGAGGACACACCAAAGGATGAAATACTTGCTTTTTGAGATAACAGAAGCTCTTTCTGCCTCTTGAGATCCTGCTATTGGCAATTACATTGAATTGGGCCTGCACTCATGTCACATGGACAGCCATGGTTTGGTCAAAATGACCCTTTCTTCCCAAATTACCTCCTCTTTTTCACTGGCATCTTATGAAGTGTTTGTAGAAATTAGGCTTTGCCCACTTTCATGCGGAGCCAGATTTTTGCTCACTGCTAGGTGGAACAAGCTCTTGACAATGGTCATAAGTATAGTGTGCATTTTACTTTGGCCAAGAAGCCCTCACTTAAACAGTATGGGTCTGTCTGACTGACATATAAAGCGAGTAATCACAGTTCCTTTAGTTTTTACATGCCATTTAGGTGCAGGGAAATCTGAAAATCAATGACACTGTAGAAAAAATTACAGGTTGAGAGGATTGGTCTTGGTGAACTAGATCTGTTTATGCTGCTGATAAGCATGTACCAAGAATTCCTACAACTAGAACATTTGCAGACATGCTATGATGCGCATGTAAAACATGCTGCTGTTGCTGCACAATTATACAAACATACAGTGCCTTTGAAGCAGGTCTAGATATGTGGTGCTGAAGAGGAAGAGGGTTTCAGAGAGAAAACTCTTGTAGTGCATTGCAGTGAAACTGGTTTACCTGCAAACAACAAAGGCAATTTAAATGTTACACAAAGAGGCAGTATGCAAGTTCATTGGCTAACAGATTACATGTCAAATGACCTATCAGATTGAGCTATGAAGAACACAAGTGGAGATGTTCAAAGGACATACATTCATGACTGAATAAAATGGTGAAATATCTTTGAAATGTTAATTAGATCACCTTTAGCTAACATAGCAAGCAATGGTAAATACAATGATTCTATCTTTTGAAGAGTTCATTGTAACAACCTGTTAAAATTGCAAAATGTTTTGTAGACCTCTCGAAAGTTGCATAAATCCAGCCAGTCAGATTGAAGCTTGTGATTTAGCCAAGTACTATATGTGACATTTTGTGGGAAATATGTATCAAACAGTCGGTGAACTTTGGGTATGCCATCTAAACCTAGGTTGACATACAATGCTGAATTGAAAAGTCATGCTATAAAATAAGAATTTGAGCTGCCTTGAGATCTGGAGAAAAACTAGAGAATAAAATGGGTGAGTGTGTTGAAGTGTGTAAACTATTGATGTGTGTGAGCAGGGCTGGACTGGGAAGAGAAAGCGGCCCGGGATTTTATATAGCAACTGGCCCAAAAGTTGTTGAAAGTTGTTGTTCGCCAAATATTGCAGCGCCGTTTGGTTGACTGTTCGGCATAACGCAGCGTCTCACTATCTTATCGCCCATTCACCCCATTTCGCGGCTGCCACCGGCCCGCTCATTTCTCCCAATGGACAGTCTGCCCCTTAGTGGCCCAAAAGTGCGCCAGCCCACTGGGAAAATGCATAATATGCCAGATTACCAGTCCAGTCCTGTGTGTGAGCATATAAAGTTGTGGCCAAAATATTGGCATCCTTGGTAAATATGAGCAAAGATGGCTGTGAAATATGTATTTATTGTTTATTCTTTTTGATCTTTCATTCAAAATATTCAAAAAATAAGTCCTCTAATGGATATCAAACAATTACTAACACAGCACAAGTTTTATCAAAAAGCATGTGGCATAATTGACACCCTTTTATTCAATACTTTGTGCAACCTCCCTTTGCCTAGATAACAGCTCTGAGTCTTCTCCTATGATGATGCATAATGAGGTTGGAGAACACATGACAATGGATCTGAGACATTCCTCCATACATAATCTCTCCAGAGATCATGGTGGACTCTCCTCTTCAGTTCACCCCACAGGTTTTCCATGGGGTTCAGGTCAGGAAACTGGGATGGCCATGGCAAAACCTTGATTTTGTGGTCAGTGTACCATTTTTGTTTCGATTTTGATGTGTGTTTTGGATCCAACCATGGCCCATTTTTTGGCCACTCAAACCATCCTCCTCACCGTGCTTGGAGACAATATAGACATGCATCCTCTTCTAGGTCGATTCTTAACATCTCCAGTTGATTGGAACTTCTTAATTATTACTCTGAGTGTGGAAATGTGTATTTTCAATGCTTTAGCTATTTTCTAATAGCCATTTTCCATTTTATGAAGCTCAACAAATTATGCCACACATCATAACTTTATTCATTGGTCTTACCCATTGTGAAAGATAACTAAGGGAATTTGGCTTGTGTGTTACTTCATATTTATACTCCGAAACAGGAAATCGTGGCTGAACATTTTCATGTTCCTAGTCACCCAGGTGTACTCAAATTTTTTAAATATGAATGGGAATATACTTTAGATATATTTTACTCATAAGAATTTCTAGGGGTGCCAATAATTGTGCCACACATATATTTGACAAATATATTTGTTTTTTAATAAAACATTTTGTGTTGTGTTTGCAATTGTTTGATATCCATTAGAGAATGGGTTGGGAACCTGTGGCTCTTTGTTAAAAATGAAGTGGCTCGCCGGTTGTCTCACCATTCACCAAAACATGATCGTTTATCACTTTCTAGGGAGAGTTTTCCTACAGAAAGTGTGTGTACGATTGGAAAGCTTGAAGTCAATGACACTCTTTTGATTTCCTTTATCCCGAATTTGTCAGACAGCCTACTCCTGGTGAATGTTTGAAATTAACACCTGCCAAATGCGGATTTTCATGCACAGTGGCGGGTAATTTTGCTGATGTACCAGCCACTGTGGAGGGTGACCTGTAAGATGTTTCGGAGTGATATATGACAAGAAATTTGACACAAAGATGTGTGTTTGATGAAACGTGATTATATTTTGAAGAACCAAATGCAGGTATTTCATGCACGGGTAATTTTGCTCATCTACCCGCAACAGATGGGTGACCTGTAAGATGTCTCGGAGAGTCACATGATGTTAGACACAAGACACACGCTTGAAGAAACTTTATTATATTTTTTCAGACAAAAGAAAAGCCGTCATTGCTCGTGTCTGATTTGCTTTTTGTTCAGAGGCGTGCAGTGGTCCACTGTCTCGTGGAATACGTGCATATAAAGTTATCACTCTTTACCTCTGTTTCATTCATCTGTAAACTGTTTGCAAGAATAATGTCATCTTTGAGAATGCAGCAAATGATCTCCAATCAGCTCAGGAGGTGCTGTGAGTTTAGTTTGCTTTATTTCCACTGAGCAGTATACTCTTACGCATTGTGAATGCAACTCTGCAGGTTCAATAATATATATATATTTCTATTAAAGTAATAAAGATGAAAGTGATTAAATCATAAATTACAAGACACCTTGATCCTAAAATTGAGTTGTATTTTTTCCTTTAGGCAGCATTGACTGTTTTACCAATACGCATTGCAAACACATTCAATAAGAAAACACATTTGGCAGAATTTTATGCTTATTGACAGATTATTATTATTATTACTGTTATTATCTTTAAATGTATAATTGTCTTTTGTAGGCTATTAGTCATTTTTCACCTGTTGTCATTGATTGATGCTTGTTTGATAGCAAACGGAGCCATTGGAGACGATAAATGTTTGGATTTGGGGAGGTGGTTATCCTGTTGATAACACTTTTTTCTGTATTTGCTGGACCCTTTTGAGTATGGACACAGTTCTAGTATCAAGAAGACACTTTGGGCTTTATTTCCCTAGTTTCAGAATTAATATATGTTGTTATTTTTTAAAGTTAGAGAAGCTGAAGTTTATAGTAATGGATATAGTATGTGCTGAACATGTTTTTATAATCTAAAAAAACAATAATAAAAGTGCCAAGACAACCCAGAAATACAATGTTCTCAAAGTGACAAGTCTAAAGAAGTTACGTTTCATTTGAAGATGATCTAACAAAAAATTAGGATCCTGCAAGCTTTTTTCTCTGAAAATCACTGCCGGTATACATACTAAAATTAAGGCAAAATAGACAACACAAAATTTGACTACACTATTGGCTATTCTGAATAAAACTATGCCACATTTTTAAAAATAGACTTTGGAGACACGCTCATTTTGTTATGAGTCTCTAAAATGTAAGATAGTTAGTTTTACAACATGAATGCTGCTCAGATTGCATAGTTTATTGACGAACAACGACGAAGAGTAATTCTTTCAGGCGAGATCTCATGTAAACTATGTAGAATATATCAATATTTCTCAGATTTATCACTTTTATGGACAAAAAGTGCTATTGTATGTTTTTCAATGAACGCTTGACATGGACAATTGACCCAAGTGTGGCGAACTGGATACATCTGGCAATCGCGTTTTCATAACAAAAGTATAAAGTCCCGGTTTGATATTGCATGTTTTCATTTGTTTTCCTGGCACAAATAACGTCATGGTTACTGTTGTAACCTTTGTTTCCCGAGGGAAGGAACGAGACGTGTCAAATGAAGTGACACAAGGGGTCTTCTTTGGACGCCAAACGTACCACTGAACCTGAGAAAAGGAGACAGAATTTGCATGCCCCGCTCTGGACATACAGGTATAAAGCGAAGCGGGGCAGCGAGTGCCAGTCAGGATTTTGCACTTAGGAGCCAAAAATAAGGTACGGCCGTTTACAGTGGTAGGTCTAGTGCTGTGGCAGGAGGGACACAATGTCTCGTTCCTTCCCTCTGGGAATGGAGATTACAACAGTAACCATGACGTTCCCCTTCTGTCACTCACTCAACGTTGTGTCGAATGAAGTGACACAAGCGGTCCCATATAAAAACGCCACGCACTGACCATGTTAACTGCCGAGACAGGTGCAAGCAGGCTACTGCGTGCTAGAGGCAACTGTGTCGGCTGCACTTAGCCCTCCCCAATGCCCCCAAAGAGGTGTCACATAAAGACCTTAGGTTCGCTGCACCCCTGAGGGGGGGAACAGGCGCTACATGACTAGCATGTGAGCAAGCCCAGCAGCCGCGCCTTTTCTCTGACTATATCTCTCACATAGGAAGTGAAGTGGCTGGGGCTATCTTAACGCTATGAAATGCGTCGGGGAAGGCGGTCTTTCCAGATCCTAATTTTTTTTGGGGAAAAGACCCTGCGGAGGCCACATCCTGCACAGTCTAGGGGGAGGTAACATGTGGCAAATACACCACGAGTGTAAAATGGGAAATGGCGCAGTAGTAGGTCCAGCCTAATGAAGGGAGATTCTTCAAGCACTGCAAACGGGGCAGCGGGGCTGCCCAAGGGAAACGCGGGTCCGCTGAGAGAGGGACCGTACCGTGGGAAATATATCACAGGGAGTTTGCCTGGAAAGGGAACTAAGCCAGTGGAGCCCAACCCCAGTACAAAGAACCTGTGACTCATAGTGGGTCTGGGCTCGGACCTGACAAAACACGGGACAAGACCGACTCAACCCTGTGATTGTAAAATCTGGCAGAGGTATTGGGTGTTGCCCAGCCCGCTGCTCTGTAGATGTCTGCTAAGGAGGTGCCATGGGCCAGTGCCTACAAGGGGATGAGCACAGCTTGGGTGTGATAAGCTAAGGAAATAGCATCAATGACCCAGTGAGCTTACCTCTGTTTGGAGACAGCGTTTCCTATCCGCCGTCCGCCGAAGCAGACAAAGAGCAGCTCAGAAAATCTAGAGCTCTGTGTGCGGTCCAAATAGATACGCAAATCATGTACCAGACACAGCAACGAGAAGGCTGGGTCTGCCTCCTCCCAGGGTAGCTTTCAGGCTCACGACTTGGTCCCTGAAGGGGGTCGTAGGAACCTTGAGCACGTAGCGGCCTCAGGATAATGTGACAATGTGCCGGACCGAACTCCAGGCAGGTATCACTGACAGAGAACATATGCAAGTTCCCAACCCTCTTGATGGAGGATAACGCGATCAGGAGGGCCATCTTCAGGGAGAGGGCCTTGAGCTCAACTGAATCAAGCGGCTCAAAGGGGGGTCTCTGAAGGCCCGAGAGGACCACAGAGAGATCTCAAGAGGGGAACAGGCTAGGCCAGGGAGGATTCAGTCTCCAGGCGCCATTCAGGAACCTGATAATCAAGTCGTGCTTACCTAGGGACTTGCCATCTACTGTGTCGTGGTGGGTGGCGATAGCAGCTACATACACCTTCAAGGTGGAGGGGGACAGCCTCCCCTCCAGCCTCTCCTGCAGGAATGAAAGCACTAACCGAACTGTGCACCTCTGCGGGTCTTTGGCTTGAGAAGAACACTAATTCGCGAACAAGTGCCACGTTAGGGCGTAAAGTTGCCTGGTGGTGGGAGCTCTGGCTTGGTTGATCGTGTCTAAAACTGCAGGTGGTAGATCCACTAGATCTTCTGCATCCCATCCAGGGGCCAGACATGGAGGTTCCAGAGGTCTGGGTGCGGGTGCCAGAGGGTTCCCTGTCCCTGAGAAAGAAGGTCCTTCCTCAGGGGACTTTTCAAGGGAGGTGCTGTTGCGAGCAGCGTAAGATCAGAGAACCAGGCCCGGGTGGGCCAGTAAGGGGCCACCAGGATTACCTGTTCCTCGTCCTCCCTGATCTTGCACAGCACCGGTGCAAGAAGTCTCACTGGGGGAAATGCGTACTTGTGCAGCCCCCGGGGCCAGCTGTGTGCCAGTGCGTCTGGACACCTGCTGCCAGGGGACTCCGGTCCGCAGAAAGCAGAGGTCTGTCCAAGGGTTGAAAGTCTGAAGGCAAGAAGGGGTGATTGTCACACGGTATGTGCCGTGACGCCATGCCCATCTCGGGACTCGAATCTGTAGCAAGTGCTGAAGTGGTCTCATATGCATCAACCCGAGCGGCGTGGCTGAGGATGCCATATGCCCCAGAAGCCTCGGGAATTGTTTTAGAGGAACTGCTGTGCCGGGCTCGAAGAGAGCGAGGCACCTGAGTACTGACTGAGTGCACTAGTTGGTGAGATGTGCTGTCATTGAGACTGAGTCTAACTCCATGCCGAGAAAAGAGATGATCTGAACTGGGACAAGCTTGCTCTTTTCCCAGTTGACCTGAAGCCCTAGACGGCTGAGGTGCCTAAGCACCTGGTCCCTGTGAGCGCACAGTAACTCTTGAGAGTGAGCCAGGATGAGCCAGTCATCGAGGTAGTTAGAGTATGCAGATGCCCACTTCCCTTAGCGAGAAGAGCTGCATCTGCAATCTTTGTGAAGACGTGAGTGGACAGAGACAGGCCGAAGGGGAGGACCTTGTACTGATACGCCTGGCCGTCGAACGTGAACCAAAAGAAGGACAATACAATGCTTTTTTGGGGGTACGATGAAGAAAGGGATGTAGAAACCCTTCTCCATCTTGGCTGAAGGGACAGGCTCTATCGCATCCTTGAGGAGCCGGGTCATGATCTCTGCTCATAAGGTGCTGTCTTTCTTGCCGCGCACGGATGTGGAGTGAACATCGCTAAAACGAGGCGGGAAGCAGGTGAACTGACTCATGTAGCCGAGTCGGATGGTCCTGGCCAGCCAGTGCGACGGATTGGGAAGTGAAAGCCACGCATCCAAACTCCGCGCGAGGGGCACTAACGGGACGATTGCTTTTGACGTACTGGGCGGGGCTTTGCGGCAGGGGGAGCAGGTAATAGCGTGTCGGGAGGCAGAAGAGTGTCCCGAGGCTTGGGTGTTGAGAAAAGACTCAAAGCACTTACCTTGCTCCGCGCACCCGGCAGGGGACGGGTTAGAGACTGAGGAAGAGGTCCTAGAGAGGCGTCTTCGGAACTCGCCAGCGCTGGCCTGCTGGGGCTGAGCAGTCATGGGGCCGGAGGCGAGGGAACTGCGTCCGGGGAGCCAGGACTGTAGAGTTTTGGGGCCGGGGTGCCGTGAGAATGGCGCGCAACGGCTGGATGACCCAGGGAGTGAGGAAATCGCTCTTTATTGAGAATGTGGGTGCCGCAGCCCGAAGGTGGTGCGGCAAATGAAACAAGGATTATTCTCCCAGCCCTCGACCGGGGGATGGAGTGGTCTTGGTACCAGCTCCGGAGCTTGCTGTTGCACAACCTTTCGGCTCCGAAGAAAAATTCTGACTGGCACTCACTGCCCCGCTTCCCTTTATACCCATATGTCCAGGGCGGGGCATGCAAATTCTGTCTGCCAACTTGACATTGGCCTTTTCTCAGGTACGTTTGGTGTCCCAGGAAGACCACTTGTGTCACTTCATTTGACACAACTTCGAGTGAGTGACAGAAGGGGAACTAAATTGCTGTTTCTGGATCATTGCTATCATGAAACAGAGATCAGATATCAATGTTGAACCTTTGAAACTTAGACCTTTGAAAAGGTGTATAATTTGTTAACATTAATTATATTTATAGACGGTAAATTCTATATTAAATGTAAACAGTGATGTCACTCCCGAGGTTTTTTTTATCACTTTGTTATTTTAATTGCTTTTTTGTTCTGTTTAAAGTGCATTTTGAATTTATAAATGTCTTGTTTACATTTGTTGTTTCGATAAATTAATTAAAGTTTTAAAGCAAAATCAATAAAGCAAAAACATTCACTAACCCTCGGCAGGGGTGTTGATGATATAATCGGATACAGCAACATTTTTAGGCGATTATTGTTCAAATATATTTTACCTATAGGGAAGTGAACTTTTTCACGAACAAATGTAAAATGAAGTAATGTATGGAGACCCATACAAACATGTTACTTTTAATTGTTGCATATACTGTATTTTTGTTTTTGTAGTTTTGCTTTAAATTTTTTTTTGAAAATTGTAAATTATTTGTTTTTGCTATGGCTCTTTCGAAGGAAAAAAAAACAAATGCATCAACCAAAAAGGTAAAAACTGGCTCCTTAGTGAAAAAAAGGTTCCCAACCCCTGCATTAGAGGAAATATTTTTGTGAATATTTTGAATGAAATATTTCATTTCAAAATATTTTTCACAGCCTTCTTTCCTCATATTTACCAAGGGTGCCAATATTTTTGTTCATCACTATATGTTTGAGAAAGTTTTATATGTAAAATATAAAATCTTGGTTACAACAGAATGCAGTTTACTGGTAAAATAAAGCATAGGCAGTTTCTCAGTTTAATAAATTCTTCATTATGGCAATGTTATTCTGTTCACCCTGTGGCAGCAGAAGTAGGAGAGAGAGTTGGGTTGGATCCATTGCAGTGGCAGTCTGTGAGGGAATTTTCTGGGGAGGATGATATGTAAATCAGTATTGATCAAACCAATTAAATATACTGTATATTTAAACTGTCATACACTGTTGATCTCTCCATGATATCTTAAAAAATTTTAATAAATGGCCTTGCCATTCTGATGAGGATTATAAATGTCAAAGTGTCTTAAAAGTAAATGTGAAATGAGAAACTGGTGAGGATTTGAAGGTTAATGCTATATCAAGTTTTAAGAAAAAAAAAATCTACCCTTTTACCCTAAACCGTAAACTTAACCAATAGTGTCATAAAAACAAATGTAAGTTTAACAACTCAATTGTTAAAACAACAATGCCATTTTGTGTTGCTTCTGTGACACTTTGGCTCACATGCCGACTTGCGTGCTCTCCAGGATTCATACACTGGTCCTTAGAATCACAAGTGCAACACTTTATCAGTTGGCCTACCATGCAATTTGATCACACTCAAACTAGATTGAAAATTTTGTTGGTTATCGTTAAAATGTTTTGCCTTACAAGTCATGTGCTATAGTAAAAGTGTTGTCATAAGATGTCAACAGAGAGGAACAGGGCGAAATGTAAGTGTTTATGAACTGTGAATCTGCTATTTTACTCATGATTTTTGTGAATGTCATTGAATAAAAGTTATTGTTCCCCGTCTGTCGCTCACTTTGACGTTGTGTTGAAGAAGCGACACTAGGGGTCTCTCTTGAGCACCGAATATGCCTCTGGTCTATGAAAAAAGGCCAATGAGAAGTTGGCAGACAGTATTTGCGTATCCCGCCCCAGCCATACGGGTATAAAGGCGGAGAAATACGTCAAGTTCATTCAGAAATTTTCTTCGGAGCCGATGGTCGTGTATGCAGCCAGCTGCGAGTGACACACCAGAATCCTGCTTCTGTTCCTTTGACGCTCTGTCTGCTGTTGGATCTAACTGTTGGGTTAAAGGCCGACTGCGGAGGACGTGCTTGAGAGAGAGATTGTTCACGGACATGTCCGTCATCCTATGTGTTTGTCTTTTGAGCTTCACATTAAACCTTTTATTTGTATGTCAATCTGGTTTCTCGTGTGTCTTTTCGTCAGCCAACACTGGATTGGCGTGTCAGTCTCTCTCTCACGCACGTCCTCCGCGGTTGGCCTATAACCCTCTCTGAGGCTTGATTAGCCTAATACGGGACCGGGCGTGCTGAGTCATGACCCAGCCCCGCCCTCCACCATGCCACAGAGTTTATTTCTCTAAAAGAGCAATACTCAGCGGCGTTGAACATCCTTTTCAGGACGCGTCTTTTTAAAGATGCCATTCCTCCCCTGTGTAGTTCCTGGATATGGTAGAGTGCCCCCACTTCAGACGGCCACAGGCGTTGTCTCGTGTGTCTGGGCAGCGATCACATCGAGGCAGCGTTTGTGGATGGTTCATGCTCTCATTGCAAGGGCATGACCATGGCAACGTTGCGGTCGCGGCTTGCTTTCAACATAAAGCACGCCACCCATGTCGCATGATGAGCTGACGTCTTCGTGGAGAGCCCCCCTCTCCACTCGTCACAAGCCCTGCTCATCTGCTCTCGAAGCCCTCGACGACGAAGGGGCCCATGGGTATACGACGATTCCCCAGGTGGATGGGGCTGTTGCGCTCCATCTATGCCCCGGAAACCCTACCACCTGATGGGGTCACCCTGTACTCCCTTCCAAGACCTGTAGGACGACATCCTCGTTCACCACCAAAGCCTACAGCGCCGCGGGACAGGCCGCTTCCGCCTTGCACGCCATGGCCATCCTGCAAGTCCACCAGGCCAAGGCGCTCAGGGATCTGCACGAGGGTAGCCCTGACCCCAATGTGTTGGAGGAACTGCACTCAGCGACCGACCTCGCCCTCAGGGCCACGAAGGTCATTGCGCAGGCACTTGGGCAGGCGATGGCCACGCTTGTGGTCCAGGAACATCATCTATGGCTGAACTTGGTCGAGATGCGTGAGGCCGACAAAGCTCGCTTCCTCAACGCCTCCCTCTCCCAGTTTTGCCTCTTTTGCGACACCGTCGAGGACTTCGCCCAGCAGTTCTCCACTGTGAAGAAGCAGACGGAGGCCAAATCTCATATCCTGCCCAGCCGCAAACCTACCGCCATGGGCCCTGCCCTGTCTGCTTGCTGAGGGCAGCCTCCTGTGGCCAAGAAACACCCATCTCCCGGACCCCCTCGAGGACCCATAAGGCTCCCAGGCGCTCCTGAGACGGTCGACCCAGGGACCGAGATGTTAGCTCCGGAGATGGTAAGACCACTCCGTCCCCTTGTGGAAGGCCGGGAGGAGAATCTTTTGTTAAATTTTCATTTGCAGCACCCCCACAGGGCTGCGGTACCCACATTCTCAATAAAAGAGCTATTTCCTTTGTCTCTGGGTCTCCTGCCCTGCAAATGCCATACTCACGGCACTATGTCACCAGATTTCAACAGTCCCAGCCTCCTGGACACGGACCACCCATCTCCAGCCCCACAACTGTTCCCTGGCCGGCCGGTTCCGACGAGTCTAGAGGACGCCTACCCTGGACCTCCTCCTCAGTCGCTTTTCTCAGTACCAAAGCCTTGGGACAAGTCATCGCCTCCTGATGCGGCCTTACCTGCTCCGCCCTGCTGCTCCGCCCTGCCGGGTATGTCAAAAATAATCGTCCCTTTGGTGCCCCTAGCGCGGAGTTTGGATGCGTGGCTCTCACTTCCCAACCCTTCTCGCTGGCTGGCCCGGACCATTCGACTCGGTTACGCAATTCAGTTTGCCAGGCCTCCGACCCCTTCATGGGCGTCCACTTTTCCATAGTACATGGCGAACATGCCCAGTCCCAGTGCGCGGAAATCACCACTCTTTTACTCAAACCGAGATGAAGAAGGGTTTCTACAGCCCTTACTTCATCATACCCAAGAAAGGCGGTGGCTTACGACCAATCTTGGACTTTCGAGTTTTCAACCAAGCGTTGCACAAACTCCCGTTCAAAATGCTAACACAGAAACACATCTTAACCTGTGTTCGACATCTAGATTGTTTCGCAGCGGTAGACCTGAAGGACGCGTACTTCCACATCTCAATTTTGCCTCGACACTGCCCCTTTCTGCGGTTCGCGTTCGATGCCCAGGCGTATCAGTACAAATTCCTCCCCTTCGGCATGTCTCTGTCCCCTCGCGTCTACACAAAATTCGCAGAGGCAGCTCTTGCCCCGCTCTGAGAAGCCGGCATCCGCAAACTCAATTACCTCGACGACTGGCTCATCCTGGCCCACTCATGAGAGTTACTATGCACTCACAGAGACCAGGTGCTCAGGCACCTCAGCCGTTTGGGGCTTCAGGTCAACTGGGAAAAGAGCAAGCTCACTCCGGTTCAGAGCATCTCTTTTCTCAGCATGGAGTTAGACTCGGTCTCAATGTCAGCACGTCTCACCAACGAGCGTGCGCAGTCAGTGTTGAGGTGCCTGGCCGCTTTCCAGAGGCTCCTGGGGCATATGGCATCCACGCGGCAGTCGCGCCATTGGGGTTGATGCATATGAGACCGCTTCAGCACTGGCTTCCGACTCGAGTCCCGAGACAAGCATGGCGCCACGGCACGCACTGTGTGATGATCACCCCCGCCTGCCGCCGAACACTCAAACCCTGAACAGACCTCTGTTTTCTATGGGCAGGAGTACCCTAGCAGCAGGTGTCCTGACGCGTCCTGGTCACGACCGACGCCTCCAGAAAGGGGCCACACTGTGTTGGCACATCAACTGCCTGGAGTTGTTGACTGTCTTTTTTGCCCTGCGGAAGTTTCTCCAATTAGTTCGAGACAAACATGTCCTGGTCAGGTCAGACAGCACCACTGCGGTAGCGTACATAAATCAAACATGCCAAGGCAGCATACGCTCCCGCCACATGTCACGACTCATCCGTCGTCTCCTCCATTGGAGCTAGCAGCAACTCAAGTCGCTGCGTGGCAACCTCAATGTGATAGCGGACGCGCTGTCACGACAATGCTTGCCTGGTGGAGAGTGGAGGCTTCACCCCCAGTCGGTCCAGCTGATCTGGCCCAGGTAGACCTGTTCGCCTCCCGAGAGACCTCCCACTGCCCGCTCTGGTACGCCTGTTCAGAGGCTCCCCTCGGGGCAGACGCACTGGCACACAGCTGGCCGGTGGGGCTGCGCAAGTACGCATTTCCCCCAGTGAGCCTTCTTGCAAAGGTGCTGTGCAAGGTCAGGGAGGATGAGGAACAAGTCACTCTTGTGGCTCCTTATTGGCCCACCCGGGCCTTGTTCTCGGACCTCGTACTCCTCGCGACAGCCCCTCCCTGGTGAATTCCCTTGAGGAAGGACCTTCTTTCTCAGGGACAAGGCACGCTCTGGCATTCACACCCAGACCTTTGGAACCTCCATGTCTGGCCCTTAGATGGGACATGGAAGATCTAGCCTATCACCCACAGTCGTAGCCACGATCAACCAAGCCAGAGCCCCCTCTACCAGGCAACTTTATGCCCTGAAATGGCGTCTGTTCGTGAATTGGTGTTCTTCCCGGGCAGAAGACCCACAGAGGTGCGTAGTTAGGTCAGTGCTCCTGTTCCTACAGGAGAGACTGGAGGGGAGGCTGTCCCCTTCCACCTTGAAGGTGTATGTTGCCACTATCACAGCTCCTCACGACCCAGTAGATGGCAAGTCTCTGGGTAGGCATGACTTAATTATCAGGTTCCTAAGAGGCGCCCGGAGGTTAAATCCCTCCCGGCCAAGCCTGTTCCCTTCCTGGGATCTCTCGGTGGTCCTCGCCGGCCTTCAGAGATCCCCCTTCGAGCCACTAGAATCAGCTGGACTCAGGGCCCTCTCTCTAAAGACAGCCCTGCTGATCGTGCTCGCCTCCATCAAGAGGGTCGGGGACCTGCAAGTGTTCTCTGTTAGCGACACCTGCCTGGAGTTCGGTCCGGCAGACACATATGTGATCCTAAGACCCTGACCGGGCTACGTGCCCAAGGTTCCAACCACGCCCTTCAGAGACCAGGTAGTGAACCTGCAAGCGCTGCCCCGGGAGGAGGCAGACCCAGCCCCTTCATTGCTGTGTCCGGTATGTGCCTTGCGTACCTACCTGGACTGCACTCAGAGCTTTAGATGCTCCGAGCAGCTCTTTGTCTGCTTTGGGGGACAGTGGAAAGGGAACGCTGTCTCCAAACAGAGACTTTCCCACTAGGTGGTGGATGCCATCCTTCTGGCCTATCGCACCAGGCCGTGCCACCCCCCTTGCGGGTTCGAGCACACTCTACAAGGAGTGTTGCATCCTCATGGGCACTGGTTACGGGCACCTCCCTAGCAGACATTTGTAGGGTAGCGGGTTGGGCAACACCTAATACCTTTGCAAGATTTTACAATCTCAGGGTTGAGTCAGTCTCGTCCCTTGTTTTCTCAGGTCCGAGCCGGTAGAACTCGGTACACTCTGACGGTCTGACCGGGTGAATCGCTTGCATCCAGCACCCTTTCCCTTGGCTGAGGTAAAACAGTGCAGGTACCCTAGGCTACCCTGTACTGGAATATGTGCTCCACAGGTCAGGCCTCCTACGCGGACTCCTCCTGTGTGTATTTCCGTGGTACGGTCACCATACGAGCTGACCTGCGTCTCCCTAAGGCAGTTTTCGCTGCCTCCCGGTCGCTGTGTTGCAGCAACTCCTCCCTCCTCGAGGCTGGATCTACCACCGCGCCATTCTTTCCCACATGTGACCGAAGAGGCCATGTGATGTATTTTTCCACCTTTACCTCCCCTTTCGGGCAGGTGTGGCCTCTGCAGGGTCTTTTCCCCCTGAAAGAATAGGAAACTGGGTAAGACCCCTTTCCTCGATGCAGTAAGGGCCCCGGCTGCTCTTGCTCTATGCCGAGAAACATAGAGAGAAAAGAGGCCAAGCCAGGCTCGTCCCGTGTTTTCTCAGGTCCGAGCCGGTAGAACTCGGTACACTCTGACAGTCTGACCGGGTGAATCGCTTGCGTCCAGCGCCCTTTCCCTTGGCTGAGGTAAAACAGTGCGGGTACCCTAGGCTACCCTGTACTGGAATAGGTGCTCCACAGGTCAGGCCTCCTACGCGGACTCCTCCTGTGTGTATTTCCACGGTACGGTCACCATACGAGCTGACCCGCGTCTCCCTAAGGCAGTTTTCGCTGCCTCCCGGTTGCTGTGTTGCAGCAACTCCTCCCTCCTCGAGGCTGGATCTACCACCGCGCCATTCTTTCCCACATGTGACCGAAGAGGCCATGTGATGTATTTTGCCACCTTTACCTCCCCTTTCGGGCAGGTGTGGCCTCTGCAGGGTCTTTTCCCCCTGAAAGAATAGGAAACTGGGTAAGACCCCCTTTCCTCGATGCAGTAAGGGCCCCGGCTGCTCT
The DNA here is from genome assembly GCA_032164185.1 of Moxostoma hubbsi. Classification (NCBI taxonomy): domain Eukaryota; kingdom Metazoa; phylum Chordata; class Actinopteri; order Cypriniformes; family Catostomidae; genus Moxostoma; species Moxostoma hubbsi. Next base: position 4,179,076 of record JAVLUX010000024.1, read on the forward strand.
TGCTCTATGCCGAGAAACATAGAGAGAAAAGAGGCCAAGCCAGGCTTGGCCTGTTCCCAGGTTGGCAAGCGTCACCTTGTTCCCCTCTAAGAGTAACCACAAGGATTCCAACGACTCTTTTTGGGACATTGGGGAAGGGTACGTGTAGTCTGAAACACAGCTGGTTGCTTGTGCACGTGAAATACCTGCCCGCTCCTGTGTCAGCAGTACAGTTACACGGCTCAGCGCATGGCGTGATTTAAAGTGGACACCTAGTGTCACTTCTTCGACACGACGTTGAAGTGAGCGACAGACGGGGAGCGTCTCGGTTACGTATGTAACCTCCGTTCCCTGATGGAGGGAACGAGACGTTGTGTCCTCCCTGCCACATCACTGAGTCGAGCCACTGCAGTGGCCGGACCATTTCCGGCTCCTCAGAAAAATCCTGAATAAACTTGACGTATTTTTCCGCCTTTATACCTGTATGTCCGGGGCGGGGTATGCAAATACTGTCTGCCAACTTCTCATTGGCCTTTTTTCATAGACCAGAGGCGTATTCGGTGCTCAAGAGAGACCCCTAGTGTCGCTTCTTCGAAACAACATCTCGTTCCCTCCATCAGGGAATGGAGTTTACATACGTAACCGAGACGTTATTGTGCCTCTAGTGTTCATTTCTGAAGGAAACTCCCACCATTGTACAACAAGCCACTTAAAAGTTATTTTGCAAAAATGCATGTAATCTTTTTACATTTACTAAAATGCATATATTGTGCAGTTAGATTAATAATTTAGTGATCTGACCAATAAGATCGATATTCAAATGACACAAAATCAGTACTAAATTAATTTTGTGTGGCTTTATCCACCATCATTGATTTTTTTTACAATGCTTGTCGCAGGTACATGTGATGCTCTCCTAGAATGTGGCCATAAGTAGGTATCTTAGAAGGCAGCACACATATGCTGCTAAGATTTTGGTATGTATATTGATAAAACAGTTATTTTCTCACTTTAGTTGTTATGTTCATATTCAATACATTTGTGAGAAGGCTAAGCCTCTCTTTATTCCTCTGACGGACTGCCACTGATCCTCAGTGACTCTCATCCATGTCACTTATCCAGCATGTACTCGGACTGATGCACTTACAGAGAGTCTGCAGGCATAAGTGGCTCTTTGAGCCACTATATCGCCAAATTGCATGCTGCCCTCCTCACCCACAAGTCCCTGCAAACAGAGCAGCTCCCTCTCTAGCTCCCACTGTCAGGGTTGAAATTTTCTCACACCACACAGAAAAGGCTGAGGTGCCTTCAGGCTTGTGCATGGACCAAGGGAGCTCTTGTGAGCCCTTTCCTGCACTTCACATTTCTCTCTCTTCCCTTATTCTCTCTACTCATTCTCATTCAGTTTGTACTTTTATCTTGACTCTTTCTTCTCTGTTTTCACTATGGCCACATTTACACTTGTTATTAACATCTGTCTTGGGTAATATGATCAACAGTGCTAAATACAGGATGGCATCCAAAACCTTTTCTGATCACTCAAACCATTTTGAATCACAGAATCCCATAAATCCAAATTTGAACTGTTGATGGCACAAGAGGATTTGAGTTAGAGATCCCAATTTTGCCATCAAGAATGTTCAGATATATGCTCTCCCCTACCAGTATGCCAAATTTCACAAATTGTTACCGTACAGTTCTATGGGCTACCATAAATAAATTAGCCATAATAAAAGTAATAATAAATAAAGCTGAAAGCAGCAATTATGAGGCCAAATATTTAAAAGTAATATGAAACACATGTAACCACTTTGCATTTGTAGTGTAAATGCTAATGTGTCTTCATGCATCCCAAACAACAGCAACAGGTCTTTTAAACTTTGCTGATTAGATTTTTTTAAATAATTCACTCAATCTAAAAATTTGGAATTTGGAAGTATTCCATCAACCTGTAATTGGGTAAGTCCATACTATTTTTCTCGTTTTGAAATATTTAACATTACAAACAAAGTCCTTTATAAATCACAACACTAAAGGAGAACTATCCTTATATCCATAAATTCAAAGAATATGTATGAATAACTTATGCGTCATTGCAGATCTTTGAATCATTGACCCACTTGAGTTGTTCCATCTCTTTGAGAATTAAAATACAAATCATAGTATGCTGTAATTAGAATTGCTCATAGAATGTGAGGCATAGTGTATGCCTGCAATCTATAGGAAAATAGAGTGGAAGTACAGAAAATTTCCATTTCTTAAACATTGCATTTGCAATTTCTGCTGCACTGTAGGCAAGTTTCCAAATAAGTGGCTGTTATAGCCAGGGCTCCAGTTGAGGGGGGATATGAGGGTATGCCATCCCCCTTGTTGCAAGAAATACCAAAAAGCATCCCCCTTGTAACACCTTTAGATTAATAGTGTCATATATTACTTATAACTAAGCATGAAAGTAAAATATTTTATTCTCTATGTTTTATAAATTACAGACTTTAAATTACTGCAATTAACAGGTCAAAATTTGATTTCGATGTGTGAGGTTGCCAGACTTCTATAGGTGAAATCCTCTAATCAAATCTTGACACATGTCCTGTACAGTTTTGAAATATTCTGCCAGGGTGACACTTTAGTCATGCAATCTGGCAACCTTGAGCATGCAAGCTCTCTCTCCATGGAGTAAACACGCCAGTTTTCTGAAAACATTGGCAAACAGGTATGTCAAAGTTTTGCGATGGGTTGACTTGTTCTTCCCAATGTGTTCAAATGAAACTTATGCCACTGAAGAAATGCATGATTTCAAAAATGTTGTCGTCCTTAAAAAGAGAGAGAGAAAAGAAGGTAAGATATTATGACAAGTGTACACTTGTTAACCAGTTTTCAGGATAAACACTTTTTTACACCACTGTTTAAGCATCCTTCATAGAAACAGCCCAAACTTCCATTACTAGTTCAGTTAATGGAGTAGGAAAAAAATATGTCTGTGACTGTGAGAGAGTGATCTATAACATGATCATAACATGGATTCTTTTAACCAAATTCATCATTAAATACAATTACATAGGGTAACAGGTGCATATTCTGGCAATGTGTAAGGGTCAATGAAGTGACGCTCATTTTTGTCCAGATCTATTAAATTAAAAATACATTAAAAAAAAATGCAATTGATACAAAACTTTTCTATGATGAGCATACTGCATTTTCAATTCCTGAGTTTAAAGTTAAATTTATAATTTTTCCAGGATTTAAAGTAAGAAATGTCATGTGGGGTCCAGAGGCAGTATATTTTGAAACCAAATTTGACACAAAGATTACATTTCTTTTCTCCCCAGTTTTGCATGCCCAATTCCCAGTGCACTCTATGTCCTTGTGGTGGCATAGTGACTTGCCTCAATTGTGGTGGAGGACGAATCTGAGTTTCTGAGACAGTCAATCCGCACATCACATGACTTGTTGAGCACATACCACTGAGACCTAGCGCGTGTGGAGGCTCACACTATTCTCCGCGGCATCCACGCACGATTCACCACGCACCCCACCGAGAGCGAGAACCACATTATAGTGAGCATGAGGAGTTTAAACCAACGTGACTCTACCCGGGCCAATTGGTTGCTTAGGAAGCCTGACTGGAGTCACTCAGCATGCCCTGGATTCGAACTCGCGACTCCATGTGTGGTAGTCAGCGTCTTAACTTGCTGAGCTACCCAGGCCCCCAAAAGATTACATTTCAAAAAACTTGACACAAATGTTTTAAACTATATTTTTAAAAGATTTTAACCTCGGACAATCTTATTTGTCAATAACCCATAAGCATTACACCATACCCCTTTAATTTTTTTTACAAATCAACCAGTGGTTATAGCCACATATATTTGTGCATCCATCATGCTGTATTTAAGAGCAAAGATCAAGATGATTAATCTATAGCAAAATTACACCCAATTTTTTTCAGAATGATAGTCTCTGGACAGACTGCACTACTTTCCCAAATAGACTCATGGATTAACATTATGCTGCACTCTATGTAATTACACCAAAACAGAGTCTCTGCATAGCTTCCTTTAGCTTGGAGAAGAAACCTAATCAGATTTATCGCAGACTGCTTCTGTAATTATTTACTCCATTAGCCATTAGTGGCCACCACGAAGTGCACTGACTTGCAAAATTAGAATCCTTATCTGAATGTTCCAGAAACTTCACTGTATCCAACTGAATGTATAAATTTAATGGGATATGCAGAAGTTTGTTTAGGAAAATGTTAGGGGCATTCCAATATCAGCCACTGTGCATCTAAAGTTTGTTTAGGAAAATGTTAGGGGCATTCCAATATCAGCCACTGTGCATCTAAAGTTTGTTTGGGCAGTTGTTTTGTGTTGTGTCTGCTCAGTGGGTGGAGGAAGTGAAAGGACTTATATTACTGAGAATTTACACAGAATTACAACAAAACATGTAGTAATGATGGGGGGATGATGTTTAAAAATGCCATAGGTCTTACTGTAGGAGAGACTGAGGCCAGTTGACCCTTGTGTATATTTCTCAGGGCATGGTGAATTTTAAAAAGTATATTTCTGTATAAACACATAAGTATTATAGATCATTATTCTGAACAGAATTTCAAAAAAAATATTGAACTTTTTCAGCATTATCGGCAAAAGAAAAGAATGTTAATTAAACCCATGTTGGTCTATAGTGGGGCAACCATATGATATTACACAATGAGTGCATTTACATGTATGTTCTTACACCAATTATGATGTAAGCCAACAACATGTTTGGTCATTTAAACGCATTAAACAGCTTTCATTTATTGGAGTATGGTCATAAATGGCTTAAGAAGAAACAGATAGATTTCTGCCCATTATCTCGATTTCACGTTGCATGTAAACACCTTTTCTGCATTCTTATTGACTTACCAATGTACGCAAGTATTGTGCACATGCCTTTTAATGGTTTGACTTAATAATAATAATAATAATAAATAACTGTATTAATTCAGTCTCATGTAAATGCAGTTTTCTTTGTCAGATTGTTTCAAATTTGCTGGTTTTTGGGGGTTATCAGCATGTTAGTGTGCATGTAAATGTGCTCCATGTTCATTAATGACACTGATTTGAGAACAATGGGATTCATTCACTAACCCTGTATATGCGCATGTTTGTGGTAAACATATTTGTGACTATTTTCATGAAAAAATCACGAATCATCAATAAGTTTGCACTTTATTCTAAATTTATGATTCTACGATTTAGAACTAGATGAAACCACACATACATAAAAATGATAGACTCCCAAAGTATTAAAAACATGGAATATGTCTTAAAGGCTATTTTGGTAAATTATAATAACTTTAAATTAAGTGATCATATTTAGTGCTTAACTGCAATCCATTTGCATCCTTAAACACTGGGTATCGTCCCAGGCAGCTGTTTTCCCTCCCTGTATATTTTGTCTAAATTCCCTTACCTGGGGTCGTTTTGCCTTCAGCCTTGTCTTTATGAAAATAAAACACATGCTCATTTAGATTCAGGCCAGGTGGCTGATTTTTCCAGCCAAACATGTCACATTTTGGCCCTAAAAAATATTTAGATGTGTTAGTTGTATGCTTGATTGCCTTTGTCGTTGTTCTACCTCAAGAAATTGTGGGGTAGCTCAGTGAGTATCGATGCTGAATATCACCCCTGGAGTCATGAGTTCAAATCCAGGGTGTGCTGAGTGACTCCAGCCAGGTCTCTTAAGCAACCAAATTGGCCCTGTTGCTAGAGAGGGTAGAGTCACATGGGGTAACCTCCTCGTGGTTGTGATAAGGGGTTCTTGCTCTCAATGGGGCGTGTGGTAAGTTGTGCATGGTTCATGGTGAGTAGCATGAGCCTCCACATGCAGCATTCTCCACGGGTTGTCATGCACAATGAGCAACATGATAAGATGCATGGATTGACTGTCTCAGAAGCAAAGGCAACTGAGACTTGTCCTCCACCACCCGGATTGATGTGAGTAACCGCGCCACCATGAGGACCTACTAAGTAGTGGGAATTGGGCATTCCAAATTGGGAGAAAAGGGAATAAAAAAAAAAGTAATGGAATAGTTCACCCCCAAAATTTTAATTAATTTTAAATTTAAAATTAATTTAAAATAAAATAAATGTTAAATTAAATTAATAAGCCATAATAGTGGTCCATACATCTTTCGTGCTATATACTATAAGATAGCATTGTGCAAAAAAACTGAGAAAAATGTACTCTCATAAACACAACAAAGCCATAGGGAGAGACAAATTGCTATTGTATGGCTAATTGCATGGGAATAAGCAACCAGCTACAGTTTTCCTTTTGTTTTCCAAAGAAGAAAGAAAGAAATACGTGTTTGGATCGGCAAGAGGGTGAATAAATGATGATAGAACTTTTATCTTGGGGTATATCATTCCTTCAAGTCAGATCAAAGCAGATGTTTCAGGATATTTGAGAGTTCAACCCACTGCTTCCATCACCATCACCCCACAATAAGCAGTCAAGTCACAAAACAAGTGAGCCAATTTAAAATGGCAACTGTTCATGCCCAGGACACAACATTATGTGCAGTTGCTCTGTTTATCTAATTATTCGTTTCATCAGTGTAGAACAGGTTCATGTTAATCCTTCTATGGCTACATTAACACAGCAGCAGAATACAGTTGTCAGAATCAAAAGACCCCAAACCTGGTCTGGAGGCTAATCATAACAACTCCAATCAGTGTGCGAATTTGTATAATTTTCCTATGTACGCTTTATAGTGCTGCCTTAAACTCCCATTGGGGAGAAAAAGGAAGAAGAGCAATAAGAATACCGGCAAGCAAAAATGATCAGGGATAAGCCCTGAAACTATTCAGTAAGCAACATACAAAGACATCCAGGGCTATAGAAATTGAACTGTAATACTCGTCTAGGTGGGGATTGAACCTGCAAACTTTAGATTTAAAGCCCATTACTTTACATACTCTACCACTTATTTGATACAACTCAACTGAAGAGGTCGATACAACTGCTAATTTAGAGTCAGCAAATAAAGTGTGGGTTGTCTTTTGAACTATTGGTGGCACTGTCTCTAAACTGTTCAGGAATAATCAGGACATGATTTTGAAGACACATACCAATTTTCTTTCAAATCTGATAAAGCATTCAAAAGACACATTACTTTATATAAAAGTAATATATTGTTTCTTGAGGGACAACAGGAAGGCCAGAAACATACTCTAAGCCAAAGTTCATCAACAGGAGGTTGACAGTCCCTAAGGGGTGTTCGAAAATGATTGTTTGATCCAACATTGACACTCGTAATAATCACTCACTCGCATGCGAGCGACAGCGAGAAGGGTATGTATTTTATTTAGTTAAAAGTCCATTGACACGTTGAAGTCTCACTTCTGCATGCCAAATCTTCCTCTTGCAGTAATCCCTCATCATGTCCGTGCATGCTGTCTATAGTAATGAACTGAATGGAAAGCCAAACTTTGTTAAAGTGTGACGAAATTGTGCTAGTCAACAGATGCGTGCAGCACGGACAAATCAGTTCGATCAGTGCTACAGAAGAGGATCGGGCATGTAAATGCATCTGCTTTACGTTGGTCACGGTGTGTAGTTGAGCAGATGACAGCAGTTTCAGTTCTTGTATTATTTATTACTTTTTGCTTCCAGTACAATACCCTACTTGGTGTACATAAATAGATACCGCTGAGATTATCAAGCTGGCATAGGCTACACAATCCTTAATGTTCTACACATACAGGACAGTGACTCTCAAATCAACATAATTACTCAGTATTTTTTTTTTCTCATTACAAAGTGTGAAGCGATATATCTACAGGAATAAAAATAAATGTTCTGAAAGATGCCAAACTGAAAGAAATAAACAAAAATCTATCTATCTATCTATCTATCTATCTATCTATCTATCTATCTATCTATCTATCTATCTATCTATCTATCTATCTGTCTGTCTCTTTTTGGAGGGGGTATGACACAGTGATCCTTCTAGACCCTTCTAGCTACACAAGCACAAGATCATGTGTTGTTGCATTCTGAAATGTATAAAAATGCAATTCACAATGCAAGTACATGTTGCATTCTCAACATTGCCACAAGGGTTGCTATAGCGTAATGTATGATTTTGGCCTAAGAGATAAAACCATGTGAATGACACAATGGGTCTGTTCCAAAATTTGGTTAACTGTCTTGCTGTCTGCTGCTTAAGGATCCAATGACTCAAGAAACAGAGCAAATTGTTACATTTGGTCCCCTAAATAAAATGGCTGAAATTTCTATATGGCCATATCAGAACACGTTTTAACTCAACGAGTCCCCTGATGCACCTTAGACATGGGAAGGGACCAAGACATGTTTCCTCTGAGAATATTTGTCAGTGACCTGTCAACTGTATTGCATATGGCCATGGCAGCAGCTTAATGTCTAAGCACATTGAGATACAATTATGCCTGTAAAATCTCCTAACCACTTAAAACCTTGAAAGCCAAGATGGAAGTTTAGGCTACGGCATTCCTTTGTCTCTTGTTCAGTGGACCTTAGGCATAAATGAAGGCATGTTGTAAGTGCACTTTGACTGAACCTAGAAGCAATTCTCTTTAGTTTTCAAACGCTTCCTGTGGGGCCAGCAGTGCACGACAGCTGATCAGAGGAAGAGTCCTTGACCCACTTACAAAGAATTACATATGAAATCACCAGATTGTGTGTTGTATCATAGAAAGACTATTGTTGTAGATGCATGATGGTTGTAGTGACCATGTGTCACTAATGAATGTGATATCTCATGAAACCTGTCAAGAATATATCTGGAACATAGTTCACCAAAAAAAAAATATATATATATATATATATATATATATAATTTTTTTCTTATCGGAAATGAAGCCTTTTTTATTACCTGTTTAATTGACAATTGATCAAACCCCCATCTCATTATATTATAAAAAAAGGTTATATTATATCAATTGTAATACATTATGTGTCATGTTCACCGTTGTCTTTTGTTTTTGTGCTCTTATTTTGAAGTTCCTGTTTTGTTCCTGTTTCCCTTTTGGTTTTTGTAGTCCCTTGTAGTTTTATTTTATGATTGGTTTTCCCCTGATTAATTCTCTTTCCCTGATTGTTTCACCAGGTGTTCCTCATTCCCTTGTTAGTCCCTTTATGTATTTAAGTCCTTGGTTTCCCTGTTTTCAGTTATTTCATGTTGTATGATGTTTTCCTCCCGAGCCTGGTTTTCCTTGTTCCTTATTTTCCCTTTTTAGTTAAATAAAAGCTGCACTTAGATCCTCTCTCGCTGCCTGTCGTCACAGAATAACTAACCACAAATAATGGATCTAGCAGCTCAGCAGGCAAACTACCGGCTACTCTGCCTCAGACAAGAGGACCGCCCAACAGAGGCCCACGTCCGAGACTTTCTGGAGCTGGCATACACTTCTGACTTCCCCGAATTTTCCTTGGTGGCTTTCTTCAGGGGAAATCTTAGCAGTTCGCTAAGGGAACGGCTGCCACCAGCGACCCCACGCTGGACGCTCCGCAATTTCCTTCCATCACTCGTCCCTCCACGCCAGCCACATCCAACGTGTTGCCAGCCTCGTCTGTCCGGAGGAGAAGGGGAAAGGCTTCTGCTCTCCAGTCTCCACCTGCCACGGCCAACGAGCCAACGCCCACGCCTGCCACGGCCAACGAGCCAACGCCCACGCCTGCCACGGCCAACGAGCCAACGCCCACGCCTGCCACGGCCCACGAGCTGCCCGCCTCGCCCGTCCCAGAGCCAGCGTTGCCCGCCTCATCCGTCCCAGAGCCAGCGTTGTCAGCCTCGTCCACCTGGAGGAGGAGGAGAAGGAGAGCCTCCGCTCCCCAGTCTCCGCCTTCCACGGCTCCATCCCCAGAGCCAGCGCCTGTAGCCTCGACCACCCCAGAGCCAGCGCCTGTAGCCTCGACCGTCCCAGAGCCAGAGCCAGCGCCAGCGCCTGTAGCCTCGACCATCCCTGAGCCAGAGCCAGCGCCTGTAGCCTCGACCGTCCCTGAGCCAGTGCCAGCGCCTGTAGCCTCGATCGTCCGGTGGAGGAGGGGAAGAAAGTCTCCCAGGGCTCCGCCTCTCGAGCCTCCCAGGGCTCTGCTTCCCAGAGCTCCGCCTCCCGAGCTTCCCAGAGCTCCGCCTCCCGAGCTTCCCAGAGCTCCGCCTCCCGAGCTTCCCAGAGCACCGTCTCTCGAGCCACCCAGAGCTCCGCCTCCCAGAGCTCTGCCCCTCGAGCTTCCAAGGGCTCCGCCCCTCGAGCCACCCAGTGCTCCGCCCCTCGAGCCACCCAGTGCTCTGCCTCCCGAGCCACCCAGTGCTCTGCCTCCCGAGCCACCCAGTGCTCTGCCTCCCGAGCCACCCAGTGCTCTGCCTCCCGAGCCTCCCAGTGCTCTGCCTCCCGAGCTTCCCAGTGCTCTGCCTCCCGAGCTTCCCAGTGCTCTGCCTCCCGAGCTTCCCAGTGCTCTGCCTCCCGAGCTTCCCAGTGCTCTGCCTCCCGAGCTTCCCAGTGCTCTGCCTCCCGAGCTTCCCAGTGCTCCGCCCCTCGAGCCTCCCAGTGCTCCGCCTCCCAGTGCTCCGCCTCCCGAGCTTCCCTGTGTTCCGCCTTCCAGGGCTCCGCCCCTCGAGCTTCCCAGAGCTCCGCCCCTCGAGCTTCCCAGAGCTCCGCCCCTCGAGCTTCCCAGAGCTCCGCCTCCCGAGCTTCCCAGTGCTCCGCCTTCCAGTGCTCCGCCTCCCGAGCTTCCCAGTGCTCCGCCTCCCGAGCTTCCCAGTGCTCCGCCTCCCGAGCCTCCCAGTGCTCTGCCTCCTAAGCCTTCCACGGCTCCACCTTCCAGGGCTCCACTTCCCGAGCCTTCCACGTCTCCTAAACCTCCCATAGCACTGTCTCCTGAGCCTTCCACGGCTCCACCTCCCAGGGCTCCGCCTCCAGTGCCTTCTTCGCCACCAGTACCTTCCACGCCTCCAGTGCCTTCCATGCCACCAGTGACTTCCATGCCTCCAATGCCTTGCACGCCTCCTGAGCCCTCCACGGCTCCTCCCCTGGTGTCCTCCACGGCCCTGCCTGCTCCGCCTTCCACGGCCCTGCCTGCTCCGCCTTCCACGGCTCTGCCCCCAGAGTCCTCCATGACTCCGCCTTCCATGGCCCTGCAGCCTGAGACTGCCCCTGACCCGTTCTCTGTCCTGTGGCCTCCTCCCAGGCCTCCGGACCCGCTCCCTGTCCTGTGGCCTCCTCCCAGGCCTCTGGACCCGCTCCCTGTCCTGAGGCCTCCTCCCAGGCCTCCTGACCCACTCTCTGTCCTTACCTTGCTCCTCTGCTCCCCTTGTGCCCCCTCGAACTGCCTGTTTGCCCCCTGTGCCCCCGTTGAACAATTTGTTTTTTGTTTCTGTGTTTTTTGGGTGTTGTTTTTTTGGGAGCGTCTGGAATCCACTCCTTAAAGCGGGGGCTCTGTCATGTTCACCGTTGTCTTTTGTTTTTGTGCTCTTATTTTGAAGTTCCTGTTTCCCTTTTGGTTTTTGCAGTCCCTTGTAGTTTTATTTTATGATTGGTTTTCCCCTGATTAGTTCTCTTTCCCTGATTGTTTCACCAGGTGTTCCTCATTCCCTTGTTAGTCCCTTTTATGTATTTAAGTCCTTGGTTTCCCTGTTTTCTGTGTTTAGTTATTTCATGTTGTATGATGTTTTCCTCCCGAGCCTGGTTTTCCTTGTTCCTTGTTTTCCCTTTTTAGTTAAATAAAAGCTGCTCTCTCGTTGCCTGTCATCACATTATGTTGGTAATAGTTGTTCTATGTATGCTTATAAAATTTATTAAAATTAATAAATTAATTACTGCAGTATATTTTTCATGTAACAGTATAAAAAACACTATATTGCAGTAATGAGAAGCTAATGTGAATCATGGGAGAAAAGAGGTAAGAAACAAAATGTTGGATGCATTACTGTAATTCAATAAAAAAAAAATTATATTTTAAATCAATAAATAATATTGCAGTAAGTTTTAATGTTTCAATGTAATAAAAATACGTTTTTGCATGGGAATCTAATTAGAAATGCCATAATAATAATAATAGGGGAAAATATATAAAAAAAATATTATGTTGGATGCATCAGGTGGGTTGTGATTTCTTAATTTTTTTTATTGATTTTGGAGTGGAATGAGACAGGGCATCTTTTCGGGGGATTCATCTGGGATCGTATTAGGAGATATGTAGAACAGAAACTAATATAATATACAGTACATGCTAAATTTAGACTTCATTTCAACCCAGGAGTGTAAAATAAAATGAATATATTCCAATGCAGGGACCAAAAAAATTATGTATAGCTTTAAGAAGTAAAGAAATTGCATTGTTGCAGCTATTAGTTTGTATGGCTAACTTCAGTGTCAACCAATGAAGAGTATATTTCATAAGTTCCTTGAACACACCATAACATCTGTCTGATTTGATTTCAGTAAACTACCTTAATATATTCCAAAAACATGTCAAATCTGAAAGGTATGATCCCCATTGAACATGAAGAATTTTGGATTGTTACAGAGACTCAAGCTTCTTTAATTGTTATAATTTATGGTATGTGACATTGCAATAGAGCAATTGTCATTCAGGTATTGTGACATCTTGCCACAGTTCATCAGTGAGCAGACAGTTGACATCGCCCAGAAGTGAGCTTCACCAATCAGAGAAGATGCTTGAAACCATGGATACAGGAACTCCCATAAAGCATTGCGAATTATGTAATTGAGTCTCTCTACACTCTCAAATTACTTAAATGTGTAAGAAAATTTAGCAATAACCCTGTAAGACCCCAATATATATATAAAAATTGTAAGTCAGGTGTTGTTGTAGGAGTCCTCTGATGCAGATAATGGAGGAGTTATTTTTTTAAAAAAAAATGTTTTTGTACGTCTTTAGGGAAACATTGTAATATTGCAACGTTGGGCCTAGTTGGGAGCAGAATTTCAGCATTTGCAATCAAACTGTCAGAACAAATACACAGAACAACTAAGAGTTTATTTGGAGTGTGGATTGCTCACATAGCACTATAACAGTACATTTCATTAATAATAATCACCCAACAGTCATATTTTTATGAATCAGAATTTATTAAAAATTATAAAAACTGGATAAAATTTTATATACAAAACAGAATGAAAACTTTGTCAAAGAACCAGTGTCCAGTGTTCACTTGCAATGGTAGTCCCAAAAGCAGTTCCTTTCCTCTGAAAAGCAGAGACGGCGATTGCACTTCCTGCAGAACGTATTAGAATATCCTTTTTTGCAGTGTCTGCAGCGTCCTCTTGTTGTCTTCACCGAGAAATGTGCCGTTGGTGGTTCACATGACCTCTTGGATGGGACCCCATTTGGTGGACCCCCATAAGCTGAGGATGGTCTCTTCTGAACAGTCACAGGGCTCTGAGGTGTCACAGTTATGGACGTCAAAGGGCTCCCACTGGCTGAAAATGGCCGCCATCTCCTTGGTGTGTTGACAGCCGTGTTTGTCGGGATGAGAGAGGATGCTTGTTGCACCTGAAACAGTCTTCTGTTCAGCATCTTTTTCTTGGGAATATTGAGAGCTTTGCAGTCCCATTTGTTGAGGAGCCAGGTGTTGATCACAGCAAGGATAATGGTATGCCAGAAGATGTAACTGTACCAGCGGCACAATTTCATGGGGAACTTGTGTTTGGCTGCAAATGAGTCCAGGAAATCCACACCACCCATGTATTTGTTGTAAGAACTCACTATGTAAGGTCTCTCAGTGTAGGATTTGGTGGCTTTGTTCCAGCGTTGAATCTTTTGCACAGGTTCAATGCCAGCAAAGGATGACACAAGTGTGACTGCCCTGTTGTCATACCATTTGACAGCACAGATGTTGTGGTTTGCCTCCACTCTGATGTCAAAGCTTCCTCTTCCCTTTTTCTTCAAGATATTCTCATCTTCAAGGTTACAGTTGGGTAAGCACACTTGCCTGGCTGTTCCCACATAATGAATTCCACAAATTCCAAGGAGCTGAACTTCTAATGGGACACAGGTGAAGTAGTTGTCTGCATAGACCTTGTAGTTCTGATCTTCTGGAAGAGTGGAGGCAAGCTTCATCACAACGTCACCTGATATTCCAAGTTCAGATTTGGCTCGTTTTCTATCGACACTGCCTTTGTACACATCAAAGTCACAGAGCATGCCAAAGATGCCAGTTCTTACCCACAATTTGAAGCCCTATCTATGGGTGAGGTTTGCCTCACATATACTGCTTAATTGCACTGAATTTCCCCTTGAATGGAATCATCATCTCATCCACAGAGTTGTGCTCTTCAGGTACCACCTGCAGGCATTTCTCTCTGAATGAATCAAGCCATGGTCTGAGTTTCCACAGTTTGTCTTTCTTCATGCTCTCTGGCATTGTCAGGTTGTTGACAAAATGTAATGATGTCAGCTGAGATTGGAACCTGTGGCGTGACATCACATCAGAAACAGGGGTGTACCGTGCCAATCATGCCAATCATCTGTTCAATTTCCTTGGTGTTTGTGTTTATAGTTGTTCCAGTCTTTTGAAATATGTACTGATTAGTGTGTTCTGTCAGAGCCTGAATCATGTCTACTGACACAAACATCTGGAAGTACTCCAGTGGTGTGTGGAGGGAAACTTCATCTCTGGTCTCGTCCGGACCAGAGAAATCAATATTAGGACTGATGAAATTCTTTTTCAGCCAGCGATATCGGTCCCGGGTCTGTTTAGTTGGTTGGCTTGGTTTGGTTGGCTTGATGTCCTCATCATCATCATCATCAGCTGTTCAATCAGTGGGTCTCTGATTCTCTTTGTCCACTTCCTCAACATTTTCAACCACCTCCTCATCATTTTAATCACTGGTGTATGATTCAATGTCAACATCACTCTCTCCGTGTTGGATAGCATCAATGACATCTTGCACAGTGCAGTACACAACTCTCCTTGCTGGTGTCATTCTGAAATGTAAATAATAGTTAGAGTATGTTCAAATATAACTAATTCCAATGCAGATGAGTCCTATTTATGCAATACATTCCAATGAAGTCACACTATACTGTCTGGCTAGCCTAATGTGCTCTCTACTTAACAATCAAAAAGGAATATACAAACCTCCAGACCTCATAAATCCCCACTTTCCAGAACATTCACAAACAATGTCCCTGAACAATGCACCAAACATGCAACCCCCACATTCCAAAACATTTGCACTTGTCCCTGAACAACCATTCTCCAAAGCGTTCCACAAACAGTATCTGCCTTGTGCAACAAGCAGATATTTGTCTAAGTCCAGATAAAAAACAGTTAACTATATCTGACTGATAACAGAAATAACATTGATTTAGAATGATTATTAAATTATTACAAATTACACATTTATAAAGAGTAAATCATCAAATACATTGTATTTATGTAAGTATTTATCCTATATGTGTACATTTGAGAAGTGTAATGTCTCCATGTAATGTGCAAGGTGCACATGCTATTTTAACTACCATTTTCACCCAACGTTGTAAAGTTACAATAAAGACATAACAAGCTGAAAATCAAATTTGATGCATGCATTCCACAATAACTTAGAATGTGTAGCTCATGTAACAATCACAAAAGATTTTACTTCAGTGTTGATATATCCAGTCGAATGAAACAAGGAGATGAAACTTTCAGGAAAGTTTGCAGGTGAAATGAGTTCACGGCCTTATGGCCAGACCTGTTTACACATTTACTCTCCAATGCCATTGTGATGCAAGACAATAGGACTCATTGGCTATGTAAATGTGGTCTTTAAAAAAAAAAAACATTTGCAAATTTGTTTTTGGAGAGCTAAAAGTGATGTTGTGATTACAGGGATAAACTTCAAATAGATTTTTTAAACAGTTTTATATTGTACCATCATATGATTTCATATAATTTATTTATATATTTATTTATTTATATATTTTGCTTTGAATCAAATGTTGCATTTAGTTGTATTTATATTGCAATTGACAAAATTATATGTATTTGTATCTGGAAGTGGGTCCAGACTAAATGGAAAATCCTATTTTTATTTTTTTTTTAAAAGGGATAAAGGCGGCCGGTGACAGTGGTTCGAGAGAGAGAGAGAGAGATAAATCACAGACATGTCCGTTGTGTTTGTTTTAAGTTCTTTATTAAAATATTATTTATATTGACAAGCCGGTTCTCGCCTCCTCCTTGCCCATTTAGGGCAGTGGTGGCTCAGCGGTTAAGGCTCTGGATTACTGACCAGAAGGTTGGGGGTTCAAGCCCCAGCACCGCCAAGACACAACTGTGTGGCCCTTGAGCAAGGCCCTTGATCCTATCTGCTCCAGGGGCGCCAAATCATGGCTGACCCTGCACTCTGACCCCAGCATAGCTGGGATATGTGAAAAATAAATAATTTCACTGTATATATGCAGAAATGTATGTATAATGTGTGACAATTGGGCAATTAAATTAAAAATTAAAATTAAATTAAAATTAAATCCTAACCCTGCGTTACATTGGTGCCAAAACTTAAACAAAATACACAAACACACAGGATGACGGACATGTTCGTAAGGATCTCTCTCTCTCGAACCGCCTTTATCCCTCGCGCGCCCCATCAGGCCAATTGGGGACCGGGCGTGCAACATTCCAGCCCGGCCACGCCCCCCTCCACTCCACACTCATATATATATATATATATACTATTAAAATGAATATGATAGAATTAAAATTTTTGGATGTACTTTTCATGTAAGTCAGATGTAAAAACAGAAGGACAACCATTTGTGTTATTTCTTCAACAAATTCAGAATGACATACATTTTCCTATATTGCAAGCAGTAACATGTACAACCAAGATAGAAATGGCTGCAACAAAGTACTTAAGTGCTTTAGCCTCAGGCAAATGATGCATTGAGATTCATCATGAAACAGCCATGTTTAATTCAGGTCACTGTTCATTTTAAAACAGTCAATTTTGTGATGAACAGGGCTATGGATTTATATAACTCATCTTCTTGATATAAGGCCGAAACCATGTGAGCCAAACCTTGTGAGCCGAAAGATGGACATTTAAAGTGACAAATTGGATTTTCCATCATCTTTTGGAAAAAAAATTATAAGATAAATAAATAAAGATTTTTTTTTTTTAAGAGAAAGTCATCTTCATAAATTATGTCTAGATGTCCTATCTGTCCTGGAGGCATGGTGTGCATTAAAAGTAAGTTTGAAACATTGCATTGACGTAAACAGCAGATGCTTTATGAGTCACCTGGATGAGTTTCTTTTGAGCAGGATTAAATTATAATATCATTACCACCGATGATAGCAATGATATTGAAGATTAATATTATATGTAATGCTGGTTCCTCCATAAATGATGACCATATTCCATTATCACCAAGTTTATCTTGAGAAAAATTATATGTTCTCCCCTCTGTTTTCAGTGGGTTCAGCTTCACTTTAGGAGCAACAAGAAATAAGCTATGAGGGAGACTGGGGCCAGCTGTCACAAAGAGAAGTTGTCAAATGGGCTTAATCTCAATAACTACAAGGTTTTGAGTCAAAAGTCCAAAGAGGTTGTCATGTGTTTTAAATGTTATGAATTAAAATCTGCTGCATATTTTGGCTACTACCTGCCAATTTACACACACCCAAATTTTAAAACTTTCTTCAATTTTTTTATCCCCTTTTCACCCCAATTTGTAATGCCCAATACCCTCTACTTAGTAGGTCCTCATGGTGGCGCAGTTACGATCCACGCACAGCTTACCACATGCCCCATTGAGAGCGAGAACCACTAATCGTGACCACAAGGAAGTTACTCCATGTGACTCTACCCTCCCTAGCTACCGGGCCAATTTGGTTGCTTAGGAGACCTGGCTGGAGTCATTCAGCACACCCTGGATTTGAACTTGAGGCTCCAGGGGTGGTAGTCAGTGTCAATACTCGCTGAGCTAACCAGGCCCCAAATTGAAAAACTTGACTTACACACATACAGAGCACTAATTACAAAAAATGGGTCTCATTACAAAAAAAAACAACAACAAGTGTTGTAACCAAAGTGCTGTACAATTCTTTGCAAACATTAATAACAGAGATTAAACAGACATTATAAAACCTACACAAAAAACTATTATAATTCTCAACCAACAGTATAAACTAGAGAGATAAAATGTGTCTTCAATCTAGATTTAAATATAGGCAATGAGGAAGAAGACCTAACGACAAATGGGAATGCATTCCACATCCTGGGGGCCGCCACTATAAACGCCCGATCACCTTTGGTTTTCAAACGGGATCGGGGAACAGAGAGGAGTAACTGACTTGATGATCGAAGAGATTTACTTCAATGTAGATGAAGTAAATCGGCAATGTACTGAGGGGCTAGACCATGCAAGGCCTTATAAACATACAGCACAACCTTGAAATTAACTCTGTAGCTAACTGGATGCCAATGTAGGGAAGCAAGAACTGGGGTAATATGCTCTCTTTTCTTGGTACCCCTTAGAAGTCTAGCTGCTGCATTTTGGACTACTTGCAGTCGTGAGAAAGAAGATTGAGACAGACCCACATATAAGGCATTGCAGTAATCCAGCCGTGATGTAATAAGAGCATGAATCACTATGTCCAGGTCCTTCTGTGAGAGAAACTGTTTTAATTTAGCAATGGACCTTAGATGAAAAAAGCTTCCTTTAACAACAGCATTTATCTGCTTATCAAATAATAAGTCAGAATCAAAGATGACACCCAAGTTCTTAACTCTATTGTGCAAGGTTAAAGCCAAAGTACCCAACTGATTTTCAACGTCAGGGATATGTAACGAAGAGCCAAAAGCAATAACCTCGGTTTTATCCTCATTAAGCATGAGGAAGTTTTCAGAAATCCATAACTTAACTTCCTCAAGACAAGAGATAAGATTACTGATGGAACAACAATCGTTAGGCCTGAAAGGAAGGTAAAATTGTGTGTCATCAGCATAACTAGGGCAGTGGTGGCTCAGCGGTTAAGGCTCTGGATTACTGACCAGAAGGTTGGGGGTTCAAGCCCCAGCACCGCCAAGACACCACTGTGTGGCCCTTGAGCAAGGCCCTTGATCCTATCTGCTCCAGGGGCACCGAATCATGGCTGACCCTGCACTCTGACCCCAGCATAGCTGGGATATGTGAAAAATAAATAATTTCACTGTATATATGCAGAAATGTATGTATAATGTGTGACAATTGGGCTACACTGTGCTTCTGAAAGATAGAGCCTAAAGGAAGCATATAAAGAGTAAAAAAGCAGAGGACCCAACATGGAGCCCTGTGGGATACCACATATGAGCATTGTTGGGAGAAGTGAGAAGTGATTATCAATACTGATCGAAAAAGTTCTTTCCTCCAGATATGAGGAAAACCAGCCCAATGCAACTCCCTGGATGCCAACCACCTTCTCAAGACAATTTAAACAAATGGAGTGATCAATCGTGTCAAATGCTGCACTGAGGTCTAAAGAATTAAAATGGCCCCGTTGCCAGAATCCAGGGAGACTAAAATGTCATTAGTCACCTTTATTAGTGCAGTCTCAGTACTATGCAGTGACCTAAAGCCTGATTGAAATTTGTCAAATATGTTGAAGGTTGTTAGATAAGAATAAAGCTGCGAATAAACCACCTTTTCCAAGATTTTGGACAGAAAAGGCAATTTTGAAATATGCCTAAAATTCTTAAAAACTGTAGTGTCAAGGTTAGGTATTTTCAGCAGAGGCTGAACCACAGCATGTTTAAAGCTGGCAGGGACTACTCCATTTCTCAAAGAACTGTTGATTATGGCCAGCATAATGGGGGCAACAGAAATAAAAACATATTTGAGAAGCCGTGATGGTATGACATCAATGGGAGAGTTAGTAGGTTTCATTAACGAAATTATATCCGACATTTGGGCAAATGAAACAGGGTCAAAGTCACTAAAAGCAATGGAAGGCAGCGTGGATTCCGAGTGTATCACAACTGGGCCCAAGACATGTGTTCTAATGTCTTGAATTTTGTCAATAAAAAAATCAAGAAACTTTAACATGTCTCAGGGGTTGCATCTGGATAGCCTCAGGGGCAGGGTTCAAAACTGAATCAATTGTATAAAAAATTATTTTAGGCCTATGAGCATTTTTAGCAATTAATTCAGAGAAATAGTTAGATTTTGCAGTCTTGACAGAGACTTGATACTGCTTTAAGGAATCACAAAACATTTCAAATGAAACCTTAAGTTTATCTTTCTTCCATTTACGCTCAGCCTTCCTACATTCACAAATTTAACAAATCACAAATTAAATAAAATTTGTTTATAATCGTATGATGCCTAAATTCTTTTACCTTATCTTTGAAAGCCTGTGATTCAGGCTCTGTTTGCTCTCTGTCCCTGCAAAAGTTAATTCTACTAGGTAGCAGCAAGTACTTGGGGAAAAAAATGTGTCCATCACCTTCCAATAAAATATACACATTTTAAATGTAGGTGGCGCACTGACGCAGCTGAGCTCTCGGCATGTGCTCGTCCACAAGCATTTCGATCCCACACACCACTATTTCATTGAATATCTCCACCTCTGAATAGTGAACAGTGTTTCTCAATCCTCTCCTGGAGTACCACTAACACTACACATTTTGGATGTCTCCAATATCTAACAAACCTGATTCTATCGATTAGCTTATTTGTAGAGTGCTCCATAATCTGAATTGAGTATTTTTTTCCAAAGGTTGAGAAATATTGGACTAGAAGCTTAATTTAGGGGTTGTTTGGAAATAGGGACATCTGGGACCTAAACAGTGTAAGTGAGAAGTGCAGAGTGGGAGCACAATTTTGCCTGGCAGGAGTAGAGGTTTTCCTGAAAGACAGTTGACAGTTGTCTCACTCATAGAGCGCACCAATATTGCTCTATCACGAGCATAACATATGTATTTGAACAGTCACAAAAAAGATGGATTGTCAAATATTATAAGAAAAGGGCCGATCACAAATGCTCACTGAAAATTACAGATGGTAAGGATTTACGCAAGTGTGGGGAGATAATTACCACAAGGTTCATTGTAGAACTTAAAGACACATATGGCAAAAAAAAACACATCAAAGTGCTCCGTTCACTTAAGGGAAAAAAAACCCTAGGGCTGTCGATGTAAAAAAAGTATGACGCTCCTGTTCTACCCGTTCCGAATGGGACTCCAACCGGCGTCTCTGGCATGGGAGGCGGATACTCTACAAGTAGGCTAAAGGCTACAGCCCCTAACGACAGTCACTAGTGCACCTCTTGAGGTCAGGAGAGTGAGGTTTATACACATTGACCAGCTATCTATTAGCTGGCCACCATTACACTCACCCCCTTAAACCTCACTCCCATTCCCAGCCAATGGTATGGTTCTACACGCACCATAAGGAACTCCAACCGGTGTTTCAGGCATGGGAGGCAGGTGTGCTAACATTTACATTTATGCATTTGGCAGACGCTTTTATCCAAAGCGACTTACAGAGCCCTTATTACAGGGACAATCCCCCCGGAGCAACCTGGAGTTAAGTGCCTTGCTCAAGGGCATAATGGTGGTGGCCGTGGGGTTTTGAACCAGCGACCTTCTGATTAGCATCCCTGTGCTCTAGCCACTACGCCACCACCACTCACTAACAAGGAGGCTAAAGGCTACAGCCCATAGCGTCAGTCGCTAGTGCCCCTCTTGAGGTCAGGAAAGTGAGGTTTATACATATTGCACAGCTATCTATCAGCTGGACACCATTACATAAGCATACGTGTATACGTGCGTATGGCCCTGACTACACCACAGAATACTAACTGGTCTCTGCATAAATATAGCAGGCAATCTGCTCTTCACCTTGGTCTTCAATAATTCCTATGTGATCACTTCCTTCCACCAAAAACCAGTTGTGCTTCCCATCAGGATATGGAGAAATGGAAGATTATTATTGCTTTTGTCCTCAGAATAGTCAAGATACACTTATTTATGTGTAAGTTTAAATAACTGTAAAACTGTTAAATAGATTTGATTGTAAGGAACAATGCAGACAGGCAAGACCTTCCATATTGTCTTAACTATTTTCCTTAAATTTGTTAAGCAACATACACAAATTTATTAACAACTTACAATATGAAATCAAACAGTCAAATCTTGTGAAACCATGTATTTCTGCTTAAAATAAAAGACAGTGTTTGAAGTTTCAACTTAATCAATCTCCTAAATGTAGTTGTTATTGTAATGTAATGATTAATAATGCATTTGTATGCTCAAGTTTTACTATTAACGATTTATTGTTTTTATTTGCCTTACAAAGCAAAATTAAAAACTTCCGCTTCAAAAACAATCAGTAACTAAATTGAACTACATTCTACTCACCATAATATCGAAAGTTTTCCTCCAAAAATGGCACCTTTTCCTCAGTTTCCTCAGGCGTCGTTCATCTACTGCACATGTGTGTGATTAATTATGATGCAAGAACTGCAAATTAATCTCAAAAGTCTTTGTAATTGATTAACAATAAAAAAAAATTACATTATAACATTATATCGATATAATACCTATGTAAAACAGATCATATTCATGGGCAAGGAAGAGGCGAGAAACCGGCTTGACATATAAACTAAAGGTTTAATGTAAAACTCAAAAGACAAACACATAAGAGGACGGACATGTCCGTAATTGAGCTCTCTCTCTCTCGATCGCCGTCTGTGAGTGGCCTTTATCCCTCTTGATGGCTTAATTAGCCTAATACGGGACCGGGCGTGCGTAATCACGCGCCGGTCCCGCCCTCCACCGTGCCACAACCTATTACTGAAAATCACCTTATTTATTATAGCCTTATTGACTAATTGCGAAAAGACATGAAATTAAAGAAATGTACTTTCATTTTTTATTTCCTTATTTATCATTAATAATTTATATTTCACTTCAGCTTTACATGCTGTTTTCTTTAAAGTGAAGCTGCATAATAACCATGGATATAATTAATTATATATTTTGTGGCTTTGTGGGGAAAGTGGGTCTCTTAAGAGATGATGCCGAGCCAGGTGAGAGATAACCCCCACGTGTCTCTTCTATCGGCGGCATCGTAGAATACCCCTGTGTCTCAGCACCCAAGATAGTCAAATACGTATTTCGACATCAAGGGACGAAGACACAGGAAGTATAAGGATCCCTCCTTATATGAACAAAAAAGCTAGTTATGGAGGTCATTGAAGAAAGGAAGGGACTGATATAGCATTCCCTTCCCTTGGCCACCAGACAGAAATCTGTCTTCTAATTTAGAGCATTTGGGGGTTTCTTGTTCACATGGCCAGTCTAACTGTAGCCTGGCAACAGCCCAAGTAACCACCTCAAGTAATTCCTCTGCTGCTTTATTATTGTGTGTGGAATGTTCAGAGGTGAGTAGCTCAAAGTCCGCAGACTCGAGATTCAGCGTCCCCCTCGTGAACCGAAGAGGCACCGAAGGACCAGCTGGATTCTGGGGAGAGAGCAAGCGATAGGGACAGACCCATCTCTCGCTCCTCAGCCAGATCCATGCAAGAGGCCCACGATGAAAGAGTGGGTGCTGGCTCTTGGAAGTAAACGAGACGAGTGTGAAGCATTTTGACTGTAGACAGATTGCAATGCTCGCATCCGCCTCGCACCAACGCAAGAGAAGCATGCTCTTCCCCCAAACACACAAAACAAAACTGGTGTGTGTCCGTTTCAGCCATAGGGCATAAACACAGGAACACACACAGCTTGCTTTGCTTCACACTCATTCTTGGAATGGAGAAAAGGTTTTATGTGCACTGCCTAACAAATTCTAACTCCTAACAGAGGAAAATAAAGTTCTGACAGCTTGAGAAGCACACACACACAGAGTGGTCTGAAGACAAAAGATCTGACGATGCACCTGTGACGCATCTATATATAGCCCTGCTACAGGTGCATCCTGATGATGTCACCAGCAGAGGCTATAAATTCTAGTCAATTTCATTGGCGTGTTGCACACGTATTCACAGCTGGTCACTCCTAAAGACGTTCCCAAAGCACTAAATCAGTGCATCAAAGTGTAGCTTTTTGACAGGGAACATCAAAAAATCAGGATGGCATGAAATATACACTGGCAGCCAAAAGTTTGGAATAATGTACAGATTTTGGTATTATGGAAAGAAATTGGTACTTTTATTCACCAAAGTGGCATTCAACTGATCAAAATATATAGTCAGGACATTAATAATGTGAAAAATTACAATTACAATTTGAAATACTTAAACTATTTAAAGGAGTTCTCATCAAAAAATTATCCATGTGCAGCAATGACAGCTTTGCAGAACCTTGGCATTCTAACTGTCAGTTTGTCCAGATACTCAGGTGACATTTCACTCCACGTTTCAAGTAGCACATGGCATAGATGTGGCTGTCTTGTCGGGCACTTAGCATGCACCTTAAAATCTATCTGATCCAACAAAAGCTCAATAGGGTTAAGATCCTTAACACACTTTTCAAATTATCTGTTGTCCAATGTCTGTCATTCTTTGCCCATGCTAACATTTTTGTTTTTCTGTTTCATAAGTGCTTTGCAATTCTTCTCATAAGGCCTGTACCCCGAGTCTTCTCTTTATGTTGTACGAGAAACTGGTGTTTAGCGGGTAGAATTCAATGAAGCTGTCAGCTGAGTACATGTGAGGCGTCTATTTCTCAAGCTAGAGACTCTGATATACTTATCCTCTTATTTAGTTGTACAACTAGTCTTCCACATCTCTTTCTTTCCTTGTTAGAGCCAGTTGTCTTTTTGTCTTTGAAGACTGTATTGTACACCTTTGTATGAAATCTAGTTTTTGGCAATTTCTAGAAAATTGTATAGCCTTCATTATTCAAAACAATGATTGACTGATGAGATTCTAGAGAAAGCTGTTTCTTTTTTTTTTGTTTCTTTTTTTTTAACCTAATATTTACCTATTAAGACATGCCAGTCTATTGGATGCTGTGGCAACTCAAAAACATTGAGCTCATTAAAATTTAATGAACCAAATAGCTTTCAGTTGTGTTTGATATAATGGCTTGTGATTTTCTATAACCAAATTAGTAATTTAGCATGATTACTCAAGGATAAGGTGTTGGAGTGATGGCAGCTGGAAATGGGGCCTGTCTAGATTAGATCAAAAATGACTTTTTTCAAATAGTGATGGTGCTGTTTTTTACATCAGTAATGTCCTGACTATACTTTGTGATCAGTTGATTGCCACTTTGGTGAATTAAAACTATTTCCTTGCAAAACAGCAAAATCTGTACAATATTCCAAACTTTTGCCCGCCAGTGTATGTTTTCTCTGAAGCGCAGTGTTAGAGATGTTCTCCAAAGGCCCAGGGGTCTCGTGGGACCATGATCCAGTCCTGCCTCACAGAACAATCAAGCTAACCTTTAACATTTCTTGTACTCTATGCCTCCGCACAGCTTAAAAGCTAGCAACTGCATTTGAAGTTCCTGAATCTATTAGAGCAAGTGTACCATTTCAATGCAATTCACCCCCGTGTGACACTGAGCTGGCCCAAAAAAGACTGGAGATTCCCCATGCAGACCAAACTATAATCTCTCGCTATGTGCTTCTTTGTGGTGGTTGACAAGCCCTATGCCTTCCTGTGGTATAATTATGAGCGTCTGTGTAGAGAATGAACGCCTGATAGAAATGCAGGGCATGAATATTTCATCAGAGACACTGGTGCTCATGAGTTTAGCTCAGTCAAATAAAGAGGAGCAGCAATTAGTTATTCATTAGGGAGCGCTGCAAAGAAGGAGAGGTGTGAATGCAGTGACTCACTCCTGAGATACCAGTCATGTAATTACAAGAGTCACTGTTCAGGCAGCAGAGGTCAGTGGGCAGAAGTCACAGGGCTAAGGGCAAGCTTACTTTATGCCAATTTCTCATTTTATCTCCGACCAATCATTTACATTAATTTGATAGAAGCCCCAACTCTGTGTGTCCTTAACCCTTAAATGCATACCTCAGATCTTTAGTGACCCAGGACCTTATTCTACTTTTTTGGAGACATACCTCCACCTTCTTTAGCACTCTTCAACCTTGCTCTTATGAATATTGTAACAATAAGAAAATAAAAAATCTGTTTGACCAATTGAAGGAACGTTAAGCAAACTGTTTTTGTTTTTGCAACTGAATTTAGTGCCGCTAGTGGCACAGATCAAATTATACACTACACAACATGAAATCATAACTAACCATGTTTACTTTCCCAATACATGTTTCTAATTGTATTTTGCACGATTCATCAGTGCACATTTTTCCACGTTATTCCTTTATAAACCTTTTTTCAATATAATTCAGGTATATTTTACCAAATTTTGGTATCCATATTTAACAATCTGGTCTCACTGAAATATTTTACTATACCTACATTTTTGCAAATGTTTTTTACAGTATGTGGCATGTTGTATGTATCACACCATTTCCTACTGAAATGAACACTAGAGGCAGAGCTTATTATTTCATAAACACTTTTCGCTCTGTTTCTCACACAATGCTATCTTATGACATCTAAACACTTTAACTACAGCGCATGACTTGTAAGGTGATACATTTGCATCAAATAACCAACTATATTTCAGGGGTGTAACAGTTCAATTTCTCATGTATCTCATGGTTCGGATGTATCATGTTTTTAGGGACATGGTTTCGGTACGGTTCTGTATTTGTTATGTTCAGAATGTTTTATTTATTTACTGCCAAATCCAAAGAACACTCTATTTGGTAAATACTTGAATATCAATCATTGTTTTACAATAGTATCCATAGTTTACCCATGGCATTTTTTGTAACATCATAATACCCACAATATAAACATGGTTACTGTCATGGTTACAATATATAGTAAAATCATGGTTACTATATAGAAACAAATGGTATTACTGTTATAAAACCATGGTTAATTGTATAAAACCACAATTTCTGTCCAGAAAACCATGGTGACAGCAGTCATGATTACTACAATATTACTATAGTAAAATCATGGTTAATTTTCGTCAGGATCCTAAAATTAAAAAAAAAAAAAAAAGACAAAAGACCTGACGATGCACCCATGACACATCTATTTATAGCCCTGCTACAGGTGCATCCTGATGATGTCACCAGCAGAGGCAATAAATTCTAATCAATTTCATTGTCGTATTGCACACATATTCACAGCTGGTCACTGGAAGCCAAAAGTTTGGAATAATGTACAGGTTTTGCTCTTATGGAAAGAAATTGGTACTTTTATTCACCAATGTGGCATTCAACTGATCACAATGTATAGTCAGGACATTAATAATATGAAAAATTACTATTACAATTTGAAATACTTAAATACTTAAAAAAATTCTCCATGTGCAGCAATGACAGCTTTGCAGAACCTTGGCATTCTAGCTTTCACTGTCAGTGTAACTGTGCATGTCTGTTTGATGCTTTGTTTTATTGGCCAAAACTTCAGCTCCAGATGCGTCATTAAATTTGAAGTGAACCGATCGCAGTGCCAATGCTTCCTGAACCATGGGTGGCGAACCGTACGGTTAATTTTTTTTTACCAGAGAACCGTTATACTCCTACTACATTTACAAGCTTGTTTAAGTGCGATCAAAGGCATGTTTGATCAACTGATTGAGCGTTGCACTCAAGGGTGTAGATTTGGCTTGAACATGGGGGGGTTACAGTGTGAACAAGTGACATGTTTCCATTGATCATGGCATAAATATTGGGGAGGCTGTACTTGCTTGTTTTTATTATTTATTATCCATAGAATTCCTGAAATCTATGCCCCTGGTTGCACATGTGATGCAAAGGACTGGGGTACGAGTCCTGAAGTGCACACAAGACGGCACATGAGCCATCTCACATTCGATTTTATGACATTATCAGATAGGTTTAGGTTTAAGGTTTAATCGCAGTGGACATTTTTAAAAAATAAATCAGTGTTCATAGTTTTCAAGTCATCTTCACCTACTAAGCTTAAATCTTCCAACAGCTCAAGTCGAGGATCCATTGCTATTTATTTTTTATACTAATGAGAGTGTTAAAAATGTTCCAGAATATTTCTAACTTTTTACATTTCAAGAACAAATGCATTATTTAATGTTATTCCTTTCATCAAAATGTAATAATTTAGAAATTACTTAGCTTTTTATTGACATCATCGATATCTCTTTCCATCCAACACTTGCCTTACAGAAAATCTTGAGTTCTGGCAAACTAGCTACAAAGTTACCACAAATTATCCACACATTATTTTCACATTCAAATGAGATTGCTCTTCACCGGTAGTGGAGAACCTGCAGCAAAACATTGGCTACATGGACAGTTTGCTGCAAGTTTGCTGCAAAGCTCATTTGCACGAAAAAATTATCAGTGGTAAATGTGCTGCAAATTTGCAATAAACTCCTGATTTTTTTAACCATATGTTTTCTCATTAAATACCTTATTTCACTTAAAACTACATGAGATTATGGAACTAAAATGGGTTATGATTGCCATTTCATGTATCTGTATTAAAGATCTGTATTTGTGCCCCAAAGATTTTACAAAAATGTCAGAATAAATATTTTATAAACGTCATATTTTCATACACTTTTGTTGTAGACAGAAAGTGCTATGTGGCATATCAAAAATTATTTATTTTATAAAATGTAAAGCCTTTACTGAAGAAAAGATTCAGTAAAAATCCCCACTGTCACGTTGAACTCATGAATTATTGACACATCACAGTCACATCTCCATCCCCTCCATCATCACAGGCTGTGATGTAATTTCCTCTCTTGTCACTGGTGGACCTTCAACTCCAACTACACCCACTTCTGTATCACTGCATGACCAGATATATTACTCCCCCATAACCCATTCTCATCAGGTAAAACAAAACTGAAGAGATTAAAGACTTTTTCCTTGGATTTTGATGGGGACATATCTTTAAAAATAATCAAGGTTACACCTGAAACTTTGCATGCTTGGACTTACAACCTGTCCTCATATTGCCTCGCTAATGTTTTGAGATGAGGGAGGGGGTATAGATGAAAACATTTTTAGGGCTAGTGATGCATGACCATCTGAATTAGGGTTGTAATATAGCGTTGCTCATAAATGTGAAATGGCATTGAGAAGGCAGGGAGTGCCATTGGCTCAGCCATTAAGACTCATTTTCCACTCTTAATAGCACAGGTACCTTGTTTAAAAAGCATAGATTACAGGTCATAAAGGGCAATGGAGCACTAAGTGCCGGTGATGTGGTAAAACCACAGAACAATGAGTCTGCCCTCACCTGGTCACTGATGAAGAGACAACTGCACCACCAATGATCAAGGGTGAAAAGAGTAAAAGTACAGTTACTTCCCAAAAAATATAGTGTGAGTAGGGTAAAAATAGACCACATGGCCCTTTGTTCTATGATCTCGGTTTCCCAGAATGCTTCACAGCCAGATGGGAAGTCCAGCCCATGGACTCAATCTCAACGTCATTGGTTAAAAGCAGCTTATGACTGATGACATCATATTCTCCACAAAACTAGCGGACAGATTTGATTACGGTCTCTCTGCATACAGCTCTGCAAGCCTGCGGTTTAAAGAGATGCGTATCTACACATACAAAGGAGTTTCCCTCCTTCTGGTCAAAGAGAGACCATGTTTTTCCGCTTTTCGCCCACTCCAGATCGTTTTCTCCTGACCGTTCAACGCAACAGGAATTCAAACGTTCAACCCTGCTGAAATCACACAGGATTTCCCAAGTAAGGCTTGATATCTGGGCAGATTTAGGTTAGAAACTGTGACTTTTCTTATAAACTAAATCATATATTTGATGCTGAATGTTTGATGTTTTGATTACAATTGTATGTTTAACTACGATCGATGATTGCTGTTTTGATTTGTGAGATCATAATTTTTGGGTGAAATGTTACTTTATTGACTGATCTGAACTAACGATTCAATCACGCTGTTACCAGCGTTCATCCTCCGTTAAATTGCATGCACCCCTGTTTGTTCGCTCTCTCTCTCTCTCTCTCACACACACTGAAATTCACGGAGTGAGCAGCACCGCGGTTTTATGTTCGACTCAGGCTGGTGTTTCAAATTCTCCTGCCTGTTTTGTTCAGTTCCTTTGTGTGTCTGTGTAAAGGGTCTGAGTCCAATGTGTCGGGACTGTTGAGGTGTGGCACCTGCGTGCCGTGAGAATGGCATTTGCGGGCTAGGTGACCCAGAGACAGAGGATATTGCTCTTTTATTGAGAATGTGGGTACCGCAGCCCGAAGGGGGTGCGGCAAAGTAAATAAACTTAACTGAAGATTCTCCTCCTAGCCCTCCACTGGAGGAGAGAGTGGTCTGCTTACCAGCTCCGGAGCAAAGGTCTTGGTCCCTGGGTCATCCGTCTCAGGAACGCTTGGGAGCAGGGCGCTCGATGCTGGGGCTGAGAGCTGGGCCCAAGCTGAGGCAGAGCTGCACATTTCTTGGAAGCCGCAGGGGGACGCCCTCGGCATGCAGATGGGGCACGGCCCGTGCTGGAAGTGCGACATGGCATGATGTGAGAGAAGGTCTGCTTCTTCACCGCTGAGAACTGCTGGGCGAAGTCCTCGACGGTGTCGCCGAAAAGGCCGAACTGGGAGACAGGCGCATCGAGAAAGCATGCTTTGTCCACTTCACGCATCTCGACCAGGTTCAACCACAGATGTCGTTCCTGAACCATGAGGATGGCCATCGCCTGCCGAGTTACCACACTGTGACCATTGTGGCCCTGAGGACGAGGTCGGTCGCTGAGTGCAGTTCCTGCAGCACGTCGGGGTCAGGACTACCCAAGTGCAGATCTTTAAGTGCATTGGCCTGGTGGACTTGCAGGAGGGCCATGGCATGCAAGGCAGAAGTGGCCTGTCTGGTGGCACTGTAGGATTTGGAGGTCAGTGAGGACATCATCCTACGGGCCCTGGAGGGAAGCACTGGGCGATCCCGCCAGGTTGTGGCGTTTTCGGGAC
The DNA here is from genome assembly GCA_032164185.1 of Moxostoma hubbsi. NCBI lineage: Eukaryota > Metazoa > Chordata > Actinopteri > Cypriniformes > Catostomidae > Moxostoma > Moxostoma hubbsi. Next base: position 4,210,049 of record JAVLUX010000024.1, read on the forward strand.
ACAGGTGGATCGCAACCGCTCTGTCCACCTGGGGGACCGCCATGTACCCGTGGGCCGCTCCGCCGTCGAGGGTAGTGAGAGCGGATGAGCGAGAGGATCGATTGCGGGCAGTGAAAGTTGCCCTCCACGACCTTGTCAGCTCATCATGCACTTCCGGGAAGAATGGAACCGGGGAGGGGGCGTGGCTGTGAGCGGCACACAGACCCGAGGAACCAATCATCCAGCCACGAAGGCTGTGGGGAGGACGGAGGATTCCAGTCCAACCTCACGCTGGCGGCGGCCCAGGCAAGCATGTCGGCCATCTGGGCATCAGCCCCTAACTGGGCGTGCCAACCCGAAGGTGGCAGCCCAATCGAGACTTCTGCGTCAGATGCCGGAACACTCTCCGATGCAGCAGCGAGCTCATCATCCAGTTCAGGGGGCTCAAGAGGATAGGCAGACTGGCTGTGAGGCGAGCTGCTGTCACCCTGAGTTGACCCGGAAGTCAACGTGCGTGTCAGGGGGCGGTTGGTTCGTGGGGACATACCCAGCAAAACCAAGCCAGCTGCCATCCCCAAATCGCCTCCATCGCCAGCCGGGTCGTCCTCAATCCTGTGGGAAGAAGGAGTGATGTGGGGGGCAGCTGGAGTGGCATTCCTTTTTAGGAAGGAAATCTGCGACCGCAACGTTGCCATGGTAAGGTTCTCGCAGTGAGAACATAAACCATCCACAAACTCTGCCTCGTTGTGATTGCGGCCCAGACACACGAGGCAGCGCCTGTGACCGTCAGGAGCGGAGAGAACTCGACCACATCCAGGAACTACACAGGGGCGGAAAGGCATCTTTATAAAGACGCGTCCTGAAAAGAGCTGTGTATTGCTCTTTTAGAGAAAAACACTCTTTTAGGGAAAATTTATCTTTTAATAGCGCTGTCAAAGCACCCAGGGGCAAAGCTGCACTGCCATGCAGAGAAGAAGAAAGCTGCTGATATGTGCCATAGAACTCAGCCACATTGGACTCAGACCCTTTACACAGACAACAGCATACACTCAGAGATGAGAGGAAACAGACTGTGACTCGCAGTTCGCTGCTCACACAACCGGTCGGCTCCGAAGAAAATTTCTGAATGAACAGATGCATTTCCCTCCCTTTATACACATTTATCCAGGGGCGGGACATGCAAATTCTGTCTGCCAATTTCTCATTGGCCTTTTCTCAAAGTTCAGAGAAGCATAAGGCTCTCAAGAGAGACCCCTAGTGTCGCTTCTTCAACTCAACATCGAAGTGAGCGACTGATGGGGAACAGGATTTAACTAGCATATGGGGGGCCACATTGTATTACTTTTGAGATACAATGTTCCGCATTGATTTAGTTCTTGTAACTTTTAAAGGAATAGTTCACCCATAAATGAAAATTATTTGATCATTTACTCACCCTCATGCCATCCCAGATGAGCATGACTATCTTTCTTCTGCTGAACACAAACAAAGATTATTAGAAGAATATTCCGCTCTGCAGGACCAAAACTTCAGGGTTTGTATGGTCATGGAAATCTTGGAAGTCATGGAATTAAAAAAAAAAAAAAGATTTCCAGGTCTGGATGAAAATTCTTTCATCATTTACTCACTCTCATGCCATCCCAGATGTGCATGACTATCTTTCTTCTGCTGAACACAAACAAAGATTATTAGAAGAATATTCTGCTCTATAGGACCAAAACTTCAGGGTTTGTATGGTCATTGAAATCTTGAAAGTCATGGAATTTAAAAAAAAAAAGATTCCAGGTCTGGAAATGTCATTGAAAAACAAGTTAGCACTGAATGTTTTGGAAACTATTTTCAGCTATACAAGTGTGCTAAGAATCCTTTAAGTTTGTGGCGAGCACTCCTCAGAGCCTGCACGGAGCAGTATGCAAAATGCGTTGCTGTGGAAACGAAGTAGTTTTGTGAATAGGAGTGGCACCATGCAGTGGCGCGTTTTGCACTTCATTAATGCTTGAGAAGTTCATTAAGTAAAGGAATTAGTACATTTCAGATTTACATTATTGTTGAATATATTAAGGCTTTGAATGTCTAACTCATCATGTTAATTCTGTTTATGGTGATGTTTGCTTGTCAGCCTGAGCAGTGTTAATTGTCCACTTCTTGATGAGCAATCATTAAAAGTCACAGTGTCACCTACATGATACTGTTTTTAACAGAAAACATGAGTGAAGACGTGCGCTGATATTCATTGATGTCCCTTGATCTTTACCCTGACCACTTCTGTCAAGTGTTGTGCGCATAATAAGAATTTTTCTCTCTGTCTGTGGTCCGAAAATAGGTTGCACAATTTTTTGTCATATTTGTGACATTACAGTAAGACTGAGATTGCTGAGCTTTTGGTTATTTAAAAAAATACAAAAATAAAATAAAATTTATTTAATACTTTGATATTTTTATCTTGTACATTTTTTCCATTGTAGCTTTATAATTTGAGTCAAACCTAGAGAAAAATTAATCTGAAGTATTGACATTTGTGACATTTTCAAATATATCTGACACAGCAATATTAACACTCAATCAATACAGAAAAACAGCATTTCCTAAACCAGAATTCTGTATCATAAAATCAGTATTTGTTATTTCATTTCAATATTTAAAATAATGAAAAGCTTGCATCTTTGACCTCATACTTAAAGAGAAAATCATAACTGTATCATAATTTACTGTTCCTACAGAACATGTATTTTGATGAAGATATAATGTGAATATATCCATACAAAGTCAATCCACACTTGATTTTTTCTTCAGAGCCGAGCAGTGTTGAGGAATCCACTGCCGTTCCATTCACCTCTGACTATGAGAGTGAAAACGAAAGTGTTAAGACAGCTGTTGGATACACAGCACATTACAGCGGGTTCTCCCCTTCTCACACAAATAATTGCAGAGAACACCCCTGGGCACTTCAGCAGCCACACTTGAGCGTATTAAAAGAGTGCATTTTCTCTAAAAGAGTATTCCTGTCAGAAAACACATATGGTGTATTTTTCCACAGTACAGTTTCCCCTACGGCGTACCCATGTCTACCCTTGGGCAGAGCTCTGCTCTGCCACCAGTCACTGTGCTTGCAGAGCTCCTCCCTTCCAGGTAGGTCCTACCACGGGGGCTTCTTTCCATGTGTGGTACTTCCCGGTTGGTAAGTCCACGTGACATATTAACCTTCCCTTCGGGCAGGATGTGTTCTCTGATGTGTCTTTTCCCCATGGGAAAAATAACTCCTTCACCAACGCAAATTTATCTGGCCCCAGCTAAGTGAATTTTCATTTTTTTTTTTTTTTTTAAATAAAAAATGTTGAAGCAGCAGGTGTGGACTGTTTCCATTGTAAGTATGTCATTGTAAGTATGAAATATCAGAGGTGTTTGTGGCTCCCAAGTACGACCCCTAGTGTCAATACATTGACACAATGTCTCATTCCCTCCATCAGGGAACGGAGGTTACAACGGTAACCAAGACGTATTCATTTGAAAATTCAGTTTTCCCTTTCTAAAATTTTTATATTATTATTTAATAAATTATTGTGTTATTATTTATAGAAGGCAGCTGATCTTGAGGCAAGCTGATGGATTTGATATGAACACAAACTGTACAATTTTATAAATAAATGCAATATATTGAAGAAACATGAAATTGTATTATTATATGTAGCCAAGTGGAGAAGTGGAGAGTTTTGCGACACCTGTTTTCCGGCACTCTCTCGTGTTGCACATGTGTGCTGGTTAGAAATGGGAGAATATGTATTGCACAAGAGAACTCCCAGGTTTGTTCATCGGTTGAGAATTCTTTGGGTAGATATAACATTTCACACAAAATGCTGATAAATTGCATTAAATATGTGTTCAAATGGAGAAGTGGAGAGTTTTGCGACACCTGTTTTCCGGCACTCTCTCGTGTTGCACATGTGTGCTGGTTAGAAATGGGAGAATATGTATTGCACAAGAGAACTCCCAGTTTTGTTCATCGGTTGAGAATTCTTTGGGTAGATATAACATTTCACACAAAATGCTGATAAATTGCATTAAATATGTGTTCAGATGTGTTGTTTGTTAAAATGTATTATTTGTTCTGGATCATTTTTGAAGGATGCATATGGACTGCATTGTGAGGAGTTTGACCATGTTTTGGTGCACATAGAAGAACTGGGTATGTAAATAATATAAAAAAATAAAATAATGTGAATGTTTAAGCATGTGTTAAATGCATTAGATGCTTTGAGTGGTTTGAGCAAGTACTTAAGTGCATAGGGTGCTGTGAAGAAAGCATGTATTAAGTATATGTGAGGCATGTGGGTTGGCTAATGCCATTTGTATTTTCTTTTGACATTAGCCTATACCTTATTTTGTTGAACCATATTTCATTTTTTCATTTTCTTTATTCCTTATATATATTAAAAAAGAAGAAAACAGCAGTCGATGGGGTCATATTATATACTGAATATATATATATATATGAGCCAGCGCACTCATCCGGAAGCCTGATCAGAGCAAACGAGCGCTGGGGAATGGGAGGTCCGTGGGGATTTACCCAACGGAGGTGGTCCCATTGAGGTTTCCAAATCACCCCCAGTGCTAGCCGTGCTGGCCTCAAAACCTGTAGGTAGTAGGACCGAGACGGGGAGCCGCTAGGGTGGCTTGCTTTCTTACGAAGGCAAGCAGCGACCGCAACATTGCCATGGTCATGTTCTCGCAGTGAGAACATGACTCATCCACGAATGCTGTCTCCACGTGGGCAGCGATCGGGATCATGGCCATCAGAAGGTGAGAGAATGTGAGCTCCTTTATACCCATATGTGCGTGGGAGTGACATGCAAATACCTCTCGCCAATTCTCATTGGCCTCTTATCAAAGATCAGAAGGAGTCCCCTAGTGTCACTTCATCGACACAATGTCAAGTGAGTGACAGATAGGGAACAGTAGAGATTTTGCTTACCCACAATCTTATTTTCTGTCATTCAACTCCTAAAAATAAATCAAAAGGCTTATCAACTGTTAATAATATTGGGGTTCAAATACCTGTTTTTGAAATAAATGCTTAAAACCAAATAGTTTATAGCAGATTATGGCCTAAATTCTTGTGTTAATGTTGTTTTGAGTTATGTGACCTTCTCTTCCTCTGTCACAGACATTTTTAATTGTGGTAAATCTCTTTCACGCTTATTAACAAAGATTAATATTCCTCTGCAACACAAGGTCACTGTGCTCTGAGCCCTCAAAAACAAAACTGCCCACAAAGATTTTCAATGTTTTGTCTCTGGTGTATTCAGTTGTTCACATTTTAATGGTAAAGTGTCTGAATGCTTTAATACCAATATAGTGTAATATATAAATTGCAATATATGCAATGATATGTATATAAGCCTAGAATAGAATATTAAAATAAGTATCCCTGCTACATAAAAGATAATAAATAAATTGTGGTTTTTATGGTTATATTTGGAAATGTTCTGGTTTTAACAAACTATAACGGTCCCTGTGGGTCTCTACTGATAACTGGTTGGTGGTTCTCTTGGTGGAATTTTATGTCTAGTCGTACCATTAGGGGCCAATTTAATCCATAAATCCTAATGGAATATGGTCCAAAACACACTATAAATAACATTTGGTAATGGTTGAAATAGTTTTCAGATGATTGTTTGTAATGGTATTGTAGTGGAAGCCATTTAAATTTCTAGTGATTTTCTTTTCTTGTAATACCTGTTTATTATATGTTTTGTTGTTTGTGGACCCAGATATAATGCCCTGATAATGTTTACAGCCCTCTACCTCTGTTTGGATGTACTTTTTTCTGCTACACTATTGTGTATTACTATCATCATGGGCGATCTGTAAATCCACCCATAGTAGATTGTATTTTCCAAAAGTACCGTACAGTAAAATTTTTAGCACCTAATTTTTTTTAGGAGTTTGTTGAGCTGTTGAGTTTTACTCTTAAGGCAGCATCAAGAGGACTTCAGAGACAAAACAAAGGTAGGTCTTGAAAGTGCTTGCGAGACCTTTGTCAATAAAATTAGCCCGATAAATGTAATTGGATGGAGACAGTGGGGATTCATCATCTGAATGTCAATGCCTACCAACCGATACAGTTACAACCCTCTAGCAGATGCCACTAAATGTTCTGTGATGTAAATCAAAGAGTTTTTCTTTTTCTTACCTTTTTTCCCAGTGGCGGGTCCCCTGCATTTTAAGTCTTGGCTTTCAGTGCGATTCATGCAATTAAGAAATTTGACTAAACCATGTGAAGACCAGCTTGGCCGTGCTGGGAGACCAAATAGACTGGCCTAAACAAGCCAAGTCTAGACAACAAGCTTAGGCTTTTTTTTTAATTATTTTATTTGAATCTATTAAATTGTTTTTATTTTATTGTAATTTTTTTTTATTTAAGCAGGGGTGTGTTTTTTTTTTTTTTTTTCCCCATACACTGCAGCTATTTGTTTTCTAAATGTGTTTCCCTGGTGCCCACCACTGATAAATATCCCATTTACCTTCTTTAGACTATTTCAAAGGCGTATTTTAATGGGACAAAGTTTCTTGATTTACTTGCACAAAAACCTACAAAGTCTATTGCAGCTTGTTCTGTAATGTCTGCCAGCAATGTCAAACCTCTTTTTAACTACTTAAGTAAATAATAAAGAGTCGCCCTGAAGGCATATCCATCTGCTGGCTGATTATATTCCTTTATGCAGCACAACACCAGTCTTAGTTTGCTAAACAGTCTTATAAGAGAAAAAGTCACAAGGCAATGGATCTCAGTCATGATTTACCTTTGGCGCTTAGGAGAAAAAGAAAATTAATTTAGTCCCCTGCTACGGGGAAACATCAAAAAGCAAAGGCTTCAACCGTTGTTCATGATTTCTTTTTGTGTTACATTGTTTAATGGAGTTATGAAGGTCTGCACTAGGGAATGCATTACAGAACTTTTAATTTGTTTAAAAAAAAAAAGCTAAAGGGGAAGAGGGCTTTATGATGGGTAATAAAGAATTCGTTGCAATGCTCTGTAAAGAATGATAATGAGGAAAAGAGTAACATGTCACAACCGACCAAATACTGTATATGTAAGTTTAAGGGTGCATTTATGGGTTGAAATAAAACAAAAGTATTTCCTATAAAATTTATGGCAGAATGTCACTCCAAAAAGTTCAATGTGGTTGACTTAGAAGTTGGCACATAGTTATTAACAGCGGGGAAAACGACTTATTTTATCAACATTTAAGCCTTACTGTATGCAAACATTTAAAACATGCAGTTACAATTCTTAAAAACTGAATGGATATGAAACATCTTTTTTTTTACTCTTCTGATTTTATGATCCTAGAAAGTGTTTGCTCTCATGTTCAGTTACTATTTATTCTCATAGCTGCATTAAATATGAAAAGCCCTTGTGTTTTTTTTTTTTCCAGTGAGGAAACAGTACTTTCTCAATAGTAGACTGCAATACAGATTTGGAGCTAAGTGTATTTATGAGCTCAGTATGTACTTGAGTAACCCTGGTTCTTTTCTTTTACATGGAAACCTGAAAAACGACACCCTTGCTTGAAAGAGTAACCAAAACTTTATAAAAGCCCTGAATTGGGCATGCATTTGACTGTGCAATGAAAGGACAACCAAATATAATGACACATGAAGGGAAGGGGGGGTTATTGGTTGTGTAATACCCTTGAAAAGTGTAACCAATGCTCGCAATGCATTTTGTGATATTTCTTTGTGTAAAAACTGAGAAAAAAGTACTTCTAAAAGAATGTCATAGAATTTAGAAAAACCACCTACTCTGAGAGTGGAAATTAGAATGTCTAAAGTGATAGAAAGCTATTTATAAGGAATGGTAGGGGAATTTTTTCCTGATACCTCTTAGAGTTAGCTGGATGGAAAGGAGAAAAGACTGGGGAATTTAGCTGAATGACATCTAGCGTGAAACTGAATGCCCGACACCATTTTATTAATGGAGAGGTTTCAATAATTGGATGTTAAAACGGAAAGCAATGAAAGCACAGACAGTTGACACTCACAAGACCCCGTTATTCCAAGTGTTAGAGTTGCAAAATGAAGAATATTGAGACCAAGCAGAATCGTAAGCTTTGAGCATAGACGGGGCAATACCATGCCTTATTAAATCAATTAAGCTGTGCCTTTGAGATCACTTACCTTTTGATATCTTGCTAGAAACTACATTTGCATAAGTAATTGAATGAATGCTGTTTTGTTTTCAATCATTTTGTGGTTAGGATTTTTGGCTAGGATTAGGAAAATATTAATGTAAAAACTACTCAAATGTTTCAAAAAATCAGACATGCTGTGCCTTTCACGTCAAATCCATTCAAATAATTAAGTGAAAGATCAAAATTATGTCGGTGCGCACTACTGTAGTTTCACCTTCAGTTAGACATTCTGTCTGCATTCAGTCTATTTAGACTTTCAGTAGGCAGTTTAGTAACAGATTTTAGCAGACAAAATATTTTATCTCCTGTTGATGATTTTCTCATAACATAAGTTTGGCTAGGACATATGAACTTGATGGGAACTGACTTCATATATTCACTTAAAATCACCTTGAATGCAGTTGGTTAAGTAAGGAATAATGGAGGACGGCCCGTTGAGTTGTTGAAAAATAATGTTACACCCGAGAGTGTGCATTATCTTTCAACAATTCAACGGGCCAGAGTCAATTATTCTGCTTATATCATGGCAACAAGACCTTAAGACATCGTTCAGGCTTTTATCTCAAGACACTTTCTGGTTTTCATCCCTAAAACACTCTTGTGAGTGGAACTACTTTCTTCCAACACGGATTTAGCGTCTTCCTTTAATAAAGTCAAAGCCTTCGTTGCTAATTCGAAAACTTCATGTTAGAACTAGCAATGGAGCGCTGCTTTGCTCGGGGACTTTCTGAAGTAACAAGCTAGTGCGTTTCTGCATGTTTGCTTTGGCATTGCTTGTATGTTTAGGCCTTCAGTGTGTGCGTTACACGTATAATGTGTGTCCAGAAGTGAGTATGTGTGTGTGTGTGTGTGTGTGTGTGTGTGTGTGAGTGAGAGAGAGAGAGAGAGAGAGAGGGTGCGCTTGAGGGTTTTTCCCAGAGATAGTTTAGATAATATAGAAACTGTTGTATCGATCAAGTGTATCTAGCTTTCATTCAGCTCAAGCCTCCGTTGCTAATTATAAAAAAAATCACGTTAGAACTAGTAATGTAGGTGCTGCTTTTCTCTCTTTGTGTGTGTGTGTGTGTGTGTGTGTGTGTGAGAGAGAAAGCGAAACGCGATGAGTCCACTATAGCTACGTAAGGTTGATTAGGGCAAAATACAATGAAACATAAAAAGTTATTTCGGATAATAGAAATTGTTGTATTGATCAAGTCACGGAGGTGCGGCTCTTTTTGTCAGTGGAGACTCAAGTCTCAGTGTGTGCGTGTGTAAGTGCGGGGGAGACAAGGGAGCGCAAGGGCTCTTTTTAACATAAATGTATGATATTTTAGACATTGGTTGATGTTCTTAACGAATAACTTCAACCAATGTCTTTGTTTTAACTGTTTATTTTGTTGTAACTGAAATATTTTGGTGAAGTGATATGGAACCATTATGCGGTAAGACCTGGAACTACTTTATAGGTGTGCGTTTACTTGAAAATTAATTGCACAACTTAGAATGTCTGTCAACCAATCAGAATTAAGCATACTTCATTTTCAATGGAAATCCACAATTATAAACATTTACCCATACTTAGAAATATAGCATATAGAATTATTATTCAAATGTTATTGTTTCTAAACCTATAAATAAATGTTCTGGTGGGTTTGAAATAATTGCATGTATCGCATATTAAAACAATATAATTCTTATATTTTCACAAATGACATGTATTACACTTGTTCACAAAAATGTAAAACACTCTGGGCTACAAATCATTAAATTAGATATGATTATACAACATTTACATACCCAGTCCTGCCATGTATGCCAAAATATGGTCAAACTCCACACATGCAATCCATATGCATCCTTCAAAAAACTTTTGTGAACAAATTTTTTATTTTGTGTAGAATTGTATATTTACCCAAAGAATTATCAACTGATGAACAAAACCAGGAGCTCTCCTGCACCATGTATGCTCTTCCGTCTCTAACATGAGAGAGTGCCAGAAAGCGGTTGTCGCAAAACTATTGTCTTAAAAGGGCCACATACAATTTATGACTAGAATTATATTACATGAAATTTCTCCACTTGGCTACATAAATGTGGTTAGAAACAAAAGTATTTTAAATTAGCAACTGTCAGAAGTTATTTAAATTGGTAACATCTCAAATTTATGGCAGTACGTTTCACACGTATGATATTTGGTAAGAAAATAATTTTATTTCAGACAGATGGGAAAATCAAGTGGCTGGAGTAGCTCTGCAGCACGTCAACAATAAAAAGGGGCCTCCATTAACTGTCGCCCCAATGGACACTTCTAGTGTAGACAGTGTCACTGATAATAATGGGAAAGATATGCTTTTGAGGTGATTCTAGTTAGTTAGTTCTAGGAATCCAGGGTGCATCCAGCCACCAAACAATGACAATAAAATTTGAATGTTGACATATTATGACTAATGGTGCACCTTCTAATGTTTTTTAAATGTGTTTGACAACTTACCTAAAATGTTCAAGAAGAAATAAAGCTAGCCCAATTTCTTATCCATTGCTAGCAATGTCCCTGTTTCTTATAGTGGATAGTTATGCACACACAAGCCAGAGAGGCTCTGTGTGCGAGCACTGGAACACATCCACTATGAAAGGGTTATATTAAAGAATGAAAGAGAAATTATGGAGCCAGGGAATTATAAGAAATTCTATGTGATATTGAGAGGATTTCTCTGGTTATCACACTGTTTGCTCTAACAGAGATGTCAAATTTCAGCCACCTTTTGAGGAGCATTTTCTCAAATTTCCAGGTCTCTACTGTGAGAGATCATGCTGATAAAACTAACACCCTGCATACCAGGATTTTTTTGCACCAGAGCTTTTTGTTAGTGTTTGTCTAGCGGTAAGAGAAAGGATTCCTTCCCTTAAGTCTCATCACAGAGAAGTACCTACCTGAGCTACTGTAATTAAACCTTGGTTGATGCATGATAAACCAGTGGTTGATGACCCTTATGAGCTGAAAGAATTCCACTTAAGAGAAAAAGAAATCAAACCATTGCCTTAATTTCTTAAGTTTTCAAACATCATTTCTAAAGTTTTACAGTGCAGCATTGTTAATAAGATAAATAAGTGCTGTCAAAACAAGCCATATGTTCCAAATAAAGCTAGCTAATTAATTCTCACTAGCTCATCAAGGTAGAATCTGAATGTTTATTTGTGTCCTTCACAGTACATTTTAATTTGCAATAAAAATGTGTAGTACTGTTTGTGCATATGTGTAATGCATTATATATATCATCCAATGTATGAGTACTTTCTTTACAAAGACCTAAAAGTAGAAAACTCAACACCACAATGCTTCAACGTCAATTTTCTATGCACGCTATTTTTACTTCAAAGGCGGCTGAAGATGAAATCATGGCGAGATCCGTGTAACACTCATTTTCATTTATCTCACAGGAGCCAAAATCTTTCTAAACTAATTAATGATATTTTGACCCCTTGCTTAGCAATTTAGAGAGTTTAATGTCTCTCAAATGAGGAACATTCCCATTGATCTTTTCTTATTTGACTTGCTGTCCAATTGGCTGGTGTAATGCTGAGTTCCCTTTACAAAAAGCTTCACTTTGATGCTGCGCTGCTAAGCGCTATGGGGAAACAATCTTATTGTGAGCTGCTTCTGAACATGTGTGTAACACGTCAATGAAATTGACTGGAATTTATAGCCTTGGTTGGTGAGATCATTGGACGCACCTGTGACGAGGCTATAAATAGAAGGCGTCACCAGAGTGTCGTCAGACATTTTTCTTCAGAGCTTTCTCTCTGTGTGTTTTCACGAAACTCTTGCTAGAAATTGTTTAAAAATCTTAAGCCTTTCCTTCTTTCTCTCTTTATATATATATATATATATATATATAAAAAATAAAAAAAAAAGAAAAGGGGAAAATGGCAGAAAAGCAGGGCAAACAATGCGTGTTTCCTTGTCAGCGTTCTATGTCTGACAGGGACACGCATCAATTTTGCTTTGTTTGCTTGGGGGAAGAGCACGCTACTCTCGCGTTGGAACAGGGCGGGTGCGCGCATTGCGACCTACTTTCGGTCGGGATGCTTCGCGCTCGCCTTGCTTACTTCCGAGAGCCGGCACCCACACTTCATTCGTGGGGCTCTCGCATGGATCTGGCTGAGGAGCGAGAGACGGGTTCGCCCCTTTCGCTCGCTCTCTCCCCAGATCCTGCTGGTCCCTCGCGTGATCCTGAAGCGTGCTTCGGCGCCTCTTCAGTTCACGAGGGGGACCTCCTTTCCCTTGGGTCAGATTTAGAGTTAACCGCATCTGAGCGCTCCAATCGCGATTCAAAATCTTCGGAGGAGCTGCTCGATGTGATTACTCGCGCGGTGGCCAGGCTTCAAATAGACTGGCCACGTGACCAAGTTCCCCCCAAGCGCTCTAAATTAGAGGACAGATTTCTGTCTGGTGACCAAGGGAAGGGAACACCTCGTCAGTCCCTTCCCTTCTTTGATGATCTCCATGACGAGCTTTCTCGTTCTTGGAATAAGCCTTATACTTCGTGCATTCACGTGCCCTCGACGTCAATATATTCGACTATCGTTGGCGCTGAGGCGCGAGGGTATTTAAAGATGCCACCGGTCGAAGAGACACTTGCGGGTTATCTCTCGCCGGGTTCGACGTCATCACTTAATAAATCTGCTCTCCCTTCTAAGCCATGCAGGGTAACCTCCATGCTGGTCGGGAGAGCATATCAAGCGGCTGGTCAGGCTGGTGCTGCGCTGCACACCATGGCTGTTTTGCAGGCATACCAGGCTGACCTGCTAAAAGATTTGAGTGCTGGAAGAAGTCTCGACGATGAAGCTTTCTCTGAGCTTCGTCGAGCTACTGATTTGTCTCTCCGTGCCACCAAGCAGTCAGCCCGTGCTATTGGCCGGTCTATGTCTGCTTTGGTTAGCACTGAAAGGCACTTGTGGCTGAATCTATCCGGCATCAAGGATAAGGACAGGGTTTTCCTTCTTGATGCCCCAGTTTCGCCTTCTGGTCTCTATGGAGACGCCATGAACACGGTGATCTCCAGATTCCAGGAGGCGAAAAGCCATGAGGAGGCCTTTAGAAAATTCCTTCCTCGTCGCACTCAGGGGGCGAGGCCGTCGGTCACCCAGTCTCGCCCTGATTCTGTGAGGAGGGAGGTTCAGAAGCAGAGCGTGGCAAGTCGTGCTCCCCCTCGCAAAGATTGGGGACAGGCTCGTCATCCTCAGCAACCTCCCAAACAAGACCTCAGGGCTGTTATCTCCAAGAGAAAGAAGCCCTGACGTCCTTGTATCCAACCTTGTGAGGGTAGTTCCCTTCGGGACGGGGTGCGTGTATCATTCACTTCGGCCCTCCCGATACCCTCACGAAACCTCTTCACTCCCGCCACCCTTGGTGTTTCGGGTGACAGGGGTTTCCAACAAAATGTTGAATGTACCGTCGCTTCCTGCCATATTCCAGGACACGGAACATTCTACACCCCCTCGACAGGAAGTCTTGAAATTAGTTCCCATCTCAGAGAACCTGGCAGCGTGGAAACTTCTGTCAGGTATTTCTATGTGGGTTCTAAAAACAGTAGAAAAAGGCTACAGAATTCAGTTCGCTTGCCGCCCTCCGAGCTTCAACGGCGTGGTTTCCACTACCGTAAGCCCGGAACAGGCATGTCTACTTCAGGTAGAACTGCGAAATCTCTTGGAGAAAGGGGCTATAGAACATGTTCCCCTTCCAGAGAAAGAGTCTGGCTATTACAGCAGATACTTCCTGGTCCCCAAGAAGGGGGGGGGGGGGTTGCGTCCCATCTTGGATCTTCGTGCCTTGAACCGCTCGGTCAAGACGCTCAGGTTCAAGATGCTAACAGTCAGGTCCATCGTGTCTCAGTTCCAACGTTTCGATTGGCTGGTCACGATCGACCTCATGGACGCATACTTTCATATTGGAATTCTGCCACAGCACAGGAAGTTCCTGAGGTTCGCTTTCGGGGACGAAGCCTTCCAGTATCGGGTCCTTCCATTCGGTCTAGCCCTATCACCCCGCACATTCACGAAATGCATGGATGCAGCACTGGCTCCGTTGCGACTCCAGGGCATCCGCATTCTGAATTATCTAGACGACTGGCTGATCCTAGCCCAGTCTCAAGAACTGGCAGTTCAGCACAGGGATATCGTCTTGGCTCATCTAGGTTCTCTGGGTCTGAGACTCAACGCCAAAAAGAGCGTTCTTTCCCCGACCCAGAAAATTTCCTATCTGGGGGTTATATGGAATTCGGTCACGATGCAGGCACAGTTGTCTCCCGCTCGTGTCATCTCCATTCAGAACTCCCTGAGCATTCTCAGGCTAGGTCAAGTTTGCACTGTTCTTCAGTTCCAACGAATATTAGGTCTCATGGCGTCTGCGTCCACGGTGATTCCTTTGGGCCTTCTCCATATGAGACCGTTTCAGCTGTGGCTAAAAGCCAGAGGGTTTCATCCAAGGGCCAGTCCCCTCAGGCAAATAAGGGTTACGCGCCCAGTGCTTCGTTCCCTCTCTATGTGGTTCAGACCCCGGTTTCTCACCTTGGGTCCCACTCTTGGTGCGTTGTGTCGTCGCAGGATGCTTACGACAGACGCCTCCCTGACGGGTTGGGGTGCGGTCTTAAGTGGTCGTCCAGCCCAAGGGGAATGGGAGAGTCATCAACTCGATTGGCACATAAATCGCCTCGAGCTGATGGCAGTATTTCTGGCCCTGAAATACTTTCTCCAACATTTGAGAGGCTGCCACGTCCTTGTGCGGGTGGACAACACAGCGGCAGTCTCCTACATAAATCATCAAGGAGGCCTACGTTCTCGCCACCTCAATTTGCTGGCACGTCGGATTCTCCTTTGGGCCCAGGGCAAGTTACTGTCACTCAGGGCAGTCTATATCCCTGGACGCCTGAATGTGGGAGCAGATTTTCTGTCCAGACAAATCTTACCATCGGGCGAGTGGAAACTCCATCCCGAGGTAGTACAACAGATCTGGGAGAGATTTTACAGAGCCGAAGTGGACCTCTTCGCCTCTCAAGAGACTGCGCAATGTCCCCTCATCTTCTCTCTGAGTCACCCAGCCCCCCTGGGTCTGGACGCGATGGCGCATACATGGCCCAGAATGCGCCTGTATGTGTTCCCTCCGGTTTCTCTGCTCCCGGGAGTCCTGGCCAGAGTTCACCAGCAAGGGTCTTGCCTCTTATTGATAGCGCCTCGCTGGCCGAACAGGGTTTGGTTCTCAGAAATGATGTCTCTCCTAGACGGCTCGCCCTGGGCGATTCTGGACAGGAAGGACCTTCTGTCTCAAGCACAGGGGACAATATTTCATCCCCGGTCCGAGTTGTGGAAACTTCACGTTTGGCCCCTGAAGGGTACCAACTGAGAGACACAGGGCTGTCGCTTGGGGTTATTGAAACCATTCTTAGTGCTAGGGCTCCTTCCACCAGAAGAATTTACTCCAATAAATGGGGTGTCTTCGAAAGGTGGTGCAGTTCTCATGATGCAGATCCAGTTAACTGCCAAATTGTTTCAGTTCTGGAGTTTCTGCAAGAGAAACTGTCAGCAGGCATATGCCCCGCTACTCTCAGGGTTTATGTGGCCGCCATTTCGGCTTGCCACGCCCTGATTGACGGGGTGCCTTTAGGGAGACATCCTCTACTCGCCCGCTTCATTCGTGGAGCCAGGCGACTGAGGCCTCCCGTTAGGGCCAGAACTCCTTCGTGGGACTTAACTATAGTCCTGGAGGCTCTGGTCGAGACCCCTTTTGAACCTCTGGAGTCAGCGTCTGACAGACTTCTGACTCTCAAGATGGTCTTCCTTATGGCTATTACCTCTCTTAAGAGGATTGGGGATCTACAGGCTCTGTCTATTCTGCCGACCTGCTTAGAATTTGCCCCCGGTATGGCCAAAGCAATTTTGCATCCTCACCCTGATTATCTTCCTAAAGTTCCTTTTTCGACAGTACATCCTGTCACTTTAGAAGCCTTCTGCTCCCCGCCGTTTTTAACGCCAGAGCAGGAAAGACTTCATGGACTCTGCCCAGTCCGTGCCCTTCAGATTTATGTCTACCGCACAAGCCAGTGGCGTAAGTCAGGGCAATTGTTTGTTTGCTATGGGGGCCGCAACAAGGGGGCGGCCGCTAGTAAACAGACTATGTCACATTGGGTGAGGGATGCTATTGCCCTGGCCTATGAGGCGCGCGGTCAAGCTTCGCCAGTAGGTGTCAGGGCTCACTCCACCAGAGGGGTCGCTTCCTCTAAAGCCTTGGCTAGAGGGGTCCCTCTGCAGCAAGTTTGTGATGCGGCAGGCTGGTCCTCTCCGCACACATTCATTAAATTCTATAGTTTGGATGTTCATGCTACTCCGGGCTCTTACGTCCTTGAGTCGACATCTCAAACTCATGCAGGAGCAAGTTTGTGACGTGGCGGGCTAGTCCCTTCCACACACATTCTACAATTTCTACATTGGCTGGGATGTTTTGCTACCCCGGACTATGTCCTTGGGTCAACATCCCGGGCTCATGCCAAATCCAAGTTCATGGTACGAACTTTTGAGTTAGAGCCTTTGAATCGGCTTTTAAAACTCATCTTTTGACTTTGTGGGCTAGATGCTCCGCTACTCCGGACTCTTATGTCCTTGAGTCGACATCTCAAGCTCATGTCTAAACCAGGTTTGTGATACGGCAGGCTAGTCCTTTCCGTACACACTCTTCGGATTTTATGGTGTTAGATGTTCTGCTACTCCGGGCTTATGCCCTTGAGTCGACATCTCAAGCTTATGTTTGGAACCTCTTGCGTTCTGTGAAAACACTTCACAACGATCAGGGGTCCGGACAGCCCCAGTGCGGCGGCGTGGGCATTTCGTTCCCCATAGCGCTTAGCAGCGCAGCATCAAAGTGAAGCTTTTTGTAAAGGGAACGTCTCGGGTTACTTGTGTAACCCTTGTTCCCTGAAAAAAGCGGAACGAGATGCTGCGCTTCTTTTGCAACACTGGGACGTCCCAGGACCGCTCTTCAGAAAAATAATCTGACGACACTCTGGTGACGCCTTCTATTTATAGCCTCGTCACAGGTGCGTCCAATGATCTCACCAACCGAGGCTATAAATTCCAGTCAATTTCATTGACGTGTTACACACATGTTCAGAAGCAGCTCACAATAAGATTGTTTCCCCATAGCGCTTAGCAGCGCAGCATCTCGTTCCGCTTTTTTCAGGGAACAAGGGTTACACAAGTAACCCGAGACGTTTGCTATAGTTTAATATGCTGTTTTTAGAATCAAAGCAGCAATTATTAGCAATCTCAGTGGGCCTTCCAGACACACAGAATCACTCATTCACCTTCAGCAATTAAACTGCACACTTAAACTGAAGAAACTTTGACGTTGTGTCAAATGAAGTGACACTAGGGGACTTTCTTGAAGGCCTTTGTTACCTCTGAGCTTGAGAAAAGGCCAATGAGAATTTGGCAGACAGAATCTCATGGACATAAGGGCATAAAAGGAGGGAATCGTGCATCTGTTCATTTAGATTTATTTTTCTGAGCCGAGCGGTTGTGCGATCAGCGAGCTGAGATCACTACTGTTCCACTCACCTCTGTAGAGCATCTGCTCTTTGTAAAGATGCCCTTCCGCCCCTGTGTAGTTCCTTGATGCGGTCGCTGCCTTGTGTGTCTGGGTCGTGATCACACGGAGGCGGTGTTTGTGGTTTGTACATGTTCTCACTGCGAGAACTTAACCAGGCAACATTGCGGTGGCAGCTTTCCTTCTTAAAGAAGAATGCCACTCCTGCCTCCTCCCGCATCGCTCCTTCTTCCCACGGGATTGAGGACGACCCGGCTGGCAATAGAGGTGATTTGGGGATGGCAGCAGGCTCGTTTTTGCCGGGTAAATTTCATTGACTTCTGTCCGGGCTCGAGGTGAGAGGGGCTCGATGAGCTGGATGATGAATTTGCAGCTGCATCAGAGAGCGTTCCGGTGTCTGACACGGAAGACTCGACTGAACTGTCACCTTCGGGTCATCACGCCCAGTCTGATGCCCAGATGGCCGACATGCTTGCCTGGGCCACCGTGAGTGTGGGGTTGGACTGGAACCCTCCATCCTCCCCGCAGACCTCACGGATAGATGATTGGTTCCTTAGGTCCGGGCGCTGCTTGCAGGCCAATGCACTCAAAGATCTGCACTTGGGTAGTCCTGACCCCGATGTGTTGCAGGAACTGTGCTCTGCGACTGACCTCGCCCTCAGGGCCACGAAGGTCACAGCGTGTACACTCGAGCAGGCGATGGCCACCCTCGTGGTCCAGGAACGTCACCTATGACTGAACCTGGTTAAGATGCGGTAGGTAGACAAAGCCTGCTTTCTCAACGCCCCCATCTCCTAGCTTGGCCTATTCGGCGACACCATCGACGACTTCGCCCAGCAGTTCTTGGCGGTGAAGAAACAGACTGTGTGCCCACAGGGACCAGGTGCTCAGGCACCTCAGCTGTCTAGGGCTTCAGGTCCACCGTGAAAAGAGCAAGCTCACCCCGGTTCAGAGCATCTCTTTTCTCGGCATGGAGACTCATTCTCAATGACAGCGCGCCTCACCAATGAGCATGCGCAGTCGGTGATAAATGCCTCACCTTATTCAAGCCAGGCACAGTGGTAAAACAACCTCTAAAACAATTCCAGAGGCTACTGGGGCATATGGCATCCTCCGCGGTGGTCACGCAACTGGGGTTGATGCATATGAGACCGCTTCAGCACTGGCTTCAGACTCGAGTCCCAAGATGGGCATGGCGCCGCGACATATACCGTGTGTTCATCACCACTGCCTGCTGCCAGACTTTCAACCCCTGGACAGACCTCTGTTTTCTGCAGACAGGAGTCCCTCTACAGCAGGTGTCCCAATGAATTCTTGTCACCACAGATGCCTCCAAACGAGGTTGGGGCACCGTGTGCAACTGGAACGCAGCTGCTGGCTCCTGGAAAGAGCCCCTACTGCGTTGGCACATCAACTGCCTAGAGTTGCTGGTGGTAATCCTTGCCCTGTGGAGGTTTCTCCCGCTATTTCGAGATCAAGCACCTCTTGATTCGCTCAGACAGCACAACAACGATAGCATACATAAATCGACGCTTCCAGTTTAGATAGCATAATTTATTATTATGGGGTTCTATTGCTTTTGATGCAATGCAATGCACCGCTCATGTCTGGTGTGGACATAGTATGAGTACATTACTTGAGTTACTAAAATAATATTATGTAGAACATTTTTTTAACCATGAATTGTGTTCAAATATACTGTACATCTGTTTGTGGTTTTGGGACTAGTAGGAAACAGACATTATTTAGAATTATTTGAGCGGAATTTTTTTTTTAAAGTTACTTAGAAGAAAAGTAACTTGTAATGTAAATATTTTCCACAAAGTAATCATACAAGTAATCTGATTGCATTTTAGAAAAGTATTTAGTAATTTGTAATTACTCATTTTAAATTTACCCAAACTGGTCATTCCTAATATGTATGAAAATATGCAGTGTAATGTGATACAATGTGTAGGCATTATGAATGCAGTAATAATGCATTACTGTGTTTATCAAGGCTTGCAGTAGTGTTATCAAATTTGTATTAGTAAAATAAATGAGTTCTGGTGAGATGTGTGATCTAAGCAACTGAGTTCAGTTAAGAGTATGTAAAAAATTATATATAAATAATTAAAAGTTCAGATTCATTTTTACAAAAAAATTAAATGAAAAAACCTATTGTAAATACTTGCCACACATAATCGTATGTGTAAGTTTACACATGTCCATGGCCAACAGGATTAACTTGCATCATGTATTTCAGGAAACCAGAGAAACACATATCCAAGCAAGCTGTCCCACTGTACAGACTTTAGAATGAACTCCAGTGTACGACTAACTGCAAGCTGACACAGGGCCTGTATTTGTGGCCGTAAGTCACTGGGCTATTTCATCATCTCTGCCGGCATGTGTCTAATATGGGGATTAGCCGATGATGGCAGCTAGCCTGACCGCTGAGGCAGAGGGCAAATCGCAAGCCCTGCTTTTTAAGGCTGGAGCCTTGGAGGGCTGGCCATGTAATTGCATTAGGTTGGTCACAATCTACTGGCATCACAAGCTTGCTGAGCTTCGCTGCTGATGTGTGTACCCTACCCAAACTTACTCTCTCCTGGAAGACTTGAGCTGTGCTAGCTGGGGTCCCAGAATTACTTATATAAAAGACTCACTTTTCAATCACACAGATTTGACCGGTCTGAATCTTCATGTCACTTTGTTAAATGGGACCACATACATATTGAAGCAGAATGAGATTCCCATTTCAATCTATAATGTAAATGTAAAGTAATGGCAGGCCATTTACACAGAACACCCAGGAGAGGCTTATCTTGGCCAGCCAATGAATGAGTATATATATATATATATATATATGCTACATACACTATTCCTTTATTCTCCAAAAATGCTTTCACCACACACACACCCACCACACTTCCTGTAGCACTTGCCATAGATGTGGCTGTCTTGTCGGGCACTTCTCAAGCAACTCACAGTCTAGCTTATCCCACAAAAGCTCAATGGTGTTAAGACAGGGGTCGGTAAACTTTTTTAAATTTTTTGTTAATGCATTTTTTTCATTTTTAGTATTTTACTATTATAAAAAATATTTTTTTTCAATAAAGTTAAACCTTTATTAGGTCCACTGACAACTCAAAATCAAACAAATATGGATCAAACAATAAGTAACATGTTGCAATATTAACTGTGTGTGTCTGTGATGTGTGCAGGGCTCTTCTTTGAAGTTGAGTTCGCACCTGAGCAGCATAAAACCTTTTCAGTGTTCTCTCTGTGTGTGTGTGTGTGTGTGTGTGTGTTTGTGTGTGTGTGTGTGTGTGTGTGTGTTTGAGTGAACAACAAAACTCTTTAAAAAATTCCAAAAATAACTTCCATTGCTTACTAACTACTAACAGGTTTACATCAGGCCTCCATAAAATTATACTACATTGCACATATGTCCATGAATAAGTGCACTTCCCTACATTACAGATACACACAATAAGTGTGACTTGTGGCTTTGCATAGTCTTGCTAATAGCTTTGTAGTCCAGTTCATAGGTGGTCAAGTTCAATTTCATGCAGGCGTTTAGACTCTCCTCTGTCAACCTTGAGCGGTGGTTGGACTTGATATTGTTCATATGTGAGAAAGACTGCTCACACGAGTACGTGGAGCCAAATATAGTCAACACTTACTGATGCGTCTCAGTGTGGCAAAGTTTGGTGGGAAGTTCATTCCAAGTTTTCAGTATGAGGTTGTCCTCATGTTCAAGGTTCCCCAAGTCCTTCCATTTCTGTTCCTTTGCCAAAAGTTCACTTTGACAAATGAGGCTTTCCATCTTGGTATTCAGAGTGACAAATTTGGTCGACCACATTTCTGCAAATTTGAGCTCAGCCGCCTCTAACTCAAAACTTGCAATGGATGTGCCAGAGATGACCCTGAGCTGTTCGTTGTTAAGTGTGGTCTCGTGTGGATGAGTGATAAATTTGAATAAACTCCTGGGCACACAAAAGTCCCCAAAACATGCTTTGAATGTGAAAGACATCAGCTTACTGAGTGTGTTATCACAAGAGGGATCATTTGTGAGGCAGTTTTCCCTGAATACTCATAATGTTTCAAAGTACAGGAGGCAGCCACTTTCAATACCATTGGTGAAAAGTTCCAATTTTGATTCAAATGCCAACACATTCCGGTAAAGGGAAAAAACTGTGTTCCCATGTCCCTGCATCCTCAAGTTTAACTGGTTCAGATGCCCAGTAATGTCCACCAGGTAATATAACTTGTACAGCCAATCCCAGTTTGTGAGCTCAGGATGCACAATTTCTTTCTTCTCCAAAAACGCTTTCACCTCATCCAAGCATGCAGCAAAACGCGCAAGGACTCTTCCTCTTGATAACCAGCGGATGTTGCTGTGCAATAACAGGGTGGAATAGTTGCTCCCTGTTTCCTCCAACAGTTCCTTGAACTTGCGCTCTTTCAGCGCACGGCCACATTGAAATTCACCACTAGTATTACTAATGACGTTACTTCACGTATTTCGGGGCCACATGACAGAGCACAGAGTACCTCTTGATGTAAGGTGCAATGATAGTTCAAAATGCACCGCTTTTCTTGCTCACATAACAGACACAAAACCTTTTATGTTTCCCTACCATACTTGGAGCTCCGTCAGTGCAAACAGACACAAGTTTGTCCAGTGGTAGTTTTTTTTTCAGAAGCAAAATCTATAAATACTTTCAGAACATCTTCCCCTTTAGTTGTATCTTTCATAGTCAGAATGGCCAGACTTTCTTTGCGTATTTTGTCATCAGCACATAGCACCCAACAATGCTTAGCTCTGCAATATTACAAGTGTCTGTAGACTCGTCCAGTGCAAGAGAAAAAAAATCTGCCAGAGTTATATCCTTGATCTGTACCCTCTCTACCTCACGCGCCATCATGACAGTACGGTCACGGTCAGTAAAAGTTTTCCTTGTCTTACAATCTCCAATGAGCCAGCAAAGCTGGCAGCATTCAGGTTTCCAGATGTCCATGTTTGCAGCTGCTGCTGGCCAGCTAGCAGTTTACGCTGGAGCTCCGTACACGCCTTCCTTCGGCTCTCGCCCACCGGGTTCTTTACTGAAAAAGCTGATGGTGGGTATCGAAATGTCTCTTAACATTAGATTTTTAAATGAGGCAATATGTTCTGTGCAAATAAGACACAGCAGAACACCAGAACTTTCAACAAAAGCATATGTTTCAGTCCAATCACTTTGGAATATTCGATGCTCCACATTCTTTCTTTTCGCCATCTCCACAAACTGCTAGCTAATTGAAATTGAGCACGAGAGGTTACCATAGAAACATAAGTGGTTTTGGCTGTGGATTGGCGTCGTGAGACTTGTGCTTAGCACTGCAAATGCACAATGGACAGAAAAACCTGAAATGTATTATTGTAAATTGACTTGTTACCGACTTTAAAACTTATAAACAAAGATCTCATGATGGTAGAGTTCTAATCCAAGGACACCGGGCACCTGCTACCTGCCCAATCCTGCAAAACATCAGAAAAGAACAAAGAGCATCTGACCCCCCTACCGGTTAACATACAGGCACTTAAATATCCATAGCCCATCCAAATCAGGTTTTCACAATATCACAATCACAAATGGAGAGCAACAGATAACAGACAAAAAGAAAACCAAAGAAAATAGTGACACATCCCTTTAAAAAAAAAGGACCTTACCTAAGCACCTCATTCACTAACCCTGTTCTCAGAAGGGTCAGAAATGTAACATTTTAAAATGACAACACTGTTTTATCAAACTTTATTAAATCCCATGAGCAATACATTGCTCAACCAGAGTCATCTCTCCCATCTCACACTTGGTATCCCTCTCTCCAGAAAATATTGGTGCCTAAGAAAAGCAACATTTAAGGTAAGAGAAATCCAAAATTATAGAGAATTGCTACTAAGGGGATTATTGTCAGAAAAAAACACAATAGGAGTAATACCACTTGTCACATAAACATCAACATGTTGTAATGCCCAAATCAATGCTAATGTCTCCTTTTCAATTGTTGAATAATGGACTTGATAAGATTTTAATTTACGAGAGAAGTAACTGACAGGATGGTCTACACCATTTTCAACAGTCTATAATAATACAGCCCCAGCACCAACATGGCTAGCATCCACCTGGATCTGAAAAGGTGACCCAAAGCGTGGGGCTGCCAGGACAGGTGCAGTGCTAAGCAACCTCTTAATATTTTCAAATGCCTGTTGGCACAAGAAGTACCATATAAATTTTACTTTAATTTCAACAAATCAGTTAAAGGAGCTACTACTGATTAAAAGTTTGGAGAGAAACTCCTATAATATCTTACCATGCCTAAAAACACATTAATTCCTGCTTAGTACTTGGTGGAGGGAAGTTATCAATGGCAAGAACCTTACCCCGCAAAGGACACACCATGCCTTGCCCAACCACTTTGCCCAAATAAGTTACCGTTTCCCTGGCGAACTCACACTTCGCCAGGTTAATGGTTATTCGAACCCCAGCAAAACGTTCAGAGCTCGAACATGGCAGAGATGTTGTTCCTTTCTGACTATAGAACACAACATCATCTAAGTATACAGCACAACCCTCTAAGCCGGACTTCACCTGGTTCATTAGGCACTGGAAAGTGTCAGTTGCATTTCTAATGCCAAAACTCATCACAGAATAAGAGTATAAGGTGAACGATGCAATTTCTTGAGCACAAGGTTTAAGAGGTACTTGCCTGTAACCCTTCAATAGGTCGAATTTACTGACATAGGTGGCAGAACCAATTTGCTCTATACAATCCTCCATGCGTGGCAGAGGGAAAGAATCAGGTTTCGTGACATTATATAATTTTCGGTAATCTGTACATAAACGGTTTACCAACCAACATACAAGGGGATGCCCAGCTGGAAGAGGATGGTTTAGCAATATTATGTTCAATCATATATTTAATTTCATACTGTATATAATGCTGCTCATCCAGTGAGATATGGTAGAAGCATTGACGTATAGGTTTAGTTTCTCCAATATTATGTCATACTCAATTAGATGGGTCGGAGTAGGAGCATCTGAAAATAAAATAGAAAACGAAAAAATTAAGGACATCAACTCAGCTCTTTGTTGGTCAGGTAAATGATTCACCAACTGCTCCAAATTAAATAGCTAGATAGCCACTTCCTAACTAGAATGCATCTTCAATAAAATTAACCACTTGCTATTTCCCCAAACTTATTAGAAGGCAAAACAAAAGTAAACATCTCCTTTAAAGTGTTATCCTCTTATTGAGCTTTAATCAACTCCCTGTGTTAGGTGAAAGAAAAGAGAACAGGGAGGCCAGTCAAAAACATCTATGACGAATCTTCAGGCTCTCTCCAAATCCTGCAAACATCAGACTTATTTTTGCTCATAGCACGAGTGACTGCACAAGAGACAAACACATCAGGAAATTGTGTAACAACAGTTTGGTCCTCTAAAGAGGGAGAAATGGTTACAATTGGTGGTGGTGGTACATCTCTCTATCGAAGAAGCGACACTAGGGGTAAAATTTAAATCACGCCATGCGCTGAGCCGTGTATGTACGCTACCACGGTGGTGCTGTCTGACCTGACTAGGACATTTTTGTCACCAACTAACGGGAGGAACTTCCGCAGGGCAAAGAAAACAGTCAGCATCTCTAGGCAGTTGATGTGCCAGCTTTGGGGCCCCCTTCCAACGGGCCGCGGCTGTGTGCCCATTGCACACGGCACCCCAGCCCAATCTGGAGGCATCGGCCATGACCAGGACGCGTCGGGACACCTGCTGCAAAGGTACTCCTGCCTGCAGAAAGCAGAGGTCTGTCCAGGGTTTGAATGTTTGGCGGCAGGCGGGGGTGATCGTCACACGGTGCGTGCCATGGCACCATGCTCGTCTCGGGACTCAGGTCTGAAGCCAGTGCTGAAGCGGTCTCATATGCATCAACCCCAGCGGCGCGACCGCCGCGGAGGATGCCATATGCCCCAGGATTCTCTGGAAAAGTTTTAAAGGGACCGATGTGCCTGGCCTGAAAGTGGCGAGACATCTCAGCACTGACTGCGCACGCTCGTTGGTGAGACGTGCTGACATTGAGACAGAGTCTAAAGAGATGCTCTGAACCGGGAAGGTCTTGCACTTTTCCCAGTTGACCTGAAGCCCCAAGCGACTGAGGTGCCTGAGCACCTGGTCTCTGTGAGCGCATAGTAATTCTCGCAAGTGGGCCAGGATAAGCCAGTCGTTGAGGTAATTGAGTATGCGGATGCCGGCTTCTCGGAGCGGGGCAAGAGCTGCCTCTGTGACTTTCGTGAAGACGTGAGAGGACAGAGACATGCCGAAGGGGAGGACTTTGTACTGATACGCCTGGCCGTCGAACACGAACCATAGAAAGGGTCGGTGTTGAGGCAGAATTGAGACGTGGAAGTACGCGTCCTTCAGGTCTACCACTGCAAACCAATCTAAATGCTGGACGCAAGTTAGAATGTGGTTTTCCGTGAGCATTTTGAACGGGAGTTTGAGCAGAGTTGAAAACTCGCAGGTCCAAGATCGGTCGTAAGTCGTTGGAGGGACAAGCTCTATCTTTGAGTAAAAGAGTAGAGATTTCCGTGCGCAGGGACATGGTATGTTCCCCATATACTGTGGTAAAGCGTCTGCCCGCGAATTGGGGCGGGGACCTGGCAAACTGAATTGCTTAACCGAGTCGAATGGTCCGGGCCAGCCAACGTGACGGGTTGGGAAGTGAAAGCCACGCATCCAAGCTCTGTGCTGGGGCACCAAGGGGACGGTTATTTTTCACATACCCTACGGGGCTTCGCAGCGGACCGGAGTAGGTAGTATGGCGTCAGGAGGCGAGGATGCGTCACATCTCGGGCTCTGGGTCCAAATGTCTCAGGAGCGTCTGGGAGCCTTCCGGGTCCTCGAGGGGGTCCGTGAGACAGGGAGGGCGTCTGCTCCCTGCGGAGTGCTCGACGCTGGGGCTGAGAGCTGGGCCCGGGTTGAGGCAGAGCAGGGTGTTTCTTTGCTGCAGGAGGACGCCCTCGGTGAGCAGACAGGATATAGCCCATAGCGACAGGCTTGCAGCAGGGCAGGATGTGAGATATGGCCTCCATCTGCTTCTTCACCGCGGGGAACTGCAGGGCGAAGTCCTTGACGGTGTCGCCGAAGAGGCTGAACTGGGAGACAGGGGCGTTGAGAAAGTGAACCTTGTCGGTCTTGCGCATCTCGACCAAGTTCAGTCACAGATGACATTCCTGGACCACGAGCGTGGCCATCGCCTGCCCGAGAGACTGCGCTGTGACCTTCGTGGCTCTAAGGGCGAGGTCGGTCACTGAGTGCGGTCAATGAGTGCAGTTCCTGCAGCACATCAGGATCAGGGCTACCCCATGCAGATCTTTGAGTGCCTTGGCCTGGAGGACTTGTTGGTGGACCATGGCGTTCAGGGCGGAAGCGGCATGTCCAGCAGCGCTGTAGGCCTTCACATTCAGCAAGGATGTTGTCCTTCAGGTCATGGAGGGGAGCACAGGGTGACCCCGCCAGGTGGTAGGGTTTCCGGGGCATAAGTGGAGCACAACAGCCCTATCCACCTGGGGAATCACCATGTACCCATGGGCTGCGGTGCTCTCCACGATGACACAGCGAGGCTGTGAGCGGCACCCAGACCCCAGAAACCAGTCATCCAATCGTGATGGCTGTGGAGAGGACAGAGGGTTCCAGTCCAAGTCCACGCTGGCGGCGGCCCGGGAAAGCATGTCGGTCATCTGAGCATCAGCCTCACCCTGGGCGTGCTGGCCCGAAGGCGGCAGCCCAGTGGAGTCATCCGCATCAGACGCCGCGCTCTCCGATGCAGCGGCGAGCTCATACACTTCGAGCTCTAGAGGATAAGCAGGCTGGCTGTGAGGTGAGCTGCTATTGCCTTGAGCACGGACGGAAGTCAACGAGCGTGCTGAGGGGAGGGTGGTCCGAGGGGGCATACCCAGCGGAGCTGCATCTGCTGCCATCCCCAGATCGCCTCCATCGCCGCATCATCCTCAATCCTGTGGGAAGAAGGAGCCATGCGGGGGGAGGCTGGAGTGGCGTGCTTTCTATTGAAAGTGAGCCGCGACCGCAACGTTGCCATGGTCATGCCTCGCAGTGAGAGAATGAACCAACCACAAATGCTGCCTCGGTGTGATCGCTGCCCAGACACACGAGAGAACGCCTGTGGCCGTCTGAAGTGGAGAGCACTCTACCGCATCCAGGAACTACACAGGGGCGGAATGGGATCTTAATAAATATTTGTCCTGAAAAGGATGTTCAATGCCGCTGTGTATTGCTCTAATAGAGGAAAAACACTCTTTTAAATGAAATATCACTCTTTTAATATGCTCTGCACTGTCGAAGCACCCAGGGGCAAACTGCACTGCCATGCAAGGAAGGAGAAAGCCGCTGTAGTGTGCCGTAGATCCAACATCAGAAAGCGTCAGAGGAACAGGAACGGGTGTGTGACTCGCAGCTCGCTGCAGTACAACCATCGGCTCCGAAGAAAATTTCTGAATGAACTCGGCATATTTCCCCGCTTTTATAACCATATGTCCGGGGGCGGGTATGCAAATACTGGCTGCCAACTTCTCTTTGGCCTTTTTTCATAGATCAGAGGCATATTCAGCACTCAAGAGAGACCCCTAGTGTCACTTCTTCGACACAGCGTCGAAGTGAGCGACAGACGGGGAAAAAAAAAATTGTAACCTCACAGCTGCGTGTCAGAACGTACTCATCAGCGAGAATGGAAGCCTCCTCTGCCGTTTTAATTTTTCGTTCAGTTATAAAAACAGCCACATCTTCAGATAGGGTATTCTTACACTGTTCCAACAACATTAATTCATAAAGAGCCTCATAGGTATCTGCATGAGTTGAGTAACAACACTGATCAAACTGAATATGCAGATCTCTTACAAATTCAGAAAAAGATTGTTGTCCTCCTTTACACAAAGCTCTAAACTTTTGTCTATATGCTTCAGGAACTACCTGTAGTTCATATGCATTCAATACCACTTCCTTCACTTTCATCTAGACCTGACTATCTGCCATATTAAGTGTAGAATATGCCTTCTGAGCCTTACCTTGGAACACACAATGGAACAATAATGTTTGTTCACTATCTTTCCATCCCATCAAATTTGCTAAATGCTCAAATAAACTAAAGAACTTGTCCAACTCATCTTCACTAAATTTGGACATAAGACAAAGATTTCTTGCAACATCAAAACCCTGCAAAAATGAGTTACCCATTTGTGACTGCACAATATTAGACAGAGCCTCTAGCTTACCTTCTCTAATTAAATGCAGTCTCTGTGCTTCAATATCTAGTTTATGAAATTCAACTTCTTGACTTATTTTACTATTTTCCATTTCTAAAAGCATAAAGTCTCTCTGTTGTTCATAAGTTAAGGAAGAAAAACTTTTTTGAGGATTAACTTGCTCTTTAGGGTCTTGAACTTCAGACACAGCAGGTTTCCCAGGCCAAGTTGTAAACACACCCAAATCTGCCAAGGCTTATTATACAATCAGTCCAACATCCTTTTTTATGTTTATCTTTAGCTGTGAGTCCAATGTCAAAGTGTGATGCTACCTCTAATAATTGATCTTTAGACATCTTGTCTAATTGCTAATCAGTAGGATGTCTAATCTTAGTCTTTTCCCACTACACACAAAAAAACCTCTAATTCAACCCTAGACTTCGTGCTTCAACCAAGAGCCGAGTTCCTTTAAGTCCTTATATACCGACAGTACCAATACCACTCAGATAATCAGAGAGATACCATTCCTGCAAAACATCAGAAAAGAACAAAGAGCATCGGACCCCCCTTCTGGTTATCATACAGACACTTAAATACCAAGGTAAGACTGTGACAACCCCTTGAATAGAATACATAAGCTGATGCAATACACGTTTACAAGTTACCCATTATTTGGTTAGTGCTTCTGCTTTCTAAGTGCTTATCTGTAACATTTTTAAAGACTAAGGCAATGATGTATTTGCAAAATAATAAAACCCACAGAAAGTCAAATTTACTGTGGAAAAACATTAATATATTACCTACAAATGTGACCTGATCCAACATTTTGGGTCATTTTGACCCCAAAACGCATTTTGAATGAACAAGAAAAGTCTATGCCATCAAAAAAGGATTATGAAAAAATATATAATTCACATATACAAATTAATGCACAAATGTATTATTATATTTAACATTTTTACATTTATTGTTCTAGTCAAATAACGAACTACGGGCACAGGGACAAGCCGTCTCCCTGTGGTTAAAACACAGATTTGGCGTAGAGATCAAATATTTTAGTAATGTATACTGTATCTTTTAAAATATCTGATTGTAATGACCCACACCGTCTTTGGTTTGTTTACCTTTTTATTTAAGTTTTTGGCACTCTTTATGTTCCACATTGTTCTTTGTTTATGCACTCTTTGAGTTTTGGCACCTTTTATGTTCCGTATTGCTTTCTGTTTTATGCACTCTTATTTTGAAGTTTTGTCATGTCCTGTCTTCCCTCCTCGTCCATGTGTCCGGTCCTCATTGGTTTATTGTTTAATTACTTTACTCTCTGTTCTAGCCTCGTCATTGGTTTCTGTTAAGTGCCTTGTTATCTTGTTTTGAGTTCTGTTTGTCCATTGGTTTATGTTTTCCCTTGTTTTGTATTTTAGCCCTGATGTTCACCTTGTCCTTTGTCGGTCGTTGTTTAATGTTCCATGTTTGAGGCTCTCTCCCGTATCCTGCCTTAGTCCGTGTTCCTGCTTAAGCCCACCTTGCAAAACCCCCCGTGTTGTTTTCTTGTCTTCATTTCCTTATTTTTCCCCTCGTGGAGG
Organism: Moxostoma hubbsi; assembly: GCA_032164185.1. Taxonomy (NCBI): domain Eukaryota; kingdom Metazoa; phylum Chordata; class Actinopteri; order Cypriniformes; family Catostomidae; genus Moxostoma; species Moxostoma hubbsi. Next base: position 4,240,658 of record JAVLUX010000024.1, read on the forward strand.
TTTCTTTTGTTCCTGCCTTGTGTTTGCTAATTCTTAAATAAACTGCATTTGGATCCTTACTCCCTCGTCAGCTCTCATCATTACAGAACGACCGACCAATAATGGATCCAGCAGCCTGGATAGTTCAATAGGCTAACTACCAGATTCTCAGCCTCAGACAGGAGGACAGCCCAATAGAGGCCCATGTCTGTAAGTTTCTGGAGCTGGCAAACTTATCTGACTTCCCAGATTACTCCTTGATCGTTTTCTTCAGGGGCAATCTCAATAGTCAGCTAAGGGAGCGGTTGCCACCAGCAACCCCCTACTGGACGCTCCTCGACTTCCTGGATGAGACCCTGAAGATCTGTGGCTCACCTTTCACTGTGGGTGTTGCGGAGGAGGACGCTACCTTTCTTCCCACAATGGTCACCCCCCAGCCTTCCTTAACTCGTTCCTCCACGCCTGCCACGGCCAATGCACCCCCAGTCTCGTCTGTCCCAGGGCCAGCGTTGACAACCCCGTCCGCCAGGAGAAGGAGGAGAAGAGGAAAGGCTTCTGCTTCCCGGACTCCGCCTGCCACGGCCAACGAGCCAACGCCCACGCCTGCCACGGCCAACGAGCCAACGCCCACGCCTGCCACGGCCAACGAGCCAACGCCCACGCCTGCCACGGCCAACGAGCCAACGCCCACGCCTGCCACGGCCAACGAGCCAACGCCCACGCCTGCCACGGCCAACGAGCCAACGCCCACGGCCAACGAGCCAACGCCCACGCCTGCCACGGCCAACGAGCCAACGCCCACGCCTGCCACGGCCAACGAGCCAACGCCCACGCCTGCCACGGCCAACGAGCCGGCGTTGCCAGCCTCGTCCGTCCCAGAGCCGGCGTTGCCAGCCTCGTCCGTCCCAGAGCCGGCGTTGCCAGCCTCCTCTGCCAGGAAGAGGAGGAGAAGAGGAGGGGCTTCTGCTCACCAGTCTCCGTCCTCCATGGCCCCGTCCTTAGAGCCAAAGCCAGCGCCTGTAGCCTCGACCGTCCAAGAGCCAGAGCCAGCGCCTGTAGCCTCGATCGTCCAAGAGCCAGAGCCAGCGCCTGTAGCCTCGACCGTCCAAGAGCCAGAGCCAGCGCCTGTAGCCTCGACCGTCCAAGAGCCAGAGCCAGCGCCTGTAGCCTCGACCGTCCAAGAGCCAGAGCCAGCGCCTGTAGCCTCGACCGTCCAAGAGCCAGAGCCAGCGCCTGTAGCCTCGACCGTCCAAGAGCCAGAGCCAGCGCCTGTAGCCTCGACCGTCCAAGAGCCAGAGCCAGAGCCAGCGCCTGTAGCCTCGACCGTCCAAGAGCCAGAGCCAGCGCCTGTAGCCTCGACCGTCCAAGAGCCAGCCCTTCCCAGAGCTCCGCCTCCCGAGCTTCCCAGAGCTCCGCTTCCCAGAGCTCCGCCTCCCGAGCTTCCCAGAGCTCCGCCTCCCGAGCTTCCCAGAGCTCCGCCTCCCGAGCTTCCCAGAGCTCCGCCTCCCAGAGCTCCGCCTCCCGAGCTTCCCAGCGCTCCGCCTCCCGAGCTTCCCAGCGCTCCGCCTCCCGAGCCTCCCAGCGCTCCGCCTCCCGAGCCTCCCAGCGCTCCGCCTCCAGAGCTTCCCAGCGCTCCGCCTCCCGAGCCTCCCAGCGCTCCGCCTCCCGAGCCTCCCAGCGCTCCGCCTCCAGAGCTTCCCAGCGCTCCGCCTCCAGAGCTTCCCAGCGCTCCGCCTCCAGAGCTTCCCAGCGCTCCGCCTCTCGAGTCACCCAGCGCACTGCCTCTCGAGCCTTCGAGACCAAGGTCAAGGCCTCCCACGCCTCAGCCACCCGAGCCTTCCACACCCCTGTCTCCCGAGCCCTCCGCGCCTCTGCTGCCAGAGTCCCCCAGGTCTCCGCCTCAGAGGACTGCCTCGGCTCTGCCTGCAGCTGCTCCGCCTTCCACGGCTCTGTCTGCTCCGCCTTCCATGGCTCTGTCTGCTCCGCCTCCCACAGCTCTGCCTTCGCCTACTAAAACCCCAGGACCTTCCAAGCCTCCTTGGTCACCGCCCACCATGGCACCGTCCCTGGGGGCCTCCTTGACTCCTCCCAGGCCTTCTGACCCTGTCTTGTGGCCTCCTCCTAGGCCTTCTGACCCTGCCTTGTGGCCTCCTCCCAGGCCTTCTGACCCTGCCTTGTGGCCTCCTCCCAGGCCTTCTGACCCTACCTTGTGGCCTCCTCCCAGGCCTTCTGACCCTGTCCTGTGGCCTCCTCCCTGGCCTTCTGACCCTGTCTTGTGGCCTCCTCCCAGGCCTTCTGACCCTGCCTTGTGGCCTCCTCCCTGGCCTTCTGACCCTGTCCTGTGGCCTCCTCCCTGGCCTTCTGACCCTGTCTCGCGGCCTCCTCCCTGGCCTTCTGACCCTATCCCGTGGCCTTCTCCTTGGCCTCCTGACCCTGTCCCAGTCCTGAGGCCATCTCCAAAGCCTCCTGACCCTGCCCTAGCCTTGTGGCCGACCCCCAGACCCCCTGACCCGATCCCTACCCTACGGCCACTTCCCCGGCCTCCAGACCCAGTCCCTGCCATGGGGCTGCCTCCCTGGCCACCTGACCCGATCCCTGCCCTACGGCCACTTCCCCGGCCTCCAGACCCAGTCCCTGCCATGGGGCTGCCTCCCTGGCCACCTGACCCGATCCCTGCCCTACGGCCACTTCCCCGGCCTCCAGACCCAGTCCCTGCCATGGGGCTGCCTCCCTGGCCACCTGACCCGATCCCTGCCCTACGGCCACCTCCCCGGCCTCCTGACCCAGTCCCTGCTCTATGGATGCCCCCCGACCCGGTCCCCTCCTTCAAGTTGTCCCCTGGGCACCTACCCGGCCTCCTTGGTCTTCTGGCCACCCACCTGTTCTGTCTCTGTCTTCCTGTCCATGTCTTGTCCCTCTGTGCCCCTCGTGTTCCCTAGATCTGCCTGTTCGTTCTCGTTTTTCGTTGTCGTTTTGCTCCTCCTTTGATTAGGAGCGTCTGGGATCCGCTCCTTAAAGGGGGGGCTCTGTAACGACCCACACCGTCTTTGGTTTGTTTACCTTTTTATTTAAGTTTTTGGCACTCTTTATGTTCCACATTGTTCTTTGTTTATGCACTCTTTGAGTATTGGCACCTTTTATGTTCCGTATTGCTTTCTGTTTTATGCACTCTTATTTTGAAGTTTTGTCATGTCCTGTCTTCCCTCCTCGTCCATGTGTCCGGTCCTCATTGGTTTATTGTTTAATTACTTTACTCTCTGTTCTAGCCTCGTCATTGGTTTCTGTTAAGTGCCTTGTTATCTTGTTTTGAGTTCTGTTTGTCCATTGGTTTATGTTTTCCCTTGTTTTGTATTTTAGCCCTGATGTTCACCTTGTCCTTTGTCGGTCGTTGTTTAATGTTCCATGTTTGAGGCTCTCTCCCGTATCCTGCCTTAGTCCGTGTTCCTGCTTAAGCCCACCTTGCAAAACCCCCCGTGTTGTTTTCTTGTCTTCATTTCCTTATTTTTCCCCTCGTGGAGGTTTCTTTTGTTCCTGCCTTGTGTTTGCTAATTCTTAAATAAACTGCATTTGGATCCTTACTCCCTCGTCAGCTCTCATCATTACACTGATATTTTCCATTTTGTGCTACTTGTAATAATGTACATACAATGATACACCCAGGGGCCGCGAGTGTTGCTCAGTGACGCTGCTCAAATATGAGGCATATACAGTGATTGGTGGTCATGGCAAAGACTGTCAAAATGACATTTATTTTGTGAATTTCATGATTTAAATTTAACATTAATATAAATTTTAACACAAATTTGGTAACACTTCACTTGGAGCCTATGTAATAGGCTACATTATATCAAATTATTATTAATGCACTATAAATTAATAATATTCATAATGCATTCATAATGACTTGTAGATTGCAATAATGACTTGTAGATTTTAATGCATTAATTTTATAAATAATTACAATGAAAACACATTATGCACAGCTCTCTTGAGAACTTTATTCTGATTGGGCAATCATGGCTTTCAAAGGGACAAAATCAATTGTTGTCCATAGCAAAGCTGCAAAACTGACCACTCGTCCAGGGAATCTATGAATCTATGTTTCCGCTTTGCATCAGGATTCTGATCACCCTATCATGGTTTATTTTGAATGATGACTTTCTGACGGTACACTGTACTTTGTGTATTTACAATTTTATAGTTACACCTTTAAAATGTATGATGCTTTAAAACACATGATCAACACTTGATATAACACATGAAATTATGTTTAGATCATACTCTGTTATAATGCATTATAAAGGTATGACCAAGGCAAAATATCTCACTCATTACTATGAAATACAATTATTCATGTGCACTATCTGGGCACATCTCTGAAGCAAAAGCCATTATTTTTATGTATTTCATAGATAGGTTAGATTAAGGAACCCAGATCTGTAGTGGTGGTGTAAAGCTATAATAGGGGTCGTGGATGGCCATTATTTTGTCAAATGGAGGTCAGAAACTTTAACTTTAAAGAGAACAGAGAATTGTAAAGGGTTTTTTTGATAGCTTGTGACTCATACTACCCTTTCCAAGACATGGTTTGTGTTTAGATATCTGCTTATTGCTGTTGTCCTTGGACGCGCAGTTGAAGTCATCTTATAAAACATAAAATGTATTTTTACAGGTTTATATCTAAAAGTAACATGTGTTTTTCAATGTTAAAATAAGTTTTTCCTTCTTTAATATGTATTGAAAACTAGATGAGTGTTTGCTGTTTGGTGGTGCTAGTGCAATAGAAACTACAACATGATCACATGAGAAATCGACACGATTCTTCCGTATGTTCATCCTGCAATCGACCTCACCCTTGTGTGGGTGCGCAATCCCCATCAAACCTTTTTGCATCAAATGTGTCACGTGATTAATCTCAGAGAAAGAGGTTCTGGTCCCATGCAAACCAGGAAGTACTTGCATTCACATAAACAATGGTGAACATGATTTAAAGGTTGAAATTTCACTCTAAAATAAAAACTTCTGGCACCACCCTGTGGACATTTCACCTCAACCACACTTCCACCACTGGGGGCAGTGGTTTGAATTTCATTTAGCACAGAGCGATTTCTGCAGCAGAATTTCAATCTACTGTAACTAAATTTACAGTGTGATCAGTGGGGAAATTAATCACTTCATCTTTAATTGATAAACTTTGATGTAAGACACAAATACCCAACACTTAATTCTATGCTATTTCTCCATTATTGCTCATTTTATAACCAGTTAGTGATAAATCACTCTTTAGGGAGTAACTAAGCAGTTGCAAATTCCGTAATACACATAGCATCTGTGCCTGAATTTTAATTGCTTTTTTATGTACAGTATGTCTTAGTGAGTGGCAGAGAGCCTGACCATGTGGTAGGAAGCCAACCCCTGGGAGTGACTGCACAATAATTGCCTTTGGAGATCATATAAAGCCACAGAAAATTACTGTTAATTATGCCTTTTTGTCACTTGGGTTTCAGTCATTTTTTCCTCTTGTACTGTATGCTTGTTCCCCTAGCCCATTCTATTGCTGCCCTCTCCACCCCCAACAAACACATGGATGCACATAAAGATACACACCCCGGTTCCCTCCAAATGCAATCTTCAGTGGCCATCCACTGGTATTGATCAGAGAAGGCTGGTCGATTCGCAGCATGCTCCAATCAGACCAATAATATCTGTTTAGGCAAGGTCTGGTCTGGTAAGTCCATTGACAGCCATTGATCATTGTTAGCAGGGAAAAATAATGAATTTTCCCAGACACTGACTCTGTTCTGTTCACGCTGTTCGATAAAAAGCTTGGACATGATCTTGTTATATGTGCTGCTTGCTTTGGAACTCCACAGGGTTTCTCAAGCAAAACTGCAGCCCTCTAATTTTGTTCACTCAGTGGAGTAATAGAAATCTCTTCCACTCTGGAACTCTGAGACCTGCCTAGATTTCACGATGTGAAATAAACTTGCATTTCACAATAGGAAAGCATTATCTAGCTTTTGAAATACCAGTCTCTGGAATATTATATATAATATTACTATATTTTACAGATTATTGTGTAAAAATTCAGACTGCCCTTTTACGTAACATGCTTCTCCAACACAAAACAGGTGGTGGTTAGTGTGCGGTATAATCTTGCTGCATCCCAGAGTCTGGAAAGATTCAGCTTTCAGCTGTAGAGATAAAGATGAGTCCGTAAAACTCCATGCAAATTTGCTAATTACTGTTAAAGAATAATATACATTTCTATATAACATCATTATATTGAGCAATAAATTGTAAGCACTGAAACAACTACATTGTAAGTTTTAATCACCACTTGTGTTTGGAGTACAAACTCTTGCAGATCTAGAAATAGTCCATACAATTTTTCAAGAGCTCTTGTGCAGCTTTCAGAATCAGAAGCCAAGGTCTCTAAATAAACTTAAATATAGCTGAAAAGATAAATCTAAGCCAAATATTTTTTTATGACCCCGTCAATAGCTGGGTTTCCATCCACATTTTGTTATGCGCATTTTGGGATATTGCATAAAAAACACAGCATGGAAACATCGAGATGCAAATAAAATCTACAAAATGTGCATCAAAATCACGCAAGGAGCATGAGGTCCGAGAACCAAGTCTGGGTGGGCCAGCAGGGTTCTACTAGGAAGGCCTCCCAGACTTTGCACAGTGTCTATGCAAGTAAGCTCACTGGGGAAAACGCATATTTGCATAGTGCATGGGGCCAGCTGTGAGCCAGCGCATCTATACCGATGGGTGCCTCGGTCAGGGTGTACCAAAGCGGGAAGTGGGAAGATTCTGGAAAAGTGAACAGGTCTACCTGCATCTGCCTGAATCAACTCCAAATCAGCTGATATTGTTTAATGGTGGAGTCTCCACTCTCTTCTGTGTGTAACCTATCGTGGTAGCGCATCAACTGCGGTGTTGAGGTCGCCCAGGATGTGAGTGGCTCACAGCAACTTGAGGTGCTGCTGACTTCAGATGAGACGGAAGTTGAGATATGACATACAATGGGAGTGCAAGCAGTCTTGATGGTCGATATATGTCACCTTTGCCGTGTTGTCAGTCCGAACCAACACGTGTTTGCCCTTGATCAATGGCCAGAACCTTCACAGGGTGAGCAGTATTGTCAACAGCTTGAGGCAGTTGATGTGCCAACGTGGCCGCGGTGCCGTCCAGGAGCCGGCATCTGCATGCCTGTTGCATACTGCACTCCAGCCCATTTTGGAGGCATCCGTCATAACCACAACGTGCCTGGAGACCTACTCTAGGGGGACACCTGTAGAAATGTGAGGTCGATCCAAGGGCTGAAGAGGCTGTGAAAAACCGGCTTGATGGCCACGCGATGTGTCCCACGCCACCATGCCCATCTTGTGACTCGAGTCTAGAGCCAGAGCTGAAGCGGTCTCAAATGCATCAACCCTAGTGGTGTGGATACTGCTCAGGTCACCATATGTCTCTTTTCCTCGTTGACCCGAAGCCCTAGCCGGCTGAGGTGCTTGACCACCAGGTCCCTGTGCGCACACAACACATCCCGAGAGGGAGCTAGGATTAGCCAGTCGTCGAGATAGTTGAGGATGCGAATGCCCACTTCCCTTAACGGGGCAAGAGCTGGCTCTGCGGCCTTCGTGAAGACATAAGGGAGCAGGGACAGGCCGAATGTGAGGACCTCATACTGGTACGCCCGACCTTTGAGCACAAGCGGTAGGAAAGGTCTGCATTGAGGTGGAATCAATACGTAGAAGTACGCGTCCTTCATGTCTACCGCCGTGAACCAATCTTGATGTTGGAAACTCGCTAGAATGCATTTTTGCATCAGCATCTTGAACAGGAGTCTGTGTAGAGCCCAGTTCAGTACTCGCAGGTTCGAAATTGGAGGCAACTCACCGCCTTCCTTTGGTATTATGAGGTAGGGGCTGTAAAACCCTTTCTTTATCTCGGCCGGAGGGGCAGGCTCTATCACGCCCTTCTGTAGGAAGGTAGCAATTTCCGCGCACAAGGTGTCGGCGTTCTCGCAAACTGAATCGCGTAGCCGGACGGTCCGGGCCAACCATTGTGATGGGTTGGAGAGCGCAAGCCATGTGTCAGAGCTCCGGGCAAGGGGAACCAAAGGGACAATCTCGTGGGACGTACCGGCGGGTGGGGCCTTGTGGCAGGGTGGAGCCAGAGGCGACACATTGAAGGGGCTTGAGCCCTGTGGCCTTTGCTGAGTCGAGGGACATCGAAGCACTTACCTGGCTCTTAATTTAGCTTAATTATTTTATTTGGTGCTTGACCCCTATTGTTTTCGTTAGTGTCCTATTATTATTATTATTATTATTATTATTATTATTATTATTATTCCAATTTTGACTCTATGGGAGCCCATTGAACCGCTTGGGGGAAAGTTATGAAATTTGGCACACAGATAGTTGAACAGTTTGACAATTTGTCGTCTCTATCTCAAAACCTCTAGCGCAAGGAACTGCCCAAATTTGAACTCGCGTTTATGTTAACTTTTGACACGTTAACTCTATGTTAACTCTAGAAACGAGGGGGGCTGTTTGATGCTGCCTCATGGTTGTCTGCAACCTATTTCCCAATCCTGTTTGAGAAACTGATTTTTTGATTTGTATCTATCTATATATTTGTGTATGATTTGCAATATATGGGGTTTGTGGATAATGAATGTGTAAATAGTTTGAATACATGCTGTAAGAAACACTACTCTTGTTTGTTCAAGAATTTATTAAGTAATAGACCACTTTCAACTTAGATTAATTTAAGTATTTGCACCAAAGGTGATCCCCCTTGAAAGCTTGTAGCTTGACCAGTGCAATGTAACTGGGATGGTTATAGCTGTATCTCCGCACGATTTGAGGGATTGGGACGAAACTTGGTATGTGTCATCACAATTAGACCTTGAGGTTACCTGGAGCATTTTGGCTTATTTTTGCAATTTTTGCTTATAACTTCTGAACACTTCGTCGTAAAATAATCAAATTGGTCTCATTAGATTAAGTGGGGTATAGGGGTATAGCGAGTCCAATGATATGAAAAATGATGCCGGCCATTTTAGAAGTCGGACATTTTGAATTTAGTCATAAAATGCTGTATTTTACGAAAAACTTGGTTATGTTACGAAACTCGGCATGTGTCTTTGGCACCATGCTCTTAAGGGACTCAAATAATTTCAGGGCAGTGCCACCTTTACCTCTAAAAATGGTAATGGCTATCACCTACTGTCATGAGACTGGTCTTGATAGATTCCATAGTTCATGGAATAGAAAACTTCCTGTCTGCCATTTTTAAATGTTTTGAAAACCTAATTTTTTGAACTCCTCCTAGACTGTTTGTCCAATTCGCATGAAAATTGGCCTACACCATTTAGAGGCACTCACAACAAAAAGTTATTCACATCATTTTGATAAACCATATTGTTTTCGAATGGCACTTCAACAAATTTGATGAAGAACGTGCAAAATTAAACTTGAGTCTGTATCTCCTCAACGCTTTGAAGGTTTGGGACGAAACTTGGTACGTGTCATTGCAATTAGGCCCTGAGATTAACTGCAAATTTTGGTGCACTGTCCCCTACTGGACAGGAGATAGAAACATTTATATTTTGGCTTATAACTCTTGAACACTTTCCTTCATGATAACCATCATGCCCAGATAGTACCTCAGCAGTTTCAGAACAGTGCCACATACTGGACAAAATTTATAAGAACTAGCTATTTTTCATTATTTTTAAAATAAATATTTTTATTTGAAAGTTTACTTTTTCCTAACTCCTCATACACTGTTCACGGACTCAAAACATGTCATAAAGCTTATTTTTCTGCTCATGGTGCAGATAATTGGCTTGACCCCAGTATCACTGCTTGCAGCTTAATTTTAATTTAGTTATTATTAATAATACCACTGCTATGCCCAAGCACAGCAAGGACAATGCGCTCTCTGTTATTCAATCCCCTGTACTTTATTTTCACCTTTTCATAGTTACATTGAACTTTTGCTTGTAGGTGCTGTACAAGATTTCAGGCATTTTTTCATAATTTTCACCACTTTGCTAACTTTTTTGCAACCACACAGCTCTCTTCAAAATCCTGACCTTGAGATGCATTTCAATACACCCAAAGTTAACAAATCAGAATGTGCAAAATGATTGAAGGGCAGAGAGCATTTCTGATATGCTAGTTTTTTGTTTGACTAAAAAAATAGTGTGGGCCAACCCCCTGACTCTTTTTTTAGGTGTTTACAGAGCCTAGGGCTATCAAAGAGACATGTGATAGCTCAGGGCATCTTATTTCAGTGATACCTGTCAGGTAACTATCAGTAACAGTACCTTTAAAATTAAACGCAAGGCTTGACGTCACAATAGTATAAAAGTAGATATTCGGTAAGAAAATTAGAAAACAATCAGATCTCATAAGAGGCTGTCGGGAATGCTTCAGACCAGTGGGACTAGGAATTTAAAAAAGGATTCAGCTGACCGAGGGTCATCACGAAAAACCCAAATTATCTCTGCACACCGGGCTGTCTTAATTAGCCTTGTCTGATGTGCGGCAGATCCATTATGTTTCTTATTAAGTTCCTATCAGCCGCCCAGAAATAATGGGATACTGCACATCAAAAATGAGACTTCACCACTCTGACAAGATTATGGAAGCATCATGTGGCATATCTGTCCGACATTGGGATGGGTGGAGTAGGGTGGCTTTTAAGGATTTCAGTGGGGCTCATCAGAGTAGCTCTATCAGCAAGCGAGAATTAAACTTTTCTGTACTGCACAGAGAAAAGACCCTCATCACTCTAGTCTATCTCCTCAATACAGTGGGAGGTGAAAAATAAGAAAAAAAGCATCCAACTACCTAAGAGAGAGTGACTGATCCATACAAAGTGACACAGAGGTGGAGAAAAAACAGTAATAGGAAAACCTGTCTAAGCACAATAGCTGTTAAAATAACACTGCTTACTTAAAATGGCACTGCTTACCAGTGGCGGTCTGTTAGAGGAGGCATAAGACAGAGCATCCTCAAAGGTGTATTTAAAATGAACTTAACAAATAAAATTAATCAATTTGCCTACTAATGTGCATAACTCTGATAAAATGGTGTCTTTTTTAAAATAAATCATACATGCATTGTAGCCTAGGAGTGGTAAAAAGTTCAAATCAGTTCAGTAGGAGGGTCATTCGTACAATTTGGTGCCTTTTAAACCCCAGTAAAGTTATGTTAATTATAATGTTTAATTTCAAACCAATTTCAGTTTTAATAAGCTTTTTGAAAAGAGAAAGAAAGAAATATTTATAATGTTATACACAATTTAAATAATTGAAATCCTTTTATTACACTAGTGTCATTTCCTCATCTTTGACAAAAATAAGAGTTTCTCAAATTCATGTAATTTTACAATTTCAATACGTAAAATGCATGTTAATAGAAATAAAATTGGCACGAGTTTATAAATATGTTAGACAGATATCATTCACAGATTATGTAGGGGCTAATTGTACCCACTGAATTCCCAGTCAACCCTTTTATTTTCTACTCTGACCTGTTCACTTAACCAGATAGAATAAGAGGCTGAATTTCTTGTCATTAAACTTGTTTTGTATGACTTGTAAAATCAAACAAATGATGAAACAAAACAAATTATGCTAAATCTATGCTCTAATGGCACATGCAGCTATTTCCAGTAATACAAGAACAGCTCCTATCATCTGTACTTGAATGGGGAAAGACTGATATTTCCAAAACTGTTTGTCAAGATTATGCTCAAAGCACACTTTTTAAATCTGGGGTAGGAAATCACAAAGTATGAACTGAGCCCAGGGAAAGCCCTGTTTATTTAGACATGCTGTCTGTTCTGGCACACTCTTCTGGGACTGTACTGCATCACTCCACTACTGTAATCCATGCACTTGATCCCTTTAAGAAACTACACTGAACATCTGGATATACTGCAGGTTTTAACAGCCTGACAACATCATATATTTTTACACCGTATGTTTTTTCTGTGTATTTATAATTTTTTTTAATGAATTACTACTGAAATGATCAATAGAAAAATTACACAAATATACTGTATCTTTAAAAATACATATATTTTCTTGATTCCTGGTAATAGCAGGATATTAATTGCGCATGGTAAAATGCTTGGAGTTTTGTGAACAAAGTACAAATTAGCATAATTTACACATGTAATGTAAAGGACTGGCAATTACTTAATTTAAATATTCGAGAAGCAGCACTATTTCAGCACTGCTTGTGCCTGCATAATCTAGATTGCCGGTGGTTATGCATAAACAGGGTTGGGAGGGTTACTTTTGAAATGTATTCCACTACAGTTTACAGAATACATGCTGTAAAATGTAATATGCCATGTATACCGTTAGATTACTCAAGGTCAGTAACGTATTCAAAATATTTTGCATTACTTCTTCAGCACTGGTAGATTTTTTTCACTTGTTTTGACAATAAAAAAATGCCAGTACAGTAAAACAAAATACACATGTTAAAAATACATTCTCTGAAAAACCTAATAACCATAACCATAACCCAACCCTTACCCAAAATCCTAACCCTAATCCGAGGTACCTCAACTTCAGAAATTTGCAGAAGAACGTGTAGTTCCACAATAAATGCAATGTCTTGTATGTATTTTAATGTGATTACATAGTAATTAATAACACCTAATGTAAAGTGGGACCAAAAATAGATATCATAATAAAACTTACGCAATCTTATATTGGTTTGATCAATATTGATTTACATATCAGCCTCCATGGTAACACTCTCCCGGCCTGCCACTGCTGTTTACTTGGAATGGCTGTATTTATTATCCTCAAATAAGACAGGCGAGTGGCAATACACAATGATACAATCAAACAACACTGCCACTCTCAAGGGAACATTCATTCTCATTTTTCTTCAAATATTTATGTCTGTGGTACATGTTATTTTTCTATTTCAGGAGAAAACAGTATTACATTTTTTTTATGAAAAAACTAAACAAAAAAACATACAAAACCTGACAGGAATGTTGATGTAAAAAAGTGAGTCATCAGGGCGTTCTCTCAGAATTGTTATTGTCTTGAAGTCAAACACAGCCAAAAAGTATTTCAGAAAGAATTTAATAAGAGGTTTTAGAGGCAAACAACTCAAAAGATTCTGAGTATACAAGCCAGTATTCTCTGATCAAACTGCTTTGTTCATTCAGCATTCTGTAGGCTATACCTTTCATTTAGTACATACCAACATTGCTGATTATATAACTGCTGGAACTGTAAGTAAAATCACCAAACAAGAGTTTTAAATGATGATTTCAACATCAGAAACCATTGCTGTGATGGAGAGCACTTGAAAATTAGTCTACAATAGCTCAAGAGCTGTTCTTCATTCAGCACATAGCCTACAATTCATCAGTTTACAGACACTTATAATCAAGAAAGACGGGCTTCTTCAAGGGCATGGGGCTAGATGGGAAAACTTGAAGAGCATACAGTGTCTTGCAGGAGACAGAAAAATTAATGTGTTCCAACAATTGTTGACAATGCCATACACATTCAGCCTTTTCTGTCAATTTTTTGCCATTTTTTTCATTTAGAGTTCTTGTGTGAACATGACCTATTGTTGAAATGAAGTTTTAAGGAGTTTTTTTGAAGATTAAAGGCTCAAATACTTTCACTGCAAAGTTCTTCTTCACACTTGTGAATGTGGCTATTGATGCTTGTATGTATGCACAAATAAAGTATAAGAACCTCCTCTCGCTGTTTTAAACATGATACGTGCAGACAGCTGGCATTGTTTGGGTAAGGCTTGTAGGGGGACTTCGTGAGGAAGAAAACTGCCATTACACTGGTCTACAACACAGTTTTTGGCTTTCCCCAACCATTGCACATTGTCGGAATTGGCTAAACATTTATAGTCTCTCGAGACTTTTTCTGTTCAAGAACCTTTTTAATGCAGTTTGCACATTCACAGAGCCGAAGTGTATTGTGTAACCAAGCAGACTTACTTCAGACTACAGGGGAGACATTTGCTTCCGAGGTGCTTAATTTGTCATGCATAACTTTGCCTCTAAATCACTTTGACCCAAATGAAAAGGCTATAGGAAAGGCCATACAGCCTGGAACGATGAGCGCTGGGGCTGACTGCAGAGCTGTGGGCCAGCAGGACATTTATTTAACTCTCCACTGGAGCAGAAATATCAAAAGGAGGCAGAAGTCCAATCTGTTGAGGGATAGTACATTAGGCCAGGCGGGATTCCCTCTGGATTTGGTGAGTCTATGACGGAGCCAGATGATGGAGAGTTGAAGCAGCTCCTATATCCCATGATTACTCGCTTATGTACATTACTGAGTAGTAGAGTAAACTCTCAAAATTAAAGCCAAAGGTGCATTCCAAATTGCACACTTCTGCACCACACTACGCCATTATGTAGTGTAGTGTGAGTAGTATGTTAACACTGGAAATGCAATAAATGAATTGTACTATGAGTACCTGGATGATGTACTTCTTCAACCGAAATAAATAATTAAAAATTGGTGTGGAGTTTCAGGGCTGCAATGCTGGCCTGACATAGCAGTTATTAATGGTGAATGTGGCAACTAGCAAAACTTTTGTTAAGACAGTACCTCACAAATGTGTGTTGAATGTTTTACCATCACCCCATGTTGTGTGAATAGGTACATTATTTGAGAGATAATGCTGCATTTTATTCAACCCAGAAAGTCTGAATTTGTAAATTCGCATAAGCGCATTGGAACGCCACTTGAAATAAGAATTCCAACTTGGAATCTTGTGCGAAAATCTTCAACTCGGATTTCGCTGAGATGCAGGTGCAGTACATCACACAAACATGCCACTATCCAGGGAGATGTGCAAATTTAGTGGCAAACACTCACTCTTTATAAATAATATTGATCAATAAGTCAAAGTCTTTGCATTACATGATATTAAATCATTTAACAGACATCTGCAGAGGCAGTTGTACAAAACATGTTAAATAAAACTCTCTTGATAACCGTGCACCTGTAGC
Organism: Moxostoma hubbsi; assembly: GCA_032164185.1. NCBI lineage: Eukaryota > Metazoa > Chordata > Actinopteri > Cypriniformes > Catostomidae > Moxostoma > Moxostoma hubbsi. The sequence continues at coordinate 4,255,685 of JAVLUX010000024.1, forward strand.
ACAAATGCTAGTGTTGCAGTATTGTTTATCAATTGGGTTACTAGGAGACATCTCTGGTGACAGTCTAACACCTGCTAAGCTAACTGGAGAATTGCATCTTTTGAGCATCAGGCCTTTATGGTAGGAGATATGAGATATCAAGCAGGAATATCCCAGATCTGACTTTAAATGGAACACAGCATTGGTGTTGAACTGAGTTTGGCTAACATGCTAAATCTAGCTTCAACACATCGAGTGCTACTGAATTGTCACTTCCGTCAGCTGAAAAACAGCAAATGCTTCTGTGCAGTAAAGAAAAAAGTTTAATGTAGGACAATACTACACTTTGAATATCCATACACTACATAACTGAGTACATACGTAGTGTATATTGCAAGTGTATATTGTAAGTGTATAGTGCGTAAGTTGGGACACAGCTCAAGTAATTGGCCAAAAACACAATCTACACATTTATTTGAATGCAAACGCTTCTAGCAATGCAAAATGGATTTTAACATATTGCATTCTGGAATGCACCGTAATTCATAACACAATGCAAGTGCACATTGTATTTTTAGTGTTCTTTCAAGTAGTGTTAAGATTTAGTCACAGTTTTAGTCCTTTAAAATGTCCTTTAAATTAGTTTTGCCGGTGTTCAGCTCTTTCTATTCACACAGCTTAAGTGGGGAAATACTCAACAAATTGGATTTTTGGACTACAGTAATTAATTCTTTAGAGGTTTCGATATTTCTCTAGATGTTTCTTCTTCTGTCTATGCACTTTTAACATCTTGCATTTAAAATTTTTTCTCTAAAAAGTATTTTAAATAGTTTTAATTAAAATAGTTTAAATCTTTTACATCTATCTTTTTCATTTTGTATTCATTATTGATGACTAAATAATAAAAAAATCAACAGCAACAAACACTTTCATCTGTAATTTTGCTGACTAGATTAACACTGGATGCAAGAGGCGCTATAGAGGGCATTAGCATAAACAGTTCTCTACAGAACTCCTAGGATCTCTTTCAGGAGATATACTATTATGCAGCAACAGTTCGAAGAGAATCTCAAGTTAAGTAAAAATAATGCATTATACTATTTTATAACGTTATACCAAACTATTCTGTCATTCCATTTGGAAATCTTATTCTAAATAAAAAGTCAAGTCTACGTTCTGAAACATAGGCTACTCTAAGCAAGTCTGTGAAAGCAATCGCTTCATCCTTGATTCACAAGCTTGATTTCACAAAGATGCATTCTGAAATGCACCAAAAGCATATAATAGCACAGTGAAAGTATACATTGCCTTTTTGGCATTGCCAGAAGGGGCGTTTATTACACCATTATGTTAGAGATAAAATGTAGCCATTTCATAAAAATCTGATTCTCAAAGGTAAAGCCAAGTCTAGAATCCGAAACACACTTTATGTAAGTATGCAATAGTAAATACTTTTTAGGACAGTGTTGTCATAATGGATGCTATACCTGTAGAGGGCATTAGTGTAAACTAGTGCTGAGAAATTTAACGATTAATAGTTCATGTTTAATGTGTTGAGATAAATTAACGCAATTAATGCATTATCTGTTTGTAAAGGATTTCAAGGGAAAGGAAGAGGCAAGAACCGGTTTGACAATATAAATAAGGCTTTAATAATAAACTTAAAACAAAGGACAAACACACACATGACGGACATGTCCGTAAATTATCTCTCTCTCGTCACAACACCGTCCGCCATCGGCCTTTATCCCTCTCGGAGGCTTGATTAGCCAGATACGGGACCGGGTGTGTATCATCAGGACCCAGCCCCGCCCTCCGCCCTGCCACACTGTTGTTTTATTTTCTATACTGAAAATGGGAGAAAGGTGTCTCAAGTTTTTCCTTGCAGACTACTCAGCCATCCAGGCTCTATAGGTTGGGATTAGGTTGAAGGAGGGTTTAGGGCCTGCCAGGAGCAAATCCAGGCATCTTTGTACATTCGGCGAAACTCTAATGTTTTTCCCCACTTGCTCTGGCTAAAATTGGCATATACTGTATACATTTTCAGGAGGTACACACTTGACTCAACTGCACATCCTATCACAGAAACTGATTGTGTGGAGCAATGCATGCTCCATTACGCAAGATGCATGGATTTACTGTATGGAGAATGGAAACTTCACCCACAAGCGGTAAACCAGGTGTGTGAGAGATAAGGGCAAGCTGCCATCACTTTTGGCATCACCCAAAAAACGCTCACTTGCTAAAATCAGAACCAGTTTCAAAAGTGAATGATAGAGACTGAGAAGGACCTGCCCATTCAGCAAACTTCAGCCAGGTATACTTGTAGAGACTGAAAGGCAGAGATAAAAAAAAATAGTTTTAAGTTTTTAAACTTCAGCAAGTTAAACTTCAAGATTCAGGATGTTCAATTCAATATGCATTATGTACAACAGGAGCAGATGCTTCCAAGATGTTGGCCAAGTATTCACGTCTGCGTTTATGTACTTGCGGAAAGCAGGTTTTTGGCCTACTTTTGGGTTGTTCTGACAATTATGTCTACATTGGAAACAAATTGAAATATTATGATCTATTGCCCTAATTTGTCACATTCTTTATATGTACTCAGGTCTGGTATTCCAGATTTGTATGATTTCATGTCATATGTCTCTGTGTGGCATAGCATTATTATCTCTCAGATCTATCTACACAAGTTCCATAAGGATTTACCTTTTTTTGAATAGAACATTAAAAGTTAGAGAACATTTCTGAAGAAATCTGAGTGCAAAGCTAACTGCCATACACATGGCATTGAGGGTGGTTGCAAGGACATTGAAGTATGGCTGCTAGGATGTTCTGGGTGGTTACTAGGAGGCTTCCCAATCCAAAAGAGCCCACACCTAAGTTCCTATGCTATTCTAGTACCTAGATATGACTTGGGTCCTTTGTTCAATATATGTCTTATAAAGTACAAAATTAAGAACCAGAAGACAAAAATGTATCTGGAAACATGAATTCAACAATCATTAGCACTTATCAGTCTTTTAGTAAACTAAAAGTACAGTCAGTAATAGACACCAGATATTGAGTTGTGCACGAATCTGGAACCCTCTTTTGACAAAGTGACATCCTAACAAAGAAAGAAGGGGAGTTACAACATAACTTCGGGATGTTCCTCTCACCGATTTATCATACTTTAATTTTATGGAAGAGATCGGCTTGAACATTCTGCTAAAATTGTCCTTTCATGTTTAATAAAAAAATTCATTCAGGTTGAGTAAATGACAGCATTTTCATTTTTTTGCGGAAACTAGTCATGTATCAAATCTGAACTATATAATATAGAACATGCACTCGAAGAAGTATGGAGTCTGCACTATCCATTTTACAATCAGCAATATATTACTGTGAGACAGTTCATTATATGAGCAAATCTCACAGCTCAATTTGGATGTTCAGAATAATTTATATACTTGGAGGTTTGAAACATTCATTTGGACAAATATAGCTCAACTAAATTCACTATCATAAGTGTGTAATTGACTTAAGAATTTTTTATTGCATGACCGGAGGTGGTTACTGTTGTAACCTCCGTTCCCTGATGGAGGGAAAGAAACGTTGTGTCGAAGAAGCGACACTAGGGGTCTCTCTTGAGAGCCTTTTGCATCTATGAACTTTGAGAAAAGGCCAGTGAGAAATTGGCAGACAGAATTCAGGATTTGACTGCGGAGCCGACGATGAGGTTCGGCCACAACAGTGTTTCGGGTTCAGCGACGTGGCCGGGAGGGCACAACGTCTCGTTCCCTCCATCAGGGAACGGAGGTTACAACAGTAACCTAGATGTCCCCTGTCTGACACTAGGGGTCATATTTAAATCACGCCATGCACTGAACTGTGAACGTGCACATGAGTGTCTGCCGGACCGAACTCCAGGCAGGTGTCGCTGACAGGGAATGCTTGCAGGTCCCTGACCCTCTTGATGGAGGCGAGCGCGATCAGGAGGGCCGTCTTCAGGTAGAGGGCCTTGAGTTCAACTGATTCTAGCAGCTCGAGAGGACCACTGAGAGATCCCAGGAGGGGAACATGCTTGGCCGGGAGGGATTCAACCTCTGGGCGCCTCTTAGGAACCTGATAATTAAGTCGTGTTTACCCAAAGACTTGCCGTCTACTGCGTCGTGGTGGGCCGCGATAGCAGCTACATACACCTTCAAGGTGGAGGGGGACAGCCTCCTCTCCTGCAGAAATGAAAGCACTGACCCAACTGTGCACCTCTGTGGTTCTTCAGCCTGGGAAGAACACCAATTTGCGAACAAGCGCCACTTTAGGTTGTAAAGTTTCCTGGTAGAGGAAGCTCTGGCTTGGTTGATCGTGTATATGACAGCAGGTGGTAGCCAACTAGATCTTCCACAACCCGTCCAGGGGCCAGACATGGAGGTTACAGAGGTCTGGGTGCGGATGCCATAGGGTGCCCAGTCCCTGAGAAAGAAGGTCCTTCCTCAGGGGAATTCGCCAGGGAGGGGCTGTCGCGAGGAGTACGAGATCCGAGAATCAAGACTGAGAGGGCCAATAGGGGGCCACTAGAATGACTGACCTTGCACAGCACCTGTGCAAGAAGGCTCACTGGGGGAAATGCATACTTGTGCAGCTCTGTGGGCCAACTGTGTGCCAGCGCGTCTGTCTCGAGGGGAGCCTCCATTGGGGCATACCAGAGCGGGCAGTGGGAGGTCTCTTGGGAGGTGAATAGGTCTACCTGTGCCTTGCCGAACCGTTCCAAAATCAGCTGGACCGAATGGGGGTGAAGCCTCCACTCTCCACTGGGCAAGCGTTGTCGTGATAGCACGTCAGCTACCACGCTGAGGTTACCTGGGATGTGAGTGCATGCAGCGACTTGAGTTGCTGCTGGCTCCAAAGGGGGAGACGACGGGCGAGTTGTGACATGTGGCGGGAGAATACACCGCCTTGGCAATTTATGTACGCTACCGTGGTGGTGCTGTCTGACCGGATCAGGAATTAACGGGAGGAACCTCTGCAGGGCAAGAAGTACAGCCAACAACTCTAGGCAATTGATGTGCCAGCGCAGCGGGGCCCCTTTCCAACAGCCCACGGCTGCATGCCCGTTGCACATGGCGCCCCAACCCAGTTTCGAGGCATCTGTGGTGACCAGGACACGTCGGGACACCTGCTGCAAAGGGACTCCTGTCTGTAGAAAGCAGAGGCGTGTCCAGGGTTTGATAGTTTGTCGGCAGGCGGGGGTGATGAACACGCGGTGCATGCCACGGTGCCATGCTCGTCTCGGGAGTCTGGAGCCAGTGCTGAAGCGGTCTCATATGCATCAACCCCATATGCCCCAGGAGCCTCTGGAAATATTTTAAGGGGACTGCCGTGCCTGGCCTGAATGCAGTGAGGCATTTCAGCATTGACTACATGCGCTCGTTGGTGAGGCGCGCTGACATTGAGACAAGAAAAGAGATGCTCTGAACCGGGCTGCTTCCCGAAGTGGAGCAAGGGCTGCCTCTGCGACCTCCACGAGGACGCAAGGGGACAGGGACATGCCAAAGGGGAGGACCTTGTACTGATATGCTAGGCTGTCGAACGCGAACTGTAGAAAGGGTCAATGTCAAGGCAATTTTGAGACGTGGAAGTATGCATCCTTCAGGTCTACTGCAGGCTGTGAGAGGCGCGCAGACCCGAGGAACCAATCATCCAGCTGCGAAGGCTGTGGGGAGGACGGAGGGTTCCAGTCCAGCCCCACGCTGACGGCGGCCCGGACAAGCATGTCGGAAATCTGGGCATCTGGGCATGCTGACCCGAAGGCGGCAGCCCAGTCGAGTCATCCGCATCAGACGACGGACCACTCTCCGGTGCAGCGGCAAGCTCATCCAGCTCAGTGGGCTCAAGAGGATAGGCAGGGTAAAGCTGCACTGCCGTGCAGAGAAGGAGAAAGCCGCTGATATGCGCTGTAGATCCAACAGCTTACGCTGATCAGAGATGAGAGGAAAACCAATTGGGACTTGTAGATCGCTGCTCCGAAGAAAATTTCTGAATGAAACAGATGGATTTCCCTCCCTTTATACCCGTATGTCCGGGGGCGGGACATGCAAATTCTGTCTGCCATTTTCTCATTGGCCTTTTCTCAAAGTTCAGAGATGCAAAAGGCTCTCAAGAGAGACCCCTAGTGTCGCTTCTTCGACACAACGTCAAAGTGAGCGACGGATGGGGAACCTTTGTTTTAAAATCTATGTGCCACCGCTCACATCAGTCTCAATAGAAATGACAGGGGACTGCTGTGGCAGCGTTGTGAGTGTGTATGCTGGAGAACATAACAGAGATTTTCTTCAGGTGTAGCCATGCATTGGTTGCATTAAACACAATGAATTCTTTCAGTTATGATTTGAGGCATATCAATTAGTCAATAATAATCTCATCAAAGCAAAACCCCCTTTCAAGTTCCCACTCTCATCTGGCCTTTTGTGAGTGATTAAGGAGGCCATTTCACCACCAGTTCAATCAGTAAAAATTATTAAACTATTGTCAGAGCTGTCAAGAAGTACATGATGTCATGTAGGTATACCTTATCCTAAACCCTACTTTTTTTTCTGTGGAACACAAAAGCATATCTTACTGGCAAATTGTTGAGTCAGAAGTGATTTTTGCTTAACTACTCTTGTCATGTTAGCTACCACATTTGACATAATCTCTGTCTGGGCTTTTATTAGCTTTCTATCTCAGTCTATCATCACCTCTTACTTTTCCCCATGATGACAGCTAACGAGCAGGAGGAAGCTCCGACCCTGTCTCGCCCAGCGTAGAACACATACCTTCAAAGAAAACTGCACATCAGATGGATCTAAATAATTACTACTGTCAGTCACTCCTGGAGTCTTGCTGGATCATTCATGCAGTATTTTTGCAGTGTGTCTTATTGCTGAAGGCCTTTATTACATGGTTTGCAAAATAGTCAGAGAAATACAACATTGTGAAAGCAGACACCTTCATCCAAAGCTACATATTACATGTACAAACCCCATGGAGTAACCTGAGGTAAAAGCAATTGTTCATCCAAAAATGAACATTCTGTCATCATTTACTTAGCCACAGTGCATTCCAAACCTGCATGACTTTCTTTTGGAGCAAAAAATCTACCTCTGAATCACGCTCGCTATTGCTTATTTAAATTCGATAGCTTCTTGGTTCTCATGGGACTAGAACCTGTGCCTCGGTGTCATAGTTTGTCTCCACCATGTTCAAGGACTCTTATTTTGAAGTTTTCTCCTGCACTACATTTCCGAGAATCCACTGCCCTAATCACCTGCTTGTTATCCCCACATGTATGCCATTCCCTCATTAAGTTCCCTGTGTATATATATACACCTTCTAGTTTTTAGGTTGTCAGTCCTTAATGTCCTAAATGGTAATGTTTGTACAGTAATGTTAGATGCTAAAAGTTATTGTTTGTTTCCACTCCAGCATTTGTTCCACTCCTACAATTGTTATTAAAGGTTTGAAAGATCCTACTCCTGCATCTCCTCCATTCCTTGGACTCCAAACATTACACTCGGAGGTTGCTCGCACAACGCGCCATAAGTAGAACCGCAGGGAAAGGTAATCGTGTTCGAATTGAATAAAAAAAATGTCTGATGAGACACGGTGCTTGTCAGTAACTTGGCAGAATGGGGTCGACTCCAGGATACATGAACATTCAAAAGCAACATGTAATTTTTCCATGTGATCATGTTGCACTTTCATTGAATGTTGCCAAGTTTCTCCAAAAGGAAAGCTAAATTGGTATTGGTACTTATTTAAGAACTCATCCTCAAGGGCACAATGGTGGTAGCTCATGAATCACCCATTCTGGGGCTTGAACCTACAACTTTTCAGTTAGATCTTGTAACCACTAATCCACTCCAACACATACTAAATATTTTGCGTATTAACTGATTGTATCAATCAAAAGGGAGTATGTTTTCACTCACCATCAATGAGTATTTTCTGCAAATCTCTGCAGACCTCCAAAGTCTTTAGATGTTATTGTTGCATTTTTCATCTCTGAGCATGCCAGAGCATCTCTGATATGAGAGAATGCACCATCAGATAGCCATTGCTCTTCTGGTATTGAACACACCTTCCTGCATAACATATGTGTTAAACAAATTATACCAAATACACGGCACAGAAGAAAATTGCCTGTAGAAATGATGGCTTTTAAATAATTGTCCTCAGCTCTCTGTATTGTGCCCTTGTTATTTTCTGTATTGATTGGTGTAATGATGGTTAAGTTTTTTAGGATTGACTGAAAAAACTGCATGGACAGGATATTGATGCAGGAACCAAGTACTGGCTGGAACCCAATGTACCTGATAGCTGTGCAGAGAAACTATTGCCCCTTACTGATAACTGATATATATAAACTTTTTAAAAAACTGAAAATTTGATAGTAGATTTAGATGGCCTAACATTCCCATTGGGACTAAAGAGAGGCACAGGTACAGAAAAAAATAAAAACACACACACACACACACACATATATATATATATATATATATATATATATAATTTTCAAAGGAAAAGCCCTACAATTAGGTTAAGCTGGGAGTAGCCTGTGAGAATGCACTACACTGTAATCAGTCTGTCAAAATTGCACATTAAAATCTAAAGAGCTATACTATCATTGTGGGAATGTCAGGTTTTTGTGAGTTATGCAATGACTTTCACATTATTTTGACAACCCGTTCTCATTCCCTAAGCGTCCAAATTTGACACTTATGCAGAAGCCGTCCACATCTGCATGATGACACCAAAGGTGTCCCCTGGTGTCCTCTCATTGATATGCTGAGAAACCCCATTGTTTTCAATGAGAAAAAATTGTTGACAATCATCAATCTTTGAATATTATTTTGTGTGCTTAACCTGAATGTTTTATTATACTTATAAATATATTAGTGTGATATTACATTATACAATCATATATAATATTTTAGATCCCCAACCAACCCCATTTCTAAACCTAACCGATAATCAACTATATAAAACATGAAAGAGACACTTTGATATACATAATTTAATATTCATTACATTATTTATGGATATTTTTAAGCACCTAACCGCACATTTATAAACTCAACCAGTTCTCAACAACAGAAAAGATGTAACAATACAGTCACAAATATGCATTTATAAAAATGCACTATAATAATATTCCAAACCGATGGAATTGTGTGAGCAGCAGAGTGAAACTGAAGGTTTTACTCTGTAAAAATATTCCCCCTCCATGAAGGCATCCTGATCCTGTGTCATCCTGTTTCTACCGGAATACCTCTTTCAAAAAATATATTTGTACAGCCGAACTTGAGGTTGTAATCGGTCACAAGACACATGAGAGCCAATAGCATAATCACATAAGAGTCTTTGCCATCAAACCCGCGTAATTACGCTTGATTTAAATAGGGCAAATTTTTTATGTGTTATAACAAGATGTGTTATGGTGGATGTGATTGGTGACTAAAAATGTACATTTAGGTTTGTTCTTCACATAAAATGATTGTAAGATTTGGAATACACCTGGAATGAATTGGGTCACTTCAGCAGTGCAGGATGTGTACAGACAGATTAAATAGACAGATAAACAACAGATTAAATATTAACCACTGTGAATAAATATTTCTGATTTCAAATTAAATGAAAATCATTCCCCCAACCTATGTCACGATGACAATTTTACCCAAAAGTATAATTAAACTCTGCTAAAATCGTGTCAGTTAGTTGACGTCAAGGATTTCTCATTGAAAATGATGTGTTGTAAAACTGTCGGCAGAGGGCGCTTATGATGTCTGTAGTCTTTGATGCCTTGGTAGTGAGAACGCGTTGTATTTTGAACACATTTGTCAAATTTGAATCAGAGATCACAGATTTTGAAATTTTTTTTTGGCCAAGATCTGTTTCTCCACATGCTTGCACAAATATGCAGTATGCACAATACAAACTTTAGTGTGTTTAATTTGTGTGTTTTTTTGCATGTTGAAGTTTAAAAGTCCAAATGGTTTAAGAAATAACATTTTAAAACAGGAAATTTGGGCGGAACGTATCAAAGTCTTGTATCAAACCCTTTCTTAAAAGGTGCACGTAGTATTTTTATAAAATCATGAGCACTCACCTGAAATGAAGACTCCAGTCATTTCAATAACTTTTGAAAGGCTGTTTTATTTTCTGCCTGATCTCATGAAAATGACGTGACCATGGCAACATTTTAGCAAAGTGAAATTACATGCTTCATTACACGTTTTGCTGCAGGTTCCCAGAGAAATGTCCAGTGAGGGGTGCCAAAAGCTGGTGGAATGCTGTCGTAATCAGACAAGGTTTTAATGTAAATGTTAGATGGAGGTTTTCATGAGTAAAACATACCTCTCTGACCTAAAACTTTAACCTAAACCTAACCGATAGTGTCCTAAAAGCAAATGAGAGGCAAACAAAACAAACATCCTTACCCTAAATCAACAACTAAACCTAACTGATAGTGTCCTAAAAGCAAATGCGACATGTAAAGCACATTTTCTGAAGTAACCATGCCATATCGTGTTGCTTCTATGACGCTTTCCTCTCACCTGTCAAGCTTGCGTGCTTGGCTGGGCTGGAACCGATGTCTTCCAAGTTCAAAGTCCAACACTCTATCACACCCCAATTAGTGGACCAGTGTGGCCAAGATCTGGACCCCATATTGCTTCCTTCCAGACAGCAAATTATTTTTCATAAATAAATATGTGTATAAACATAGCAGAGTTTTGTCTATTTGTAATCAAACAGCAATTGCTGGTGTATGAGCTTAGAGAGCTGATTGTCAAGACATCAGCAAGAGGATGCTCATGCTGGGTGTAACTTGAAACAAAACAGCTTATCAGAGCTGTCTCCGATACTTATGGAGGAGAGTCATATGAGATACAGAGCCGCTGCAACTGGTCACTTATTGAAACGCCACTACGAGACTCTTCACAAACATTTTGAAGACAGTATGCTCAAAAGTCGGACTTGAGAACACAGAAAATAAATTAACTTGGAGCCCAATACGAATGGTGCACCAGAACCCTCTCCCATTTAATTAGAGCTCAACATTGTGCTAAAGTGTGTTCCTTAAAGACAGCATGGATTTTTGGTCAACATAAAAAGTATTTTATTTATGCAAGGATACTGATGGAATGCATGAATACTGTTGCTGAAACACTGTTTGATGGTAAACAAAAAGAAGAGCTGTGTGAAAAATAAAGAAAATCCCCATGTCAGTCACAAAAGCTGCATGAAGAAGAACAGAAATTGCTGCAGAGCATGCAAAACTATAGCTTGATGCAGCTATTCAGAGTGCACCATGCATAGCCTTATTTGTTTATGAATCAACAGATTTAAGTTACAATGCCCAGATTTTTGGTTGTGTGTGAATTTATCACACAGAAAAGAAGGAATTGTTTAAGATCATGCAAACAATGATGAAACTCACCAACTTTCTCAGATCATCATCCCATCAACAATATGAAAAAGGCCAATGCCAAATTGGCAAACAGAATCTTCATGTCCCGCCCCGGACATATTGGTATAAAAGGTGGGATGTGCCTCTGTTCAGTCAGTTTCTGCACTGAGGAGCCGAGAACAAAGTTCGGCCTTTACAGCGGCTTGGTACAGTGTTGTGGCAAGGGGACACAACGTCTTGTTCCCTCCATCAGGGAACGGGGGTTACATAAGTAACCCAGATGTTCTCCTTGTGTCACTCACTTGACGTTGTGTCGATTGGAGTGTCACAAGGGGTCCCTGTTCAATAGCGTCACCTACACTGCCCGTGTTATGTGATCTGCTGATGCTGGTGCAGCAGGCTGTAGTGTGCCAAAGGTGCATGAGCATCAAACTGCACGTAACCCTCCCCAACTCACCACTAAGACATCATGTTTTTTTTATTAGGTTCCCGGCATCCGACCAAGGATTCCATTGAGGGGTGGGAACAAGCGACGCGGTGAGCATGGGAGCAGGCCGTGCCAGCCGCCTTTTCTACTCTATGTTTCTCCTCACAGAGGGTTAGATGCGGCTGGGGCCATCTAGCTATAATACGCATCGGGAAAGGCGTTCTTTTCCAGTACTATTCTTTCAGGGGGAAAAGACCCCGCAGAGACAACATCCTGCCCAGGCTGGGGGGGGGGGGGGGAGGTGAAAACTTTGCCAAAACGTCAATGGGTTTTCAGGCCACATGTGGAAGAGATGCCTAGCAAGGGAGGAGTTGCAACAAACACGGCGACAGGGGGGGCAGAGGCAACTGCCCAAGGGAGATGCGGGTCTGCCGGCGGGGGAACTGTACCATGGAAAATACACACAGGGGAATTAATTCATAATGGCTAAACCCTGTGGAGCACCTGTTCCAGTACAGAGTAGTTAGTACCCGTAGTGAGTCTGGTTGGGAATTCCTCTGCTGAATACACGGACCAGAGGGCTAGGGAGAAAAAACATCCAGGGAGCGAAAGCTTTTGTGGACTCACCTGGGGGTAAAAGCACACATGTTCGCCTCAGTGGAGGGAAAGGCTATAGCACAAGCGGTACAACCGGTCAATCGTCCTGGGTTACCGAGTTCTACATGCTTGGACCTGACAAAACATGAGACGAAACCGACTCAAATTGGAGATTGTAGTTTCTTGCAAAGGTATTGGGTGTCACCCAGCCTTCTGCTCTACAAATGTCTGCTAGAGAGGTGCCGTTGGCCAGTGCCCACGAGGACGCCACACTCCTTGTAGTGTGTGCTCGATCCTGCAAATGGGGTGGGCACGGCCTAGGTCTAATAGGCCAATACACTGACGTCAACTACCCAGTGGGCAAGCCTCTGTTTGGAGACAGTGTTCCCTTTCTGCTGTCTGCCAAAGCAAACAAAGAGCTGCTCAGAGAGTCTAAAGCTCTGTGTGCAGTCCAAATAGGTATGCAAATCATGCACCGGACACAGCAACTATAAGGCTAGGTTCACTACCTGGTTCCTAAAAGGGGCCATAGGAACCTTGGGCACATAGCCCGGTCGAGATCTTAGGATGAAAAGAGCATCTGCCTGACTGAACTCCAGGCAAGTGTCGCTGACAGAGAACATTTGCAGGTGGGCCATCTTCTGGGAGAGAGCACTTGGCTTGACTGATTCTAGAGGCTCAAAGGGGGCTCTCTGAATGCCCAAAAGGACCATGGAGAGATCCCATGAGGGGAACAGGCATGGCCTGGGAGGGTTCAGCCTCTACACTAATCCATCATTAAATCTATGTTACATGAGGGAAGTATTGCACACCTGTTACTGTGTGGATAACTTGAATCAAGATGGCTTTTTAAAGTCAATGAGTGAGTATTTCGCTACAGTAATTTATTTTGAGTCATAAAAGCCTTTATTGTAAAAGATTGTGTACGTAGATAAATAGGTTTATAGTGCATTTTCAACATGTTGTCCGCTGAGTTTAGCATGTGCAGCGTGGTTAAAAAACGCTTTTCGCCACCTCATCTCATCTTTCCGGCAGCAGCACAGAGCACTGCAAGTACACCTCACGAATTTCCTTGGGTAATCCGTTCCTCATAATAGTTCTCATCTAGAAAGTTACTAAGGGAAATGTACCAGGACTATAGGTGGGAAAGGGCCTATTGATCTGCAAGTAAAGCTTCTGACCCTTCCACCTTCTGTGCCTGAGACTGTTTTTTCCTAGTCTCGCCATAGTTGCACTTCACACACCGACAATGTCTGCCTTCTCCACTATGAACATAATCAATAACAAGTACTGGTCCAGACTCACCAACAAACACGGACACATTTTCTTGAGAATGGCTCTGACTCTAATTAGATAAATTCTCCCACTGAATTTAAAGGAAAATTGCAGGTTCAAAACAAGTTAAGCATAATCGACAGCATTTGTGTATAATGTTGATTACCACAAAATTTTATTTTTCTTCTTTTTTTTTTTTTAAATAAAAGAAAATAAGCACTTTTTGTTAAGTCTTAAAAATATATATAATATGTTCCGAAGAACTGGCGACCTGTCCAGGGTGTACCCCGCCTTTCGCCCAATGTTAGCTGGGATAGGCTCCAGCCCCCCCGCGACCCTGTACACAGGATAAGCGGTTGTCGATGGATGGATGGATGGATGGATGTTCTGAAGAAATATGTTTGGTAATTTTGTGTTATTGTAAAAAGACTGGTTTATTTGTACAAAACTGATATTTTATAAAGAAAATCAACTTCTAAAAACAAGGAGTGTGTAGCCAATTGTCACAGCTTGACAACACCAAGGTTTCTTCATATTTTTTTTCTTTCTTTTTTTTTTTTTATATCCTAAAACTTTGTTTAATTACAGTTTTAAATGTAATTTCAAATCCAAGATTTGAATGTTTTCTCAGACTTTTGGATAACACTGTACAGTATGGTCCCTAACTAACAGACTATGCAAATTCAGATTTCGATGGGATTTTTAAAAATCTGATTTCTGTAAATGGCTACTTTACTGTTGGCTATTTTTTAATTTTTTATTCTTCTGCATTTTTAATCTATATGATTAATCTGAACTCATTTTGATTAAACAGAATCAATATCAACTCCTGACTCTAGAACAAAGTTAACGTTGATTCATTTACCAAACATGGCTGTCTGCTGCTTAAGAAATAGCTTTAAGTATGAGAAACAAATCATGTGCCATTTCATTTTACACCTCATTTAACAGGCTAAGCAGATAACCTATTATTGCATTGTGGCAGAAGGCACTTCAGAAGAGAATGCTTCTCTAATGGTGCTGGAATTAGCACAGCTAAGTGTTTCACACTCCAAAGGTCAGCGCGAACAGTGATGGAATATTAGCTTGTGTTGCACAAATGAAATCAATTACCTATGCGCTCTTAAGGGGAGATTATGTTTGAAAATGAGAGGAAAGTGGAAACGTGTTTAACTGGTTCTGTGTGGTCAATGAGTGCCACTTCATGGCGGTGGACACAGTCCAAAGGGACCTTTTGAAAACTCCACATTTAAGAGCTACCTTTGGCCAGTGTATTTTACAGGTGATCACATGGAAAGTTTAGCATGTTGTTTCCAAGATTTCCGGAACCTTAGGATTGGCTTACAGACTTACTTACTAGCGGCATCTCATATCAGTCATTTTTGCGTCGGTTTTAGCATGTTAACCTTCCCCTGGGGGCAGTGTTTCAAATTTTCGTAAGCACAGGCTTAAAGAAAAGTAATCCTACTGTTTATCATTTCATTGTAATCAGCCTATAATGCATGTATATACATATATTTTTTACTTTCTTCCCTTTTTTTACCCAATTTGGAATGCCCAATTCCAATTTCGCTTTAAATCCTCATGGAGGTGTAGTGACTTGCCTCAATCTGGGTTGCGGAGGATGAATCTCAGTTTCCTCCACGTCTGAGACCATCAACCCACGCATCTTATCACGTGGCTTGTTGAGCGCATTACCATGGATGGCGCATGTGGAGGCTTCACGATATTCTCCACAGCATCCCCACATGCCCCACCGAGAGCGAACCACATTATAGCAACCACAAGGAGGTTACCCCATCTACCCTCCCTAGCAACTGGACCAATTTGGTTGCTTGGGAGACCAGGCTGGAGTCACTCAGCACACCCTGGATTCGAACTTGTGACTACAGGGGTGGTAGTCTGCATCTTTACTTGCTGACCAACCCAGGCCCCCATGCATGTCTATTTAAGATTGTAATTTCTGTCATTCTTTGGGAAAAAGAGGTCGTCCCACTCCAAACGTATGCTATCGGTTGAGCTAGAACTTGACATGCCGAGCCACTCATACAAATAATATTGGAAGCTCCACAAAGCCATAGAATTTATGCTTTTCCAGGAAATTAAGCTATGAATGGCTGACCTTATAGTGATCTCTGCACATTGAGCTGGGATCGGAGAAAGTATTTTAGCTTAAAACAAAAATACACAACTTTCAAACTTTTGACCTACTGCCTTTGAACTCACAGTGAGACCAGTCTGGAATATTACCTTATAGCCAATGCATATCAGTATATCGCTTATATATTATATATGTTGCTAGGAAATATCAACATTTCTGCAATCAGAATTTTAAGTTATTTCACGTGATGAGAGGGAGGACTGTCCCACCCCATGTTCAAATGAAACCTTTGCCACTGGTTGCACTTCAGAGCTGTAAGGCTTTAGATTTAATATTCCAGTTTGGACAAATTACAGACCTTTCTGACAAGCATTGCACCCTGGATAAAAAGGCTTTAAAATACATCCAGTTCTTATTTCCAGAATCCATAAATCTGGTGGCATATTACAAAAGAACTATCCTTTTGCATTTTTGGCTTCAGCTAACGTGTTTGACAAAGTTCCCAATACAAGGAAAAAATGCATCATTCCACATCTACAAAAATCACAGCTTTAACCTTAATGTAATATTCCATGTAGGAACTGTAAATACATATGAGTTGAGACTTTCAGCTGCATAGGAGCTACTTAAGTTCACGAGACCCTTGGGCTTAGGCATCAGACAATGATAGTGGCTGACATTTAGTCATGAGAGCAACACCAACAGCAGTCAATACTCAGGCATCCAGCCATGGATTATAAGTCACATTTTAGCGTTCAATTGCGTCCCCAGCAGAACAGTATGAATAGATTAGTGGCTAGGGAACACAATAGAACTTGACAATGGCCTAGAGAACATATATTCAATTCTCCCCACTGTCAGTCATACCAACACACAGGCATTGAGATCTTAAGATCCAGAGCCCAGGCCTTCATTCCTCTGTATTAGAGGGAAAAAAGCAATTGCATGAAGAAAAACTACTTTGCACTAAAGAATGAAGCAAATGCAAGTTTGCATTAGGCCAGGTTGGTTGCATTCAATGCTGCACTCAAGAAAAAAAAGTTGACCTAAAACATGTGCAAACATCTGAATTAACTGGTTTTTAAAAAGTAACAAATATTATTTAACATGTCTGAATCTACTTGACTTTGGTAGGTTACACCCACAGAACTTATTTTAAGGGTAAGATCAAGAAATAGCAACATCATTTTAAAATCACTCAGAACGCCTTAGCAACCACATAGCAATGACCTGACTACCACGCACAACACACTAACATCTCTGTGGCGAGTTTTCCCACTCACATTTTCTTCAGAAAATTTTAAAATATAGTTCATATAGATAAATTAATGGATTTTATACCGTACTATATATACACTACATGTGTAGACAACATTCTAGAATAATACAGCACATTCTTTATCTGCTTATGAAAAAAAATATCCATCTTGATTTTACTTTAGGCAAATTTGTGCTTAACATACATAACTTCATACACCATTAAACAGGGAAATTAGACATAAAGAATGGAAAGCCCTACTTTAAATCAAGAGCTAACACCCTTAAATCCATTAAACTCAACATCCAATGTGAGCATTAAAATATCATGGGCCAAGAGATTTATCAAATTTTACCATTATTCCTATTACCCAGACTTACGCAAACAATCACTCTTCAAAACTGCCATCCAATGAGATAAGGATATCAGAGATCAGACTTCGCAGAATCATTTGTAGCTTCAACTGTAGAAAAATAATTCCTGCAATTTACCAGTCAATCTCAACTCGAGACCACCCTTTTCCCTCCTCCTCCCACAAAAAATTCACCCATCAATCACCCATGATGAAACTGGATCTATCTGTGTTGCACATCAGCATGCAGCATAAATGAGTTATAGATCCATTTAGCCCATCATCATGGGAAGATTGGGGCAACATGGCCAGCTTCAGACGACAAACTCAGTGACCAACAGAAAAATCCCTGCAAATCTCCCAACCCATCCCCCTCTGACAGTCTATTGTTGTCTGTAAATACAACCATTGGCAATGCATTCTTATTCTCTCAGTTGGAGCTTTGCATGCCAACATCAAAGAACTCCTAGATCTGAAGTTGGGTTATGTTAAGGCTGGAAAACCCTGTCTCATTACATGATGTAATAATAGTACGAGATAGCGAATACAATCATACAAAATTTACGACTTTTACTCCCATATAGAAAAGTAAAGGAACTATCAAACAACGTTATTATGAAGTTTAACCCCTAATCCAAACCTAAACCAACCATAAAGTCTAAGCCCTTACCCAAACTCTGAACTTAATCAAGATTTTAATAGCAAAATGACTTTTGCATACCATGGAAGAAAGTGAAAAATCAGAGTTTTGACCTAACCATGACTAAAAGAGAAATCACTCTTGTTTATCCCAGAAGAGAAACATCAAGGTTTTAAATGAACATTAATAGAATTTTTCCTAAATTGAATCCCAAACCAAAACCTAAACCTAACCATAAAGTCTAACCTCTTACTCAAACCTAACCATGACTTTGATAGAAAAATAAATGTTGTGTACCACAGAAGAAAAAAAGCATCACCGTTAAGAAAAGAGATGAGGGAAATATGTTACAGGTTACTGTAAAATAAATAATTTGTATTGCACAAATACCCAACCAATAATAAAAACTGGAAGCATGTTGCATTAGCAGCGTGGGAGACCCAGGTTAAGACACCACATTGAAACCAGAAAGAAATTGCGTTTGCATAATCCGTGACCAAATTGATTCAGTGGTTGCATTTTTCCATATAATATAAGATTTTTACTCTACTGATGGTGCCACATTTTAGAGCAGACTGATTTCAGCTTAGGAAAGCTACTCCTGTTTGGTAGTTGAGACGAAGCCATCATTCACAGGACAGATCATAGTCTAAGAGACCCCAATAACTCAATGTAACATGTCCTGTAAATGTACATTTAATCTAGGGGTGTGGAGATAAACAGTATGTGTTCTATATCTTGGAGTGGGGTGTGTGTGTGTGTGTGTGTGTGTGTGTGTGTGTGTGTGAGAGAGAGAGAGAGAGAGAGAGAGAGAGAGAGAGAGAGAGAGAGAGAGAGAGAGAGAGAGAGAGAGAGAGTGAGTGTGTATTTATCACTTTGTGGGGACCAAATGTCCCCTGGATCAAATTTTTGACCTTGTGGGGACATTTTGTCGGTCCCCATAAGGAAAGGGGTAGGGTTAGGGGATAGAATATATAGTTTGTGTGAGTGTGAGTGTGTTTCTGTTTATTTTGCTGGTCACTCTGTCTTGTTCTGCGGTCTGAGGTTCAGGAAAGAATGCAAACGGTGGGTGTGAGTGGTCAGCTGTGGTAACTTGTAGATTTCCCCTCTTTCGTTCCATCTAAACCTCTGCCTTGAGAAAAACCACTCGCCTTTACTTTCCTTGGCGGCTGTCCACCAAACGATGCCAAGGAGAAAAAAAGCTGCTTTCAGAAGGAAGCTTTGAAACGGCATGATATTTACCACAGCCGCTGAAAGGGTAGCATCAGTTCTAATGTCAATGGGAGTTGCCAGGCATTGACAAAATGCCCTATTTTTTGATGGCTGGAGGGTTGACTGTGCTGTTGTCTTTGTAGATGAGCTGGGGAATATGGAAGCACTGGGAGTGATAGCAGCGGAAGCAGCAGTTTTTCTCTTAATTACACAGGGGTCCGCTGATTGATGCGACTTGCCCCTGCACGCTGACATTTCCGCCCCACGTCTGGTTCTGCCTCGTGACTTAGATGGGGTCAGCTCCAGTTCCGAGGAGCCCAGCTGGAGAGAGCAGAGTTATATTAGTAACAAATGCCACTAAGAAGAGAGGTGATGTGCCAGAGCACTTTAAATGCTGAGGAAAGAAAGAGAAACTACATCTAAATGAGAGGTTGCTCAGAGGGTGCTTTTTCATAGTTCAGGAAACTTAATGGGGTTCACAGTTGTTTAATTTTAAGTAACGCTGTGAATTGATAAAAAATTTTATCCAAATGAATTACATTGTATGCAATTCATTTTATTGCAATTAATTGCATATATAAATATTTGCTGAGAAAGCCACTCAAATAACAATAAATCAATATATAATGATTATATAATTATAAATAGTTATATTTAAATAATTACATAAGCATATATACAGTATATATCCATTTTGCAATTAAATCTGTCAATGTGTGTGAGATCTATTATAAGGGCTTTTCTAAGTATGCATAAATATACACATGCGTCAGATGGGGCCCAAGACCCGAGACATGGTGGGAAGGGTCCCAAATATTTGTAATTTAGTAAAGATAATAATGACAAATACTATTTAATTTACACAGTTAGGATATGGTAAAGTTCATGAATTATTTACAACAATCAGGGCTCTACAGTGTAAGCATTTTACTCACATTTGCGAAGGATGATACATACCAAATTACAGTATTCTGCTTCTAACGCAGGTGCTCTGGCTCTCCTGTGGAAAAATGCTTGTGGGTTTCTTTTTCTTGGATCTTCAATGGTCATGAAAATTCTATAACATCATAACCACACACTGCAAGACTGTAAAAACCCCTTAAAATGGCATACCTTGTTGATGCTTTATAAAGAGACCATCAAGCAGCTGCATGGACCTGCGTCAGTGTGTAACAGACCAGTAGAAATGTCAACCATTAAAAATGTATCAAGTGTCTGTGGCAATGCACGTTCCCAAACATCATTGTATTATAATCATAATTTAGCATTTCTCACGGCCATTGATGATAGTGCTCTCTCGCATGTGCAAACGAGAAAACACACAGAGCGCGAGAAGAGCACACATCCATGGCGGTGATATACTCTTTGTGTTGACTTCAAGTCAAGTGGTTTTTATTGTCCTTCAACCATATACAGATAGTACAGTACACAATGAAATGAGACAACATTCCTCCAGGACCATGGTGCTACACAAAACAACATAGGACAAACACAGAAACACATGAGACTACACAGACTAAATAATATACCTATATAAAGTGCACGTGCAAACGTGTGCAAAAAGTACGGGACAGTACAATGAATTACTAAAAATGTACAGGACAATAGGCACAGTGAGAGACAGTGCAGCGCCGACCAGTACACAGTAGTGCAAAAAGATGACAGTTTCTAAAAATGCCAAATGTAAACATAACATACATAAGATGAGTGTTCTATGCACATAGCAGTTATTGAGGTAGCAGCCAGGTATAAAGTGACAATAATTAAAGTGCAACTCAGGACACGTGTGTGTGTGTGTGTGTGTGTGTGTGTGTGTGTGTGTCAGTCCAGTCTCTGAGAATTGAGGAGTCTGATGGCTTGGGGGAAGAAGCTGTTACACAGTCTGGCCGAGAGGGCCCAAATGCTTCAGTACCTCTTGCCAGACGGCAGGAGGGTGAAGAGTTTGTGTGAGGGGTGTGTGGGGTCATACACAATGCTGGTTGCTTTGCGAATGCAGTGTTTTTTGTAAATGTCTTTGATGGAGGGAAGAGAGACCCCGATGATATTCTCAGCTGTCCTCACTATCCTCTGCAGGGCTTTGTGGTCCAAAACAGTGCAAGTCCCAAACCAGGCAGTGATGCAGCTGCTCAGGATGCTCTCAATAGTCCCTCTATAGAATGTGGGGATGGGGGGTGTGAGATGTGCTTTCCTCAGCCTTTGGAGAAATGATGTCTATGAACAGCATTCGAACACATGAGTCCTTTTTATCTAGGTGGGTGAGGGCCAGATGGAGGGTGGTGGCGATGGTGTCGTCTGTTGAACGGTTTGGATGATACGCAAACTGCAGTGGGTCTAGTGAGGGGGGCAACTGGGTCTTAATGTGCCTCATGACGAGCCTCTCGAAGCACTTCATGATTATGGGTGTGAGTGCGATGGGATGGTAGTCATTGAGGCAGGACACTGAAGACTTCTTTGGCATGGTGACGATGGTGGTGGCCTTGAAGCACGTTGGAAAGACAGCGCTGCTCAGAGAGATGTTGAAGATATCGGTAAGAACATCTGCCAGCTGGTCTGCACATCCTCTGAGCACTCTGCCAGGAATGTTGTCTGGTCCAGCAACCTTCCGTGGGTTGACTCTATGTAGAGTTTTCCACACATCAGCCGTGGTAAGACAGAACACCTGGTCGTTGGGAGGAGGGGTGGTCTTCCTCGCCACAACGTCATTCTGCACTTCAAACAGAGCATAGAAGTCGTTCAGCGCATCTGGAAGGGAGGCATCTTTGTCACAGGCAACTGATGTTGTCTTGTAGTTGGTGATGGCCTGGATGCCCTGCCACATGTGCCACGTGTTGCCGCTGTCCTGGAAGTGAATGTGGATTCTCTGGGCGTGAGCGCTTTGCCTCTCTGATGGCCCAGGACAGTTTGGCCCTCAATGTTCTTAGGTCAGCCTTGTTGCCTGCTCTGAAGGCGGAGTCTCAGGTCCTCAGCAGCGCATGCATCTCCGCAGTCATCCACGGCTTCTGGTTGGAGCATGCAGTGATGGTCTTGGAGAAGGTGACATCATTAATGCATTTGCTGATGTAGCTGGTCACTGATGCTGTGTATTCCTCCAAGTTGGTAGAGTTGCCATATGTTGCAGCCTCCCTGAACATGTGCCAGTCAGTATACACAAAACATTCCTGAAGAACAGAGATGGCTCCTGCTGGCCAGGTTTTCACCTGCTTCTGGAGCAGTTTTGTGCGTTTGACGAGCGGTCTGTATGCTGGAATTAGCATAACAGAGATGTGGTCTGAGTAGCTGAGGTGGGGGCGGGCTCCGCCCGGTACGTGCCTGGAATGTTTGTGTAAACAAGATCAAGTGTGTTCGCCCCTCTCGTTGCAAAGTCCACATACTGATGGAATTTAGGGAGCACTGTCTTGAGATTTGTGTAGTTGAAATCTCAGACAATAAACAGTCCGTCAGGGTGAGCATTCTGAAGTTCACTCATAGCCCCATACTGTTCATAGAGCGCTTCCTTAGCGTTAGCGCTGGGGGCAATGTAAACTCCAGTTATAATAACAATGGTGAATTCCCGTGGTAAATAAAAAGGTCTGCATCTAACAATCACAAGCTCCACCAGCGATGAGCAGTAACTAGAGACTAGCATAGAGTTATTGCACATAAGCCACCACCATGAGTCTTACCTGAGCCATGTCTCCATGAAAACAAAGACGCAGCAGTCTCTAAGCTCACGCTGTGTAGTCTGCTGGAGTCGGAGGGAGCAAACATTTGAGAGCAGGATAGATGGGAGAGCTGGCCGTCTAGGGTTTGTTTTTAGCCTAGCATGGACCCCCGCACTCTTGCCGTGCTCCCTTCTTCGCACACCGCTTATGACGTCCCCTCCCCCGGGCACCGGCATCAGGCGACGCCGAGGACTGGAGGCCTGGTCTCCGCAGCAAGCAGAGTTTGTGTAGCAACTCCTCCAGATCATTATGCAGCTTGGTTGTTGCATGAATCTTATATTTTAACCGTGTCTGGCGATGGTAGACATGAACACCTGTTGCTCCGATGTCCATGTTCCGTAAAAGTCGAGCTAAGTGACAAAAATATCACCATTTTGTATCCGGAGTGGCCGCTGCGTGCTACCGCGCCTCCTTCTTGGATCAACTATATAAGTAGAGGGGGCTTCAGTGTAAAGAGTTTGGGAACCACTGGTCAGGTGCATATTTTCATAGAAACAATAAAAAAACAGCATATACAGATGCAGAATTGCTTCTTTGTGGTATATAAAATATATTAAAATTGTATTACTTTTATGAATATCCCATTAAGCATTATTGCATTATACAACACTTAATAGACAGATAAAACATCCTGGTAACTTCCGTAACCTCCGTTCCCTGATGGAGGGAACGAGACGTTGTGTCAATGAAGTGACAGTAGGGGTCACTCTTGGGAACCTGAGACACCTTCTGATCTTTGATGAAAGGCCAATGGGAATTACCGAGTGGTATTTGCATGCCACTCCACCGAACATTCGGGTACAAAGGAGCTGGTGTGCTTGCCGCTTATTCAGGTTTTGTGCTGAGGAGCCAAGAGTAAGGTCCCGGCCAATTTCAGTGGGTAGTTCAGCGTTGTGGCAAGAGGGACACAATGTCTCGTTCCCTCCATCAGGGAACAGAGGTTATGGAAGTACACAGGACATTCCCTATCTGTCATTCACTCGACATTGTGTCGATGAAGTGACACGAGGGGTCCACAACATAGAGGGCACAACTAGCTGAACTGTGTTACATGGATCGGCGGTGCGAGACAGACAGACTACTGTGTGCCTCGTAGCCAGCGCAACAGGCCTACATGTAACCTCCCCCGACATTGCTATGACAATTGACTGCCCAAAAAATAGGGGCAGGTTAGCCCAGTCATGCCCTTTCCCTCATTTTTAGTTTTTCTCCCAAAAAGAATGAACATTTTTCAACTAACTGAGACCACCAGTGACCACGTCGGGGGGGTGGGGGGTGGGGGGTGTCACTCCCAAGGGAAGACACCGCGGAAACCACACCCCGCCCAGAGGAGTGGAAATACGTCACATTTTGAGTGGAAATACGTCACATGGTCTTACCGACTTTTCCATCAGAAGTGAGTCATGTGGAGAAGTCCCATGGTAGGTCCTACCCAACAAGGAGGAGTTACTACAAACATGGTGACTAGGGCAGATGGTCCTCTGCCCAAGGAAGATGCCAACAGGGAAATGATTTAGCGGAAGGTATACGTCACATGATAGGGACGAACGGTGATAGGGACGAACACTATGCGTTCAGCTCCAAAGAAGAAAATCTGAATGAGTGATGCATGCCATCTCCTTATATACCCGTATGTCAGGGGCGGAGAGTGGCATGCAAATTCCACTTGTCAATTCTCATTGGCCTTTTCTATATTAAGCAATGGTGATTGGGGCTCTCAAGATGAACCCCTTGTGTCACTACACTGACACAACAACAAGTGAGGGACAGACAGGGAACTCTATGTTTCATTCAAGTAAATATATAGAATTTTTCATGTATAATACAGACTATTTAATATTTTTGTTACAATAATCATAAATGTACTGAATAACTCAACCCTGTCACATGTTTACAGTGAATAAATGTGACGGGTTTGTGTGTGATGGAGTTTTTGCTCAAAATGGCCACTGTTCCTCTTGTGATTTAAAACAGAAGACCACATAGCATGCATAATCTTAATAAATTCTATATATATTTAGAATAAGTATAATATTGAAAAGTACTGATTTAATATCTTTATTTCATGTGACTGTGTTGAGTTGTTGAGCTTGACCATTCCTATCTTACTATAGTACACTTCAAAATATGATTTCAGATTATGATAAGTCTTACTTCTTTCTTTACTACACTGTTGAAGACAGCTGAAGGATGTCACTTCTGATTAATTATGTCACTGTCACGGATCCACTGGACTCCCTCTCTCACTCCACACTCTGCAGGAAATTTTTATTACATGCACCTGCACATCATTAATTAATAATTAAGGACTTCTTTTTTCTCAGCTTTCACACTCACTCTTTGTCTGTTCTCGTCAATATTTCCTCTGAGGCTAATGACTTCCTAGTTTTGTCTAACCTGTTAATATACTTGCCTTGTAAATGTTCTCCTCATCTGTTTCATATTGGTTCATCCTCCATTTATCCTCCAATGTTTGGAATCTCCCATGTCATTTAAGTTTCCTGCTTGAGTGTCCTGCTACTGTTGTGAGTTTACCATTCATCTGTACATCGCATTATTTCCCTGTCTGGATATTACTCACCTGCTGTTTGCATCTCAGCTTTATCTGGATTGACTCACCTGTTGTTTTTATCACTGCTTCATTCACCAGTTTAATAAACCCCACAATTGAGTCATATCCCTGCCTCTGTGAGTTTTACCATGACTGTCATATATGGGCAGAACAAAAATTTGTATGAACTGAAAATGGTTGGTGTGATGGGATTGAGTTCAGACTGAAGGAAAACCCTTTCTAGCCTGTTTTTTATTTTTTTAAATCAAGATGAGGGTGTTAGATTATGCCAGAACTTTTAATTTAAAGCAAATGATCTGCAGAACATGTGACTCAATTTGACTGATTTTTCAGCCAAGTTGATTTTGAAACTAACCTAAAATAAATAAATAAAATGTTGACATTTGGTCAGAGTTGGCACGTGCCCCCTCAGTTTGAATAGGCTTGACGCTTCTGTTTACAGGATACAGTGCTCACACAGTAAACACAGTTCCTGTCAAACATTGGTTCAGAGGGGCAGTGGGAGTGATTGATCGTGAACAGAGCCCCTTGACATCTGTCTGTGTTTAGATATTCATATTCAGCATTTTCAGTATCAGCTCACACACTAGTCTTCAGAGTAGCACTGCAGGATTCAAGACTGCTGAATGTGCACAATCCTAATCCTAAATTAATTAGTTTCATGTAGTAATCATTCCACATGAGTCTCATCTCCAGCACCTGACTGCTTACAGATGTTGTTTATTGCCCATGTTGTTGATGTTGCTGTGGTTTAGTGCTATGTTTCATCCTTGAATACATTTTGGGATAATACAGTGTCAGAGTAAACCATTTTTATATTACTGAAAGACCTTTAGTTCATGTTCATTAGATAGAAAAGTAAAACTTGTTCATAACTGGGTCTTCCAGCAGGACAATGATCTTAAGCATTAAGGAACCTCCAAAGTTGTAAAAAAAAAAAAAACTTTATAATATTTGTTAAAAAGTATTTGTACGGCAATCATTTAAATTAACATTTTAAAATGAAACCCTGTTTACACTATGTTAATAGGCTATTTAGAGATAGTATGTATTTTGTTCATATTCAAAGTATCAAATAATATATTATTGTTTAATTTTTTATTAATTTATTTTTTCATTCCCTTTTCTCCCCAATTAGGAATGCCCAATTCCCACTACTTAGTAGGTCCTCATAGTGGCGCAGTTACTCATATCAATCCAAGTGGCGGAGGACAAGTCTCAGTTGCCTCCACTTCTGAGACTGTCAATCCGTGCATTTTAACAGATGACTCTGCATGTGTAGACTCGTGTTACTCTCCGCGATCCACACACAACTTACCAAGCGTCACATTGAGAGCGAGAACCACCTATCGTGACCACGAGGAGGCTACCCCATGTGACTCTACCCTCCCTAGCAACTGGACCAATTTGTTGGCTTAGGAGTCCTGGCTGGAGTCACTCAGAACACCCTGAATTCGAGTGGTAGTCAGCGTCTATACACACAGAGCTACCCAGGCCCCCAGTTTCAGTTGCTTTTTTTTTTACTTAAATTGCTAGGGTTACATATATTCCTAAAATAATATTATTTATGTTGAATACATTTAAAACATGAGTCATGTTCACCCAAGAGCAGAAGAGCAAAGAGTCTGGATACTTGTGTTTCTTCCAAAAAATAATCTTTTAATCGTTGAAATTGGCAAATTACAAATAAACTGGGAAAGCCGAGCTTCCACAAAAATGAGAAACAAAATAGACAGGAGGGTCAAGAAACTACAACAAGGATAAGACTTCACTCAAGGGCTGGTCACTGGAGGTGCATAGGCTCAAGACTGAACACATGAGTGAGAAACCAACAGACTTATATAGGCTTATGCACAGGTGAAGGGAATGATGATTGATGAGCAGAGGGTTGAATCGGGTTAGGGGCATTGGTGCCATCTGCAGGAGTGGAGAGGAGCATGGCACAGGAGGTCCAAGGCGAGCGCCCTCTGCTGGTCTGGAGGGGAACAGCACCCCAAAGAGGAGATCCCTTACAGGTTGTCTTGTTTACTTGTTAACTTGTCATTATATTTAAGCCCTCATATTTTCCAGTGTTTGTTGTCAGGTATTGTGAATGTACCTTCGTTGTTTTGGTCAAGTCAAGTCTAGTTTTGTTTATGTCAAGTGTTTGGTCAAATCATGTCAAGTCTAGTCTAGTTGTTCATATTTTTTGTTTTGTTTTGATTCATGTTTTTAGTCAGGGTTTATGTATATCATGTCTTGGAAATAAACTGCACTTGGGTTCATCACTTTACCATTGTCTTTTCATCTGCCTATTTCCCGCAGCATCGTTACAGAATACCTGACCGGCAATATGAACTCAGCAGTTAGACTGCTGCACCTACGTCAGGGAAATCGAACCCTGGAGGAATATTTGAGGGACTTCTACTCTCTGGCCTGCAAGGTGAACTCTAAGGAGGTCGCCCTCAAAGACTGTTTCGGATTGAGGGAACCAATCGCATATTTAATGCCTGGTTAATACCTTTTCCTGTAGATCACTGGTTCTACGTTCACTGTAGGGGAGGCGGATGCCAAGCCGGAGTCCCACGCATAGCCAATGAGCCAACGTCAAGCCTGCCATGGCCAACAAGCCAACGGCCACGCCTGCCATGGCCAATGGCCACACCTGCCTCGGCCAACGAGCCAACGCCCACACCTGCCACAGCAAATGAGCTGGAAGCCTCGTTTGTCCCAGAAGGTAAAGAAGATAAATTATGTGTTGATGTGTTGTTGTGGAAGTGGTCAGATGCAAATGTCTATCACAGTGACAATGCAATGTGAAGGAAGCAGAGAATGAGTCGTTTTGGCAGATTGGTTTTAACAAATGCTCTTTTTGGAGTGAGGAAGAAGTTTTGAGTTCTGAAACTTACAGTATGAGTCCATAAAAGAACCATCATATTAGAGGTTGCTTCTATATTCAGCCACACTACTTAATTTACTTGATAATCAGATGAGTATAGTGAGTGCGGGAGGTTAGATATATGTTTCATTGTCAAAAGGTGGTGAAGTGCTACAGAAAGAATGAATTTATTACACAGCAGAGCCACTTAGCCAATCCAGACTCCATGAAGGTGGTAATGGCTTGACAAATCAAATTGGTTAAAATAGAAAAACGTAAAATTTCCTTTTCCCTGCTGAGAAAGTGAGCACAGTACTGCAGTAGATGTGGTGTAAATTAACTGCAGCAAAGCATAGCTTTTCCTCTCTCTCAATTCTCTATGCAAATGTTCCCCTTTGAAACCCCTGCTTTGGACTGAGTATCAGTATGGCAGGGAGGAAAAGGTCCTTGCTTTTGTCATTTACACTTTATAAAGCTTGTCATTACCAGTTTTTAGGTACATTAGAAGCGAAACATTTAAATGCAGTTGCTCATAATATGAGTTTTAAAGGAAGAACAATCAGTGCTGTGCAGCGTGCCTTCTCAGCACAGACCCAAAGGGAGGCTATTTTTGGCTTCTCAGCCATTTCAGCCGCAGCGTGCTGGATCACTGTGAGCTTGAATTTTCTCTCCAGGGCTTCAACAGAAGAACAACACACCAAACAAAATGCCTCAGGGATACAGAAACAACTTAAAAGACAAAGATCAGCCTTGAGTAAATCCTGAGTAATTCATTAAAAGCATAGTTCACTCAGTAATGAAAATGCTGTCATTATTTGCCCAATCCGTATGCACCTACAATGCCAGTTTATAGACTGTCAAGCTCCAAAAAGAAAAGAAAAACATCATAACACCATAAAAGTTGCCCACTTAATTCATGTGCTAATTTCTGGACATGAACATGCTAGATGCAAGCTTTTATGGAGGGCAAGATTGTCAGTGGAAAATAATGTCAATTGTGTTCTGTTCCTCACACACAGCTATTGTATGGCTTTAGAAAACTTGAGGCATTTAAGGCCATATAGATTACATTTATGTCGGTTTGTTGGTTCAGGTTTTGTTGTCATTTTTAGAGATTGAGCCCCTCTGGTCACTATGAACTAAACTGGAGAAGAGTTGAATGATGATTCGTCAAAATTTTCTATTTTGTGTTCTACAGAAAAAAACAAAAAAAAAACATGCAGGTTTGAAAAAGTGTTGATTTTCACAGTATATTTATTTTTTATACATTTTCATAATTTTTGTCCTTTGATGAAAATGTTCTGTAAATTTAGTAACCACTTCATTATGTCATATTCATAAATTCTGGTAAACTTTACTCTGTTATTAACAAAATAGCACATTTTAGTATATGTTTATTATATTAAACGTCATGGTTACTGTTGTAACCTCCGTTCCCCGAGGGTAGGAGCGAGATGTGTCGAATGAAGTGACACAAGGGGTCTTCCTGGGACGCCAAACGTACCTCTGAACCTGAGAAAAGGCCTATGTCAAGTTGGCAGACAGAATTTGCATGCCCCACCCCGGACATATGTGTATAAAGTGAAGCGGGGCAGTGATTGTCAGTCAGGATTTTGCACTGAGCCGAAAACAAGGTACGGCCATTTACAGTGGTAGGTCTAGTGCTGTGGCAGGAGGGACACAACATCTCGTTCCCTCCCTTGGGGAACGGAGGTTACAACAGTAACCATGACGTTCCCTTTCTGCCACTCACTTGACGTTGTGTTGAATGAAGTGACACAAGGGGTTCCATCTAAAAACACCACGCACTGACCGTGTTACTTGAACTGTCGAGACAGGTGCAAGCAGGCTACTGCGTGCTAGAGGAAACTGAGTCAGCTGCACGTAGCCCTCCCCAAGAGATGTCACATACAGACCTTAGGTTCCCCGCACCCCTGAGGGGGGAATAGGTGCTACATGACTAGCATGGGAGCAAGCCCGGCAGCTGCAGCCTTTTCTATCATTTTGTCTCTCACATAGGACTTGAAAGGCTGGGGCAATCTTAACGCTATCAGATGCGTCGGGGAAGGCGGTCATTCCCAATCCTATTCTTTCAGGAGGAAAAGACCCTTTGGAGGCCACATCCTGCCCAATCTAGGGGGAGGTAACATGTGGCAAATACACCACAAGGGATGTGAAGCCGTACGTGGGAATGGTGCGGTGGTAGGTCCAGCCAAATGAGGGGGTACTCGCGACCAGGGCAGCAAGGCTGCCCAAGTGAAACGCGGGTCTGCCGACAGGGGGACTGTACCGTTGGAAATATATCATGGGGAGTTTGCCTGAGAAGGGAACTAAGTCCGTGGAGCCCGACCCCAGTACAGAGCACCTGTGACAGAGCACGTCTGGCCGCGAATTGCTCCGCTGAATTTGCAGGCCAGAAGGCTTGGGAGGAGAACATCCAGGGAGCGACAATTAGTGGCTAACCTAGGATAGAAGACACACTGGATCAGCTTGGTGAAGGGCGCTGTGTGCAAGCGGAAAACCCGGTTGGTTGTGCCCGGTCGGTTGTGAGTTCTACCAGCTCGGAACTGACAAAACACGGGACGAGACCGACTCAACCCTGAGATTGTAGAATCTGGCGAAGATATTGGGTGTTGTCAAGCCCCCTGCTCTGCAGATGTCTGATGTCACGCTTTTCGTCGAGTGTGCTCGAAACCGCAAGGGGGCGGGCATGGCCTGGGTCTGGTAGACCAGAGAGATGGCATCACGACCCAGTGAGTTAACCTCTGTTTGGAGATGCCGTTCCCTTTCCGCCATCCGCCGAAGCAGACAAATAGCTGCTCAGAACATCTAGAGCTCTGTGTGCAGTCCAAATAGATACGCAGAACACGTACCGGACATAGCAACAATAGCTTGCTTGCAGGTTCACAACCTGGTCCCTGAAGGGGGTCGCAGGAACCTTGGGCACATAGCCTGGTCGCAGCCTCAGGATTACGTGAGAATGTGCCGGACTGAACTCCAGGTAGGTGTTGGTGACAGAGAACACTTGCAGGTCCCCAACCCTCTTGATGGAGGCTAACGCGATCAGGAGGGACGTCTTCAGGGAGAGGCCCTTGAGCTCAACTGAATCAAGCGGCTCGAAGGGGGGTCTCTGAAGGCGCGAGAGGACCACTGAGATATCCCAGGAGGAGAACAGGCTAGGCCGGGGAGGGTTCAGTCTCCGGGCGCCTTTCAGAAACCTGTAATCAAGTCGTGCTTACCTAGGAACTTGCCATCTACTGTGTCGTGGTGGGCAGTGATAGCAGCTACATACACCTTCAAGGTGGAGGGGGAGAGCCTCCCCTCCAGCCTCTCCTGCAGGAATGAAAGCACTGACCAAACTGCAAACCTCTGCGGGTCTTCGGCTCGGGAAGAATACCAATTCACGAACAAGCACCACTTTAGGGCATAAAGTTACCTGGTGGCAGGAGCTCTGGCTTGGTTGATTGTGTCTATGACTGCTGGTGGTAGATCCAATAGATCTTCCACATTCCGTCCAGTGGCCAGACGTGGAGGTTAAAAAAGGTCTGGGCGTGGGTGCCAGAGGGTTCCCCGTCCCTGAGAAAGAAGGTCCATCCTCAGGGGAATTTTCCAGGGAGGTGCTGTCGTGAGGAGCGTAGGATCCGAGAACCAGGTCCAGGTGGGCCAGTAAGGGGCTACCAGGATGACCTGTTCCTCGTCCTCCCTGATCTTGCACAGCACCAGCGCAAGAAGTCTCACTGGGGGAAATGCGTACTTGCACAGTCCCTGGGGCCAGCTGTGTGCCAGCGCTTCTGTCCTGAGAGGTGCTCCTGTCAGGATGTACCAGAGCGGGCAGTGGGAGTTGTCCTGGGAGGCAAGAGATCTATCTGTGCCATGCCGAATCGGTCCCAGATCAGCTGGACCACCTGGGGGTTGAGCCTCCACTCTCCGCTGGGCGAAACATGCCTCGACAGCGCGTCTGCCATCGTGTTACGGTTCCCAGGGATGTGAGTGGCACGCAGCAACCTGAGTCACGACTGACTCCTAAGGAGGAGATGGCAGGCGAGTTGTGATATATGACGAGAGCGCACGCTGTCCCCATGCTGCAAGGGGACTCCGGTCCGAAGGAAGCAGAGGTCTGTCCAAGGGTTAAAAGTCTGATGACAAAAAGGGGTGATTGTCACACGGTATGTGCCGTGGCGCCATGCCCATCTCAGGACTCGAGTCTGTAGCCAGTGCTGAAGTGATCTCATATGCATCAACCTGAGTGGTGTGGCCACGGCTGAGGATGCCATATGTCCTTGGAGTCTCTGGAATTGTTTTAGAGAAACCGCTGTGCTGGGCTCGAAAAGAGTGAGGCACCTGAGCACTGACTGCACACGCTTGTTGGTGAGGCGTGCTGTCATTGAGACTAATGCCATGCCGAGAACAGTGATGCTCTGAACCGGGGCGAGCTTGCTCTTTTCCTAGTTGACCTGAAGCTCTAGACAGCTGAGGTGCCTGAGCACCTGATCCCTGTGAGCGCATAGTAACTCTCTCAGATGCCCACTTCCCTTAGCGGGGCAAGAGCTGCCTCTGCGAACTTCATGAAGGTGCGTGGGGGCAGTTACAGGCCGACAGGGAGGACCTTGTACTGATACGCCTGGCCGTCGAACGCGAACTGTAGGCAGGGTCAGTGTCCAGACAAGATGGAGATGTGGAAGTACGCATCCTTCAGGTCTACCGCTGCGAACCAATCTGGCTGTCGAACACAGGTAAGAATTTTAAACGGGAGTCTGTGCAAAGCCTGGTTGAGAACTCGCAGGTCCAAGATTGGTCGCAACCCGCCACCTTTTTGGTACGATGAAGTAAGGGCGGTAGAGACCCTTCTTCGTCTTGGCTGGAGGGATGGGCTCTTGAGAAGCAGAGTCATGATCTCTGCCCGTAAACGCTGGCTTTTTCGCCGTGTATGGAGGTGGAGCAAATACCGCCGTAATGAGGCAGGAACCGGGAGTCGTGTAGCTGAGTTGGATTGTCCTGGCCAACCAGAGCGATGGGCACTAACTGGACCATCGTGTAAAGTGATTTAAGAAGGGAAAGGAGGAGGCGACAAAATATAAATCATATTTTAATAGTAAACTGAAACAAAAGACATAAACACACACATGACGGACATGTCTGTAAATTATCTCTCTCTCGTCGCACCACTGTCTGCCATCAGCCTTTATCCCTCTCTGAGGCTTAATTAGCCTAATAAGGGACCGGGTGTGTATAATCACAACCCGTCCCTGCCCTCCACCCTGCCACAGATCGCACAGGGGTTTTGCGGCGGGGGGAAGCAGGTAATAGCGCGTCGGGAGGCAGAAGTGCATCCTGAGGCTTGGGTGCTGAGAAAAGACTCAGAGCACTTACCTTACTCCGCGCACCCGGCAGGGGGCGGGTTAGAGACTGAGGAAGAGGCCCTAGAGAGGCATCTTCGGAACTCGTCCACGCTGGCCTGCCGGGGCTGAGCAGTCGTGGGTCCGAAGGCAAGAGAGCTTGTCCGGGGAGCTGGGACTTTAGAGTTTTGGGGCCGGGGTGCCATGAGAACGCGCACCGGCTGGATGACCCAGGGTGTGAGGAATTTGCACTTTGTTGAGAATGTGGGTGCCATAGCCTGAAGGCGGTGTGGCAAATGAAACAAGGATTCTTCTCCAAGCCCTCATCAGGAGACGGAGTGGTCTTGGTACCAGCTCCAGAGCGAACGTCTGACTGCCTGGGTCGCCCGTCTGGAGACGGGGGGCATACGCCGTCTGCGAGGTGCTCAATGCTGGGGCTGAGAGCTGGGCCTGGCATTGAGGCGGAACTACCTGTTGTTTAGCTGCAGGTGGACGCCCAGGGCGAGCAGGCGGGCACGGGGCACGCTGGTTTGGTGGCGCCACGGCAAGATCTGTCCACCTGGGGGACCTCCGTGTACCCATGAGCCGCCCCGCCAAGCAGGGTAGTAAGAGTGGACGAACGGAGGTTTTCAGTCCAGCCTCCCACTCACGGCGGCCCGGGAAAGCATTGCGGTCATCTGCACATCAGCCTCAGACTGGGCAAGCAGACACGAAGGTGACAGCCCAGATGAGTCATCAGCATCAGTCTCCGCTGTGATGCTCTCCGAAGCAGCGGCAATGTCGTCATCCAAATCTGGGGGCTCAAGAGAGAATGCCGGCTGGCTGCGAGGCGAGCCGCACTCATCCCGAGCTTGGACAGAAGCAAGCAAGCGTGCTGGGGGCGGATGGTTCATGGGGATTTACCCGGCAAAACCGACCCTGTCTTCATCCCCAAATCACCTTCATTGCCAGCCGGGTCGTCCTCAATCCCATGGGAAGAAGGAACGATGCGGGGGATGGCTGAAGTGCTTTTTTGCTCATGAGAAAAGAAAGCCACGACTGCAATGTTGCCATGGCTATGTTCTCGCAGTGAGAACATGAACCATTCATAAAACGCGGCCTGTGTGTGATCGCAGCCCAGGCACACGGGAACAGAAACTACACAGATTCAGAAAGGCATCTTTAAAAAGACGCATCCTGAAAAGGACGTTCAACACCTGCTGTGTATTGCTCTTTTATGAGTGGGAACTCAAACTCTTTTAGAGGAAATAAACTCTTTTTAGGAGGAGAAACACTCTTTCAGGCAATGAAAGAGCTGTCGAAACTCCCAGGGATGTGGACTGCACAACGTGTAGAGAGAGAGAACACCAGCTGGAAACGCACCGTAGATCCAATAGCAGTGCTTCTTGCCAACAGAGGTGAGCTTTGCTTTTGCACAACCGTTTGGCTCTGAAGAAAAATTCTGACTGACAATCAATGCCCCACTTCCCTTTATACCCGTATGTCCAGGGTGGGGCATGCAAATTCTGTCTGCCAACTTGACATTGGCCTTTTCTCAGGATCAGAGTTACGTTTGGCACCCCAGGAAGACCCTGTGTGACACAATGACGAGTGAGTGACAGAAGGGGAACTGTAACAGACCAACTTTAACCAAATATCCAAATATTTTGAAAAATGTATTAACTTCATTCAACATGTATCAAACATATTATAACATTAATATGTTATTAATATGTTAAACAACATTCTGAGCTCCTGAAATAATAGCAAATGATGAAAATAATAAAGTATTAGCTACAGTACTTTTTAGAAGTTACTGTGTTGTAAATTCCTCTTTTAAAGGAAACAGCTTATTCACAATGCAAGTTATGTATTCTGACTAGAGCATAACTTTGTTCAAGCTCACCTGTCCATTCACTTCATTGTATGTGCAGATGTAAATTGTAATATTATATTTATGTTGTGAGGTAATTAACCCATTAGTATAGTTTATTGTACCGGTGTTCAGCTTTTGTAGCTATTTTGTTACTTAATAAATATTTAAGTAAAAAATAAAAAACTTAAAAAAAAAATATTTTTTTTGTCATGTTTTTGTCAACATTATGCTTTAATCAAAACAGATTATCGTCATGATGTATCTTTTTCATCTCATCTTTGTTATCGTTGACAAAATCAAAAATCCCTGTCAATGAACATTTTCACCAGTAATTTAATTGATAGGATAAACGCTGGGTTGAATCAACAGTGAGTAAATAATGACATTCTCATTCGCCACTTTTCTCTTATCAAATGGCTGTTGTGAATTAGACACAAGGTGTCTAACGGAAATTACACAAAATCTGTGTCTCAGTGTTGTAATCGCAATATGTCGAGCAGGAGACACATTAACAGTGACAGCACCTGGACTAATTGGTCTGCCCTCTGACAAAAACAGATAAGGAGAAACCATATAGATTTAACTTCTCACAAGAGTGGCAAGACTTCACTAAAAAAGTTTAAAGGCCAACTTCATATACTGTCACAGCATCCATGACAACAGCAAATGCAATTTGAGGTATGTTGATTGCCAGGTATCAACAAGCCCTAACACCTGTATGTAAATTCTTCATGGCTCTAATAATGGATGTCTGACTTTAACGATCACAATAACTAATAAATATATAATTAATTACTATATTATCATCTCCTATTACATTTCATCAATCAAAACTTCATCTTGAGCCAGTTAGAGAGCATCATTTGATCTGATTGTAACCATATACTTAATAATAATTAATTAAAAAAAATGAATTTATGAATTGGAAAATTCCAGTTCAGCTGTTTAAATGTCACACAGTATGACCATGTGACGAGGAGGAGGGTGGGGCTGAGCCGTGACTACACACGCCCGGACCCCAATTGGGCTAATCAGCCGAGGAGAGGGATAAATGTGGCAGAACATTGCAGATTGGGAGAGAGAGAGCCACATGCAGCTGCCATGTGTGTTTGTGTTGAGTGTCTTTTTGTGTAAATCAAATTTGATTTTGAATGTTCAGCCAGTTCCCGCCTCCTCCTTTCCCATCCTTAACCTTATTACATTGGTGCCGAAACTCGGTAAGGAGGAGGGATGTGCTGTCGTGGAGTCCTCACCACTACCAGCCAACCCAAATGAGCAGCTGCATCCATCCGCTGGGGGAGTTGCTGCCGACTGCCTGGACATGTAGGAACGGCCA
Organism: Moxostoma hubbsi; assembly: GCA_032164185.1. NCBI lineage: Eukaryota > Metazoa > Chordata > Actinopteri > Cypriniformes > Catostomidae > Moxostoma > Moxostoma hubbsi. Next base: position 4,292,614 of record JAVLUX010000024.1, read on the forward strand.
CCATCCGTGAGGGGTGGAGGGGCTCGCTGCTGGCCACCTGGAGCAGTGGAGCCACTGCCAGGGACGGAGGAGTTCCCTACCAGCTGCCAAAACGTGGAGGAGTGTTCCATCCACCAGGGTTCAGAGGACTTGCTGCAGTCTGCCCAGGGATGAGCATCTGTCATCTGCCATAGTTTGGGGAGTGGCTGAGGGCCAGACGACAGTGTACCTGGGCACTGGTAAACCAGGTTATTCCTCCCTCTCTCTCTCTCACTGTCACTCTGCTTTGCACTTTCCCTCTCCTCTTTTTTTTTTCCCCTCCCCTCGTCCCCCTCCCCAGCCCTAGAGAGGTGGGGAAAAGCCTGCCAGCAGGCAGAGCCAGACGGCCAGCTTTGGGACAGTTGTTACAATCACATTGTTGGTCGCTTCCAGTAAAGGCCCAATGTTAGAGTCAGACAGACAGACAGAATAATAATACTGTAACAGAGGTGCACCCAAAAATACATTTAAACAATTTTCTTTTTAAATAATTTGGGTGCCAGACAGGTTTAGGATAGCATATTAAAAACATAAAGTTTAGTTATATAAAGGAAATGGAAATATTACATTAGACTGCATTTTCTTTTATGACCACAGCACTTTAATTGTCTTAAAGGTATTTATTTGAATAAAGTCAACACAAACTTGAAACAAGTTTGAAACTTGTATTTGCTTCAAAGAATAAACACTAAACATAATGGATTCAGTCCCAAATATTTCTTCATTTTTGTTTTCTTTTAAACATCCATACAACAACATATGGGATGAATCCACACAGATACTGGTACAACTTTAAGGTAATGGGTTTCCACAACAGTAGATTCACATGTCCCCATTTACTTCATTAAGGTAAATGAAAAAGAACATATTAGCAATTAGAAGCAGAAATAAACCCTTTCTTTTTTGCACCAAACTAGTGAACTTCGCTACGAGTGATCTCAAACAATATGCGCACAGCAAACTGTGCAGCTGTTAATGGTGTGCGTGCAAGCATGTGTGTGTGCGCGGGTGACTGAGAGCGTGTGTTATAAAGTTTGTGTGTGGGTGCATGTGTTGAACCACTGACCAAGATTGACAATGAGAATGGTTGCTGAAGAGTATCCTGGGACCACGGTGGTGCTCAAGGATGTACCAATACTGGCCTCAAACTCTCCTTTGGACAGCTAACGATGCAGCTGGTACTTGAAAGTGCCACGCATCAAAGTCAGCGTGCACGGAAAAGTCAAGCCAACAAGAAACATGATTCCCACACCACTGTAACAGGTAATCCTCACTCCTCTCCTTCGTAAGTCGTCTCACGTGAACTGTGATGCACGTGTGACATGAAATCTTCCTCCTGGTGCAGTCGACCTCTACTTTATATACTTTCCCACCATTTTCTTTTAATTTACTCACTCCTCCCATTTTGTCACTGTGTTGGTAAAAGGAACATTAAAGGGAAATGTTCAACGAAAAGTTAAATTAAATGTTAAAGTTGCTGTACGGGATTTTATGTATTGCCACAATACATTTTTATCTTTTTATTTTTTTCTTATTACTACCATCCAACATTTTTTGCATAGAGGAAGCATGTTGCACATAACATGTCATAGGAGTTCTGAACCACCTTACAGATTATGAAATGTCCAGCTATCTCACAGCTCTACAATCATACAGATATCATACAACTATGGCAAATAACCTGATCCTTTGACTCAGCGGGTGTATTCAGAAACAGCTGTTCAGCTTTTTTAAACCTCCAGAGTACAATAACCAGCAACTTCTGCAGTCCTTATCTTAAGTTTCTCATGAGTGATAAGATTTTTAAGCTATGCTGAGCAATACTGAATATCATTTTCACTCTTATCAGCACCATTGTGTGTTTGTGTGTGTATAGTGGGGGATTCTAATGGAACTGCATGGTGTAAAGTGTGTAAGGATTTCACACACAAATATGTTTTGACGGTAGTGAATAGAAAGCTAGCTGCTGGCTCAATAAGTCCCACCCAACTCCAAACAAGTTGAAATCAGCAAAGTGTACTGTTGGGAAATCTAGTCTCAGCCTCAGACAGCACAAACACAGATGGCCCACAGAGACAAATACAAAATGTACCATGATAGGTCACTTTTAGAGTCAGTCAGACTGCATCTTCCTGTATAACTGGGTGGTTCTTGGCCAGAATAAGCGATGAATTTATCTGGACTTCATGTCATAGTCAAAAATCTGGCTATGTGAGACAAGGTAATTTAAACTTCAAGGTATATGAATTGTAAAAGGCAATACAATACACCTGGCCAATGTCATTGCTTCTCGTTTTCTTTTGCATGTATTTTTCAAGAGGAGAGAGAGTGAAGTGTGCAACATTCAGCAAGATTCCACAAACCGTGTAATGCTCTGGGTCTAATTGGAATCATTTAATTTGCTACGCTGAAGCTCAAATCAAGTGGAAATGTTAGCGTTCTCTCTGGAACAGTGATAGAAATGACAACAGTGCAGCACAAAAACGAGCCTGCATCTGTGGCAACCATTCAAGATATATATTTAAACTGAATTCAACACCTACATACATGGATATTAGAGGGTGAAACACAACAGATTAGTATTCATCGCAGACTGCTGACAGACATTGAAAACCACATGTATGAAATTCCTTGAAAATTATACAGTATGTACATGTGTTGACATATAAATACATGAGATTTGTTTTTTTGGGTGAAAAAGGTGTATATTCATTGTTAATGTAGCTGGTGGGCTGCAAATAACCACACTGGACACAAAACTATCTTTTGGGGTTTCATCTAACAGCCATTCAATAAAAAAAATTCAGGAAAAAAAAAAACAGTGATCGATTGTATTTAAAAAATAAAAATACAGGAACTGAAATCAGGTAATGAAACACAAAAAAAATGAATATTATTCAACAAAACACAACAAATTAAATACGGTAGAGGCTAATGTTGAAAGAAAAACAAGGCATTAGTTTACCCATATTCTTCAGCATACATCACCCTAATACATGCTTATGTATTGTATTACACATGCTCATTACACGTTTTCACATGTAACACTTACTACACTTATTCACTAAACTGGAAATATCTCTGGGCTATACATCATTAAATAAGATATGTTTAATACTAAATTTACATACCCAGTTCTTACATGTGTGCAGAGAATGTTGTCAGACTTCACACAAGCAATCCATATGCATCCTTCAACACTCAATTTTAACACGTGAGTCTTGTAAACACATATTTAATTGCAATTTATAAGCATTTTGTGTAAAATGTTATATTTACCCAAAGAATTATCACCCGATGAAAAAACCGGGACCTCTCCTGCACAAAGTATGCACAAGAGCATGCTGTACAAACCAGCATGCATGTGTGTAACACTCTTAAAGGGGCCACATCCAATTTATGACTAGAGTTTTCTAATACGTTAATACGTTTTCCAATTTGCTACATTCTCCCCTGCTTAAGTCATTGTCCGCGATGACTTAATACATATTTTCACTTCTTTAACAGCTTTTCTAAAGAACACATTACACAGGGTTAATAACATCTGAGTGAAGATTTCAGGAGTGAGTGAAACAGCATTGCATGCTGATTTTGGCTAATGAAATGGGTTTGAGTGTATGCAAGCATTGGCTCTTTTAGTTCTTCTTGGTTCTGGTACAGGCTTTTTCATCTCTGGTTCAGACACTCTAGCAGCTGTGTCATTGCTAGACTCTCTCTGGTACAGAACCTTGTTGTTCAGTATTCCCTGAAATCAGTACAGGCTCACCTATAAGGGCTTCAGTGGCTGAAAGTTTTCATGGTTCACATTCTCTGTCCCTTGCAGACTAGGATACGTGACTTCTTCAAGCACAACAAAACCAGGATCAGAATGTATAACCTCAACATGCTCAGAAACAGATTCTCCCCTTGATTGTGGTGTTGTGGGAGAATGGGTTTCAGGCACCTCTGGCACAGGAACAGAGTTAACACAAGGGTGCAAGTCAACTCTTTTGACTATATTTATAGGACCACCCTCAAGGGGTTCAAGAGTATGTGTTGTACTCTGCACATCTATGACCTTGTATACAGTAGGACCCCATGTATCCTGTATTTTGTTCCTACCCAAAGGTCTGTGACGCAGGTATACCTGCTGACCCACATCAATCAGGGCAAAAGACCTTGTCATTCAAAGGGGCAAGTCTTTCAGCAGCCTTGTGTTTGCCGTATTCTCTCACCTTTTTGAGCTTCTCTCAATCTGTCTTGGTGAATCACTAAGCAATTATGTTTTCTGTTCACAGTTTGCTCTTGACCTAGCAGAGCATCTTCTGGAAGATGCGGTTTGACTCCAAAAAGCAAGTCATGTGGTGAGTATCCAGTGGTGTTACATTATAAACATAAACCAACTCAGGAAGGTGTTCTGGCCAACACTTTCTCTTTTCAGGGGGAAGTGTACGTAATAGATCACGGATTGTTCTGTTGAAGTGCTCGCACTGAACATTGCCCTGAGGCCGATAAGGTCTGGTGTGGGTTTTCTTTACACCCTACATTTTACACAGATCAGCAATCACGTTGCTTTCAAAATGTCTGCCCTGATTAGAATGCAATCATTCAGGTGCACAATATTTTCATGAACCTGGCTAATCAAGCCTCAAAAAGGGATAATGGCCGACTGGAGACTACAGAGGGACAGAGAGAGAGATTTACGGACAGCTGTCCGACACCTTTTTGTGTTTGTCTTTTTGTTTAAGTTTCATATTAATATATTATTTATATTCTAAAGCAGGTTTACAGAGGGATTTTATAATGATATTTGTAATGAATATTTATAATATATAATTTAACTAAATAATAATAATTAATACATTATACAAGTTAAGTATTAATTCAAATTTTTACGTCAAGCACAACATTTTTTAATAAATAAACAACATCAGGTAAGCCATAAAATGTGCTTTGTGTGGTAACATCTATATAAGCTGGATATATTCAAGTCAAAAGTGTTAAACTAATTAAAGTAATTTTATAGAATAGTGTATGATGTATAGATTCTTGAAGTAACAACTGTAGGTTACCAATTTTTTTTAGTGTAGTATCAGTTGATAAATACAGACAATGTTAAAGATTCTGTCGAGTTTGCATTGTTCAAGAATGAAAAGACTTTATGCAAAATAGTAACTTACAAATGATAATATTGTATTCATGTATTTTTTTAAATAATTAAATTCACCATTAATATAGCCATAAAAGCTGGCATGGAGTTAAACCACAAACAAACAAAATAATAATAATAATATTATACGACTACTACTACTACTAATAATAATATGCTGATATTAATTATATTATTATGAGTAGTAGTAGTATTTATAATATTTTCATTGTGTTGCAGAAGCACAAAGAAAATTCTGCATTTATAGAAGGATGGGGAATATAGCAAAGGATTAATGGCTTTGCTCTTAACACAATTAAGTCCATTAACCATATTTACGGCATGCTAATCTGAACCAATTAGCCCTTAATAATCAGCCCAAAGACACCCTTCTTAAATTATGCTTGACCTTTTTACAGTTTATAAGAACAGTTTAGGGGAAATATTAAAGAACACGCAGTGGGAACATGAGAGGTTTTCTCTCTCTAAAGCAATTAAGGAGTCATTATTTACCATCGTATGTTTAAATGACAACACTTAAAGGGATAGTTTTATTTTATAATTTTTTTTCAATAAAATGAAAGTGAATAGTAGTTTGAGTGAGCTAACCATTTAAAAGACATGTATTACTGTTTATTCATCAGAAGAGGTATAATTATTGAAAAACTAATTTTGGCTAACCATCATGTTTGTAGGTAAAATTGCCCTACAAATTGTGCAGAGGATCTGAAAATCTTTCCAGCATATTTTAACGTGAGCATCAAAAATGTTTGAGAGAGAGAGAGAGAGAGAAAGAGAGAGAGAGAGAGAGAGAGAGAGAGAGAGAGAGAGAGAGAGAGAGAGATGTCGTTGTGCACTAAATTGGAGCTGAATCAAACCGAACAAACCTCATTCCTATTTTTCATAAATGCTGAAATCCAAAATAGCCCACTTCGACATTACCATATTTCAATATCAACTTTTTCAGTCCCCGTTTGCTACTTTCATTAATATGTCAAAGCTTCACTTTTTTCCACTTAGATTTGATTTGCCTCTTCACTTTTGGCTTGTTGAAGCTGTCACTCAAATGTTTATCCAATACCATAATATATTTGTTTTGATTGAACGGGTAAAAGCTGAAGAAAGAGCTGCACAATTGCAAACATAAACCTGAATGAATCTTTAAAAATTGACATGCTTATTTCTCTGTGACACTCCCTAGAGGTAAACGTGACAAAAAGAAGGGACAATAAACAACACACAATACGTGTCTTAAAAGAGCATTAACTTTGATTGATTTTCTTTGATGGCGCACATAGGAAACACATTTTATTGAAATTTTTTATTTATACTGCTATACTATTATACTACAATTTTCTCAGATTTCAATACAGACCTACCAAAAGCTCCCTGGATGTTAAGCGATGCTACTGTATATACTGAAGCCACAAGTCACTAAGAATTCAAATTTCATTAATATACACACACACTCAAAAAAATATTTTAGCCTATTTTCAAGATGTATCCATTTCAATTAAATAACATATTTCCAATTTGGATATATATATATATATATATATATATATATATATATATATATATAGAGAGAGAGAGAGAGAGAGAGAGAGAGAGATATATATATATATATATATATATATATATATATATATATATATATATTGTGTTTCATAATTTAAAAGCCAAACCATTGTTTCTTGTTCGACTACAGTATGTCAGTTGCAATGCTTCATGAAATGTATTCCTTCATAAAGGACATTAAGCACACTGTCATGTACCTTTGTGTTTTTGTCTGTTTTCCCAATACTTTTTGCCTCAATTTAAAGCTTGAAATGCTGTGATTCAAATTGGAGCTGGCTGGTTTTGGTTCATGTCTTAGAACTCTTTATTGAAGATGTCTTTTGAAATTCCATTGGAAAGCAAGGATCAGAATCGAGACCATTGTACAATTTCACTCAATTAGTCCTATTCCACAGCAACATATTCAGTGAAACAATCCCTATAAACATATTGTTACTTATTTTCATGCTGAATTAAGTGCTCTTTCAAGCGTGTCCTGTAAATTAAAATATTAGCCTCAGGTTAGAAATATTCACAATCTAGCTGAACCATGTCAGGTTTGCATTTGTTGTTTATATGTGATAAAAAAGTGAGGGCTAGTTTCACAAGGCTTTTAAGGGAAGCTCAATGTCACAGTATAAAGGGGTAATGTATTCCGACCTTGCTTGTATCTGGATTCCTTGAACCAGCATGACCTTGTGGTTAATAAGTTATGCTTAACTGCCAGTGTACTTGCACCCACAGGGCAGCAGATTGGGCAGAATCCAGCATTATAAGAATGTCTGTGTCCTCTCTGGCTCAAGGGCACCAATTAGGCTCTCTTCTGTACATTTATTTTACCATAAGTTGGTGAAAGTTTTTTCCAAGCATGAAAAAACAAACAATGTATTAAATAAATAAATACATCAAATTAAACATATATATATATATATATATATATATATATATATATATATATATATATATATATATATATATATATAAAATGTTTTTTTTGTAATTTATTAAATAAATACATTACATTAAAATTTGCTGAAATAAAAATTAAAGAATAAATTAAACAAATATATACAACAAAAAAATTACTAAATTAAATTAGAAAATGAATTAATTGTTTGATAAATTAATGAATATATACATTAAAACTAAACTAAATTATATAAAAAAAATTATATTTGTGTCCTAATAAAACCCTTGTGATTTGGTATGTAATTTTACTGTTCTCTTATGATCACAGGAACAGAGCTGTCTGTGTATTGAGTCTGCTATTGAATTCATACATGATGTGTAATTTTTTAATAATTATAAATATTTTAAAATGTATTTTTTAGGCCTTTTTGTCAATTTTATTTAAAGGTTACAGTAGAGAGAAAGGATATGTGATGGGAGCCTCGACTACAGCAAGCAACAGGACATATTGTTGGACACAGAATAAGAAAAGCATTTTATATAATGTATGACAACAAGGCTGCAGCAAGCTACAAAAAAATAGATGGGGGGGGGGGGGGGGGGGGGGGGGTGGTCTTTATATTCATTTGGCTGATGCCAAATCTGCTGTACAGCATTGTCGTATACAGCTGATCTTATCAAATTGAACAGTGATGTAATAGCCACAGGATCCAACCAATCTTGCTTATTGTTTACAAACAGTTCCGTGTCCAGGCCGTGGTCACTGTGCCATCATGACACTTTCATGACTGCCAGGATGACCGATAAGGGGGTTGGATCTACTGCTTCAGTGAAATGGAAACCAGAGCATTTTCTTTTGTGAGAGAGCTTCAATCCCTACAGTCAGAACAAGCTCTGTAGAGACCAGAATTGATCAAAACTATTGTCTAGGTTGGTTGGTTCGCTTACAGTCATTGGACCCACAAGGAATCCATGGAGGTCCCACCCACAAACAGCATAGACTGGAAAGACTTATAGATTTATAGAAAATATATAGAGATGGCCTCAAGGTCAGCACAAAATAAATCAATTTGAGATGAGGTCCATTGGAGTTCAGCAGTTTTTTAAACCTAAAACACAAATGAAATATTTAGAGCACAAGCAAAAATGTTGTACACAAATCTAAAATGATAGATAAAATGATGTGGAGCAAGCTAATAGTTTCTTTGAACTTGTTATCTGTAAGCCAATTGGCTCGATCACATGTGACATGTTAAGCAATTGGCTCAAATGATGTAAGCTGATTTGCGCTTTGATATGTAATTGTTTGCCAATTAACTGTGTCTTTCCCTTTGTTTAACATTTAATTTGTTCAGTTTTGCAAATAAACTGTTTTCACTACAGCGTGCTTTGAGAGTTTTACCTCTGAAACACTCCTCCACCTCAATGCCACGGATATATATCTGCTACATGGGGATTGTTTTAAATGTGTGCAGCAGCATGTAATGCAAGCTCTATGCAGCATTTCTTGCATTTTTTCAAATTGTGCAGCAGCAGCATGTCCACTTTCTTAATTCAGTATGTCTGTGTATGTTCTAGCAGAAGCAAGTCTCCGTACTCGCCTCTGCAGGAGCAGTGTAGCAAATCTAGTCCGCCAAGACCAGTATCCTATCAATCAATAAGTCATATGCATATACATACATTGTTGGAATGTCTATCCCTTTTAATTGCACTTTCACCACTAGAGGGAACATGTCTTTCACATTACTCTTACTATACACCTTTCTCTTTTAGACAGTGTGCTTACACATTGCACAAGCTGGGTTACTGTGAACATATAATCTTGCGTTATAATGCGTTTGTTAAATCTCATTTCTAGAAAGAATATACCTGTTAATAATGTTGATGTTATCATTATGATGTTGTATTAATCTTGTAAATTTGTATTTGCACAAGTTGATGTTATTTGTCAATCTCTGTCGGGAAGCTAACATGCTAGTATTACAGTCATGTGCTATAAATGCATTGAGCGGTTTCTCCCCCCGCTCCAGGCGGTCGGCGGCGAGCCCTCCCCCCGCACGCGGTCGGGTGGTCTCCAACCCCCGCCGCGTTCCAGCGGCTAGTAGGGGACTCCCCCGCCCCTGGCAAGTGGCCCTAACCGCTCCAGGCGGTCGGCCAGGAGCCCCTCCTCCCCTCGCGGTCGGCAGCCGTTCCTCCGCGTTCCAGGCCGGCTGGGCTCCCTCCGTCCCCCGGCAGATGGCCACGGCTGCTCCGCTGGGCAGTGGCGAGAAACTCCGCTACGGCGCATCCCTCTTCCTTCCCGGTTTCGGCACCAATGTAGAACAGTTCAAGGCCACGGGCAAGGAAGAGGCGAGAAACCGGCTTGACATATAAAATAATAGGTTTAATGGAAAACTCAAAATACAAACACATAGACAATGGACATGTCCGTGAACGATCTCTCTCTCTCTCGCATCGCTGTCCGCGAGTGGCCTTTATCCCTCTTGACGGCTTGATCAGCCTAATACGGGGACCGGGCGTGCGTAATCACGCCCCGGTCCCGCCCTCCACCGTGCCACACGGACGTCGGTATTCCCTCGACACCTCCACGTCTCTAGGGACGGCAGGGCACTCCTCCACCCCCGGCAGCGGCTTCCCTCGCTCCAGGCGGTCGGGGGACTCCAGTCATCACTCGCCCCGCGGAAGGCGGCTGTTCCCCGCATCCGGGCGGTCGGGCCACCCCCGTCACCCGGCAGATGGCAGCGGTGCTTCCCCTGGGTGGGACGGCAGTTTCGAGGACTCTGCGATGGGGATCCCTCCTCCTTCCCCGGGTTTCGGCACCAATGTAATGCGGGGTTATGATGGGCAAGGAAGAGGCGAGAACCGGCTTGACAATAAATAATAGTTTAATAATAAACTTAAAACAAAAAACACAAACACACACACAACGGACATGTCCGTGATTGATCTCTCTCTCTCAAACCATCGTCACCCCGGCCGCCTTTATCCCTCGCACGCCCCCATCAGGCCGATTGGGGACCGGGCGACATTCCAGCCCGGCCCCGCCCCCCCTCCCAATCCACAGTCTAATTTGCACATTTTTCTACTGTTTCAGACCACACACAAACACATCTACACACTCATACCCTTTTCACCACCACTATACATTATAACCTAATTGCTCACCGTCGTGACTTGTATCCATGTCCTCAGCTTTTCATGAAAGTTTTGTGGATGTAACTCTCCGAGCCCTTACTCCTTACCAGAGTCACCCCCCCCCCCCCCCCCCCCCCCCCCCCCCCCCCCCCCATCTTCTTACTTGTCTGTAAATATGGTTATTGTTATTTCCTGTCACTTCCTACAACAACTCAGCTCTGCCCTCTCTCATTCCGCACAAACCACAGATTAAACACCATGGTAACCTCCTCCTACAGAGAGAATTTCCACTCCTGTCTAATTATGGGGCATTTGGGGCAGGAGGGAGAATCTAAGCCAAGTATAACAAACCAATGAGTGGCAACACATGAGAGACAGAGGCCTTGTTTTCAGCAAGAACCTTCCACTCTTGTCATCCTCTGTCTGAGCACTGATGTAGAATGAGTCTGGAGGTGAAGCCGTCCTACACAGACCCATATATAAACACACAGAGGAAACAGGAAGCGGCCCACGAGAGTTGTGGCCAAGCCCAGACAGTTTTGAAATGGCCACTTGTTATATAATTCTACCAGGGTTATTACAGTTTTGAATTTTTTATTTAGTTTTATTTATGTCTTATTTTCAATTTGTTCTTTCAATTCAGTGAAGTTTTCATTAATTTGAGACAATAAATTTTAGTTTGCAGCTTAGTTTAAGCTGAAATGTTTAATTTCTGTGCCACTAATGTCTCCAATTGCAAAAATAAGAAATGCTTTCAAACATTGATTGTACAAATAGATAGGGTGCTTCTCAATTCCTCCGTCATTGTGCCCATGACCCATAAAAAGTGGTGGAAAGAGAACATCTTGTATTTTTAAATCTCTTTATCAGTGGTGTGGCACTGACAGCTGTCTCGTCAGCAAGATCTTGCGCTTTTCGCTCTTGAATTGCGTGATTGCGTCACTCAAGGCCAGCTAGAAGGCCTCTACTGGGACATATCCTAAAGATCACACCCACCAAGAACATATAAATCTGATTGGCTGATGAATCTGAAAATCTGACTTTAGTTGCATTTGCTTGTAAGCATCAAGCATTACATTTTTATGGATAAACTTTTTGTTTTTCTCTATTTGTTTGTAGATTAATTAAGAGTAGAAAGCAATTAAAAATACATGCAAAAATGTCATTGAGAATGAAAGGAAGAAAAATATTTATTTATTTGTCATGTTAGACCAGCAGAGAAGGCTTTGCTGGCCCTGAGAAATCACCACTGATTATTATTATTAAGTAAATTGTAGCATTTGGTTTTATTATGTTTTTTGATTTCTCATACCTTCTTTATGTAACATCTATCTATGTCTTGCACACTTTTGGCCTCTAGCGGGAGAGACTGCACAGGTACATACAGTACAGCATCGTGAGTGGGAGTGTTACCGCTTGTACAGTTTAATTTGAACAAGAGGGGTGACCCGTTAAGGATTTTAACGTAGGAGTACAATACCAAACTGATGCAGATTGAGAGAAGTGGACAGTGGGGAGAAAAAAAATGTTCCGTGAAAAGTCAATGCATGTAATTGTAACTGTATCAGATAATATTAATAAAACATGGAACTCGTTGCATTTTTTGCCCCCACATTTTGAATCCCGGGAATATTATTGTCAATTTTGGTGTAATTTTTGATCCGAGTCCCCATTCATTTCTGACACTATTGGCATTGTATCTTTCTAAGTTATATAAAAAGTTTGTTTTAGATATATAGTAGCAAGTAAACAACATATCCCCACATATATTTCAAACTACACTGTGTTAATGTTTGACACAGTTAAAACATTGCCTACTTTAAAAACAAGTGAAGTTTGATCAGTGGTTAAACATGTTCAGACGGTTCCCTCCTACATGAATGAACAGCTCCTTTCCAGACTAAAATAAAATATGCAGAAAATCACAGTATTACTGTTCTTGTATAGTGACAGGACAGAAAGTCTTGGAAAAGCTAGAGAAAAAAGGAAGCTGCTGCTCTGCTCATGATCCTGTGCCCTGCTGGCTTACGTCATGCTGTGCACAGTGCATTTTAGCTTATAAACAGATTTAGAGCTTATATCATTCTTCTTCCCAAAAATATTATGTATTTAATTTGTACTTTGTAATTGTGGTGAAAAATAATTGTAGTGAAGTTGAAGACTTAAATTTTAATCAACTCAAGTAAAAGTATTCAAGTATTGTAACGAGAGTAGTTGTAATTTATTACTTTCCACCTCTGCCTGTAAACCAAAATCTGCCATTCTTAAGGACATATCAATTCTCTAAATGAACTACGAGGATCGAAAATGGAGGAAGCTTTAGAGGACACTTGAGCGAGGAAGATCAGGAGCTTCCTATGCAGAATACTTTTTTGTCGAAACACCTGACGCACCCATAAATACTTCTCCCCCATCAAATCTGGCACAACAGTTTTAATTCATATTTCACAAACTTGTCACATATACAACAGTGCATCTTGAAATTTTTGTATTCATTATGAATATATTAATTAATCAAAATAAAGTTTTAACAACATTATGGGAAGTGAGCATTGAGTGAGCTAGGGTATTTCATTTTACACATTTTTACATATTTATTTACCAAAACACCATTGATCGAGCCATTGTTGTTGTGTTGGGCTGGACAGGTCACTTAACCATAATTGATAGCGCCACAGTGTCACACTTTTAAATATATTCAAACTACAAATATGTTACTTAGAATTTTGTTAACTCTACATATTCTACAATGTACATAAATTTTCTACTTAATTTTTTTACGCTGGATGATTTCCACCTTGGTCGTCTAAGAGCGGCACCTGTGGCTCAAACTTCGCTTTCTAGATGCGCCCATCGAGGTTCGCTTTCTCGATGCGCCCATCTCCCAAGTGGGGCTCTTTGGCGACACTGTCAAGGGCTTCACCCATCAGTTCTCGATGGTGAAGAAGAAGATGGAGGCCATGAAACACATTCTGTCATGGCATGACTCGTCCGCCTACAGGCCTCTTAAGTACCACACCCTGTCTGCCTCTCACCAGGGGACTTCAGAGGCCTGTAGGCGTCCAAGTCATGCCATGACAGAATGCGTTCCCCCACAGCGGAGCCAGTGAATGAGGCTACTGACTGGCCTGACCCAGGTGAGCACATGGGCCCCACTTCTGCACCTGGGTCAGCATGAGATGAGAACCATCATGCCTTTTGGGCCCCCGTCACCCAGTTTCTCAATAAAAGAACAGTTTCCTCATTCCCTGGGTAATTCTCCAATACTCATCCCTTCTGGCCCTCGTGCTCTCGATGACCAGGTGCTGAAAGTCTTTCCGGTCAACAAGCGGGATGCGAGCATCTCGCGTTTCCTTGTTCTCCGTCATGAGAAAGCTGGCAAACAGGTAAGTGTGGTGGTTCTTAGGGCCACTCGCCCGCCCCAGCCACCGGCCACTGTTACGTACTTGCGGGGCAAGTACGTAAGCGACTATCTTTACAGTGGGGAGTCTGCTCTGCCTCACCACGAGCCACCCATCCGGCATCTGCTCTTCCTCGCCGCTACCCACCCCACACTGATTAAAACAATCATCCCTTTGGTGCTGTTAGCACAGAGGCTGGAAGCCTGATTAGCGCTTTCCAGCCTGTCACGATGGCTAATCAGGACAATCCATCTCGGCTACACGATCCTGTTTGCCAGACAGCCACCCGGGTTCAGTGGCGTCCTCTACACAGCGATAGTGCCCGTTCCCTTAGCCGAGTCACACATGGGCTTTTACAGCCCCTATTTTATCATGCCCAAGATAAGGTCGCACCCAATTCTGGATCTGCGTGCCTTGAACAAGGCCTTACACAAGCTTCTGTTCAAGATGTTGACACAGAAGCGCATCCTGGCATCAGTACGACATCAGGATTGGTTCGCACCATCGACCTGAAGGACGCATACATTCACATAGCGATCCTTCCTCGACACAGACCCTTTCTTCGGTGTGCCTTCGAGGGACAAGCACACAAGTACAAGGCCCTGCCTTTCAGTCTGTCCCTGTCTCCTCGCGTCTTTACCAAAGTTGCAGAGGCTGCACTGGCCCCGCCGAGGGAGAAGGGTATTAGCATCCTCAATTATCTCGAAGCACAAGATACATGGCTCAGCGCCTGCAGCATTTTGGAACCCCTAGTGTCCCTACATCGACACAACTTCGAGTGAGTGACAGACAGGGATTGGCTTGGTTAAAGATGTAACCTCTGTTCCCTGATGAAGGGAACAAGACATTGTGTCCCTCCTGCCTTGCTGCTGAACTGACCACTGACATGGCCGGTACTCTCTCTCAGCTCCTCAGCACAAATCTGAATGAGTGGTGCACACCATCTCCCTTTACCCATATGTCCGGCGTGAGACCGGCATACAAATTCAACTCGCCAATTTTCATTGGCCTTACTATACAATTGTAATAAAATTTCAGTGTCATAAAAATACATTGATACAACATATCACATGATAATATATCTGATATGAGCCCACCTTTCCTTTCTGCATTATCATGACAGTTTTAATCAGAACAACTGTTGACAAATTGAAGTTCAGACTGAGACAGCACATTGGCTTGAGTCAATATGTCCTTCAGTCAAACATGTTTTTTTATGACTTATGAGTGTGCACGTCTTACTATCTAGTCAGTGACACATGCTTAAAAGATCATAACATGCACTGAACCATCTTTCTCATCCACGAGGAGATCACAAGGGACAGGCCAGGGATTTGGGGCTTCCAATATTTCCACACAAATACAGACAATAGAACAATGGGCATCCCGTACGGAACACATGGGACAGTTGGCAACCCTACAGGGATGGGAGGGGGTGTTATTAAATGTAAAATAAGTTGTTTATTTTGAGAAATTTTCAGTTTGGATTTTTCAGGCAGGAAACTAACAGACAGGACATTTTCTTTCATTTGAAAGAATTGAAAACATACTTATTGATTAAACCAATGAGCACAATTATTATCTGCATTTTTCTAGGGCAAGCATCATTAGTACTATTGTTAGTGAAGTATCAATCTTCAGCACATAACTCATTCTGGCTTTTTAAGGAGAAGTGTGCTATTACTTTTCTAAGATATCTGACTTGATAATAAAAAGAGTGCGAAGGATAAAATGTAAAAAAAAAATCGCACTGAATTTTAATGGAGGGAACAGCACCATATCTATAGACCTGAATACTACAGTGACTAAGAAGGTTGAAGAAGGTGTGGGTGGATGTTGAGCGTATGTGAAACCAAAATTATTGCAAAACAGCCTCTTTTTAATGCTGTATTTTTCACTCTGTAAAAAAGAGAAGATAACATGATATCCTTGTCCATTGTGAATATTCAGTGTAACTGTATACAAAGCACCGCCCACACAGAGGGCTTCCTATTGGTCAACACCGAATATTTACCAAACTTGAAAAACATGCGAAATCCACAAGTGGAAATTCTTTGCCAACTGAAGTCCATAGCACAAAATGTAATGGTCATGTGGATTTACATTGAGATGACTATTATACCCGTGGAATTTTGCAGTTCAGCGGTCAATGTGACCACACTTTAGGGTGGGATCCTTTGACCTGGGCAAAGCAACTACTTAGAGCTACCTAGAACACCCTACCAACCACCTACCAATGACTCATATCACCTTAGCAACCGTAGCAATACCTCTGCAATTACCCTATGCAGAATACCCCAGCATTGTAATGACGATTTTTGCATGGGCAACAACCACTGACATTTTCTTCAGAAAAGTGAATAAAATCTATTTATTTATTTAGTCATTTATTTGCCAAATTAAGCACTAATGCATCTTTTACAGAAAACTGCCTGAACAATATATTTTTGTAATCCCTTCATAGGAAAAACTCTCCCCTTAGACCACAGATGTTGCAAATTTGAGAAAGGTTAGAATGTCATGATTAAACTTCAGCTGAAGGTATTTCTATGCATTTCTTTATCAGAAGCTTTAGCTAAAATACACAACACTTAATTTCACCACTGAATCAGCACACATGAACAATATTTGTTTTAGACCTGACCAGCTAATATGTCGGTAGGTGCAGAAAGAGTACTGCAAAATCATACTCAAGTAGAAGTACTGTTATGTCCCAAAAAAAATTGTGATAGTAGATTAAAAGTAGCTGTCCTAAAAAGAGTAAAAAGAGTAGCTCATATTAAAGTATTCCTGAGTAGTGAGTATTGAGGACTGAGTTGCAAAAACTATGCCCCATTATAATGAACACTTAATGGCAACTTTTAAAATACATCACTTATCTCTGATAAACACTACATGAATATGATTCCACAAAATACAAGAGACATGATAACAGAAATTAAAAGATTCTAGAAGTTATTCTCAATACACAGATCACCATTTTAAACCTTAATGTATGAAACAATTACATTAAAATCAGTTTATGTGTAGGGTCTAAATTTCTCTAAATGCCAACAAAGCGTTATTGTTGTGCATAAAACATGTTCAAACAATGCAAGGAATGCAAACAAATGCTAAATAAGTAAGATCACTTGGCACGTCATGGCCTGCAGAATAGAGGTAGAGCAGGCATGGGAAAAGTAGTTTGGTACAGGGGCTACATCATGCTTAAAATTGAATAATTCACCAAAAAAATTACATTTTCTCATCATTCACCCTTATGTCATCCTGGATGTGTATGACTTTCTTTCTTCTACAGAACACAAATTAAGATTTTTAGAAGAATATCTCAGCTCTTTTGGTCCATACAATGAAAGTGAATCGGTGCTAAAATATTGAAGCTCCATAAATCACATAAAAGTAGTCTCCAGTGGTTTAATCCATGTCTTCAGAAGTGATATGATAGATGTGGTGAGAAACAGATCAATATTTAATACCTTTTTAACTATTAATTCTCCTCCCTGCTCAGTCAATCTCCACTTTAACTTTCACTTTCTTCTTGTGTTTTTGGTGATTCACATTGTTCATGCATATCACCACCTACTGGGCAGAGATAAGCATTTCTAGCAAAAAACTGACTTAAATATTTATCTGTTTCTCAATCACAGCTGTAATATCAATTATGGATTAGTCATGGATTAAACCACTGGAGTTGTATGTATTAACGCTATGCTGCTTTTTTGGAGTGTCAAAATTTTGGCACCCCTTATAATGAATGGACCTACAGAGCAAAAATAATCTTCTAAAAATCTTAATTTCTGTTCTGAAGAAAGAAAGTCATAGACAGATATCATGAGGGTGAGTAAATTATGAGAGAATTTTCCTTTTTGTGTGAATTATTTCTTTAAATAGCACATGGGGGACCACATTGTCCTCCTTTTGAGACACAATGTTCCACAATGATTTGGTTCTTGTATCTTTTTAGCCAAGAAATATTTGTGTTCTCAAACTAATGCATGATGCACAATTTTCTGACTTTGTGACTTGTGGGATGTTCTATCTGAAGTATTGCTCTGCAAATATTGATACTTTTCTATCTTTATAAAGGCTAAACATAATTATAAATTATTTTATCATCTCTACTTTCCTAGTAAATTATTATACCAATTAACACACTCTCTATATCAGGGGTCAGTATTATTAAAAACAAACAACATTTTCAAAAAATTATTATTATTAAAAATGTCACTGTTTTATTCTATTACATTAATAGCCTTTATGACATAGCCTACTAGACATTGCTCAATTCGGTTACATGTGCACTTGAAGTCTGACATTTTGATGCAAATACACTTTTTGTCCCACTGTTTAAATTAACTTTAGACATAAACGACTCTATTTACATTAAATCCTCATCAAGGCGGGCATTGATGGAATTATAAAGTGTATCTGATAATTTAGGCACATTGCATTAGCACTCAAACATTAGCCGCCTGTCAATCAAACAACATGCAGCTACAGAAGTCAGAAACTAAAAAGTCAATAATGTATATTTCATCTAGATTAACCAACCAGTGGTGCTCTTGCTATCGTGATTGATGTAATGAACACCACTTTCTAGATGTAAAACATAGGATAAATATAGAAAACTACTCAAAAGTTTGATCAAGGACATCTCTATTTTTTTCCAATAAACATCTAGATCATTTTATTACCCAGCCCTGTTGATAACATTGCATTAATCTCTCAAAGCAGCCCAATAATCTCAGTGATAGATAGTTAAATTAGAGGCTACGTTATAGACACACAGAATCTAGTCAGCAGAAATATGAAATTTACCTCAATATGTTTCTTCAAATTAGAGGCAGGATTAATGCTGATATCTGGCTTGAGCAAGTTAAACTCACATGACATGATTATGCAATTGGCCTTTTTCACTGCAAAAAGTCATTCCAGGTGTGGCCAAGATATTCAGCTGTAAACTGTGCTTGAGGCATTCTCCACATCCATAAAGGTTGGCGCCAGATCTGCAGCTGCCGTTCGAGTTTTTTACGTGTGATTTGACAGGAATCACGAGACTCTTCTTATCCAGTCATGTTGATAGATACAAATAAAATCAGGACAGGGAAGTAGTGAACTCAGCTCTTAAAATATACTCAAGTAAAAGTATAACATTTTTAAACTACTTAAAAAGTACATTTCTTGGAAAAAAAAAAAGTAGTTAATTACAATAACGTGAGTATTTGTAATTCATTACTTTACAACCCTGTATTTCTGTGACCAATTCTATTAAATTGGGCAACTATATTAATCCTAAATTTATTAGACATTTTAATTAAAGTAGAAGATAAGTGTGCAACTTGCAATTATTAGTAATCACTGGATACTTTTAGTGATGAGCCTTAAAACCCACAATAATTAATTCTCTGTTCTTTCTCTTTTAGCTATCTGAGACAATTAAAAAAATATTTGATTGTCAAAATATTCTAAATGTTAGTTTTGTTTGCTTTTAGTAAATTTGTATTAGCTTTCAAGCCATCTATATGATATTGCAAGTAGAAAATCATGGACATAACTAAAGCCTATTGGCTGTTAGAAAAGGAGAAATGTGCCCCTCAATATTTCTCAACCAAACTTTCTGCTTAAATTGGAGCCTTTAATAGCATCCTAAATCTTCTGAACATCTCGAAATGCTTGTTTGTTCCAGTGTCCTGATATTGACATTTTCCTGTGGTGTAAATGATAGCTTGTTGCACGATCAACCTCAGAGACACAGGTTCTGGTCCCTTGGAAACCACAAAGTAATCTGTTTACATACACAATGACAACATCAAGTTTTTGTTCTAAAATTACATTTGAACTCCACTGATGGTTAGGTTTAGTGTTGAGATTTGGAGTAGAAAGTATTATTAATAAAATATGCATTCCTGTTGAATGTATTACATAATTTACAATAATAAAAAAATTCTTCATATATGTGCTAACAGATAAATATTTGACTGATTACAAAAGATATGGAAGGTCTGGTAGACCAGATTATTTAACAGTTGTTGTAAACCAGTACAAAATAAACAGCAAATAAATCAGCATATAGCCTATATTTCACCCAGAATGGCACCTCAGTCCACGTGGGCAAAGGGGCAGTTGCTTGGGCGTGTGTGTTGCCAGGGGACACTATGAATACCAGGTCATGCCCTATGGACTTGCTAACTCACCAGCTGTCTTTAAATATTTCATCAATGAAATCTTCTGTGATCTCCTCAACCAGTATGTCACTGCATATATTGATGATATCCTCATTAATTCACAGAAAAAGGCACAACACATCCAAAATGTCAAGACTGTCCTTTCACGCCTTCAGTAACACCAACTTTATGCCAAAGCCGAGAAATGTGAGTTCCACACCATTCATACCATGTTCCTGGGCTATAACTTTAGCCACCGTGGCGTAGAAATGGACACTTCCAAGATCCAGGCAGTAACGGAATGGCCAAAACCCAACACAGTCAAAGAGCTTGTCAAAGACGAAATACAAAAATTAAAGGTTACTAGTGAGTACTAATCAAATTAGATCATTGGAATATGGTTGACCTACAGGACCTGAAAGAGAACACATTTGCTTTGTAATGTGGTGAAATGACCCACCTCTTCCTCTCGTCATTGTCGCCCCACCTCTGAGGGCCATCCTTAAGTCAGGTTCATGACAGGAGTTGGAAAGAGAGAAAAGAGGTGCATAATTAATAGGCCTTGTTTGAGCGGTGTGAAACAAGACACACCTGATGAGTGATTGGCCTCCTTACCACTGCCAAATAAACGTAGAACGCGCATCTTCTCTGGGAGCCGGCTTCTAACTTTCCATGTTTGCACACACTGGCATCCTCAAATGGTCAGGACCAGAGTGGGCAGTGTTCGGCT
This sequence comes from Moxostoma hubbsi, assembly GCA_032164185.1. NCBI lineage: Eukaryota > Metazoa > Chordata > Actinopteri > Cypriniformes > Catostomidae > Moxostoma > Moxostoma hubbsi. The sequence goes on from JAVLUX010000024.1 coordinate 4,313,656, forward strand.
GAGTTAGATGCATCGCTGGACCTGCTCCACAGACCCCCAGCGCGAATTAGATGTGTTGCTGGGGAATACAGCGCGTGTTATGGCCGGCGGGCTAGAGGCCGGGCCACCAACCCATCTCATCTCCTGCAGACCTGCGAAGACAGGTCACCAAGGACGCCACCGCCCCATGCAGCAAGGACCCAGGAGGGGACCGCGTGCGGCCGTTCGACCCCGCTCAAGCCTGGGCCATTTCATGGACACATCCCGACCTTCACGGAGCCCCATTTCACCACAAGGATGCCAGATTCCACTTTGTTTTGAACACCATTTCCCCTGGACACTATTTTCCCCATTTATGTCTTTGTTATTTATTTCTAATAAATGCCTCTCCAAGGATTGAACAAGGTCTCTTGTTCACCCCGCCACAGTAATCATACAAAAAGAAGTAGTCAAAACTAAATATTATTGCAGAGAAAATAAATATTGGCAGGTGAGTGAGGACTAATCAAATGAGAGTAATGTCATATGTTCGACCTAGAGGACCTGTGGCTTGTTGCATGAAGTTTGAGTTTAGTTTGAGCAAACAAGGTTTTTCGGGCTCAAGAAGGTGGGATGGTTTTACCGGTGTTCATCGCCATGATATCTTACGCTACACAGCTAACATGCTCCGGAGCAGGTTTTATTCTGGGTTTCAGAATCAGATCGTTATGACATGTTCTGTAGTAGTGTGTGTGTCTTTGGAGTCTGAAATGTAGTTTTCCAGGATAGGTTTTAGTTTGACAAAACTCACCAAATCAGGATTCATTAGGATTATGTGGTATCAAGATGCTCGTTACCAACTTTCTCTATCAATTCAGAGTTTGATCCTGAGGTTATGAATAGTTCATGTGCGCATTCACATGAATGAAGCGAACAGCTAATCGCATGCGAGAGACTCTCTGCTGAAGATGTTTATGCAAATTGTGATAAATTATAAGAATACAAATACAGTTATAACACAGCACAAGAGGATGTTAGAAAAATATGATCAATCAAAACACATTTATACAACACAAATAATCACTAGTTAATGATAACGAATTTAAAGGCGTTTACACAGTAAGAAGAAACATTGCTACTGCTGCTGCTGCTGCTAGAGCATGAAAAAAAAATCTGAATGTGATGAAAATATTTAATTATATTGATAATATATTGATGTGAAAGTAACTGTATATAGGTCCTCAAAAAGAACATTCAGGCTTGTAATTTTAAAAGTTTAATATTTTGATTTTTAATTAGAATTAATTAATTTAAATGACTAAATTAATATAATTTAATACTGTTAGAATTCATACACTATCGAATAATAAATATGCAAGCAATAGGAAAATGAGTAGATGGTATGCACTAATAAAGACTATTTGGTGTGACAGTTTGCTTTTATTGAACTTGTGAGATACTGTATGTTCAGAAATCCTCAATCCAGCCCATCTGGCACCAACAATAATGCCATGGTCCAAATCACTGAGATCACATTTTTTCCCCATCATGATGGTAGATGTGAACATTAACTGAAGCTCCTGAACTGTGTCTGCATGATTTTCTGCTTTGCATTGCTGATTAGATAATCTCATGGGTGATTGTTGGTGCCAGATGGGCTGATTTGAGAATTTCTATAACTGCTGATCTCCTGGGATTTTCACACACAACAGTCTCTAGAATTTACTCAGAATGGTGCCAAAAACAAAAAAACGTCCAGTGAGTGGCAGTTCTGTGGATGGAAATGTCTTGTTGATGAGAGATGTCAACAGAGAATGGCCAGACTGGTTCAAACTGGCAATGTCTACAGTAGCTCAGATAACCGCTCTGTACAATTGTGGTGAGAAGAATATCATCTCTGAATGCTATACTGTGATGCGAGTTGGTGCTGTTTTGACTGCATGAGGGGGGCCTACACATTATTAGGCAGGTGGTTTTAATGTTGTGGCTGATTGGTGAAAAGATTTGTATGCTTTTAAAATTAATAAGCCTGTATGTTCTTATTGTGAACCTTCGTAAATTAAATGTAACATTATAGTCAGTTGTTTTATCTTTTGTGCAGCAGCAGCTGTGTTTCTTCATGCTGTGTAAATGTAAAAATTCTTCATATTTTCATAATGATTTCTTGATCTTCAGAGGAGAGATAAATCACACTGACACTGTCCAAGCATCACCCATTGGCTGTTCATGGCAAACGTCACTCATTCATGAGCACAAGCTTCAGGGTTAACAACAAACTCAGGATCAAACTCTGAGTTGACAGAGAATGTTTGTTAGCGAGCGTCTTGTTATCGCTTAACCAGATCTAAACTGGTTTGACTTCATCTGGTTCATCAACTCTGAAACTCAGGGTTTGTTTATTCAACTAACATCATGCAACAGGCCACTGAAGGAGAACAATTTTACTTTGTTCGCATACACAAAGAATTGGCCAAAATAAAACAAAATAAATATTGACAGGTGACTAAGGACTAATCAGTCAGAAGAAACAGTCAAAACTAAACAAAAGAGAACCTGAATGCAGAAAAAATTTAAAACTGCCAGATGACTAAAGATTAATCCAATGAGAGCACCATGTGTTGGGGTGGACAAGAGACGGACACAGTGGGTGGGGTGTCAACGTTTAAAGGGGGGAATAAAGTGTTCATGGGTAAATAATGTCTAACTCATGCCAGGCTTCTGGCGGAGCGGGTCCGGCAACGCATCTAACTCAGCCAGTACCCTCCTGCGATGATGCCAGTGTGTGCACAAGAGGTGATAGAAGCAGACTCACAGAGAAGAGGCACACTCTACCAGAACCCTTCTACAAGCTTAGCATAAAATATCAGAATGCAGCAGTCCTATAAACATTCAATGGCAGTACACTGGTGAGGAGACAAGAGGCCGTTCTTTTTTAATGGATGTCTATGGAGGAGATGCTTCAGTGTTCTGAATAAACTGCTTTTGTGAAGAAACAGCTCATCACTTAATGAACTGACCACCTGTCTGTTAATCTTTAACATGTTTTAAACTAAACAATCCTTTTGGAATGAACAATGTGTGGAGTTTACTGTGATACAATTGATGTTTTATAAGAGAAGACGCAGATGATTTTGCAACAGGTTGTTGTCAGTGTACGGCTGTCCCCATTCATTTGTATGGTATCCACAAATGGTGACTTAATATTGTAACACGCTAGTTGACCGTAATTCTCTCCCCTATGATAGAACCATGGAGGTTATTATTTCAGTAATTAAAATAATCTCTGGCTCTACATTCTTATGGCAAATGTGATGAATATACATTATATTCACATCAGGTGCACCTTATAATCCACTGCCCAAACAAAGCTTATCAAATTGGACCTCTCCTCTCTCCTTCCCACTCCTTTTGTGAGCCTGGCTGAAGAATGGCCCTCAGAGGCAGGACAACGTTAACAAGAGGGAGGGGCAGGTCGTTTCACCACAGCCATCAACATTCTTAACCTACAGGACCTAAAGGAGAACATCTTTGCTTTGTAATGAAATTAATAAAAATATATATATATATATATATATATATATATATATATATATATATATATATATATATATATATAAAAAAGCTGACAGATGACTGATGAGGACTAATCAATTGAGAGAGCTGTCATATGTTTGATGTGGCATCTCATCAAGAGCACATAAGTGTTGTACTGTTCAGCGGCCCCATTATTGTGACAAGTGCAAGAAAGATGAATGGCAAATGAAGCAGGACTCGTCTTAGATAATGGATGCTTGAATGAAGTGATATTAGATTGGCAAGCCATGAGTCACACCAGCTGTATAGGCGAAACATTGCACCCTGTGGCTGCCATGTTTAAGTGTATGCATGCTGCAAGTTCATTGTATCCTTATGTTAGGAATTCAAGGTCACCTACTGAAGGCATGGGGACTTAAATTGTATTTATGTGTCATTTAAATCACTATAATTCAAATGAAAATGTGTAATAAAAACTATAGCACATGTGTGAGCCTGTGAGGTCTCTTTAATACAATCTTCAATACAATCTCAATGAATATGTTTCGTTGATGTCAAGTCCATATTACAAACATATTTGAATCAAAATTATAACAGATTGATGGCATCATGCCGTCATGCCAATTTTATTTATATATCTGTTTATATAATGACATGCACAGCTCACAAGCATCTGTATTTGACACTTTGACACTGGAAGTGAAAACTGGTTGTAAATAAGCCTTTTTTTTATTTTTATTTTTATTTTTTGGAAAGTTCAATTTTAAATCTTCACTTGGCTCAATAATCTTAGGGGCAGTTTGAACTGATTTTTTTTTTTTCTTTCAATTTGAACCCACAGTCAATATTTTTGGTTCATATATATTTAAATAAATCTGTGCGTGTAAAAGGTCAGACACTGCAGTTATCAATAATGTAAATAATTAATCTGCCTCAGGCTGAAACTCAAGTTGAGGTCATAATTTACAGAGAGACAAATAAATATCAGCTCAATGAGACATTTGCCAGTCCAAAATGAAAGCTGAACTCATGAGATAGATTGTTCTTTTTTGTTCTTGTGAGACAAATGGAAATGTGCAGTCATATTCTCATGCAAACTGGAATGTAATAGTGTATCCCAGGACAGTAAACAGAAGTAGTATGTAGATTTGTGTTTTTGTAGGGCTGTCGATTTAACATGTTAATTTAGTGTGATTGTTCATGTGAAAAGTAACGCATAATAAAATGTACACAGTTAATTATAACACCTATCAATACTTTAAGGCAGGGGTCTTCAACCATTTTCAGGCCAAGGACCTCTTGGTATGTAGAGAGCCGGAGCAAGGACCCCCGTTGCATATTGTCTGAAAATTGAGTGTTGCATTTTATGCCTATATAAATGTGTATGGTACCATATTATTGTATGTACATATTTTATGATGTTTACATTGCAAAGCCATTAAAATAATAAATAAATCAAGTATAGCTGAGGTCTGCAACCTTTTTGACATGGTGTTATTTTTAATATTCCTTTTCAATCACTGTGCCATACCCCTCCAAAAAAAAATAAAATAAAAAAAAATAATGAATAGTGTTACTGATAGGCCTATACCTGGAGTCTTCATCTCATGTTAGTGATCTATTTTATACATACGTTTCAAAATTACAGTTAATTTCTGTAGGAGGAAAACATTATAATGTGGACAAATTGACTGTATGCACCTTTAAATATGTTGATTTGACATTCATAGCAGCTTGATAAATTCAGCGGTAACTATATATTTAGACATATTACATATACATAGGTCTGTATATTAAGTATGTAAAGGCTATTGTTCTGAAAGCAAAAAGCAACTAATAATAATAGAAGTAACAGTAGGCTTACATTCACATACTGCAAAAAACGCATAGCAGACGCATTTCCTTCAGCAACCCTCTACTGCAGCGCTGCTTAACATGCGTTGCGTTAGGAGCGGCTCGTAATGAGTATGGGTGATGGGCTAATTTCATCAAACTTTAACAATGTTCGGCATTCTATTTAGTTCATATCAAAATAAAACGGGAAGTACGAACATGAGGAAGGATTACTGCAAGAGGAAAATTTGGCATGCAGGTTCAAGGGGCTTCAGAATGTGGATTGTCTAAAATACATACTCCTCTCTCGCCAGGGACGTGAGTGCGGTAGTATAAAGTGTGAGCGTGAGGCAATCGTTTGTGGTCCGTGAATACTACCAGGTCCTTGAATAACAAGGAATAAGGGCAGCCGGTGAAGTTTCTGGTGCCCTCTAGGGAGTTGGTGCCCTCTGCAGACTGTGCAATATGCGTATAGGGACAGGAGGTACTGTCTCTCGTGTGATTATTATGATAAGATATGAATAGCATCTTTTAGAAATATGTTGAAAATGATGTACACTCACATTAGATGAAGACTCCAGTCATATCAGTAACTCAATATAAAGTAAGGTTAAATAGGGAAGAATATGAGGAGGGTACCGAGAGAAGGCAGGTGATGCAAATTAAGTATTTCAAGGTAACAATGGGGGCGGGGCCTAGATGTGAGACAGGAGAGCACATGGCAAACATTCCTGACAGAAGCCATATGCTCACACTAAACACAATGACAAGACAGAAGAGCATATGGCGAATGAACACAATCATAAGCCATGTGCTCAAACAAACAAACACAGTACACAAGACTGACAGAAGAGCGCATGGCAAGAGAACTGAACCTGAAGCCATGTGCTCACAAGGACAAGACATGGAACATGAGTGTCCCGATCCCGACACGAGAAGTGAAACCGAACTAGACTGAAGAGTCAGGAGACACCATGCTCCGAACATGAAACACAAAATAGACAGAAGTAGAAATCAAACCCGAAGCTGTGTGCTCACACAGAGACCTAAACAAAGACAGACAGAGCACATGGCCAGGAAATAAACACTGAGACATATGCTCAATACAAACACAGAACATGTGTGTCAGGATCCTGTCACCACACAATGAACATGACAGAACAAAGTGACAGGATCCTGACACAACCACCCCACCCCCTAAAGGGATGCCACCTGGGGTCCCAAAAGGGGAACATCTAACACAAGACAAGACAAGACCAAACAATAAAGACACAAAAACAGACTAGGTCAGGGATGGAGTCACAAACCAGGGTGGGGCTGGAGGAACAGACCAGTGGCCTCATGTATAAAACTCGATTTTGCGTCCACACAAAAAAATTACGATTTATAAAACCGTATGTACGCCAGAACCTGCGCATAGTTCCCTGAATAAATCCCAGCCTGCGGAAGATTGTGCGTACATGCACGTGATTCATTCCCCACCCCGTCTCCTCCCCAAAATAACCATATATGGAGTGTGCGACGCCTGTTTTTACTCTGCTTATCCTCATCTGCATACATTTAACGGTACGAGAAGCTTCTGTCTATTTTTTACAGTCTTATACGAGATAAGACTGTAAATGTCACATGTACCCAAAGGTTAGATGCTGCACCATAAAGAAACATTGTTTATAAAGATATGAACTTGTTTTCAAATAATATATCTTAAATATCCCTTGGCAAAATGTTTTTATCTTTGCAGACATAAATCTAACCAAGGCAATTTTGTGACAAGACATGGAGTGTCCGGATCCGAAACTTAACTAGACCAAAGAGTCAGGACCCAGACGCCATGCTCTGAACATGAAACACAAAATAGACAGAAGAGGGCATGGCAAGGAAATCAAACCCAAAGCTGAGCACAAACATAGAGACACAAAAAACTGAGCACTAACACAGAACATGGGTGTCATGATCCTGTCACCATACAATAAACATGACAGAACAAAGTGACAGGATCCTGACAGGGTTCAAGAGGAAAGATAAAATGTCCCTGCTGTAGTCATGAAACAAACTGCTATTACCTGCAGCTCTTACCACAATGATCAAGGATAAACGGCATGACATCAAATGGCAAACACTAGCGGTGTTCAGCAAGCAGAGAGCTTATGAGTCGCAGCTGCAAGTTTACTGTCCAACAATGTGCGAAAATTCATTTGGATTGAATCCAAGATTGTCCATAATACGGACGTGTGTAGTATGAGACGGAAAAAAAAAAAAAAAGACTAAAATTATCAAACAGAAAATAATCAAACATCTTCAGAGTAAGATGGCATTACTAAGCAAACAAACTTCCAGGATCCAGGACAATGAGTGTCAGTATAGAGTTCACAACTACTACTGGGATTGTTTGATGTGACCAGTAAGAGCTAGCTAAAAACTTAATAAGCACACCTTTAAATTTTGTAATAAGCAGTGTTCTTGCCATCAGCAGAATTGGAGCTTAATGTTCCATCTTGATGTTTTTTGTTTTTTGTTTTTGTAAAAGTGTGGCAGTAGAGGGCAGTCAGCGCTCCAGCTGTTCATGCAACACTCTTTATTAAACCGGCCAGCAGGCAGCTGGACCAAGTCCAACAGATTGCCAGAATCTCTAGTGTTTTTCAATGTTTCAAACTATTTATAACTTTGCTGAAACTACTAGTGAGAAACGATGCAACCAAAGTGAGACGTTTCAAAAGCGTCCTTCTAGCACATGTGCATGGTGCAATGTCTAGCTCAATGTGCAATGTCATGTCAAAAACATTATCAAGACCCATTGTAGTTATGTTCATCTGATTTCCATTCAGTAGCTAAATGCAGAAATGTCACCACATGAAGTTCTGGGGAGGAAAAAAAATGGCTTCTTAAACTTCTGATGGTAAATTATTTCAAAGAAGCACCTTATAGTTTAATGATATTAAGTAAAAGGATTGTAACTACCCAATCTCATGAGAATTCATAAGAATAGTACGATATGGCAAATTTGTAAGAAATACTGTATACAACTTAGAGACCATCCAATCATATATGCTTCCAAAGTATGCTTGTAGATGTTTCCTTGCTAAACTAAATGTGTGTTGAGGCAATGGTAAAACTATCACTGAAGTGTAACACTTCACCCAGACCTTAAACTTAACCATTTTAGTAATGAAAAAAACCCTGTTGTGTTGGACTGAAGAAAGAGAAAAATCTGTTTCAAATGTGCGTTTTCCTCATTTCAACCCTAACCAAACCCCATACCTAGCCTAACCATAAAGTGTAACACCTTACCCAGACCCTGAACATAATAATGATAGTAATGTAAAAAGACAATTTGTGTATGATAGACAAAAGGAAAAGGACTTTGTGGCTAGACCTTGCATTTGTGATATATTTCGTAACTTTATTATGCCTAAACCTAACCATAGATTTTAACCTGTGACCATGAGTGTACATTAATAAACAGAAGAAACATTTGTGGCTTTTGAGGGAGACAAGGAAAGCATATGTGATAGGTTGGCGCATAATTTGTACGTTTCGTAAGAACGGAGTCATACGATTTGTTAAGAAAACGCCATGTCGTGAGACTGATATTAATCTGTAAAACTGTTAACCATGTTACAATCACCACTGTTACCATTCTGAGGGCATTATTATACCCCAACTTAAAGCATATTACAATTTATTAGTTTAGCCTGTGATGGTACAATGTCATTTATTACCACTTGAACACATTATTAGCCTGATTTAGGCTAATTTAAAATGTACCTTATCAAAAGTTTGAAAAACTGAATGCTGAAAATCACGACCAACTCTTAATTGGTTTATAGTTAATTTTGGACCCTGACAGTCACAGGCTGATAACAGATGGCAGCCTTTGTGACCATGTTATTGTCTTAAACTTTCTTCATGCTTAGCTACATATCATGCAAACCTCACAGTAAATAATTTAATTGTATTTTTCTCTCCAACCACCTTATTCCTTTTTAACAATCTCTAAAGATTAGCTACAATTTGTACCTTAGACTTAATAAAGTCAGGCAGCTCAAATAGCGGACTTCAAAATACCCCTGGGAACATGTCAAAGCCTCCAGGAAAAAGAACATTACGCTCCATGTGAACAAAAGACAACAAAAACATGAGAGAAATTCAATTATCCACCTCGCTGTGCAGCAATAAATCTCATTTTACTACAGGACTTGCATCTAAAATGTCCAGATGTCTGTCAAACTAACACAACTGTAACCCAGAATCCTTTCTGGTACTAGGGATGCCACATTGCAACCTGACTGTGAAGCAGTGCAGCCTATGCATTGAAAGTCAAGGCCTTCTGTTCATGCTGTTAAAGGAATAGTTCATCCAAAAATGAAAATTCTCTCATCATTAACTCACCCCCATACACAAATGTGTATGAACATTTTCTTCTGAAAAACACAAACAAAGATGTTTAGAATAATATTTCAGCTCTGTTGCTCCTCACAATGCAAGTGAATGGTGATCAGAACTTTGAAGGTCAATAAGAGACATAAAGGCAGTATAAAAGTGATCCATAAGACTCTAGTGGTTTAATCCATGTCTTCCGAAGTTATATGATAGGTGTGGGTGAGAAACTGTTCAACATTTAAATCCTTTTTTAATAACAAATCTACACTTAAAATGTGGAAGTGACTTTCACTTTCACATTCAGCCACCTACTGGTTGAGGCTGGTCAAAGGTGGAGATTCATAGTTAAAAAGGACTTAAATATTGATCTGTTTCTCACCCACACCTATGATATTGCTTCAGAAGATATGGAATTATACACTGGAGTCATACATTTTTAATTTGTGTTCTGCAGAAGAAAGAACATAATACACATCTGGGATGGCATGAGGGTGAGTAAATCATGAGAACATTTTCATTTTTGGGTGAATTATTCCTTTTAATCTTGTGGTGATCGATCATTTTACATTGCTCTTTGGGGCAATGCTCTCTTGGGCCAGGTCCTGCTATACAAAACTCTGAATATAAAAGATATATGAATTCTCAAAAGTGAACTTGTATCAAATTGAAATTATAAATTCTGTCAATGAGCTCATCGACATTCTGGCATGACAAAAACAGCCATGTTCCTTGTCGGAAGCTTCAAGGAAACGTGTGTGTTTGCAATTTTCACAGACCTGTTGGAGAGGTAATGAAATCTTGTTGCAACAACTTGGATGATTTCTACTGCCATGAATAATTTTAACAAAAAGGAATGTTAATTAATTTAAGGCAGAGTTGTGAAATCCTGACACTTTGTTTAACTTCAAACTGATGCGAGACACTGAAATGTATTTATTTAATTTTTTCCAGGCTCTACCACAAAAAAAGGCAACCCCTTTGTGCTTTAAAAATACCATGGACAGTATTGGAAGTTGAACCACACTGTAAACATGTTTAATATAAAGGCAAAGGATGAGGGGGGTAAGGTTCAAAACATGAGAGAGAAAACATTTTCCTCCTGTTGTTGCTGTCCCTTTGGCATGCTTTTGCTCTATTTTCCAATCCATAATAAACACAATGGTGTGTTCTTACAAGCTCACAGATTTCGCAGAATCATGTCAGATGAGCATGTTGAGCAGACAGTAGAAGCAGAAAGGATAACATCTTAACTGCTCTACATCCTTTGTTATATCTTTGAAAGGGAGCTGAAAATTGGCTTACATTAAGGAGGGCAGTGCAAAATGGAGAAAGGTTCATTAAAGCACTTTAGCAGTTGAGATTTATTTAACTTGTGTGCTGATCATGAATGTATCCTATAATTATTCTATAAATAGACATTTTTACTTGATTTACAGAATTGAACTGAAAGATTATGTCATCAACTTTAACGCATGCATTCCAGCCACTCAGAACTGAGTTTTCAGATGGACCATGGTATAACTACAGAAGGGCCAAATTTATGTCCTACACAGAGTTCTGTGATCATCGGACGGGTTGGGGATTGGTGGGTTTCCAAGGCACGGTGCGAAAGCAGAATCGCGAGCCAATCATCTGTGTTCCATGTCTGCTACAGGTCCTTGAATAATGTATAACATGCGGGTAAAGGCAGCATGTGGCGTTTCTGGTGCCCCCCTAGTGAAAGATGGTGCCCCACTAGGGAGTTGGTGCCCTACGCAGACTGTAAAATTTGAATATAGGGAGTGGCTGTACTAAGCTAAAGTACATTGTACAGCACTTACTATCTCAAAGTTTGCTCGCATACCCCAAAATTGTATAGAATATTGGGTAACACGTTGTAATAAGTATACGTTTTAGTCTGTGCTCTGTATTCAATTTTAATTCACTGAGATTTGTTTTTCATCTACTTATTTTGAGTTTGTAATAATTATTATTAAAGGGATAGCTCACCCAAAAATAAACTATTTACTCACCCTCATGCCATCTTAGATGTGTATTATTTTTTTCTCTCTCTTCAGTAGAACAGATTTTAAGAAAAATTTAAAAATATCTCAGCTCTGTAGGTCCTTAAAATGCAAGTGGATGGTGGTCAGACATTTGAAGCTCCAAAAATCACAGACAGTCAGCACAAATGTCATCCATACGACCCCAGTGGTTAAATTTATGTTTATATTATATAATTATGACACATAATCCTTAGCTTTTTATTAATCTATTGTTCTACTCTTGAAATTTGCCATTGCTGTACTGCAAATTGTGTTGACTCTTTAATTAAAAAATGCTCTTAATTAAAATCTGGATAAAATCAATTGTTAAATGAATAAATACATTATAATAATAATGCCTGACCTGTGACTAAGAATTATATAATGTGTGTTCATCATTTCTTTAAAGTGTTTTAGTGTCACCAGTACAGTCATCCAGATGCACATCAGCGCCCTCTGTCATCTCAGGAGGGAACTGCACTTACTTTACAAGCCGAATATCTTTGAGTCGCACTTCCACGAGTCTCCGGCTCTGCCTCTATGTGGACTCAGCCAATCTGAATCCTGTGACGAGGAGAGGCAGGATCCCAATATTTAACACACAGTGCACTGATGCATCTGCACCTGTCACTGACTGCTCCTCGTGAAGAACTACTAATGCAGTTCATCCCTCCTGAAATACCGAAGCTATTCAGACATGGTACAGGACTTCTGATCCGAGATCCGTGCTGTTCTTCGGAGATCAAACGACGATTTCGTCGCGCTTTGGCATTATTACCGGGACATTTTTTAGACATGCGTTTTGAGCAAAAAGCGTGTGGAGCGATGGACGGGACAAATGCGCTTTATCATGTATTGAACCTGTGAGGATGCGACAAGACATTTGATTTTCACCAAAATCATCATTGTTATTTAACTACTATATCAGCTATGATGAAAAAAATCCGTCTGCAAGATGTTTGCTCCTAACTGATCATGGGTCTCCCATTAAAAGGAGGATTACACTGGAAATGACAGTAGATATTCCTCTAAGAATCAACAAATGCACCCCTGAATATCCCTTATTATCGCCTATATCATATTGTGGTTATCCAAAAACCAAAAGAGACACTTTTTAATGTGCTTTGGGGACTGTTCGTCTTAATAAAGATGATCCTATTCCGTAAATTTCGCGTGTTGATTTTAATGGTGTTTCTCGTCGCCTGCACCATGCACATCATGATAGACTTGTTACCCAAACTGGAGAAGCGCGCAGTCGGTCCGAGCTCCGGCGCGGCGGGAGCTGGAGGCGGCTGCTCGTGCGCTCACAGCCCGGGCGAGGAGCCACGATCCTGGGCCAAACAGCGCGCCAGAGCCGCCGCCGCCGAACCGGGCTGGCCTAATAAACACTCTTTGAGATTACTGCAGGATTTCAGCAATGAGCCCAACTCCAATCTCAGCTCGCATTCGCGGGAGAAGGTAACAGAGAAAGCTGAGTCTTTAAAGAGAGTGAAGCAGCTCAAATTAGGGTCTGAGAAACGCGGTTTGATGAAGGACGCATTGAGCGGACAGAGGAGAGCTGTCCAGGGTCCCTCCAAACTGAAGGCGCTCTATGAGCACCCGCTCTTTAAGACTAACCTCCCGCATCTCTCTGATGATGACACCTTATTCAACATCAACACTGATATCAGATTGTACCCCAAAGCTGCTGGAAACCAAGAATGGCAAGTCCTACATTTACTTTACATTTACAGGGGTGAAAAAGTCTCACAAGTCACAATTATTATTATGTTTTTGATTATTATTGTTATAACTTATCAGAGACATTATATCAAGAAAAGCATGAGTGCTCAGATTTAATCACAACAGGAAAGTAAGTCTGGCATGTACAACTTTAAAACTGGACGAAATGCATGTGGTGGTTACATATACTTATCCAATAAGCTTTCGAAACCCAGTTGTTGGCATTGCAGGTTTAAAATATGACTTTTTCATACACCAACCACAGGGATCTGTTACAATTTAATGGCTATTATGTATTCTCTTATGTCGAGTAAGTGATAAGCATATGCTATTATGTAGATGTAAAATAAGCTTTTAAATCCCAATTATATGCATGGTTTGAGATATTAAATAGAGGTATTATATGGAAAAGTTTGAAGAGGATTGCTCAGATTTTATCCCAAAGCAGCTGGACATCAAGAATAGCAAGTACTAGAACAAAGCCGAACACATGTGGCTACATATAGATGTAAAAATAAGCTTTTAAACCCTTATTTGTTGCATGATTAAAATATTATACAGAGATAATATACAGAAAAGAATTGAAAATGATTGCCCAGATTTTATCACAAAGCAGCAGGAAACCAAGCAGTTAAGGACAAGGTTTTTAAGAAGTAATCATCATAATAAAGGGAAGCACTTCTTTAATTTGGGCAAAGTATGTGCATTTGCATATAGATGTAAAAATAATCTTTTCAAACACAGTTAAATGTATGCTTAACATATTAGAGAGCACATCTAGAAAATATTCAAATAATTGCTCAAAGCAATTATTTGCCCAAAGCAGCAGGGCACCAAGAATAGTCACTTTAAGAATATTCTAAATCTTAGATTTAAACCCAATTTTTTGGATTGCATGTTCAATATATTACATTCTCTCACATCATCTCCAGGGTCTGTGTTATATTTTGAGACGTTATAATAATTCCACTTGTTTTGAGTGTTTAAAATCACAGTAAAGTCAAATAATGGAAAATAATAATGGCAAGTACTAAATTAAAACCAGTAAAAAAATAGTTTTGAAGTTACTGGTTAAATAAGGGGGAATGTTGGGGAAACACATACTGTAAGTATAGTAGCTTGGGTACTTTTATTAATTTCAGTTCTCTCATGTCTGCTCATACTGACTCATTGTGAGTGTTAAAAGCTTTTCTGTTTGCACACATCTATGTTCCTCTAGTGTGATGTTTTGCTTTCCATAGAGCTGTCAGATGCATTAAGATGAGGGGTGTTTATTAGTGCCATGCCTTTTGTTTGTTCCTCTGTCCCTTCTATATGCTTTTCAATCGGCGAGCTTTTGTGTCCTCCAGGGATATCTCAGGGACAGCCTTTTAACCATGCCTGAATGAACTAAACATGCCTTTTAACCATGCCTGAGTGACCCAGACATTGCCAGATTGAACAAAACATGATAATGTCATAATATTGGCACTTTTAACATTGTATTATTAAATCTGAGAACTGATGTGACAAACTTGTAGTTACAATTTCCTTTTCATATTTTAAAAGAGCACTTAATGTTAAATAGACTGAACTCATGTCTTCCATGCAGTTGAGTTGTTGTGAGGTCATGGGCCTCAGGGAAATCCACTGCATACAAAATATTGTCTGTGCTTGGCATCGGTGTAGTATTCAATCATGTTCGCATTCATTTTAATGTTCAGAGATAGTTACATCACCTTCACAGTCACCAAACAAAGCACAGAATTCAATATGATCAGTTATGGGATTCTTTGGGGCCAGTTATTTCATATGTACATAAATAAATGGAAAAATAATAAAATAAATTTAATTAAAAAATTCTTAGAGTCTTTAAACCCAATGAGGCTTATATTTGAAGCTGATTATTTAATTTTAAAAATCAGAGAGTAACACAGAATCTGTCCCGGCAGAACTTTTCTGAAAGCTGAACAAATTTTCGCAGCACTGGTGAACTCATTAACAAAATTTTAATCGCTATTTGCATATTTGTTTGTTGGGTATTTTGGCTCATTTGATTGTGCTTTCAGCCACAAAAAAGACAAGAAACTATTAATTTACACTCAGCTTAAAACATTTGACCATGTTTAAATCCATTCTGCAAAAAACTGTAGGAAAAGCCACATTCATATAGTTGAAACAAATGGATGTGTTGCTTGATTGTGTTATACACGAGATCCTCAAGTGTAGTGAGTTGTAGTTGAAGGTCTGTTTTTATTTCAAGAACCCAATAAGACGAGTTACAACAATTCAAATAATGCACATGTGTTTATTTGGCTAGCGGTAAAACCCTCATGCTAAAACTTCTGTCTCCTCACATAACCTCACGATCTTCAAGATATATTAGCTGTCTCTCTGTTTCATCTTAAAAATCACAGATAAATCTTGTTCAATATTACAAAAAAGATGTATTCAATTGTGTAATTAGGGCATGGTGCCATCTAGTGGTCTGATATTAATCAGTAACAACTGCACATCCATGTATCAGACCTCTCATTCGAGTATCTGAGCCATCTGTACTGCTTCTTGGATCACTGTGCAATCTCTACAAGTAAGCTAATAAAATAATTTCAACTCAAACAAAATTTTCATGTGCATTTATTTGGCAATCAGTTCTGTAATAATTTGCACAATGAGCACTCAGATGTTCATTAATTACAAAATAATTTAAGTTTTCTCTTTTAACTCAACTATTGTCATGGTGGAGTAATAGTTCAAAGAGAATATTGCTGATCAAGTCAAGTCATTTTTATTTGTATAGCGCCTTTCACAACACACATTGTTTCAAAGCAGCATTACATTTAACATTTACATTTAATCATGCATTAACATAAAATGAAACTGTAATATCTATAATGTCTTAGAGTCATCATTGTGTAGTTTGATAAAATACGATTGTGAACTGTGTTTAAAAATAAGTAATTAAATAATAATTGTATTTATATCTTCAGTGAGCAAGCCGAAAGCGACTGTGGCAAGGAACTCAAATCTCCATATGATGTCGGTTAACGGAGAAAAATAACCTTGGGATAAATCAGGCTCACTGTGGGGGCCAGTTCCCCTCTGGCTAACATCATGAATATAATGCCGATATTACTTATGTTTAAAAATATTAAACTAAGTAAGTGTTAATGGTCAGTGTTTAAACAGATTTTGTAAGAACTGTAAGATTAATGACTAATGTCTTTGAAGTTGATCCTGGATTAACTGCAGAAGTTCACATAGATGCATTGTCCTTTGTTAGTTGGCTGATTTATCAAAAGAGTTTTGTTGGCAATTAATTGATAGTCAATGTATTCCATTATAAGATTATAGTCCATCATTAGACCGTGGTGATGCCGGCAGAGATCAATGTGGTGCATCGCAGTTCAACCGGCTGGTAATTTCTTGAGGTCTATCCTGGTTCCAAGGTTCAGGCAATGGCATATGATGTATCCAATGTCTTATAGTTGGAGTTGGCATCAGTTCATCCTCTGAAGTCCACCATAATAGACTAAAGTGATGTATGGCTGACACAACTGCATTTAGTCATCATCACTCAGAGACATGTAGCAGTGGAGTTCAACACGAAGCAGGAATGGAGCTGGATCCAGCCGGTTCTGTTGACCACAGGATAGGATTCCTGAGGTTGAGACAGGGATAAAAATAGAAAAATATTAGCATAGATCCCATTAGATATAGATTATAATCAATGTTTCTGGTTTCTGGTTCCGGCAGACCTAACTAAAGCAGCCTATTTGTGAGTTGAAGGATAAATTAGGTGTATGCCTGGCTAAATAGATGAGTCTTTAGTCAAAGTGTGTCTTTGTCCCGAACAGTGTTTGGGAGACTATTCCATAGTTTAGGAGACAAATATGATAAGGATCTACCTCCTTTTGTGGATTTTCATATTCTAAGAACTATTAAAGGGCAAGAATTTTGCGATCATAATGAACGTGATGGATTAGAGCGTGGTAGAAGGTCACTTAAGTACTGTGGAGTTTGACCATTCAAAGCTTTGTACGTAGTTAACAGAATCTTTTAATTAATACGAAATTTAACAGGTAGCCAATGTAACGATGATAAATTCGGCTAATATGATCTTATTTCTTGGTTCTAGTCAGCGCTCAGGCTGCTGCATTTTGAACCAATTGAAGTTTATGTATTGATCTCGCTGGACATCCTCCCAGTAATGCATTACAATAATCTAGTCTTGAGGTCATTAATGCATGAAATAGTTTTTCGCCATCAGCATTTGTCATTATTTAGCAATATTTCTTAAGTGGAAAAATGCTGCTCTACAAACATTGGTAAATTGATTTCCAATTGACAGATTGATATTAAATATAACACCTAAGTTCTTCACTGTTGTCAAGACAAGGTAACAGTACATTCGTTGAGAGGCAAATTATATTTTAGTGGCTTGTTTTTAGAGGTTTTTAGTCCAATAATTAGTAACCCTGTTTTGTCGGAATTGAGATGAAAGAAAATTTCTTGCCATCCAATCTTTGATTTCATTGATACACTCTGCTAATTTGGAGAATTGTGAAATTTCGTCAGGTTTTGAAGAAATATAAAGTTGGGTATCATCAGCATAACAGTGAAAACTTATTCCACGATTCCTGATAATATCTCCTAATATACCCCTAAAACTGATCCCTGTGGTACTCCATACTTAACTTTTGTTTTGTTTGACAATTTCTTATTTACATAGACAAAATGGTAGCAGTCTGCTAAATAGGACCTAAACCATGCTAATGCAAGTCCACAAATGCCAACATAATTCTCTAGCCTATTCAAGAGAATGGCATGATCTATCATGTTGAAGGCAGCACTAAGATCTAAAAGCACTAGATGTGAAATGCAGTCACGATCAGATGATAAGAGCAAGTAATTTTTTTAACTCTGATAAGTGCAGTCTCTGTACTGTGATGGGGCCTAAATCCTGACTGAAATTGTTCAGTATTTCTCTGTAGAAATGAACATAATTGGGAGGACACAACCTTTTCAAATATTTTTGACATAAGTGGGAGATTTGAAATCAGTCTATAATTAGCCAGTTCTCCAGGATCAAGTTGTGCCCTCTTAAAAAGCGGTTTGATAACTGCCATGTTAAAGTTTCTTGGGACATGTCCTAAGGATAGTGAGGAGTTAATAATATTAAAAAGAGATTCTGAGATTACAGGGAATACCTCTCTTAAGAGCGTAGTTGGTATTGGATCAAACATGTATGTTGTGGCTTTTGATGTTTCGATAAGTTTTGTTAGCTCTTCATGACCTATGACAGCGAAGGATTGAAGTTGCACATGAGGAAAATTATGAGACACTGTTTTCTGTGGTACTGTGACCAATGATTGCGTAATTCCAATTTTATTTCTGACTATTTAAATTGTATCAGTAAAGAAATACATGAAGTCATTACTCTTGTGCTGCGACGGAATATCTGGTTCAGACGAGGCTTTATTCCTTCTTTATAACCAATTTAGCCACGTTACTGAATAATCACCTAGGATTGTAGTAGTTATTTTCTATGAGTTTGCTAAAATATGTTGATCTGTAGCTACAGACAACATCCTTCCATGCACCACAAAATACCTCAAATTTTTTATTCTTCCACTTGCGCTCCATAGACTGTGCATAGTGTATAGACAGTGTATAGTAACTTAACTGAATAATAACACATCCAGTTTACTGGCACAGATGTTAGAAGGAAACTCTTTGAGTACTGAGTTCAGAACCCTTCTGTGGTGAGCAGGCGGGGTCGAGCGGCATCTGGGCAGAGCGAGGCTGGTAGATAAGTGGTGAATGAGGTCCACCTGTTGATACACCGGTCTCACGTTCCAGTGAGGGGCGGCGGGAGTGTTTAAGGAGAGCAGACAGCGGCAGATGGGAGAGAGAGACACACAGCGCTGTCTGTGTGTGTGTCTGCCTGCCAGTGTGGCGGATGCTGAAAAGAAAACGTTTTGTGTTCTGCTGAAAAACGGTGTCTTACTGTGTGTGACTGAAAAGTGCAACAATAAATGTCTAAGTTTTTTGTCAAGCCGGCCCCAGCTTCCTCTTTTCCCTAGTTGTAACACTTTCTAATAGGGGAGTCTAAAAGCGTAGCATAAAATTGCATTATGCGGCGGTCCCATAGACATTCTCCAATCGTCCGGCCAGGGACCGGAATCAGCTCGGACAAGACCGGTGACCGGCCGGTCAGCCTCACTTCTTTCCGATTCCGAACCGGTCCGTTTTGTTGACAGCAGTGCAGGCAATAACGTTACAGCCGCAATAACGTGGAAGTTCTTCACAGTGAGTGAAGAATACATAAAGTTTGCAATGTGTAATAATTAGAATGCTAAACTGTGGGGAACCACCACAATAACGTTCGGATCAACAAACCTAATTAGACACTTAAAACACCATCACACAGCTGAAAATGCCCATTTTAAAAAATAAGCTAAAAAGGGAAAGCGGCTAAAGCTAGCCAGAGCTCAAGCACTCATGTACCTGTGTAAAGTATGTTTTGGCCTTTACTGTTAATGTAAATATGCTAAAAGATACCCAGTTTTCCCTCTGTTGTGTGGTTTCCTGTTGTCAGACAGTATGCAAGCTGAACTCTCTGACTAATGTCCTCCACTGTCCTTTACCGACAGGCATAACGAAGGTAATGAGGAGGAGTACAGTCCGACGGGGGAGGCTACAACTGAGTCATATCCCAACTGGCTCCGTTTCCACATTGGGATTAACCGATATGAGCTCTACTCCAGACACAATCTCATCATAGAGGCCCTGCTAAAGGACCTGGTCTCCCAGAGGATCACAAGTGTAGGTGAGTTCGACTCATGCCACTGTAAGGGGAGAGAAGACCTACTGAAGTTTTATGTCATAGTCCATCTGAACCAGGAAGGCTTTAGTGTTGCCAGACCTAATTTTGTTTGCATCTCTTCTTAAAATCTACGATTAAACCTAAAATGCATACGTGACTTTAACCTCATTAGAATGCATACATACTGTATATATGTATAATGTATGTTTACTATGGTATTCAATACAATGAACATTTTATTATAACATTTCATATTTTGAACTTGAAACATATGTGTAATAATGTATCAATAACACACGGAAGCCTACCACAGGGATGCTTAATGCATGCTATGCAGACAGTTAGAAATTATCGCCTTGCATTACCAGCAATTCGAACAAGATACAGAGCTATGCACAGGAGCGTAGATTCCAGGGGATGGGGGAGGTATTCCCCCAATAATCAAAACAATTTATACCATTTATACCATGATCAATGTAAACATAAATTCTTCTCACTGTAAACCATTGTCACTGTAATACAGCTTTATGTATATTATCACCCAAAATTCTACTACATTTTGAATATATGTAAAATTAAAGATACTGTACATGGACAGGGATGGCAAACATGAAAAAAAGAGTCACCAAAAAGCTTTATTTGAAGTCATGTGCTCAACCGAGGAGATTTTGGAGGAGCTTTGCGTCCTTAACTGCAATCCTTCGTTCAAATATTCGGTTATACGTTGTGTCATGTATACTTGGATAGACAGATGAAGACTGTAGCTCAACTTTGCCAAAACCCGCTGTATCTCGATTATGACTGTGCACATAAATGCACTGGCTGATGAGTCGACTAGTCCTTCAGGCCTCTGTCCAACTATTCGAGTATGTACTATTTGAAATATGTAGATTTGCACATCTCGACTTACAACCAAACCAAATCACAATATAAAGTACATATAAATGTGCCACTGTTACTTATATGCATCTACTGATGGACAGTGCAATTTTTATCAGTCTATTTAAAATATTGTCAGATTTAAGCATGAAATATTCCTCTGAGCCACAACAACTCATATTCAGATAAGTGGCTGAGCCCCCCTAAAGTTGAAATCCAAGAATCAACATGCTCTAGGCCTTAAGCTGTCATCCTAAAAGCAATTTTTCCAAGTGGTTTAGAGCCATTATGGGAATGGCACGAGCCAACTAGGTCAACGGTGTGCAAGTGTAATTGCGGTTGAATAACAATGATATTTCAAAGCTGGAGGGGCTTTAGTGGATGCATGTGCAATGAACTCCCATTATCTGTATGGTTGTGGTTGTAAGAGTGTGTGGATGTAAGCAAGGAAATCTGAATTATTTATGAAAGTTGGGGAATATTTAGTGGTACTTCAAATCTTCAGAAAATGAAAATGTCTTGTTGGAATTCAGAAGGTGTGTGGTGTACAGAATGATGCATATAGACATGTTTTGTGGAGTTAATTTTCTACTCAAAATTACACATTCATGATTAAAAAAAAATATAAATCTGTTGAATGTTAAATCGTGTTTTGTGCACCAAGTGATAATATCTGTTTGCTTAGTCAAGGGCATAGATTTGGCTTGAACATTGGGGGGGTTACAGTGTGAAGAATTTACATTTACACTGTAGTTATGTGCATGCTCCAGCACTTCAGCTTGTGAGTGAACATCAGACCTATTTCTGTAGGCAAAATCAAAGCAGAATTTTGTGCACATACATGCTTTCATTCTCTGGAGAGTATGCGATTGACAACTACTCTTGCTACATTTGTGTCTAAAAGTCCCCTGGAAGATCTTAAGTATCGTAGGAAGATCTGTGCACATTAGTCAGACACAACTCTATTGTAATGATCTTATAAAGCACAATGGCAAATTAATTAAACAGTTGCGCCACTTCAGTATGCAGTGTATAAGTGCAAAAACCTGTTTAATCACCAAGTATTTCCATTTAAAATGCAAATACTACTCGTCAATTTCCATTGGCCATTTACCAAAGATCAGAGGTGTCTCGGGCTCTCAAGACTGACCCCTAGTGTCACTATATCGACACGACATCTCGTTCCCTCCATCAGGGAACGGAGGTTAAGAAGGTAATCAGGACATTATTTCATGAATCATTTACAAAACCAGTATTTAAAATCAAACAGTGAGTTGTGTCTGTGTACTTTTTGTCTATTCCATCCAAAGCAAGAAAAGAGATGCTCTGAACCGAGAGGAGCTTGCTCTTTTCCCAGTTGACCCGAAGCCCTAGCCGGCTGAGGTGCTCGAGCACCAGGTCCCTGTGTGCACACAACACGTCCTGAGAGTGAGCTAGGATTAGCCAGTCGTCAAGGTAGTTGAGAATGCAGATGTCCACTTCCCTTAACGGGGCAGCCTCTGTGACCTTCGTGAAGACGCGAGGGGAAAAAGAAAGGGCCAAAAGGGAGGACTTTGTACTGGTATGGCTGACCCTCGAATGCAAACCGCAGGAAGGGTCTGTGTCGAGGTAGAATCAAAACGTGGAAGTACGTGTCCTTTAGGTCTACCACGGTGAACCAATCATGATGCCGGTCACTCATTAGAATGCGTCTTAATCTGATGCCCAGTTCAGAACTCGCAAGATTGGACACAACCCACCGCCTTTTTTCAGTACAATGAAGTAGGGGCTGTAGAACCCGCTCTTCATTTCAGCTGGAAACGGCTCTATTGCACGTTTCTGTAGAACGTTGGCGATTTCTGCATGCTAGGTGACTGCGTTCTCACCGTTCACCGTGGTGAAGTGGACGCCGGCAAACCTGGGCGGGCACCTGGCGAATTGAATCACGTATCCGAGTCGAACAGTCAGGGTCAGCCATCGCGACGAGTTGGAAAGCATGAGCCACATATCCAAACCCCAGGAGATGGAGACCAGGGGAACAATTTCGTCAGATGTACCGGTGGGTGGGGCCTCACGGCGGGGCGGAGCCAGGAAGGCCACATTGACGGGGTTTGAGCCCTGTGGCGGTGCTGAGTCGAGAGACATCAAAGCACTTACCTGACTTCTGGAGCTCACTGGCTGATCGGTCGAGGAAGGTTGAGGAGGTGTTTCGTCCCATGGTCCGTCGAAATGTCCGGGTTTGAGTACTGTGCCTTAGCTTAGTGCACCGAGGCTGGGTAGCCGCTGGGGCGTTGAACCTGCTAGAGAGAGAGAAAAGCCGGTGGTTGTGGTGACGGCCGAACACACCGTTTATGTGATCCAGAGACTCAGGAAACTGCTCTTTTGTTGAATGTTTGGGTACCGCAGCTACTGGAGTGTGCGATGAAACAAAAGGAAAAGGGAAAAAAAGATTCTCCTCCCGGCCAGAAATATGTCTCACGTGGGCGGCGCCCAGGCACAAAAGACAGCGATCATGGCCGTCAGAAGGCGATAGGTATCGACCGCAACCAGGAATATCACACAATCGGAAAGGCATCATTTAAAAGTCTTGAAATGATCTCTCTCTGCAGTGCACCCATGCAGAAAGGGGAGAAAGCCACTTTAATGAGGCGTAAGGATCCATCAGAGGTGATTAATGGAAATCGCTAGACTCAGCTTGAACCATTGACCGATCGGCTCCAAAGAGAAAATCTAATGAGCGGTATGCAAGTCCCCTCCTTTTATACCCGGGGTATGTCCGGGGGAGGGGCATGCAAATACCACTCGCCAATTCCCATTGGCCTTTTATCAAAGATCAGAGGTGTCTTGGGCTCTCAAGAGTGACCCCTAGACACAATGTCGAGTGAGAGACAGATGAGGAACAAGTCGTTTTTCTTTTTCTCCAATTTTGGATTCTTAACTGAAAATGAAAAGAACGAATGATGCATGGATTTTACAGCTTCTATATTGTTTATTTACTGCATATTTGCATTGAGTTTTTGTGTTTGGCATGAGTAAAAGAGTACTGCACCGGTGTTTGCCAATTGATTAACTCCACCAACGCACTGGATTTTTGCAGCAGCAGTAGCAATGCTGGAAAAATAACAAAAAGCTCTTCTCTCATTGATAGTATGTTTTCATTGCATTCCGTATAAAAAAAAAATCAGAAAAATCATTGTTGCCAGATGATTTGTCAGACCCGATTTGAATATCACCATGATAATCCATTGTTCCTATTTAAAAGCTTGGTCGAAATGAACATTTGCACCAAATTTCCAGTCTTATGGTGAATAGGCCTGTACTCACAAAAGTCAGTGCTACTCATTCCAAGCGAGAAGACACAGTTTGCCTCCGGCTCCAAAAACTGCTACTTTTATAGATAACCAAAAGTATTATTTAGCATGGCTTGTTCTGCTTGGCTACATTGGGTTACACCAACTAAAGTCTCTGGGTTTATTTCGGTGCAAAAACACTTGCTGATTCTTGTATCATTCGGTTCAGAAACTTCTTTTCTACCATTAGAAAGTGTAAATAGAACTTAATATCAATACGCAAAAGAGCGACAATCAGGTCAACATCAGTTAAAGCAAAAAAATGCGACTTAAGCCGGGTTCCGATGTCTGTGGAGATTTTTTTGTGTCATCGCCGATATATTAAGAACATCTTATTTGTTTTGTAGCTCAACATTCTATCAGTAATAATCAGCTTATTTTAAGGACATGTATCAAAATAATTTGCTTTCTGGATGCTAGTGCGTCGGGTTGATGAATTAACTATCTGACGTGGCACCTATGAAGCGCGAGCAGGAACAGAAAATAGCTGATTTTAATACTAATTTTAGACTTTTTAATACCAAAATTGACATCCTTTTTTTTAATAGAATTCCTGAGATTATCAAATATTTTGCATCTAGACAGTTTTAGAATGTGTGGTTCTGTGTATACAAAGTTTGAGACTGACCTGTTAAAGGGATAGTTAACCAAAAAATGAAAATTCTGTCAACTTTAACACCCTAATGTTGTTCCAAACCTGTATGTGTATCTTTCTTCTGTTGAACACAAAAGAAGATATTTTAAAGAATGTTGTTAGTCAGAGAGTATCCCTTGAACGTGTTTTTTTTTACTCCAAATTTACTCCAAGTGTTACACAGTAGCCCTGTACGAGAATGAGATTTTCCCAAATTGTATATATTAATTTATATATTAATGAAATTTTCTATTGATATTTCATTTTACTAATAAAGTTATACAAATCATTCCACTGAACTAACTTGGTAATTGTTGCTACAATCAAGCTCTTATGGTTTGCCCATTCGTTTCAATATTTTATTGCTTTTTGGACATGGGCATCATAATAATGATGCCTGTTTTACAAAACTTTAAGAATTTTTCATATATCACTGAAAATGGGAGAATCTCAGCTTTAATGTGGTATATGGCACATAGTCAGGTAAATATGCTTCAAATGTGTTAAAAATAAGCTTGTTTTTAAATTGGAATTTCTCAAAAACATGATTTTCTGTGCCCGAAATGCAGCAAATCTTTGACATAGCCTTACTCAGTCAATATGAAAGACATCAAGGTTATATTTTCACAGAATGTTCTTCACATTATGTGGGATGATTTTATGCAGAAAACAGTGAATCACAAATAATGACTTTAGCTGGGTTTTCACAGACGGGTTCACATATTCACTTTTTACAGTGGTTCAATGCAGTCTCTGAAACAAAAAAGCAGCTTGTCAGAGGAGGATATAGTCATATTAGGATTAATGAAGTAATATAGCGTCTTGCTGGAAAAGTTTAACAGAAGCAGATTATTTTAAATAAACAGAACGGTCCTCTGGTGACTTGGGTAAATCATAAGACCTCTTTGCAAATCATAAGATGTGCTTTTAAACATTACTTGTTTGTACTTTTGTAGACCTAGAGATGCAAGATAATAAATGAAGAGCTGTGTAGCATAATGACTCAGTTCCATATGACACATCTATGCTTAAATAATGAGTTCATTCAGACTTTATTGCAACATAATTGCACAGGTGCCCTCAAGGGAAATGTGTGACAGAATTTTAGGATTATTCTACATATAGCCACATCAGCCTTCTTTCCTGTCCAATCTCATTAATCAGCCTGCCAAACTATGAAAATCTTTTCTGCTGATCTATGGTCAGTTGCGTGATGTCATAGTTTTAGGAAATGTAGAACTGTACTGTCTAGATTTAGACACATACAATGAAATATGGGTCATGCAATGACACAGTCAGCTGTGAAAGCCCTGAGAAACAGGCTCTAACAGTAGACAGTAATGATTTTTGGAGGATACTTCGTTTTGTTGTAAACATACAGTCATTTAAAGTTTTGTTATGGTGAAGTAAAGCTGCTAAAGGAATATTACAAGTTAAGCTTTATCTCCTGCTTCTGCATCTGTGGAATGATGTTGGTACCATTGAAAATAATTTAGTTTTGTCCCTCGGCTAGAAAATAAAAACATAAATTACATTGACGGTAGGGCACTTGCAATGAAAGTCTATGCAGCAAAAATGTTAAAACTAACCTTGCCTGTGCAAAATGATGTCCAATATTTAAACTTTTGTCATTACCATGCTTGTAAACATGGTACATTTTGTGTAATATGTGCAAGGATACATGAAAAGAGCTTAAGGATACTTTTTGCAAAGTGCTATTTGTATGGAGCAAACTCCACCTACAGGAATAGAGTGCAAAAAAAAAAAAAATCCCTTTCATTTTCCCCATAGGAGAATTGGTTTTTAACAATAACTTATAAACCTTTAAAGGCAGACCTATCGTGAGCACTGAGGTTGTTAATCGATGGTAGATGCTTCTGATAAAGCCATCAGTTTGCATTTAATAGTGGAACATCTAATGAAGAACTAGACTTCCCATGATCCAGTAGAGAAAGATCAATAAGAGAATCTTCCGATACTATCAAACTAATTTATATTTGTGTACAAGTTAATATTTTGCAACACACTTCAAATATGTTGTTTCTATACTTATAATCAACAAATTCAAATCAATAGTTTTATGTTTTTTTAATAGTTTTTAATTCAATTAAGTCATTCACAATACTTTATTGGATTGTAAATCATTCGCACATGAAAGACTCTAAGTACACAGTAATTTTTTTCCTCCTCAATTTGAAATGTCCTATTCCAATGCACTCTAAGTCCTCATGGTGGCGTAGTGGATCGCCTCCATCTGGGAGGATGAATCTCAATGAATCATTGAGATTGAATCAATGAATCGTGTCTGAGACCGTCAATCCGCGCGTCTTATCACGTGGCTTGTTGAGCGCGTTACCGCAGAGATGTAGCGCGTGTGGAGGCTTCACGCTATTCTCCGAGGTGTCCACGCACAAGTCACCATGCTCCCCACCGAGTGTAACGATGCGTTGGTGCTGGCATCGGCAATGACGATGACGATGAAATGAGAACTCAAGTGCAATTTATTAAATAAATGTGAAATCCAATACCCTAACTATAACTGGGAACTAAACTAGACATAAACATGAACATAACTTGAATAAAACATGGCTTGACATAAACAGCTACACTCACATTCAATACTTGACAAAGGACAATGGCAAACACGAGGCTTAAATATATTATATGGGAGATATAAGATAAGCAAGTTAACCAATGAAAAGACAGAACTGATCACAAGATAATTAAACAATAAACCAATGAATACAAGACACATGAACATGGAGGGAAACAGGAATCACATGACTAGAGAACACATGACATGAACAGGAACTAAACTTTTCAAAATATAAGACATGAAATACATGAACACACACAGTAAACATTACACAGATAGCGAGAACCAAACATTATAGCGACCATGTGGAGGTTGCTACACTCCCTAGCAACCGGGCCAATTTGGTTGCTTAGGAGACCTGACTGAAGTCACTCAGCACATCCTTGGATTCAAACTTACACCTCCAGGGGTGGTAGTCAGCATAATTACTCGTCAATACACAGTCTTGTACCTTTGAATTTTTGTCTGATTTTAAAATACTTTTTTGCTTCAAATCAAGGTTTGTAATGTTGTGATTCACCTCTGAGCTGGTTGGTTTGGATTATGACAAACTCTTTTATTAAGAATTTAATGAAATCCCTATGAAGGAAAAAAAAAAAGTCTAGGAAAATTGCTTCCTGAACCAACAAGGCTGAACAATTGGGCGGTTACTCTTGTGCTCTATTACATTAGTAAACACATACCCAGAAATTATTCTGAATTATTCTGTGATCGAAGTATTCCTTCAAAATACCCTTAGATCGTCATACTGCAGTCTCTCCACTGATGTACACAGTAAATCTGTCACTGATGCTTCAACTTTGACACTGTGACTCTCATAAACAGCAGATTACTTATATAGTCATGGAATTCTGCACTTATTTATGAGTTTAGACTTGCTCACTGTCTGACGAAAGGCAATTGGAAAATGCCACTTCTGTTTACCAGACTACAAAACAACACAGTTAACACACGCTTGTGTGAATTAGAGCCAAAGGTATTTAGCACAAATGCTGGAAAAAGAATGTTATTGTGAGGGTGGATGGATGGGTGGGTGTGTGTGTGTGTGTGTATATATTATATTTTTTTTAGAGCAGGGTGATATAACAAAAAAAATGATATTGCAATATTTGTTTTGACGGTATTAAATGCATATCTCTATTTATATTTATGTATTTGCTGTGAAATGACTGAAAGAGTGAGGGAGGACCCATCATTTTAACCAAACAGTCATTGTTGCCAAGTTGATTAAAAATGTTTAAAGGTGCACTCAGTCATTTTTTGAAGTATGTCGAAGTGGTTTACATTGGCTTACAGTGACACCTAGTGGCCTGGATGCTGTATCGTTCAAACACAGTAGTTTTCAATTACCAATGTCATTGTCATAAATGGATTCATTTAATCCATGAATGAAAGTGTCCAGTAACAAGACGCTACTGAGATTAAGCAAGGTATATTTAGCTGGTCATGTGATGCTAACATGGCTGCCCCCATGAGGCACCCCTGCCCCATGTAGAATAAAAGAGCTTGTATTAGGTTACTGATATGACTGAACTCTTCGTCTTATGTGAGTGGTCATGATTTTTTACATATGTTCCAAAATTACTATTCATTTCTTTAGAAGTAAAACTTTTTAAATGATGAAAAACTGAGGAGTGCACCTATGGCTTTAATACATAAAAATGCCTTCTTCTGGGAACATTATGTGACTGAATTGTTGAATCAGTTATGAATCAATTCTTTGAAATGTACAGTGTGAACTGATTCTTAGAAATTAACTGAACTTACCTACTTTATCACAGTTTTTGCTGGTGAAGTTTAAATCAGATAAACTATTAAAACGGCGTTATCTAAACGCTCTCTCGATTGCAAGTATCGAGACAAGGATTTCAAATCTAATCCAATAAAACAATCTTTATTAAACTTAATGGCCAAATATAAAGCTCATTAAAATCTCTGGAATATTCACAGTCATTGAAATATCATACAGTCCTATTTATTGTTATAAAGTTGGTGTCAATAATAAGCATTGCAGTAATTCTGTTTCCTTCACAGCTATGAAGTCAGGTGGCACTCAGCTGAAGCTTATCATGACATTTCAGAACTACGGACAAGCTCTGTTCAAGCCTATGAAGTAAGTGATACTGTCTGCTTTCATTTGTCATGAACACAATATGTGTCTGATGGGTAACAAGTGTATCAGAATGTTCCCTGCATACTTCCATGCTAGTTTACTTTGAAGGTGTGGACTAAGTCTTCTGTGTTTCAACAAAAACAACATGTGTTACAGCTGTTGGAAGATTTGTGGTGAATAAATCTAGACTGTTTGTCTTCACATGTGTATATATAGTATTACATTGGGAAATTGTGTTCTATCACAAGCAAGTTTATGTTATTGCCAACTGTTCTAGCTGGGTGGTCATGGAAATAAAGTCCTATTTTGTTGGTCAGAAGTGTTGGGCTGACAATTACAGTAAATAGTCACAGGGGAAAAAAGAAATTAAAAGTGCAATAAATGTCCCAGATTACTTTCCGTCACACTGTTTTTGTCCATTGACTCTGGACACTAAGATGTTGAGACTTGCTTTGTGCCTCTTTTATTTTAGTAGAACATTGGCCGCTATAATAATGAGACTTTAGCTTTTTGCCTCTTTATTTTTTAAGTAGAAATCTGACTTTTAAGATGCCAAGACTTTTGCTTTTCCCTCTTTTATATTAGTAGGAAACTGGCCTCTAAAATGTTAAAAGTTTTGCTTGTGGTCACTTTTTGTTTTATATTAGAAATCTGGCCTCTAAGACTTTGAAACTTTTGCATTTTTGCTACTTTAATTTAGTAGGAAACTTGCTTTTAAGATGTTGGGGCTTTTTCTTATTGCCACGTCTATTTTAGTAGAAAACTGGCCTGTAAGACAACATTATCACACCTAGAGGTTAAACTGAGGCGGAACGATCTGGAACATTATTAAAAAAATAAATCAATAAAAATATTTCCAGTTTGTTCGTCACTTTATTCAATTTCCTGCAGGCAGGCTCCAGTTCGGTTCTTTTAATGCACTCCGTCTCCATTTAGCAAATGTGCTCACTCTAAAACACCTTTGAAGTTCTTTTAAAGTTAATTACATGACCATTATGCTTCCATCTAGTACGCCTACCAGCATTATTTTAAGCGTTATTCTTATTTCATTATTTTAAGCTTTGGTGTTAAATAACCCCTGATCACAGAAGAAGTCGGCATGTTGTTTCCGAAACTTCCAGTACCCTAGGATCGGCCATATTATGCAGACTCACCTACACGTGCCATCTCCTAACATACATGTACATTTTTGCATCGCCTCAAATTTGGTTACCTTCCCTTGTGGCATGATTGGAAGCACGTTGCATCAGCTGGGTGGGAGACCAGGATTCGGAGGTTGCATTTTTCCCCTTTAACATTAACTTTTTACTCCACAGATGGTTTCGCCTGTTTTACACTGCACGCCGAAGAAGGACAGAAGCAGTGCATATTTTTTCGCCGTTCATGTTAATAAATGAGTGTATTTACATCAGAAGCAGAATTTCAGCGCAGCAGTAGCACCAGTGCAGCGGGAGTTTCAGCTTAGAGTCTATTTTTGCTGCGCTGCTCACGCTGAATTATAGTGTTGGTGCACTGTTGATGGACATCATGAAGATTAGTTGACACGAAAAAACAGATATTGCACAGAATACACATGTATTTGTAGTCTAGTGTGTTTTCGTATTAATAACAGCTCATAGGAAAACAAAAAAAAAATTATAAAACTATTTAAATGACACAAAAAAGATTTAGATTTAGCTTAAGCAGACATATGGTATCATTTAAAACTACAGTATATTACAAGTCATAGCCTTAAACAAACAAAATAAAACTACCCTATTATTTACTATTAAATAGAGAACAGGTCTAAAGGGTTAACAGCAATACACATACACAGACGAGTGCTTACAGCTGAGATAAACAAATGTGCGTGACAACATTTGTTGTCGTTAAATTCAATACATACCTCAATCTTGTATAGAAAAACACTTGTATTGAAGTGCTCTATTACTCTCAACTTTCTACAGTATAAGTTTTTGCTGTTGTTTGAACAAAGAGATAGCACTATTCAATGGCTGTGCATAATTATTTCTGACTATGTTATTAAGATATATTAACTGTGATCAAGCCAAACCGAGTGATCAAACGGTCTTCTCTTGTGCAAAACAACGTTCAGGCTCATTATCCTCCCCCTTCCACTAAATAATGATGTTTAAAAATGAGCAGAGCACATTGTGTTGGCTGTCACTACAGCCATGATGCACAATTGTCGTGGCGCACTGCTTCGGTTTGGCTCACGTACTGCTTCGGTCTGCAGTGTAAAACTGGCGTTAAGTTTAGGTTTTAGGTTTGGGTTGGGGGGTGCAGTTTTAAAAATGCATTCGTCTTAACTTGTTTCACAGCTCGCTTTTGGCGCCCTGTGCACCTTTTAATAGGAAAATGGAGCTTGCACATTCCCATATGCTCAACAACACTTATCACTTTGGCCACTGGGAGCAATGTTTTGCATTTTGGGAAGCACAGAGAGATTTCAGCTAAAGAAAAGTCAACCGACAATTTCAAATTTCACTGCGAGATCAGTCTGTCTCAGATGCTAGGACTTCTGCTTTTTGTCTCTTTTACTTTAGTAGAAAACTGGATTCTAAGAAGTTGAATCTGACCTTGTTATGAATTTAAACAAAGCACAAATAAATTGAATATACGGTTATTTACTCTAAAATCCTCAAGCTCCATTGAAAAATCCATTTTCTTTCAGCCTCAAAAGACATCACCTGTGCTTGAGCATTGTTAGAGTAACTCAGACTTTGAACTTGGCCAGCAGCAGTGAGATCTACATAAGAATCCGTATGATCTTTTCCTTGAGCTACAATCAGTCTGGTTTTAATTAACATCGGCAGGCTTACACATTAATTAAAAACTGTGAGACACTATCACACGCTCACAGGGATATTTGCCAGCAGAAGCTGTAACTGCTGCCCGTAAAACAGAATCGGTGGAGTGCGTCTGCCATATTCCCTCTGTTGGAACAACACTGCCAGTGCTACCTCACTCAGTTGTGTACACACAATTGCTAGGGGATGCTTGATTGTTTCCTCGTTGTTGTTTTCTTTGATTATGCTTTCCTATGTCATTGCCATCTGTGATTACTTAGTCATTCTGGGTGGGTACAGAGACATAAAAACACAAAACTTTTATTACACAACACCAGTGTCATTAGTAGGTGTGTAATTCACAGACCAGACAAGCTGGGCTATGCAATTTTTGCATAATCCTTGCTGAAAAAAAAGAAAAGGAAAAAGCATGGTTTGCTAGTTTTAGCTCGTTTAAGTTGGTTTAAGTTGACTTTGACAAATGAGGCAATCCTGGTTATATTACAGTAGCCATGGTTTGCTGCATTTTCAATATTCTTTAAAAGATTTATTTAGATAATGTCACATATATATATATATATATATTTCTTTAACGCAAAGCTCGTAACCAGGGTTGTGTGGGCTACTTTTGAAATGTATTCCACTACAGATTACATGCTGTAAAATGTAATTTGTAATGTATTCTAAATACTTTGGATTACTTCTTCAGTACTGGTAGATTTTTTTCACGTGTTTTGACTATAAAAACTCTGTCAGTACAGTAAGAATATGATTTTTGACCTAATATCAAAGGTGTTACTAGAAAAAAAGAAATTATGATCCAATGTGAATTTTTTTGATAAAAAATTTGATCGTGTCTGGTAACATGTGCATGTAAAATGGCTAGAAAGAGCATAAGGTTTATTTCTATTTCTTCTGCTCCAAACTTACTTCAAACTTACTTCTCTGTCTGCTTGTATGAATGTAACACATCATAAGAAAGTGTTTCACCGCTGTTCAAATGCACTTTGGATCGCATAATTTATATGTATAAATGTTTTCCATCTGAAAGCACTAAATATTAAATGAAACAAATGACAATAAAACACAAAGTAACCTCTTCAGTAATCAAAATACTTTTTGAATGTAATTGTATTGTAATTACCAATTATTTAAACTGTAACTGTTGTGGAATACAGTTACTTTTATTTTGTATTTTAAATACCTAATTCCGTTACATGTATTCCGTTACTCCCCAACACTACTTGTGACCAAGCCTGAGAAGTTTCTCACACTCAGTTTATTATTTACCTGAGGAAATCTTAGTTTGAGGTTACATGATTCACATACCTGCCCAGAAACCCTGAGTGAGTGAGGCAGAAAAGGTGCATTGTGTATCACAGATTACCTGACGAGGTGAAATTCCAGCTTTCATCTCATTCCCAAGAAAGATCATAAAAGGGAACAATATTCTACCACAGTGTTTGGCAGTGCATGTCACAAATGCAGTAATTAAACATAATAATCTCTGACTAGACAAAGACTTGACTGACTAGCAAACAGACTGCTTTTCTTTAACAACAATTTTCAGTAATTACACCTTGGAGGTGTTAATTAAACAACATATTGTGCAAGTGAACAACTTGGTATTTGTTTCCTGATTTGTGCTGTGAATTATCACCATTAAAGAAGAAAATACCATGTGCTGAGCCTGAAGAATGGCCTCATATCAGCTATTCATATCATGGCTTGACATATGGCCCTACTCAAACCATCAAATATCCAGAGCACATGGCCACATAGCAGCGAGTATGCGCTTTTTATATCGAATAAAGCTGCAGGTTTCCCTCTTTCCCATGCTCTGCATTTATATCCCTCTCTGAGATAGCTGTAGATTTCTCCATCTCTAAAAGCTCAGAGTATTTTCCCGAATCCTTGTTGACGGTGCGGGACACCCTCTCCCTCACCTGGTCCTCTGTGCAGCCGTACTGCGCATCAAAGCTTCTTTTGATGTGCTGCTGCTTTGAGCTGGATGCTAATATGTCTGCAGGCACATGGAGGGGTAACTGCTCACTGTGCTCAGGGTTCCTGCAGGCATACAGAGCCACACTGGCTGATTATTGATTGAGCAGATTATTGGTTGCCCCCTGCCCTGCCTTCAAGAACAGTACATTTCCAGAGTTAGAAAAAAGGCTGTAAAAATCACTCTGGACCCCACTCACCCAGCCCATTACCTTTTTGAACTGTTGCCTTCTGGCCGACACTACAGAGCACTGAGCAACAGAACCATCAGGCAAAAGAACAGATTTTACCCTTAGGCTATCCATCTCATGAACCGTTAAAACTATACTATAATTATGTGCAGAACACAGCGTAGTCCGTTATATTATTTAACATATACTACCTCTTCTGCATTACATTCCTTTGCACTGTATATAACAGATTTGTATTCGTACATACAACTGTATATATATTTTTGTCTTATTGTGTATTTCTATATATACTTATATTTCTATTTCCTTTTTTATATTTTATTATTATTATTATCTCTGTCTTGTTGTTGTATTGATTGTGCACTGGAAGCTTCTTTCACCAAGAAACATTCCTTGTATGTGGAAGCATTCTTGGCAATAAAGCTCATTCTGATTCTTATTCTGATATGCGTATATAGAACCGGCCATAACAAACTGTTATATTACTACGTAACCTGCCCAAACAAACATGCCACATCACAGTCTTTAACTACTAGTCTAACAAACATATTCTAGCTTTGAAAGTAATTTAATTCAGTGTCTAAAGAGGCTGGAGCTTACAAGTCTTACTAGTTTTGAGAACATAATTAATGTAATTCAGTGTCTTCACGCCATCACAAATGCTTTTGATGTACCGGTTATGTTATGAAGTTAGTTGATGTTCGCTTGTTTAACCAAGAGATAATATATATCTATCTAATAGATCATTTGTGATAAATTACCCATGTGACAACTAACCCCAGTTTCCCCTTGTACTTCATTTCAGATGGGCAGGGAAGATATAGTGAGTGGAGTCCATGTGCACTGCGACATACTGAATGTGGTAACTGAATGTGCGTTGCTTTGCCGCATCAGGCATTTGCAGTGTTTGAACAGTAGCTTTGAAGATTATGAAGTGATCTATTTTGTTTTACATTAGTCTAGCCAGATTGAGTTTTTGTAAAGATTTTGCATGGAAACTGTGGACATTAGCCCCTAACCCTTATTGAGCATGAGTTATATGACTGTGATCCGAGTGCAGAGGCAGCAATAAATCATTGTGCAACCTTTCACTCTTACTTCTCCTGGTTAATTCATAGGACTGCCGGTGGGACAGATGCAGGCAGAAAGCACGCATGCCATTAGAATGAGGAAGGAGTAGCTGTAGTATGCAGGAAAGCCCTGCTCAATGACCAGTTTAATTATTCCACAGAACAGCACTGAACACTGCTGAACAGGCAAGGAATGAGGAAGGAGAGAGAGACAAATTAAGAGACAAAGGGTTGTTTGGAACTTGTTTACAAACTAGACAACCAAGATTCTTTCCAGTGTTCTGTCAGCACAATATAGCGAGACACAATGGCTCAAATGTTCAAAATATGTTTCTGTATGTGTGTGCATAATGTGGTATGTACAAGTAGGACATGTTCCTCTTGCATAAACATCTTTTTTTTTTACTTGTAACAGCATCGCTATCAGTTCTTACCCTTACAACTAACCCTATTCCAAAATCAGAGGGAAGTAATTGATTTATAGGAATGTTGTTCCAGCATGGCACCTAACTCTAATCCTAACCCTACCTCTAAAATCACAGACTGATCACAGTGTGAATTTGGTGAAAGAAGGTCAAAAGTTCTACTGCTGAAATCGATCTGTGCTCACTGAAATACCTAACGCTGCCCCCATTGGCCAAAACAGGAAGTGTTGTTGAGGTGAAATGTTCTCAGGGTGGCGGCAAAAAGAGAGTATTAGGCGTAATAAAATATTTTCAATTCAAAATAACATTGTTCAGTCCTGAGAAGATTTTGCGATCTTGTGATCACAAGAATGAGTGCATATTCAAATACTTTCCGCTTTATTTGTGGCAGCTTTTAATTTAGTAGAAATACTGCACATATCCATCCATCCATCATCAACCGCTTATCCTGTACAGGGTCGCGGGGGGCTGGAGCCTATCCCAGCTAACATTGGGCGAAAGGCGGGGGCCCTGGACAGGTCGCCAGTCCATCACAGGGCCACACATAGACAAACAACACTCACACTCATATCCACACCTAGGGCAATTTTTGTGGGAGACATCAATTAACCTATCCTGCATTTCTTTGGATGGTGGGAGGAAGCCGGAGCACCCAGAGAGAACCCACACGGACACGGGGAGAACATGCAAACTCCACACAGAATGGCCGGGGCAACCGGGGTTTGAACCCACGACCTTCTTGCTGTGAGGCGACAGTGCTAACCGCTGCACCACCGTGCCGCCCATACTGCACATATTTTTATTTATTTATTTTTTGGATAAACTTTATAAAACTTCTCGACGTTTTACAGCGGCAAAACAAATTCTCAGAAAGCTTGACACAATTGAGAGATATCCAACTGCACAGCCGTCCTTGTTTCATCTCCACAAAGGGTTGTCAACTGCCCAATATTAGCCAAAACGTCCCATATTTTGGTTGAAATAATGACATCCGTCCATACTTTGCAGGCAAAACGTTAAAGGGGGGATCCTATCGCATTTACCATCAAAATCCTTGTCTAAACTTTTGCGAGACTACAGTAGGCGCATGTGCATCACAGCTAGCATTTAATCTTTACACGCTGAAATGTGGTAAAAATTTTAAGTGCTCAATAGCCGTAGTTATCTCAAATAATCATTGTTAGATAGTTAGGTGATGTAAAAATCATAATCAGGCCTAATTATTGAATCCTCATTTGTGTTTAGAAGGACATTTTAGGTTACAAACTGGTAATTACCAAGGGTTCTAATTGTAAATGTGGTATATGAGGACATTTCTAGTGTCCCCATAATTCAAAACAAAAATAAAAAACATACTAAAGGATGTTGTTTTGAAAATGTAAAAATGCAGAAAATTTTTTTGTGAGGGATATGGGATAGAATCACTAGTTCGTACAGTATAAAAATCATTATATCTATGGAGAGTCCTCATAAGGATAGCCTAAGATAACTCGTTTAAGTGAATTTCAGGCTTTAAAGAGTGTCTCAATGGTGAAAGAAGAAAAAAGGCTCTCGCACAGCAGAAACAGATTGTGGATCTTTAAGCTGAGCAGAGCCAAGTTTGACTTTTCCACTCCTTTGATGTTAATTATTTTTTTCTCTCTAGTTTTGGTTCCTAAATTGCTGCAGCGCTTTGATATGAAGCCTCTCAGAAGCAGAAGAGGAAGTCTTTTCAGCTACAGCTGTCGTGCATTCAATGTAAAATATGTTCCTGTAATATAGAATATTGCTTGCAGCTCACCCTGTGAGATGCCAGCACACTCATACTATCTCTCTCTGAATGCCATTGTATATGTTAGTTATAGTTCCGGTGGAATCCAGTGTGTTTTGTCTTGAGCTACATTACATTTTGGATCCAAAAAACTAGGCTCTGGGCGATAATCACAAAAAAACGGGCTGGGCTGGATACAGGGGCAAAAACACAGGACCGACTGGACAGGAACACGACCAATGAACAAGACAGAAGAACAAGATGAAATGGCACCGGACAGCACATACAAGGAGAATAAAATAGTGAGAGAAATAAAACATTTTAATGGGCAGGGCAGGTGCAACTAATGAACTAATAATGTGCAAACAAGCAGGTTGGATATGATGCAAGACAGAGAGACATGAGGCATAACAGAAACAAAACAAAGCCACGTGCTCTCACAAAAACGTAGGCACCCATATGGCACAAGCGCATATTGCTAGGAAAATAAGGCAACATGCGCTCATGCCAATCAACAGACGAGATGAGAGAATGCATGGCAATGTCAATCAAAGCAATGCCTTGCATTCTCACACTAGACAAAGCCTGAGCGTACATCGCGAGGCAAACATCACGTGATGCACGCAACAAGCGACAACATGAGACAAGACACCTGTGCAAGAGTTTGGCCACAAATAAACCCAACAGCTCAGACCGAAGTGGCCGAACCTCAGCACAACGTGAAGACAAAGTGCGGCCTGGGCATGCAGCGCAAAGCGAGCGCAGAACGAAGCGTGTCCGTGGTTGTGAGGGACAGACACAAACTTCTGACACATTCGAAGTGCATTCCGCCAAGATGACATAAGCGCAATGCACTCATGCCAATAAAAGACAAGACATGGAGCATGAGTGTTCAGATCTCGACACCAAAACCGACGGGGAAGTCAGGATCCAGACACCATGCAATGATGTCATGATCCTGTCACACAAAAACCTAGACCGACAGAGTGACAGGACCGTGCCATTTTTGCCATTTTTATTGACACAGCAGTGGAGAGGTTAAAGGAAACTGTGGTTTTGAGACTGGTAATGACCAAAGTCAGATTTGCACTCAAGTGCTACATACAGCTTCGAAGCATTCTCACTACCCTCTATACTGCATTTCTGGCATTTCACATCATTTTCATTGAAAATAAAGTTTTGGCCCTGAGACAATTAGATATTTTGCACTTTATTTATTTGTATGCATTTTTGTGATAAACAGCACTGCTCATTGTATTTCTTGGAAAAAAACTGCCAGACTGATCTCACAGAGAAATCAGAAACAGTAGATTAAGTTTTCTTTAGCTTAGATCAGTCTGTTTACTGAAATTCTAAACGCTGCCCCCAGTGGCCAATGCGGTAAGAGTTGTTGGGCATATGAGCATGTGTGAGCTCCATTTTCCAGGTGAAATGTCTGCAGAGGGGTCCCAAAAGCGAATTGTGAATCAAGTTGTTTTCAGCTGTACAGACAGTAACACAGTGAAGAGGAATGCATGTTTTATAAATTGTGCCCCAAAACCTAAACCTAATGATCAGTGGCATAAAAATGTCGTGTAAAGGGGAGAAATGCAACCTTGAGCTCATCACTGATTATGTGAATACTATTACTTTTTGGTTTCTATTTGGGACACAAAACCAATTCTCCCACACTGCTGAGAAAATGCCCTTCTGATCGCACCTCAGGGGAAGGTACACTTGAACCTATGCAAAAATGTATGGTAGGAGATGGCGGTTCTAAGTGTGTCGCCATAATGTGGCCGATCCTAGGGTATCGGAAGTCTCGGAAACAGCATGCCGAATTCCTATGTGATCATGCTGTATACTGCTCCTGTCACACACAAAAAATCCAAAAGAGAGAGTGATTTTGCTCCTCATATTCTTATTTTGGTGGCCCTATACTACAAATATTCTACATATGTGTCACCATATGGAGTTTTGGAGACAAATAATATTAGACATCCATCATTATTAAACTAAACTCCATTTACTCGCCAAAGCCAACTTTTACTTGCATGTGGTCCTTGGCGAGTGTTAGTTTTGTACTCTGGATATGTGCATACATAGCATCTTCATGGTACTTACAGGGATTGTACCGAATACAGAATGGATACATCGATGTGTTGTTTTTAATGCACATCAGGTGGATTTAGAACATGGGAAATCATTTTGCTTAGGCACAATGCATGTCAAAACCTGCGCTGGGGGCTTTTAGAGTAAGCAGGGTTTATCAGAGTTGTTTTGGAATGCAAAATCTAGTAGATGGAAAAGCCATCAGGAAAATCTTCAGCTTCAGATCTGTTTTGTCATGTAAAAAAATGGGGTGTGGGTATGCATGAAACAGAAATGTGGTATGATTAATGGATAAGCGCATTTAAAAAGAAATTACAAACAGTTCATTTGCTGCATTATATTGTATATCATATTGAAATATTCTGATATAGTGAAAAAAAAAGGCTTAGCATATAGTAGATTCATATCTGGTTATTGTTGTTCACTTGTCAAACTGCATGAAATATGTAAAAAGGGGTAATGTTCAGAGTTCGCTGTCTGAGCCCACAGCCGTGACAGGAAGCTAAGCTGAACTGAATGCATTTATGCATCGTGTATGAAGAAAGGTTGGAGTGTTCAAGATTGGCAGACGTAGAACTGGAGCCTGACTGAAAGATGCAATGTTCAGGGATTACAGGTTGTCAAATCTGACTACAAGAGATTGTTTATGATGCAACCAAATTGAGACAACATACAAATGCTGGTAAACCCTGATGGGAAAAGTGGAAAATCTTCATATAATGCATACTATGTGGGTCGCGAGCCACAAATGGGTCACAGGTCTGTTCTGACAGTATCGAGCAAAGTAGGAAAAAATATGCTAAATGCAAATGATAAAATGTAACTAACCATAAATAGCTAAATAATTTGGCTTATCAACATTACAAGAAAGGAGAAAATTCTTCACATATCTTTTTTTTTTGTTTTGTTTTTTTTATGTCAAAGGATGTGCATCCAATCAAACTCTTTTGTATTTCGACAAAACCCAGACTAAATTAAATTTAGAATAGTGTTTTGTGTGGTGATTTATTGGCTCTAGAAATTAAAATTATTTAAATCTTTGTTTTATTTAATAAAATATCAATTTTAATATACATTTGAATGTTGACATTAGTATTTAATTATCATCATTATTATTATTATTTATTTATTTATTTCACTTTATTATTTATTTATTTATTGGGAAAATAATACAATTCTAAAATTGCCTTAAAATTGTAAGTAAAAGAAAAGT
Organism: Moxostoma hubbsi; assembly: GCA_032164185.1. Lineage (NCBI taxonomy): Eukaryota > Metazoa > Chordata > Actinopteri > Cypriniformes > Catostomidae > Moxostoma > Moxostoma hubbsi. Next base: position 4,354,996 of record JAVLUX010000024.1, read on the forward strand.
GGTGCCAACCTTAAATTCAGCAGTTATACTGTAAGTTCATTGTACTTTTTTGAACCACTTTGGATTTAATTACCCACTAATAAGTTGTTTAAACTCTTTAAGTTAAGTATAAATTACTGTGTCAAATAAAATGATGGAAACAAAAATGTTGTTAGGACATCTTTCCAGTCAAAAATCTAGGTCCTGAAGCAAAACCTGTTTTTATAGAGAAAAGAAGGCATTTTCAAAACTTTTCCAAGTACATTTTTGTTGTGAAGCCAATGGATTTTTGGACACATCACTTTTATATTGTCTGTAAAAAGATGATGAATTGATTGTGGTTTAGCTTCTTCATTCTTCCATTTTTGCCATGTTTATATCGGTTTGCTACTTGCCATGAGAACAACCTGTCAAAGACGATGGTTAAACCCGACTTTGTCAGGTTGTTTTCCAAGCAGAAATCATTTATGTTGGATACCCTGAGGAGGATGGAAAAAACCTCCATTAATGCTTGCATTTGTCAAGCCATGCAGCCAGCTCAAAGCCAGCGAGCAGTGAATCAACATGTCAAAGTGCATTGTCTACCTTATTCCTGACAGCTGTCTCGCACAGCTGCACAGCTTTCTGCACTGATCCAGAGTTTCTGTACAGAGAGAATCCTGTTTCTGTGTTCTGATGAATGATCACTTGAAGTGTGTGTGTGCGTGCGGACGTGCGTGTCTTTTATCTGATGTCTGAGTCAAGTCTGAAGTCTTTAACACTGAAGTCCGAGTCAAGTCTCGAGTCTAATGTCACAAGTACGAGTTGAGTCTCTTGATAAAAGTGCATATTCGAACACAGGCAATGTTATTATTTTTTTCAGGGGACGGGGGCTTCAGAGATTAATTGGTTTGGTCTTACGGTTCTGGTGCTGACCTGAGATGCACACAGACTTATTGAAATGCTGCTGGAGAGTCAGCTTGGATTGATGAAAGTTCATCTTCTGACTTGGAGCCAAGTGTCTGGCAGAAAACACGAGGGGAAGGGAGGTGGTGGATTACTTTCTGAATTCCTCCTTCTTGCTGTTGTTCTTGCTTGCTGGTGTTAATTCATAATACTGACTTTTACTGGGCAAGTTTCATGGGGAGAGCGTGTCTTCTCCATCTGTTTGTGAAACCAACTCTCGCCATGGTGTGCTAAGTTGAGGTGTTAGGAATGGCTTCAAACTGCTTGGTTTAGATGTTTGAAACATGTTGATAACATGTTGCATTTACTTTTGGGCAGATTCCACCAACCCCATCCCACATATATATATTTTTTATGACAATATATAAAAGTGTAGAGTGTAAGACTAACTGTGTGGCATATATACTACGTAAACTTTGAAAAAAGTGCTAGGTTTAAATTAACGCACCTCTGGTCGGCATTCCTAATGAGCTATGTAGCGATGTAAAATATTAGCTAGCTTTGTGTGTTAATTAATGTGACTAACCTTTGAGAATGTGTTCTTACTGAAGTTTCTGCTTCTGTGGGCACAACCAAATGTGAACACAAATGGCACGGTGGGTACCGTCAAATTTTAATGGGACTCTTATCACATTTCGGGATTTATTCGGAAATATCCGAATAAATAATCAAATTCTATGATAAGGGTCCGATCGATCATTACACATGGGGATATGTGAAGCAGATGTTATAAAACTATACAAGTAAAACAAATTCTTCCTTTAAGATATTAATTGTTAAGGTTAAAAGACTCAGGTTGTTTTTGAAACATTCACAAGTCCTTTGTGTCGAGTCAAGTTGGTCGAGTCTGGAGTCGAGTCTGAAGTCTATTAAAATGTGACTCGACTGTGACTAACTCGGGTCCCCATCTCTGGTGTGTGTTTGTGTGTGTGATTTAAATTGGGAGAACTGAGATCAGAAAGGAATAGTTCTCCCAAAAATGTTGTGGTTATTTTATCACCTTAAAATGTCGCACCAAACCCTCATGACTTTCTCTCTTCTCTGGAAAACAAAAAAATCATGACAGTAAAAGTAATCGATACATCTGACACACTATATTTTAAGTATTCTGAAGCCATATTGTCACTTTGTGTTATGAACAGATTGAAATTTAAGTCATTATTAATTCTCAAATCAAAGCACTGATCAATATCCGTTGGCAGTGCAAAGAACAGGTTTGATGTCATGACATTTGGTCTCAAGACACGCAAAAAACAATGATGATTTCATGATGTTTTTCAGACTTTCTAAAATACATGGTATAGTAACAACTATGTCAAAACACACAGTGATAGCCCATAGTTACAGCAGCCTTGGTTCTGGAAGTTTGTTTCTTTTTCACATTATGCTTTTAAAAAAATTATTCTTTAAAAAAAGACTTCAAAACCTTGAACCAAACTAATCAGATTTTTTACACATCAGTGACTTTTTAACCACTTTTTTAGACCTGGGCGGCCATGGTCATGATGTATAGGTGTGGTGAATCAGCTTAGCAATTACAAAGGGAAATCTGATCCCAGATTAGAATTCTGAGACACTTTGTGAGCCACTGTTCTCTCAGTTCCACCTCACCTCTCCGGAGAACAAGCACAGGACAATTCCTCTGATAGTGTGTTGTTGTGCACCAGGGAGAAAAGCCAACGGCAGCTCTGCTATCAAACAGCATAGAGTCAGATTTCACAGACGATTCTCTTGTTAGACAGTTGTAGACACAGCTTTGTCTAACTGCCAGGAAACTAGCCCGCTCACCATGGCTGTGTTTGAATTTATGTACTCTTAGATTATGGACTGAATTCGATGAAGTATGTTGTGTAGGTATGCAGGTGTGTAGTATATGAAAGGCCTAATGATCCTTTAATTTTACCAGTGTTACTCGTTATAATTGCATTTTTAGTAAAGAATTCCGATTACAGAGCTCAATAATTGATTTTTTTACTGGTAAGAATTCCAATTAGATAGCTCTAGAACTGCACTTTTAGTAGTAAGATTTCTAATGAGAGAACTCTACAACTGAAATTTTATAAGAATTATAATTAGAGAGCTCAACAACTGAAATTTTAGAAGAATTCTAATTAGAGATCCCAACAAATGTAAGCGCAGCGTAGTTCTAGCAGGAAGACAAGCAGCTGTACATCATAGCACCATTAGCTGGGTAATTCCCAGCCAATCACATGTAAGCCATTGCTTTATAAGTCTGCTCACAATCTATCACATTGCTGTTTCAGTGTGCTAACGCGGCGACCTCCACCACCCCACCACCACCAGTTGAGTCCCATCCTGCACGGGGGTAGGCTCCTCGCCCCTGCCTCCTATCTCCGGCAGGATATGACGGTTCCGAGTACTACAACTTCGGACGGAGCCTACACTAAAGAGAGACATTTCTTTTCTGTTTTATATTCATCAAATAAATGTAATCTTCAATTTCACTCAAGTCTGCGAGTCTTCCTGATAGAACTGAAATTTTCTAATTATTCAAATTAGAGAGCTCAACAACTGACATTTTAGAAGAATTCTAATTAGAGAGCTCAACAACTGAAATTTTAGAAGAATTCAAATTTTAGAGCAAACAACTGAAATTTTAGAAGAATTCTAATTAGAGAGCTCTACAACCTCATTTTCTAGTAAGAATTAAATTGAGAGAACTCTACAACATAATTTTTAGTAGTAATAATTCCACTGAGAGAATTCTACAACTAAATTGTTATTAGTTAGAATTCTAATAAGAAAACTCAACAACTGAAATTGTATAAGCAAGATTGTCTAGGTTACTGTTGTAACCTCCATTCCCTGATGGAGGGAACGAGACGTGTGTCAAATGAAGCGACACTAGGAGACGTTCTTGAATGCCTCGATTAGTCATGAACTTGAGAAAAGGCCAATGAGAATTTGGCAGAATTTGCATGTCCCTTCCCCGGACATACGGGTATAAAGGGAGGGAATCATGCATCTGTTCATTCAGGTTTTGCATTTAGGAGCCGAGAATAAGGTTTGGCCATTGCAGTGGCTTGGTTCAGAGTCGTGGCCGGGGGGACACGTCTCCATCAGGGAACGGAGATTACAACAGTAACCTAGACAATCCCCGTCTGTCGCTCACTTCGACGTTGTGTCAGATGAAGCGACACTAGGGGTCCCTATTGAATCACGCCAATGCGCTGAACCATGTATGTGAGCTGCTGATGCAAGTGCGGGCCAAAGCAACAGGCTGCGTCAGACTGCACGGACCCTTCCCCAACGCCCCATAAAAATCGTCATAAACTTTTTAGTTTCCCGGCATCCCGGAGGGGGGGGAACAAAGCGACATGCCAAGCATGGGACCGTAATTTTAGAGAGTCATTTTAGTGGGTCTGGTCAGGGAATTCCTCCACTGAATTCAAGGACCAGAGGTCTAAGGAGGAAGAACATCCAGGGGGTGCAAGTTTACTGAACTCTCCTGGGCGAAAAGAGCGCACGTGATCACCTGGTCAGATGTTCCGCATTCCAGAGTTCTATGTGCTCAGACCTGAGAGAACACGGGACGAGACCGACTCAACCCTGAGATTGTAAAATCTCCTAAAGGTATTGGGTGTTGCCCAGCCCACTGCTCTGCAAATGTCTGCTAGGGAGGTGCTGTTAGCCAGTGCCCACGAGGACCAGGTTCAGCCACAGATGTCATTCCTGGACGACAAGTATGGGCGTCACCCGTGCGTTGTGACCTTCATGGCGCAATCGTCGTCGAGCGCAGTTCCTGCAGCACATCAGGATCAGGACTACCCAAGTGCAGATATTTAAGTGCCTTGGCCTGGTGGATTTGCAGGGGGGCAATGGCATGCAGGGTGGAAGCCACTTGGGGCCGCTTTGCCAGCGAGGGTAGTGAAAGAGGAGGAGCGAGGAAGCCAGTTTCAGGCAGTAAAAGGTGCCCTCTATGGCTTTGTCAACTCGTCATGCACCTCCAGGAAGAAAGGAATTGGGGGGCGTGGCTGTGAGTGGCGCCCTGATCCGAGAAACCAATCATCTAGCCGTGGGGGGGAGGGGGGGTACGGAGAGTTCCAGTCCAGCCCCCCGTACACGGCGGCCCGGGCAAGCATAGCGGACATCTGCGCGTCAGGCTCAGACTGGACGAGCAAACCCGAAGGTGGCAGCCCAGTCAAGTCATCATCATGCGCTCTACAATGAAGCGGTAAGATCATCATCCAGCTTGCGGGGTCCGAGGGAGTAAACAGACTGCCCGTGAGAGTACAACGTTAGGAACAACGTTTTTGTACCTGTAGCATACTTTAGAACAGAGAAGTTTTATATGCATATTCAAACACAGGCAATGTTATTATTTTTTCAGGGGACGGGGGCTTCAGAGATTAATTGGTTTGGTCTTACGGTTCTGATGCTGACCTGAGAAGCACACAGACTTATTGAAATGCTGCTGGAGAGTCAGCTTGGATTGATGAAAGTTCCTCTTCTGACTTGGAGCCAAGTGTCTGGCAGAAAACACGAGGGGAAGGGAGGTGGTGGATTACTTTCTGATTTCCTCCTTTCTGTTGTTCTTGCTTGCTGGTGTTAATTCATAATATTGACTTTTACTGGGCAAGTTTCATGGGGAGAGCGTGTCTTCTCCATCTGTTTGTGAAACCAGCTCTCGCCATGGTGTGCTAAGTTGAGGTGTTAGGATTGGCTTCAAACTGCTTGGTTTAGATGTTTGAAACACGTTGATAACATGTTGCATTTTTATTTCGGGCAGATTTTACCAACCCCCTCCCACTCATTTATACAGTGTAATACTACACTGAAAACACAATACATTTACAGAACATATGCAGTATATACAGAATATTAATAACTTAAAATTAATATAGAGTTGCCCTTCCAGGAGCAATGATTTATACACATGTAGAGAGACTCACACAAAGACAAAACACCATCAAGGTAAGACATGTTACTCTAAAATAATGCAATAAACATTAACCAGGGACGTCACTAGGATTGGAAGACAGGGGGGGCTTAGCTCCCAGGGTATTTGTAACTTGCGTTTGCAAAATCTTTGCACTCACATCTAGAGCTACACTTATGTCAACAACCAGTCAAGAAACCAAGGTGTTAACAAGTAAAACGTGACAGACATATCCTCTTCTTCCATTTCTACTCTGTTAAAGAAAAGTTACTGTAATGTTGCTTTTAGACACATCAAAGCTGCATGGGGGAATTTACTTAGGCCAGACTTTGCTCCTGATGAGTTATTCTATAAGCAATGACTTAAATGCTATCTGTCTGCTCATGTAAATGTATGATAAAGTAATAGCATACTATATCTAATTCCTCTCTATATAAGATAAGTTGTCCACAGAATGCTATTTAATTACTCTAATTACTGTAACTGCGCTGTGGATTGGTTCAATCAGTGTAATTTCGCTGTGTAGTTTGGCTTGCATACAGTTTAACCCAAGAACCAGAATTTTAAGGTCATAGTGAAATTTGACAACACAGGTTTGAGCGTTTCTCAATTAAAGATGATTTATTCTGCCAAATGATGTATACAAGAAGGATACAACGGTAATAGCATTAACAGGGACACTATGACATTTAGTTTTTAGTGACAACAACATTCTATGGGGATTGATATTGTTTTACATGCCTATTATAGAGATAGGTTATATTATTGGCAAAGAATAAAGAGTTGTGATTAGCTTGCTAAGTTAATCATTTCTTGTATTTTGCTTGTTCACTCTAGCTAGACTACAGTTTTCCATAGCAAACCAAAATATCCCCTTTCATTTACCTCAAGAAAACGTAGCTAAAGGTAAGCAGGTAATTCAAAACAACTTACAATTTCACTCTGTATCACGACACTTCTCTGTATCACAGGACCAATCTTCCTTTCACCTTTAGCGTGTGTATCGGTGTGTGTGGGCGGGAGGGTGCATAGCGAGTTCAACTTCAGACCAAACTAGAGTAACGACGAGACGAGATGAATCCTCCAGTTACTTGCAGCACTCCGGTCTGCAGCGCTCTGAAAGCTGCCACAGTTCATACCAATGCAACGAGACGGTGCGGTGCATCATCTTGATAGCACAATGACTCTGTACTTCTGTCCAACTTCCGACTTTTCGGCTATTTTTTGTAGCTGGATTAATATATATAATTTGTTGCGTCTAATTCTAAATATGAATGAGGATACTGATAAATGGAATTGTTATTGTTGTTCTTATTATCATTTAGGGGGGCTTAGGAACATTTTGGGGTAGCTTCAGCCCCCCTAAAATAGGCCTAACGACGTCCCTGACATTAACTAAACTTCTCAAAATTTAACACAGAAAACCCCAATGTACAGTGCATAAATGATTTAAAAATAAACATAACTAATCCCATGAAATATAATGAAATGTGATGGCCTCCTGACTCCGCTCCTTTCTTGGAGCCACCGCCTGACCCTGACTCCACCTCTGAGCCACCCCCATGTCTTCTCCCACTCATCCTCCCTTGGTCAGCCCCACCGGTGTCCTGTGGTCTGTTCCTTGCCTTCCTGCTGTGCCAGTTCTGCCCTGGTCTATCCCATTGGTCTGTGCCTCCAGACCCGCACTAGTCTGTGCTGCTGGCATCCCCTGGACTCTGTTATTGGCTTCCACATTATTTTGGATTTTGGATTGTTTCTGTTTGTTCGGTTTTGAATTGAGGTTGGGATGCTAGGTGGCATGAGTAATGTCCAGTGAAGGGGTAATGTCAAAAAATGTTTTTTTTACCCTTTAGTTGCAGTTTTGGTTCTGTTTTGTTTATGTTTTTGTTTTGTGTTTGTTGTCTCTAGAATGTGTTTCTCTACCCTGCCTGTATTCTGTATTCTGTTCTCTGTCTCATTCCCTGGCCTCTCCCCCCTCGTTTCCCTAATTATCTGTTCAGTTGTTTCATGTGCCCTCCTCATTTGCCTCTTGATTTCTCCCTCTTTATATTCTCCCTGTGTGTCGTCATGTGCTGGATGCTTCCTCTTGGTTCCATCCTGTTCTGTGCTTTGGACTTTTTTTTTCCCCTAGTTACTCTGCTCATTTGTATGTTGGTTTGTGATTTTCTAATTCGGTTTAGCTTCTCACGGGTTGTTTTGATTTACTGTTTGTTGGTTCTGTCTAAGCATTTTTTTGCTTTCATTTTGCCCTGTTTTTTTTTTTATTTTATTTTTTTTATATCTTTTGTATATCTTTGAACTTTTGATAGCATTTTGGATGTCTGCGTTTGGGTTCATCATACAAAACCTGACAGTGTAGCCAGTACAAGTGTTTCAGCTGTGCTTCTCAACCAAGAACTAAAGTTCAATTCAGTTCGATTTTGTGAACCAGCTTGACCAGTTACTTGCTGAGAATCAGCTCAAAAGAAAATTTGTTCAAGAATCAGTCATCACTACTCTTCAGTGGCAGCCACAATACACCGATCAGCCACAACATTAAAACCACCTGCCTAATATTGTGTAGGTCCCCCTCGTGCTGCCAAAACAGCACATGCTCGCATCTCAGAATAGCATTCTGAGATTATATTCTTCTCAGCACATTGTACAGTCTGGCCATTCTCTGTTGACCTCTCTCATCAACAAGACACTGCCGCTCACTGGATGTTTTTTGTTTTTGGCACCATTCGGAGTAAATTCTAGAGACTGTTCTGTGTGAAAATCCCAGGAGATCAGCAGTTACAGAAATACTCAAACCAGCCCGTCTGCCACCAATAATCAGGCCAAAGTCCAAATCACTGAGATCACATTTTTTTCCCATTATGATGGTTGATGTGAACATTAACTGAAGCTCCTGACCCGTATCTGCTTGATTTTATGCACTGCCCTGCTGCCATGCAATTGGCCAATTAGATGATAGCATTGATGATTGTTGGTGCCAGACGGTCTGGTTTGAGTATTTCTGTTATTGCTGATATCCTGGGATTTTGTTGTCATTCACACCTGAGCGCTGCTGTGAAAAACATCTATGGATCCTTTTCACATATCCAGGTTTGGAATGCGGTAGTAAATGATAACAGGGTAAGCTTGTGTTGTGGTGAAAAAAAATGGTGGATTTCAGCAGTCAGAAGAGAGAAAAGGCCACATTTTCAGTCACTCCCTTAAGAGGTGTATTAGAAACATCATCTGGTCTTTTATTTTTGATTCCAGGGTAATAAAATACGAAGTACAAGTACAAAAGTACAAGCGGCTGCTGTTTACTACTGTATCTAGGTAACAACTCGAGAAGACGTCACTGGATTAAGTGAAGTATTAATGTTGTCTCATTGAATTTACCAAGAACACTTGGCATGAACAGAACATCACTTGTGTTTGTCTCCCGCAGATGCATTGAATGTGCAATGATGTGATGAATATTAGCGTTCGTCTGTCGCGAGCCCACGGGTGCATTGCAAGAGATGTGAAGAATGTGAACTCCTCTCTAAAGGTGGTGTATTTGGGCACATGCTAGTATGAGAAATGCATTATACCATATTAATTGCGATCAGGAGCCTGCAGACACAAATTAACGTCATCACTAGTGGTCCACTTCTGCGATTTTGGTACTATTGTGTTCAAATCAGCAGCAAACTATACTGGAGTTCACATGAACCGTACCCCAGACAACCTTTTCAAGCGGGCCCAGGTGCAGTTCGAGGGTGCACACCCGAGTTTGGTAAACAGCATTCACATTATCTAAACGAACCGAACTTTGACATCATTCGACTCAGGGTGCGCATCAAAATTGCTAGTGTGAAAGCACCCTTATTCTCTCTCCAGTTAGCATACGCTCTCTGGCTATGCCTGACTGTCCCTTCAGATACTTCCTCTCTCTCTACCTGTCTCTCTCTCTCTCTCTCTCTCTCTCTCTCTCTCTCTCTCTCTCTCTCTTTACTTGTCTCGGTACTTGTCAACCTGTCTCTCTCATTTTCCCCTTACCTGTCTTATTCTTCCTCCTCCCTTTACGTGTCTCCCTTCATCCCTTACCCTCTCTACCTGTCTCCCTCTCCATGTTTATATACGTACCTGTATACGTACCTCTTTCTTGACCAGTCTCCCTCTCTGCCTGTCTCTCTCTTATCAAATTCAAATGAGCTTTATTGGCATGACTGCATACAATGTACAATGTTGCCAAAGCATTCTGTAATAGCAATAATAAAAATAAATAAATGTAAGCGCAGTGTAGATCTAGCGGGAAGACTAGAAGCTGTACATCATCGCACCATTAGCTGGGTAATTCCCAACCAATCACATGTAAGCTGTTGCTTTATAAGTCTGCTCACAATCTATCACATTGCTGTTTTAGTGTGCTAACACGGCAACCTCCACCACCCCACCACCACCAGTTGAGTCCCATCCTGCACGGAGGTAGGCTCCTCGTCCCTGCCTTCTATCTCCGGCAGGACAAGACGGTTCCGCGTACAACTTCTTCAGACTGCCAGACGGGGCCTACGCCAAAGAGAGACATTACTTTTCTGTTTTATATTCATCAAATAGATGTCATCTTAAATCTCACTCATGTCTGCGAGTCTTCCTCATAGAAATAATAATAAAAAAGTATATTACATACTTAAAACAACACAGCTAAGTGTACACGTTGTAAAGGGAAGTAACTACAGAGAACAATGACTAACAGAAAATTAAACCAACACTTTCAGTATTTAGTGGGGGTCACCCTCTCTCACAGATCATGACAAGAATACACATATTGTGCAGCTTTATCTATACATTCAGCTTTCTCTCCTAGAACATATGAGAGTTTCTCTGTATTACCCCTTCTGGTGAATTCGGTCAGTATCTGTTCTATGAGTGTAAAGTATGTTTTTCTAATGCTCTCATATTTACTGCTCTCAGTGAGGAAGTGAATTTCATCCTCTATGACTCGAATGCGGTGTGAACACAGTCTGTTCTCTCTGGGACTTCAGTTCTGCCTGTGTCGGCCCGTCTCTACCGCCAGGCTGTGCTCACTCACACGATACTTCGTCAGAAGCTTCCTGTGACTAGTATTTAATTTTGGTCAGATACGGTGGTAATATATGTTCTGTCTAAATTTTTTTGAAGTAGTTTAATTTGTTTATTTCTTTGAGTTTTCTTTGCCAAATAATGGAGGTATTCTTCTTGGGTTGTGTTTTGTGTTTGTATAAGTTTTGCCTGCCTGGATTCAATTGATTAATTTAGCTGATGTTTGTCCAGTAAGTACTGTAAAGGGTCACTCTCTGGGTGTGCTGCTCTGTGTATAAAAGCACACTGATGGTGATATTCTGGGGAAGAGTCTAGTAGGTGGAACCAGAGCTTATTGGCTCTCTTTTGAATGTCTGTCAAAAGAGGGAATCTGCCCAGTTCTCCCCGACAGCCCAGGTTAGAATACTTCTGTGAACTCCCAGTATATTTTTACAGAATTCAAGGTGGAATTCTAAGGTGGTTATAAAGGCAATATTTATCTTGTAGGGGACTACCATTATCAAGTAAAATTAACTTTATTTTCTGATAGGCTACACAGATTTTTAAGTTAGTTACACTTGATTTTCAAATGGATTTAGTTTATATTCCAAGTTTCCTAATATAAAGTGTAGTCAACAAGTGTTTCAAAAGAAATTCTAAATATTTATTCATATTACAATGTTACAAATTCATTACACATTTCAATAGCAATATATTTGTGAATGTATCCAAGAAAAATACAAAACCACAAAAACACCAACTTACATAGATTAAAATACAAATGGGAGAATGAAGAAACAGGTTTGGTAGACAGGAACAGTACCTATAATTTTACCATGAATTACAGTTACATTTGGTTTTAATGTTAAACACTAAATCAAGTTTAGAAAATAGTACCTGTGAAGTTTACAATGTTGTAGCAACATTACATACAAATGAAAAAACAAATAACGGCAGTGGCAAAACAAATGCATTTTGCAAACTTCATAATTAAGCGGAATGTGCAAACATTGTTAGCAACTTATTTAATTAGCAATTTTTACAGTAATTTTTTTTTTTAACTAATATGCCACACTAAAACACATTCAAAAATAACTAGAAGGATACACTTGAAGCCTGTGAACACAAATTAATTAATTAATATTAATATATATATATATATATATATATATATATATATATATATATATATATATATATATATATTGTGTGCAAGAAAACCTAAAAAATCTGTCTTTACATCTGAAACATAAAGCTCTGCTCCACCTTAAAGACTATCACAACTGTTGGAATGTTGTCATCAGTAACTTTGCTGCAAAGTCATTGAAGTATGCTGGGTTAAAATATACCCAAATTGATTTCTTCAAAATCACTTTACCACATTCACACAGTGAGAGAGAGGCAGGCAGACTACAATAATAATTTAAAAGGTAGAAATGTATTTTCCATTCTGTAGAAATTCACTAAAATCTTCTGTTTGGGGTAATTAATATTTAAAAAGTAGAATGCTTTGAAGCAAATGTTAACTTAGCACAATGTATTTTGTTGAAGTGCTTCTCAGTGAATGAACACAAATGCTTGAAAGCACTGATTGTTTTCTCCAAGCATCGGCTTGTATAGAAAAATGGCATCTTTTGCACAATTCAGGAAATCAGCCACTGGTACCAAGCTTTAAAAGCAGAAATGACTGTGCATCAGTGCATGAAGACTAAGTTTAAGTACACATCTTTAGGAGCAGTAAACTCATTATGCATCTGACACAGTACTCAGGACTTACAGGTGCATCCTCTCAAGTATTAAGTATTTTCAGTAACACTTTTCAATCACTTTGTATTTGTTAACATTAGATAACTACAGTAGCAATGAACAATATTTTGGGTTAATGTAAATTGATGAAATTTGTTAATTATTAGTTCATAATACATTAATGTTAACAGTGCTTAAAATTGTTCACCCAAAAAATAAATCTTGTCGTTTATACAGAATGTGTAGATGAGTACAGTGCTCTGCAGATGGGTCAAGGACAAGAAATGCATTACCTAACATTAACAAATGGGCCTAGCCTTAGGCCTTTTTGCATTACCTAACCTTATTGTAGTGTTACTGTATTTCCTTCTGAAGGCTTCCATAAAGGCCCTGGCATAATCACTGAGAAGTTCTTTTTTAATTTTCGCTCCGAGCCAAAAAGAAGTCCGAAACAGCTGAGCAATGGCACACTGTTTGCGAACATACAACACATTTTTCAGGATATTGCTAGATCTAAGGGCAGTTTTGATGGTGGGGCATCATGCAACTGAGCGTGGGTATGTGTCTGTGTTGCCGGCTGCATGTCAATGAAGACTTTCCTGGATATTGTGCAGCTTGGTCCGAACATTTTCCTTCCAATCGTGTATCAATGTTGAGAACACAATAGAGACCAGAAAGGCGATGTCAACTTGTTTGTCTAAAATAAAACAAGAACGTAAAATTGATGTGTTAAGTAAAAAAGTTGACGTTAAGAAAATCACTTTTTGTATGAATCCTACTCTTGATGAGTTATTATTTACTTTAACCTCATGCCATCCTCAACTCATATGTTGTTATTTTTTCAATGTAACAATTTTTTTTTTAATGTTCTTCAAATTCCTTTTTTTTCCATACTATGTCAGGACATAGTAACCAGTCTCTCAACCACCAAAATGGACATAAAAGCAGTTTCTCCTTTGGTGTGTGAGTGTGAGTAAATAATGACAGAATTTTAATTTTGGGGTAAACTATGTACTTTACATAATTTAAATAGTTAAACCTGAATGACAGCACAGTCTGGCTGTTTTCTTAAATACAGATAACGTTCTTTATCCCCAATACCTGCTGTCATAATTTCCAAATTGGAAAGCAGATGAAGAGCCACTTCTCTCTGTAGGCAAACCGCAGGATCTAGTCCTTAAACACAGCCACCCAATTCTCTTGGAGCTTTGAAGTGGAGTCAGGATTCAAAACTGAGAAGTCTAATCAAAGTAAAGAAAAATGACAAACACTATCAGATATTTGCAAAAACTACCCAAGGCTTTAGTAAGCATAATTACACCATGGTATTTGAGGTAAAACCAGAATCACAACAATAACCATGATTACTACAGTCATAGTTACTACAATATTATATTATTAAAACAATGGATACTATAAGGATACTGCAGTCTTACTGTTGTAAAATCATAGTTGTTACAATTTGTCACTCTCTTGCGCATGGCAGTCTTGACAAAGATATGAAATTGTACGTAACAACATACAATGTACATTGTTTCTTTCATGTCTGCATTTCTAAACCGTTAACACAAACACAGACAAGAACATATTGAGCATATTATTAATCCAAATGAATCCTATTACAGTGAGTCCACAACTAAAGCTCCTTGGCTGAATTCATATAAAATTCAAGCAAAATTATTTTGCTTACAACTCAAGTGGCAGATAACCATTGATTTATGGCAGGACTAGCATTAGCAAAAGGTACCAACATTGCCTGGGTTATCATACATGTATGAATCAGCTTATTTAACAAGCATTTTGCCTCAACATACCTTTTGTGACAACATGAAATCATTGTTAAGTAAATGTGTTATCTAATTTGATTCGTAAGTTGGATATTTAAAATATCCATATTAACTTAATATCCATAAGATATTTAAGTTGGTTATTTAAAATATCAAAGTAAACATAGATATCAAACATAGATTCGTTTGGCTGGAATCTTTTCTCCAGATGAATCTGGTTGGGAGAGGTTATAGTTTAGGCTTCTGATTTGAAGATGGTAAAAGACTGGCTGATTTGTTCAGGCTAATGACAATGTAAACAGTGGTGTGAGAAAGGCAGCTGAGGCATCACTGTGAATCACAAGTAGTTGATCTTGCATTGTTCACTGTGCTACTACCTAAAGAAGAGCAGTAGGTAAATTGACCCAGAGAATCACCCTTTGTTCTGCTGTTCACTATGTAGAGACCTAGGCTTTTACAGAGCTGCAGAACTTGTTTTCCATTTCTGTTTATTGTGTTGTCATAGTCATGACGTGGTTTAGTGGAATGCTTATTTTGATCTATATTTGTATTGTTAATAATACACTTATTTCCAACTGAACTAATAAAAATCAGTTCTTTTCCAGTTCTTGCATTCAGATCCCCCATTATCAGGTCTGAGCCAACAGACTGAAACTGATTGGTCTCAGATTGTAATGTGTTGAAGATCTCCTCACTATAATAGGGTGATTCATGTGAGGGGATGTAGGTGGCACTATACCTGTCAACATTTGGGTACCAAAATCTGGGAGACCTCTGAGAGGGAAGGGGGTGGGGGGGGGTGGGGTGTGCTGGATGGCAGAGGCAGGCTAAATACATACAAATTGTGCCGTTGTGATTTAATGTGCTGAGTAACATAATTTTCCCCACCGTGTCCGATATTAAAATCAGTGCGACACACTTTTCAAAAGGCGTGGGTATTGTTGATATGGCTTTGAGATATGAAATTAAATTCTACCGTCCAGCTGTTGTTAAATTTACATGTATATATATAAAAAAAAAATTCTTTGCTGGAGCACCACATGTGTCATCTCCTCCCATCTACCAGTAATGTTTGATTCAACTTCCCGCATCTGCTACCTGCACAGATATCAACAGCGCAACTGGGTTATAGGTTGCCAGGTTGAGGTCACAAATGGGTTGAAATTTGTATGATGTGTCGATTGTGTTAGTAGGATGCGTTTCATACAAGATCTGGCAACTGGACAACCTTGGAATAATATATTGATGTGATTATTCATATAACGAGGTTTGGGCCATACAAATTATGGGAGTTTCCCGGGAGAAATAACAAAATGGGAGGGGGGCAGGAGATGAGTGTGAAATATGGGAGACTCCCGGGAAAAACTGTAGTGTTGACAGGTATGGGTGGCACACATGTAAGAATCCTCATCTGTACAAATGAGTTCCTATTTAATTTTAATCTAAAAATGTTTTCTCCCTTTTTTAACAGGATGAATGTTATGGAAAAGATGTTCTTTAAATCAAACAATAATTCCTTCTGAATCTCTTCCATTTTTAACATGAGGGTGCACTGATGGTATATGGAATTCTCTGTTGTTTAAAGGAGTATAGGTTTTAGTCTCTAGTCGACTCCATGTCCAAGTAATATTGTGATATCTGAACTATAAACAATATTTATAAAATCAGAGTTCTTGCTTCCCTGAATGTTGTAGCTTGTGATTAAAGGGGGTGACATTACTAGAAATAAGAATGTATGATTCCTGACCCAATCATGTTATGAAAAATACTGAATTAAATTAAGTACCTTAGAATATCAACTGTATAACAAAAAGAGAAGATACAGTAAAATAAATATAAAAAATAATGAATATGCTTGCTAATCAACTAATACATTTTCACATATATGTTTTAGTATGTTTTTTATCTGGCTGAGGTCACTTGTGTCTGCACTACCTCTTCCTGTCACAACAGCAGCGTAGCTGTCTGTCTGTCTGTCTGCTGGCATGCTGTCTCACCCTCTCCTCGCATTCAGGGGGAGTGTTCTCAGAGCATTTCAGTGTTACATCCTTGATTGTTTTAGCAAATATACTCATGCCCTCTCAATGAATGTGGAGATGGTCATATAGATGCTCATGAGTGATACACTGATGATTTGGTATGTGTACATTCGGCATGAGTGCACACACATCAGCTATCTCGCCATTAATGGCACTGATGATGTTTTGTGGAACATCTCTGCGAGGCAGCAGTGTAGAGATGATGACTTTGGCACTGTAGATTCCTCTTGCTGATTTCGCCATGTTGATTAGAGCTTTGGTGACATCTACTCTCCCGGTGCTGAGGTTGTTTGTCCCAGTGTGCAGTATAATGTGTGATGGTGTTCTCAAAACATCCCCTCTCAGCAGCTTCAAAGCAAAGTGAGAGGTGTCCTTACAGTTTTCTTGGGGAACAGTCGTCTCTGGTCCAATTGGTCCAAATAGTTACCATTAGAGTAACAGAGGATGATGATGTTGTGTTGTCTCTTCTGTTCTCTGTTGGATGTTGTTATGGTCTGTGGATGTCTCTGTCTGGTGCTGATGTCTTTACTCTTCGAGTTCTGAGAAGCTTGAGAGACCTGAGAAACCTGTTGGGTTGCAGGGGATGGGATGGTGTGTGTTGCCAGACTGCTGGTGTTGCGTTGTTTTTCTGATGTTTTCAGGGGTAGAGGTGTTGAGTGTTTCTGGTACATTGTTGTTGTTGTTCTGTGGTTGTGATGTGTTCAGGGTTTGTGTATAGCTGTTGTCTCATCTCCTCCAGTTGTTTCTCCAGCATATTGCTGTGTAGCTCCTGGTTGTTCTCCTCCAGCTGTCTGAGAGCAGAGCAGAGCTGCTGAAGCTGTTGTGTGCTGAGGTGGCTGGCCTGGTTTTGGTAGCTTCCACTTTAAACAGGAAGTAGTCCTGCTCCAGCTCAGCAATGTTGTCTCTTTCTCTTCCTGTCTCTCCATCTCTGCTTACCTGCTTATTTTTCTCCCTCCTTTTTAACCGATCATTCCCTGTCTCTCTCTCCATCTTTTTTATACCAGTCTATCCCTTCTTCTTGACCTGTCTCCATCTCCACCTGTCTCTCTCTCCATCTTTTATATACCAGTCTTTCCTTTCTTCTTGACCTGTCTCCCTCTCCACCTGTCTCTCTCTCCATCTTTACATACATGTCTGTCTCTCCCTTCTTGTTGACCTGTCTCCATCTCTGCCTGTCTGCATGCATATCTGTATCTCTCTCTCTCTTTGTTGATCTGTCTCATTCTCTTTCTGTCTCTCTCTCCATCTCTTCATACCTGCTTATTTTTCTCCCTCCTTTTTGAACTGTCTCCTTCTCTGTCTCTCTCTCTCCATCTTTATATACCAATATCTCCCTCCTTCTTGACCTATCTTCCTATCTACCTTTCTCTCTCTCTCTCTCCATCTTTATATACCAATATCTCCATCCTTCTTGACCTATCTTCATATCTACCTTTCTCTCTCTCTCCATCTTTACATAAATGTCTGTCTCTCCCTTTCTGTTGTCCTGTATCCATCTCTGCTTATCTCTCTCTCTCTCTCTCTCTCTCTCTCTCTCTCTCTCTCTCTCTCTCTCTCGCTCTCTCCTCGTTGATCTGTCTCATTCTCTTTCTGTCTCTCTCTCCATCTCTTAATACCTGCTTATTTTTCTTTCTCCTTCTTGACCTGTCTCCTTCTCTGTCTCTCTCCATCTTTATATACCAATATATCCCTCCTTCTTGACCTATATTTCTCTCCACCATTCTCTCTCTCTCTCCATCTTTACATACTGTATATGTCTGTCTCTCCCTTCTTGTTGAACTGTCTCTCTCTCTCTCTTCTTCTTTATATACCATTATCTCCCTCCTTCTTGACCTGTCTACCTCTCTACCTGTCCCTCTCTCCCTCCCTGTTGACCTGTCTCCTTCTCTACCTGTCTCTCTCTACATTTTACATACCTGTTTCTCTACCTCCCTCCCTCTCTATCTCTCTCTTTCCTTTCCTTATGTTCCAGTCTCTCTCTCTCTCTCCTCTTTCTCTCCTGCTCTTTTTCTATGTCTCTCATTCATTCACTTCCTGCCCCACTTGTCTGCTCTCAGAAGTGCTGAATTGTGTGACAAAGGGAAATGTGTGTCAGAATTAATCAATGGACTTGAACAAAACAAACCTCAGCAATCTTATCCCTGCAGAAAATGAGGTGAGTGTAACTACTGAAGCATTAAAACAGCACAGCAGAGCTTAAATGGCATGTTAAAAACTGTGCATGTTAAGACATCTTTAAATGTCTTAAAGATGCAGTTTTTACAATGTTTAATGAGCATACAGTAATATGAAGAGTGTCTTGGAGGGTTTTTGGGTTTTGATGCCTTTATTTACTATTGTTTTATAGGCTTCTACTGGCCCCTCAAAGTATATTTTGGGTTATTGCAAGTAATTGCAAAGATTTATCATTATCATTTGTGTCATGATGCGGTTTACCTAGAAAATCTGGACTCCTTCCCTTAAATTTAATTACAAAGAAGTATTGACAGAAATGCACTTAACAGTTGAAGTCTGTGGGGCAAGTTTAAAGGAAAAGTTCACCCAAACATGTAAATAATGTTAGCATTTATTCACCATTATGTGTTTCTCATAGAATGTCATGACAAGTTTGATTATGCTGAATGCAAATGAGGTTCAACAGCTACTGTGAACAGGAAGATGATCAGAGAATAAAATGTTTTTTAAAAATTGTCTATTCCTTGCACAAAACAATTGTATATCTTCAGAAGTAATATTGTGCATATTTTGATATACTATTTTTTTCATAGTACATTTATAGTTCTTGGCAGCTCCTAGTCACTATATCCCCTCTTAGTATGGGAAAGAGCAGCATACTGAAAACAGTCTCTTTTTGTGTTCCAAGGAAGATACAGAGTCATACAGATTTGTAAAAATATAAGGGTGAGTAAATGATGATGGAATTACAATTTTTGGCTGAACTGTCAATTTAACTTGTATTTTACCTGGAATATTATTTTAAAAGTAAGTGTCTGGCAAGCTGCATCTTCATAAATTGGACAAAGTGGTCAAAATAATTCTATATTAATTTCTGTTTCTGAAATCATTTTGAATACAATTTTATGTGGAAGCTGGATGAGAAAAAAAATTATTATATTTTAATGGCCCACATGACAAATCTGTGAACTCTTGGCTTTAAGTGTGAGATTATCTCATGACAAATTCATTAATCTTCTCATGTTAATGGAGAGAGCAGATACAACTTCCCTCCTCCACAGCACTTCAGGTCCCAGTATTCTGGGGTGTTTCCTGGGGTGTTTTTTTCTGAACTTAGTGTTCAGTTTCAGGAGTGAAACTGAGAAGGAAAATTGTACAAAGTACAATGGTGTGTTGCCAATTAAGACTCTCGGAAGAAAAAAGAACATCTTTAAAGGACAGTTCTCACAAAGATTCTGTCATCATTGACTCAACCTCATATTGTTCCAAACACAAAAGATGCTTTTTTTAATAAAAACAATTTGCCATATATTGAGAGTGAATGTGAACCGAGAATGTCATGCTCCAAAATGACTAAATAAATCTAAGAAGACGACTAAGTCTTCTTATGATAGATTTGTGTGACAAACAGATTGACATTTCTAATGTTAACCAATTAAAACATTTACCCAAATATTCTTTAAAAAACACCTTATGTGTTCTATTGAAGAGAGGGAGTCATTTGGGTTTGTAGGATGTGTAAATGAAGACAGAAATACCATTTTTTGGGTGATCAACTCCTTTAAATCCCGCTCAGATTAAGGTACTTCACAACATACCGTACATGCTTTTATGAAAAGAACATTTTATACAATAATTGCTGCTTAATTGTACGGGGAGATTTAATGTCTGTGATTGAGCCACAGTGTTTTAACAATGAATTATGCATAGGTTCAAAACAATTTAACATGTGTTTCAGTTCGCACTTATAGTACTTCTTTTTAGACTTGGCTTTAATTATGCAAATTTTTATGGATGAATACATTTAAATTAGACAAGGAACAATTCAGTGCACTGAGGAAAGAATGGATTCATTCTTGCACTTTGTGATTAAATCATTGCTATGATTTTTAGTTCCCCGTCTGTCGCTCACTTCGACGGTGTGTCGAAGAAGCGACACTAGGGGTCTCTCTTGAGCGCCGAATATGCCTCTGAGCTATGAAAAAAGGCCAATGAGAGTTGGCGAACAGTATTTGCATACCCCGCCCCCGGATACGGATATAAAGGCGAGGGAAATATGCTCATTCATTCAGTAATTTTCTTCGGAGCCGATGGTCGTGTATGCAGCCAGCTGCAAGTGACACAACTGTTCCTGCTTCTATCGTCTGACACTCTGCTTTGCTGTTGGATCTACAGTGCACTTCAGCGGCTTTTCTCTTCTCTGCACGGCGTGCAGTTTGCCCCTGGGCGCTTCGACAGCGCAAAGTTAAAAGAGTTTTCCTATAAAGAGTCATTTTCTCTGTAAAAGAGTTTAATTCTCTGAAAGAGCAATACACAGCGGCGTTGAACGTCCTTTTCAGGACGCGTCTTTATAAAGATGCCATTCAACCCCTGTGTAGTTCCTGGATGCGGTAGAGTGCTCTCCGCTTCAGACAGCCACAGGCGCCTTCTCGTGTGTCTGGGCGCCGATCACACCGAGGCAGCGTTTGTGGATGGTTCATGCTCTCACTGCGAGAGCATGACCATGGCAACGTTGCGGTCGCGGCGCGCTTTCAATAGAAAGCACGCCACTCCAGCCGCCCCCTGTGTCACTCCTTCTTCCCACAAGATTGAGGACGATGCAGCTGGCGATGGAGGCGATTTGGGGAGGGCAGCGGGTGCAGCTCCGCCGGGTACGCCCCCTCGGACCACCCGCCCCCCGACATGCTCGTTGACCCCCGTCCGTGCTCGAGGCAACGGTGACTCGCCTCCGGGCCGGTCTGCCTATCCTCTGGAGCTCGAGGTGGATGAGCTCGCCGCTCCATCTGAGAGCGCGGCATCTGACACTGCCGCCTCCCCTGGGCTGCCGCCTTCAGGCCAGCACGCCCAGGCTGAGGCTGATGCGCAGATGTCCGACATGCTTGCCCGGGCCGCCGTCAGTGTTGGGTTGGATTGGAACCCTCCATCTTCCCCACACCCGTCACGGCTGGATGACTGGTTCCTGGGGTCTGGACGCTGCTCACAGCCACGCCGCCCACCCCCCCGGTCCTGTTTTTCCCGGAAGTGCATGACGAGCTGATGTCCTGCTTTCCCTTCGTCAAAAGCCCTGCTCGTCCACTCTCGCTACCCTCGACGGCGGAACGGCCCACAGGTATACGGCGATTACCCAGGTGGATAGGGCCGTTGCGCTCCATCCATGTCCCGGTAACCCTACCACCTGGCGCGGGCACCCTATACTCCCTTCCAAGGCCTGTAGGATGACATCCTCGTTGAATACCAAAGCCTACAGCGCCGTGGGACAGGCCGCTTCCTCCTTGCACGCCATGGCCATCCTGCAAGTCCACCAGGCCAAGGCACCCAGGGATCTGCACGAGGGTAGCCCTGACCCCGATGTGCTGCAGGAACTGCGCTCAGTGGCCGACCTCGCCCTCAGAGCCACGAAGGTCATTGCACAGGCATTCGGGCAGGCGATGGCCACCCTTGTGGTCCAGGAACGTCATCTATGGCTCAACCTGGTCGAGATGCGCGA
Organism: Moxostoma hubbsi; assembly: GCA_032164185.1. Lineage (NCBI taxonomy): Eukaryota > Metazoa > Chordata > Actinopteri > Cypriniformes > Catostomidae > Moxostoma > Moxostoma hubbsi. Next base: position 4,377,070 of record JAVLUX010000024.1, read on the forward strand.
GGCCGACAAAGCTCGCTTCCTCGACACCCCTGTCTCCCAGTTTGGCCTCTTTGGCGACACCGTCGAGGACTTCGCCCAGCAGTTCTCTGTGGTGAAAAAGCAGACGGAGGCCATTTCACATATACTGCCGCGCCGCAAACCTGCCGCCACAGCCACTGCCCCGTCTTCCTGCCGAGGGCGTCCCCCTGCGGCCAAGAAATCTGCTCCGCCTCAACCCGGGCCCAGCTCTCAGCCCCGTCCCCGTCTCATCGAGCATGGCGCCGCGGCACGCACCATGTGACAATCACCTCCGCCTGCCGCAAAACATTCAAACCCTGGACAGACCTCTGTTTCTTACGGGCAGGAGTACCCTTACAGCAGGTGTCCCAATGCATCCTGGTCATGACCGACGCCTCCAGATCGGGTTGGGGCGCCGTTTGCAACGGGCACGCAGCAACAGGCCATTGGAAAGGAGCCCAGCTGCGTTGGCACATCAACTGCCTCAAGTTGTTGACCGTCCTTTTGGCCCTGCGGAAGTTTCTCCTGTTAGTTCGAGACAAACATATCCTGGTCAGGTCGGACAGCACCACTGCGGTGGCATACATAAATCAGAAGATCTAAGTGGTCTACCACCCACAGTCGTAGCCATGATCAACCAAGCCAGAGCCCCTTACACCAGGCAACTCTACGCCCTGAAATGGTGTCTGTTCATGAATTGGTGTTCTTCCCGGGCAGAAGTCCCACAGAGGTACGCAGTTAGGTCAGTGCTCCTGTTCCTACAGGAGAGGTTGGAGGGGAGGTTGTCCCCTTCCACCTTGAAGGTGTATGTTGCCGCTATCGCAGCTCACCACGACCCAGTAAACGGCAAGTCCCTCTTCCTTCTACCTAGCATGTCGTCGGCGCTCATCGCGTGTTCGCCACTGTCTATGATTGTTGTGTTCTTGCTCCATGTAGTTTCGTGTTGCAGCCACAGGAGTATGAGACCTGTTGTAGCCGTTACTTGAGCAACAGCGCGAACTCATTCGGAATATTTTGAAGGTGTAACAGCTGAATATTCTATCTCATGGTGAAAAAGTAGAGACGATTGTATACGAAAATGAAGAGAGATTTTATCTTAGTTTTTATTTTATGCAAAACATTTTAGTCTCGTCTTTTTTCGTCAACAATAATGCATGTTAATTTAGTCTTAGTCAGCGTTTTTGGACATTGGTGCAGTCTCGTCATCGTCTCGTCTTAGTCATGGAAAAAAAGGTCGTTGACGAACATATTTAGTCTCGTCTCGTCTGACGAAATTAACACTGTTCTCTACTATCGACACTTGCCTGGAGTTCAGTCTGGCAGACACATATGTGATCCTAAGACCTCGACCGGGCTATGTGCCCAAGGTTCCTACCACGCCCTTCAGAGATCAGGTAACCTGCAAGCGCTGCCCCGGGAGGAGGCAGACCCAGCCCCCTCACTGCTGTGTCCGGTACGTGCTTTGCGTGCCTACCTGGAATGCACCCAGAGCTTCAGATGCTCTGAACAGCACTTTGTCTGCTTTGGGGGACAGCAGAAAGGGAACGCTGTCTCCAACAGAGGCTGTCCCACTGGGTGGTGGACGCCATTCTGTTGGCCTATCACACCCAGGCCGTGCCAACCCCCCTACGGGTTCGAGCCCACTCTACCAGGAGTGTGGCATCCTCATGGGCACTGGCTAGGGGCACCTCCCTTGCAGACATTTGCAGAGCTGCGGGCAGGGCAACACCTAACACCTTTGCGAGATTTTACAATCTCAGGGTTGAGTCAGTCTCGTCCCGTGATTTTTCAGGTCCGAGCCCATAGAGCTCGGTACATGTCGACGTTCTGACCGGGTGAGTCACTTGCGTCCAGTGCCCTTTCCCTTTGCCGAGGTGAAACAGTGCGCCTTCTTCCCAGGAGACCCCTTTTAGGTTCCTGGTCGATTCCTCCCTAACTCTTGGGTCCGCAGTTCAGCGGAGGAACACGCTGACCCAGTCCACTACTGGTACCCCAGGCTACCCCTACTGGAATAGGTGCTCCACAGGTCAGGCCTCCTACACGGACTCCTCCTGTGTGTACTTCTGTGGTACTGTCACCTTCTGAGCTGACCCGCATCTCCCTTAGGCAGTCCTTCGCTGCCCTCCTGTCGCCGTGTTGTAGCAACTCCCCCCTCCTCGAGGCTGGATCTACCACCGTGCCATTCTTCCCACATGTGACCGAAGATGCCATGTGATGTATTTTGCCACCTTTACCTCCCCTTTCGGATGGGTGTTGCCTCCGCAGGGTCTTTTTCCCCTGAAAGAATAGGAATTCGGGTAAGACCCCCTTCCCATGATGCGGTAAGGGCCCCGGCTGTTCTTGCTCTATGCCGAGAAAACATAGAGAGAAAAGAGGCCCAGCTAGGCTTGGCCCGTTCCCTAGTTGGAAGCGTCGCCTTGTTCCCCTCTAGGGTAACCAAAAGGATTCCGACAACTTTTTTGGGGCATTGGGGAAGAGTACGTGCAGTCTGAACACAGTTGGTCGCTTCTGCACGTGAAATACCTGCCCACTTCTGTGTCAGCAGCACACGTACACGGCTCAGCACATGTCGTGATTTGAAGTGCACCCCTAGTGTCGCTTCTTCGACACGACAGACGGGGAAGGTCCCGGTTACGTATGTAACCTCCATTCCCTGATGGAGGGAACGAGACGTCGTGTCTTCCCGGCCACGTCGCTCAGCCGAGCCGCTGAGGTGGCCGGAACACTCCGGCCACCTCAGAAAAATCCTGAGTGAACGAGCATATTTCCCTCGCCTTTATATCCGTATCCAGGGGCGGGGTATGCAAATACTGTTTGCCAACTCTCATTGGCCTTTTTTCATAGATCAGAGGCATATTCGGCACTCAAGAGAGACCCCTAGTGTCGCTTCTTCGACACAACGTCTCGTTCCCTCCATCAGGAGACGTTTTCACTTTTAATCACTGTTTCAAAGAAGAAAAAGCATTTTATTTGGATTAAATCCTGTTGTATTGCTTGCAAAATGAATACAGACTTGCAGACTGCGTGGGTCATTCCTACAATGAGGTATATTTTGTTTCCATTTTTCTTATTATATTAGACAAATATAAAACACATTTTTAAAGATGGATATCAATTAGTTTTATCACAATATCACAATTCAGTGAACAAGGGGTACATCATTTTATATACATTTTCAAAGTACTATTTTACTTTTCATTTCTGTGTAATGGTTTAGCAAAAATGTGCAAAAAAATGTTATAAACACTGAGTGCACTTTTAAATAATTTCTCCAAATTGGTTTGTGTGGATATTGTACTTACGTACTTCTAAAATGAAAGTCTGGCCATATAAGTGTCTTATTCTAAATCATTCCATCCTGTTTAAATACAATTACAGAAGTTGCTATGGAAAATGTAAAAAAATAAAAACAAATAAAGTCAATTTTAAAAAATTATGGAAAACTGAGTATGGTCATAAAAACTAATTTGTGCATGGAATTACTTTCTTACATGACCGATCAGAATCTGCAGTTGCTGGTTCAAAACAAATGATGCGTCCAAGCCTCCGTTAGTAATTCAAAAATGTCACTTCAGAAATAGTATCACGACCTGTGCTGTTTCTAACAAGTTATTGAATAAACAAGGATGGATTGATGGGTGTGTGCATGTATCTGTGTGTGTATTTGTGTGTGTGTGTGTGTGTGTGAGAGAGAGAGAGAGAGAGAGAGAGAGAGAGAGAGATGGAGCGTGTGCGATCACCTGTTGCCACTCCAAGCAGAGATGCTGTCAGCTTTCTCAGTGGAAAAATAGCATCCAAGAGGGGGTATTTCTCCCTATTTCGTGGTAGCTGCGCAAGAGTCATTCACTATAGAAACAGCGATGTCCTGCGCCATTTTAAACAGTGTGTATCCAATGTGGAAACTCAGTAAGTGCCTTGAGTTCTGAAATCAAACAGTCATTTGTATCTCTCAGCTGCGATGAGCCTTAATCCTGAAATTGTTAATTTAAAGCCATTTAAAACAATGTCCTAGCTTAAGTAGTGTAGTGGTAATACGAGCGATCACGGGGTGCTCTTCTATGTAAACAATGTCTAACGGATTCACTTTATGTCACCAACTGGCTCATATTACACACAAAAATTATATTTTGCCACCACCTGCTGGCTAACATATGTAATTTCAAAAATAAAGACAGTAACTCTTAACAGATCTGCACTGCTCATACACGTTAGTTTAGAACAGCACAAACACAAGCGGAGTGATACAAACTGTGAAGCGTCTGAGTGCTGATGTTGTCAGACCATCAGAGCTCATGGACAATAATAATTTATAATAATATATATAGACAATAATTATTTACACAAGAACATTAACAGTGTGTGTGTGTTTGTGCATATATATATATATATATATATATATATATATATATATATATATATATATATATATATATATATATTACTGTATATTACTGTATATTTTATAGTTAATACTCATTAATCAATTTAAGTTTTTATTTTTCTGTAGCATTTTTACAGTCTTCTACCTTTAAAATTACAGACATTTTTTACAGTGTAAGATTTGTTGATCAGAGCTCAGTAGCTGCCAGAATCACACTGCTAGGCACTCAGGCTTGTTTTCCACTTCATCTAAAGTCCTTTCACTCTTCTGTGGCAGGAAAACAGCGAGGTCTCCAAAAGCCATATGTACTCTGCATGAAGGGAGAGAACAGCTCTGATGAGCGTCATTAGTCAAATCTTAACAGGCGCTTGAGAGCGAAACTTCAGACACTAGTCAGTAAAACCACTGAATTCATCAAAATATTGAGCTGATAATTTGTGAATTAATATTCTCATCATCATAATAATAATAATAAACTCAAGAATGAATGACAGAAGGTCGAAACTTTTTCTGCTGGAACCACTGCCCCCAGTGGCCAAAGCTTAAAGTATTTTTGAGGTGAAATGTCCACATCGGGGAGCCAAATGCAAGTAGTAATATATTTATATTTAGTGGTAATACAGTCAGTTGTACAATTTAATACAGTCAACGGGAAAGCATAGTTTATTAACCCTACACCTTAACCCCAACCCCAAACCTAACCATCAGTTTAGAGCAAAAATGCAACCTTTTAAGTGTTGCTCACCCATTGATGATGTGAATGCGATTACTTCACAGACGGGCACAAGAAGAAGTCCAGGACGTGTTTGTGCTCAAAACAGCAAGAGGCAGAACAGCTGAATGAAACAGAATGCAGTCTCCTTTTCAGAGTTGTAACTTGACACTATGTATTTTAAAAGTGGTGCAAGATACATGGCAATGGTTAAAGTCGTCTGTCTAGTGCATGTTTATATACAAAAATAATTCAAAATAGTCCAGATGGATCCCCTTTGGTGTTCAGGAATAGTTAGTAGGTCACACTAGGCCTGTCTGTCCTGCTCTCTATCTGCTAACAAAATGAGTACCCGTGGGCAATGCCAAGGCTGCAATGATGTTATGTTGGCTTTGATGTTGTTACTGCAGAGGCAGTCATTAATCAATGGGCCTCCTAGCAATGAAGTGAAGTCACGGAAGTAGAGAACGAGGCATTTTTGCAGCCTTGAAGCATTTCAATAAATGCTTTTGTTGCATTGGTATTAAGTTATGAGTTCTGAAATGTACAGTACGTTTTATAGTAGAATGACATCTTATATGTCAAAATATCAAGGAAAATTGTATTCCTCATGACATGACCCCTTTTAATAAATTTAATTTCATGTTGTCTTAAAACATTGTCATGGTCATTCTCAACCCTCTTTTCTGTTTCGGTATTCATAACAAGTTCAGTCTATCGCAATAAATCTAGCAGTAATTTCAACAGCATAAACATGTGGAATATGAACCATTGTAATACACACAGCAGCAGGTACAGCAAGACATGATTTTTTTTTTCTCTGTCACCCACTGAGAATTCAACACTCTTGGCAACAATAACACCTTTAAATTGGAAGTGTGGCACCTTTTTGTCTGTGGTGTTTTCTCACTATACAAAAAATGCTTGGGAGATCTGAATGTAAAGTCAGCCCTCAGGTGGTAGAACAGGGTGTTTTTTGTACTCATTCTCAGTATCTGTCAAGCTCTCAGATGAGCCTCTTGCAGATCCTGCATTTTCACGAGGCTCTGCAACTCAGTTTACCACCAATCCCTGGACCTGTGCACGGTGCATGCTAAAGACCGCAGCTCGATATACACAGAGGGATAGGAGCTTGATAAACACACATTGATTTTGTGTGCTGGGAAAGACACAGGAAAAGTGCTTAAGATGCCTATCAGATTTAAGAAGCTGGAAGTGGCTAGGCTAGTCATTGTTAATGCCCCTGATCACTGCTCTCTTCCACTCTCAGCTTTTTGTTTGGCAGCTAGCCAAGGAAGAAATGTTGGGGATGCTACTGAAATAACAAGCTACTCATAATTTAATGTAGTTCAGCTACAGTCAAAGTACTCTTCTGAAGAAGACATAGCTACACTACAACCCAGCTGGCAAAAAAATACCCCAGCTTAAACCAGCCTGAAGTGGTTAAATTGTTTGCTTATTAGTCTAAATAAGTTTATTGGGCTCATCTGTTTTTATGGTTTTTAGAAGGTTTTGTACACTTGTCAGCTGGCCTGGAGACCGGCTGGATGACTAGCTAAACCAGCTAATTTCAGCAAGCCATAGGCTGGTTGAAGCATATTTTTTTCCCTGCAGGAAAGCTACTAGGAAAAGTGTAGCCAACATTTAATTCAGTTGAAATGAGTCTGTGTTGACGGAAATTCAAATCACTGCCCCCAGTGTTATTGAACATACAGGCATGTGTTAGCACCAATTTCCATTATAAATTTCCACAGAGTGGCGCCAAAAGCGAGTTTTAAAGAAAGTTGTATTTTTAGTTGTAAATGATGTAATACTATCAACAGGAATGCATTTTCTATTAACTGTATCCCTCCCCTTTCCCTACCAACTAAACCCCTACCATAAACTTAACTGTCAGTGGAGTACAAATTACATTTTAGAGAGAAAATGCAACCTTGAAATTGTGCTCATCATTGTTTATGTGAATGCAATTACTTGCTGGTTTTCATGGGACCAGAATCTGTGTCTGAGGCACAGGAAAAGGTAAACGTATTTAAATTAATGCAAACATTTCTGACCAGAGATGGTGCTTCTCAATGTTTCGGCAGAATGGGGTCAATTTCAGAGTCCTGGAACATTCAGTATCAACATGTTGATTTCCTGTGTAATCAAGTTGCTTCTAGTTAGGTCAAGTTAATTATTCTAGTACTATCTTTACTTTTCATTAGTTACTCCAAACGCTGTTAGGGAGTTGGACCAAATCACCCAGCATCTCCCTGCCTGCCTGCCTGCCTGCTCTCTCCAACTATAACACCTCATCTATCTTTGTGTTCTCTCTCTGAAGCCATGAAGGATTGAGGCCTTTGACTGCAGCTCTTGTGTGGGGAATTCTTCTAGATCTCGGCTGCCCATTGTTCCTGTAATTCTGTGCTTCGTTCTAAAAGAGCAGAGCTTAGAAATGAGGATGAATGACCGGCCTTTGACGCTCTTAAACCTTGATTATAGTTTCATTATCTGGTCCGGCTGTAATGGGCCGCTTGTGTGTCTCTTCAATGGTTCCCTCCACAGCTGACAGTGCACATCCATCAATTTTCCAGTGCATTCAGTGAGTGTGCGGCTTTATTGTTGGAGTGTAAAGTGTAAAGTGATAACAGACATACAGTATGGCTTTAAAAAGATGTAGTAATGTAAGCACCTGTATTTCAGGTTTGGGATGCATAACTGCAAATGTTTGCAATATAGTCAGGGGGTGTTTGGGCAGATACTTCAAAGAATTTGTATTTAAAGTTTAGGTTCTTTACGAGATCTCTTATTGTTTTGCTATTAAGATGAAGGAGGTGTAAAAGGGATATTTACTCTTTGGATTGCTATCCGATCATATGAAGACATAGTGTTAATGCTCTCCAAGAAGGATTTGAGATGGATAAAAATCCAGAGGTGGTTGAGATACAGTACATTTCAGACAAAACTTGGTCAAGTGTGAATGCATCTGGCAGTTTAAGCCACATCTGTAAACTTTACTCCACCCAAACAGCCTTATGTCACCACAGGGAAAAAACGTGAAATATAACATCTGTTACTGTGTATTTGTAAAGGGCTCACGTGGCACAATACATGATAACAAGTTAAGAAATGGATGCACATTGTAGGAGAGTCAGAACTTTTTTCTTTGTTTATTTGATGCAGATCGCTGATGAAACTAAACACTGAAAATGAACGCAGCTGACATGCATGACACATGTTACCTATCTAAGCCCAGAGAGGAAAACATGCAGCATTCAACCACACTGACAAACACAGAGTCTCTTGGAATTAATTAATAAATCACATCTTTTAAATAGTGGTCAACCGATATATCACTGATTGGCCTATATTCAAACTTTTTTCATTATCGGCATCAGTCGATAAATTTTCCAGTTTGGCAGATTTTTTTCTTGAGGGCGCCAAAAATCTCCTGCTTGCATGTTAAGCGTCTGAGACATGTAACCGACCAGTCATGGTTAATTTTTTTGTTACATGCCATCGTGTTACTATAATAATAGACAGGTGTGCAACACAGTGTCATTTAAATGGTCTGCATATCAGAGCCCCAACAGACACATTTGAGCTCATAATGTTAAAGTGCTTGCCTGTTTTATTCTCCCTCTCTCTCCTCAATAGTTCCCTGTAACTTTTATTTATCTTGTCTAATGATAAAAAGACAAATATCTGTAAAACTAATATCATATACCGTCTGTAAATATGCAAATATCTAATTTAAACAGATGTAATAAACCAAACTCACACAAATTCAGCAGATTCAGCGTCCTTTGGAGTGCTCATAAATCTCCCTCTGAAGCACGTAACAGTCTCTCCTCAACAGTTCCCTGTAACTTTTCTAATGATAAAAGGCAAATATCAATAAAATTGTTATTATACACCACCTGCAAATATGCAGAAATCTTGTTTAAAAAGATGTAATTCATGGATCTCATGAACATTTTCTTCCCTTCAAGCGCTCATCTAATAGCTTCCTCTGAAGTGCGTATTCTATTAGCCAGAATCAAAAACTTCATGATCAAACGTTCCTCTCATTCACAAATCATGAATGTCCATCTGTGACATTCCAAGTAGGCGATTATAACAAGGTTAAGGTTTGGAAAGGAGGAGGCGGGAACCGGCTGAACAGTCAAAATAATGTTTAATGGGAAAACAAAACATAACATAAAAACATAAACACACTGCAGCTGCATGTGGCTCTCTCTCCCGAACTGCCAAGTCCTGTTGCATTTATCCCTCTCCTCAGCCGATTAGCTCCTCCTCATCACAGCGATGCTGGAAATCCTGTTTAAACTATCTGGAGAAGGATTTGCACAAGTGCGTGAGTGTAACTTGAAAGATACGTCCGAAACCAGGAGAATGCTGCCTCCGGAGGCTGTATATGGAGGTACATATGTGCATTCTAACTGTTCGGAGATCAGTTTCCTTAAGAATTCCATTAATTTAACAGATGTCAGTTAAGTCATTAACTGATTAGGCAGCAAGGTAGCAAGTCAGCCGCCAAGTTTTTTGGTTGCAACCCAAGGTAAAAGCACTTCACGTGTGATATAATTAAATGCCTTATTCACTATGCACTGTATGTACAGTTGGTTTGATTCAATATTTTTTGAGTAAATGCTATTGCTAATGTGGTGCTGGGGCTTCATTCAATTATGAATTATTAAATCAATGTAACATTGTGTGTGTGTGTGCGTGTGCGTGTGCGTGTGTGTGTGTGTGTGTGTGTGTGTGTGTGTATCTGTGTCTGTGGGCAGGCGTGGCTTTCGTGGAGAGTGTGTCACGCAAGGTTTCCATCCAGAGAATGTGGGCGGAGAGGCTGGTTAATTTCTAAGATGTTTAAGTCGTGTCTCTGCTAGTACAATAACTTAGGGACAAAGCTGGGCTCTATAGCCAAGTTATCTGTTCACCAAATGTGTGTGCGGGTATGTTTGTGAGGGGTTGTGTGTGCGGTTAGTATGATAGAGGGAGAACAGAGTGATGGCACAAAAGCCGGTTTAGTGATCGTGGGAGAGATGGCAACCATCAGTGTTTTCATTCAGAGATGAGGTGAACTGCTCGTAATCCATTCCCTACAGCCTTTGGTTCTTTAGTGGATAAACTCAGGGTGCCAGTCTCAACCTCGCTGGTGGAAATGCACAAAGAGCCCAACGTAGTTGGACGACAACACAGCAAATCTCATTTGTGGTAAAAGTAAGTTACAGTAATAGCTTGAGTATTATTAACAGCAATGAACAGACTCGGTGGTCCGTAAATTGTATAAGCAATAACCTTGTTACACACTATAATTATCTATCTCTGCCCAGACGTAAACCTCTCACTTGAGTCACATGAGGATGTGGTTAGAATGTGTGTTCGTCCATTGTTTGACGGTATGGTGGCTAATTCTCGGCGGGTTGGCGGAGATATCCGCCAAGTCGACTCGGTTGAAGAAGGAAGAGAAATCTTCTTTCTTCTCTTCTGCAGGCAAAAGGGTGAGATGTGGATTGTTCAACGGTCTCCATTGGATCCGTTAGCATGCTCGGTGGAACAAGGAGAATCTCAGCTCGTCCAGCGAGAAGGAGATTGTATGGGTAAAGTTCAGGTATGTACGTTACTTCCTTGGGCAGCGAGGCTACACCTGGGTGCAGAAGGGCTGCAACTAGATACGACGAATAATGTCACTGGAAACAAGGCTTAGAAGGAATCACAGGGGTTTTATACTCTCGATGGCATCATGGTTGAGGGGCGCGTTTAATCCAATAGGTGTTGAGAGTTCGATCCTTCAGAATTTCACACCTAGTTGTAAAGTGTGCAAGGCTTGATGGGATCTGTTTTGACTCCCTTTGTTTGATTTTGGTGCCGTATAAGGCTTTATATCTGTGTGTAGACCTGCCTTTATCTCCTTTCTGACCACATGAGGCCCAACAGTGGACATACCATCCATGGTTGCTGAACTACTGTGTATACTGTTACTTCCTTCTATCTAATATATTAACAGTTTAACAATTTCTTCATGTGCAAATAAATTACTAAAATTTGATGACTAAACAGAAATCTGAAGAAACTGCTATCTACCATTTAAAATTAATTATTATTTTTTTGTTTTGTGTGAAATATAGTAAATATAGAGCTAAATAAGAGTTTATTATTATTATTATTATTTGGCAATTTTATGTTTGTTATTTACTATATTAAATTGTGTAATATATCGTCATTGTATCGGCCTATCACCCACCCTGATCTCTGGATATCGGCATCGGCCATTAAAAAAAAAAAAAAAAAAAACAATATCGGTTGACCACTACTTTTAAATTTGCTGTCCGGCATTAACAGAATTATGGAAGTGAAGTCCATTTTACTTGCGTATAGCGCGGGAATTGAAGATCGGATTTAAATCCGTTTGGCAGGGACACATAGATGTAGCCAAGTGTAAATGGAATATGCTTATTCAATCGGATAAAAATCCGATCAGTAAAAATGCATGGAGTGTAAATACCCCCTAATATCTTGAGAAAATTATGCAATACCATTACCATTCATCTCACTGGCAGTTGCTCCGCTGGCAATAAGCAGTTGGCAAATTGGACTATTTCAGACCAACAGACTGATAAATCTCTGTAAGCATGTATTGCGAGTGCCACGCTGTGTTCGTCAGCAAAGCTAAAGGTTGGCGCGAATCTTGGCATGAATAAAATGTCACAAAACAACGAATTGAATTCATTTTAATTTGCTCCCTCTCTGATTGGTTGCAATGAAATGGAGTGTGTTTGTAATAGTCTTATTTCCATTCATTTGTCAAAACAGTCGGCACATTCCTACATTGGCTTCCTCTCTTTGCTCTACACACTGCCAGCAAAATGAAGAAAGAATCTGTCACCATGGCCTTCCAAGAAATCCATTTCAAGGTGAGGATTATGAATTATGGAAAGGTCTGTGCTGAAGACATGGCATGCTGTATTTCCTCAGAGATAGAAGAGGTCTACTGTAGCAGAGAGGAACCTCTTTACAGCACAAAGGATCCTTCATAGATTTTATATTATCCAGCAAATGCTTGTGAACAGAGTAAGGCAAATGCAAAGTGCTACTTTAGAAATATTTTAACTAGCTCTATCCTGTGAGACTTAAGATGAATTATTGCTTCAAATTCTTCAGTCAAATTTTCAAATGTCATATTGTGCAATCTTAAGGCTTCTCAGATGGTTAGGACTTGATTAATGTCAGCATGAACCCAAAATGGACATTATTTACATTCTTAATACATGTTCCTGGTCTTATTGTGCATGATTTATCTGTGCACAGTACCACCAGAATGTAGTCTGAATACGAGTTTTCTGTCAGTTGTGGAGGACTACTAAACATTGCTGGCACACATTGGTTGAAAATATTAAAATATTTAAAATATTTCAAGTTAAATTGACACTAAGGTGAAATTTCTTTATGATAAGAAACAAACAGTGACATATATTATGATTCAATATGTTGTAAGCCATCATGTTATAATTTAGCTGCAGCAAGCGTGCGTGAGTTATGAGCGTCACCAGAGTGTGCATCAGTCAGGTGCAGTTTCAATCTCTTCCCCTTAGATCGGGTTTCTTCACGCGACTCCTAGTTGAACTGCTGACCATACAGAGAAATGCCAGTTTCGGTGTCTGTACTTATTTACATGACCTGCTCGCACAGAGAAATGCCAGTTTCGGAGATTGTACTTATTCACATGACCTACTCGCACAGAGAAATACCAGTTTCTGAGTTTGTACTTATTTACATGACCTGCTCGCACAGAGAAATGCCAGTTTCGGTGTTTGTACTTATTTACATGACCTGCTCGCACAGAGAAATGCCAGTTTCGGAGATTGTACTTATTCACATGACCTACTCGCACAGAGAAATACCAGTTTCTGAGTTTGTACTTATTTACATGACCTGCTCGCACAGAGAAATGCCAGTTTCGGTGTTTGTACTTATTTACATGACCTGCTCGCACAGAGAAATGCCAGTTTCGGAGATTGTACTTATTCACATGACCTACTTGCACAGAGAAATACCAGTTTCTGAGTTTGTACTTATTTACATGACCTGCTCGCACAGAGAAATGCCAGTTTCGGTGTTTGTACTTATTTACATGACCTGCTCGCACAGAGAAATGCCAGTTTCGGAGATTGTACTTATTCACATGACCTACTCGCACAGAGAAATACCAGTTTCTGAGTTTGTACTTATTTACATGACCTGCTCGCACAGAGAAATGCCAGTTTCGGTGTTTGTACTTATTTACATGACCTGCTCGCACAGAGAAATGCCAGTTTCGGAGTTTGTACTTATTTACATGACCTACTCACACAGAGAAATGCCAGTTTCGGAGTTTGTACTTATTAACATGACCTGCTTCCTTATTATTTGAACTTTAAAAAAGGTTGTCTTAAAGATATAATGCTGGGGTATTTCATTTAAAGGCATTCTGATAAGTTTTGCTTAAGCAGAACAGCAGCTTCGGCTCTGCTTTATTTCACAACAAGAGTGCTTCTGTATTTACTTATTGTATAATTTTCTGATACTTTGCAATCAACATCACCTGAAACTATTTGGAAATTTTAGAGTGCATCTTGACTATGAGCTGTGTAATGCTTCCTCTCCTCAGTCAGGCACGAACTGCAGTGCTGCTCTCACGCATCATTATAAGAGTTTAATGGGATCTCATGTTATGTTAATTGAGATCAAATGACTATTCAACAACTACTAATTTTGACGACAAATTTGTATTTTCGTTTCAGCCCTATTGCTAAGCTTGACAGTCCCTGGTCATAATGAGTCATAATGAGTGTGTAACAAGAGCTGCATAAGGACTCTTCAAAAATTGCTCCTTTGTGTTCTATTGAAACGCAGAACTGGTTTTGAGAAGATATGAAGGTGAGTAAACACCAAGAGAATTAAAATTTTTAGGTGAACTCTTCCTTTAAGTAATGTAGACTACAATGCTGCAACAGTATAGAATATGACCAGTCTGTTGTTTATTGGTTTTCGAGGTCTGTCTGTGAGTTAAAATTGTGTTGGAATTTTCTGACTCATTCACAGCTAGTGTTCATTCGCACCCTTGTTAATTAAAGCTTAAGAAGCCTGTTTCCTATATGCGCTCTCACAGTAGCACACTAGCATAGAAAGAGCATACGGACAAATGTCCAGTTGTCACATTCCTGTCTTGCAGACGCAGTGGTTTGGAGAGGATGTTGGGATGCCTGGGGTCGTTTCAACTCACAGTAGGCATCCACTACTCGAAATGATTTGCATTAAAATTATACCCTTACCCAAAGACCTTATCTAAACTAAACCAATCAGTAGTGTGTGTAAACATGAAAGGAAAATGTTATTTGAGGCAGAAGCAAGTAATTGTCGCATATTAGATGAAAACAATGTCCAGCAATGTCATTGGCTTTACATTTACATTACATTTACATTTATTCATTTGGCAGACGCTTTTATCCAAAGCGACTTACAAAAGAGGAAAAACATAAGCGAATCATCTTATGGAGACAGTGGTACGAAAAGTGCCATACTACAAAGTTTCACTAGCATCAGAATAGTACACAAAACTGAAGTGCAACAAGAATTGTTATTTTTATTTTATTTATTTTTTAATGACTGGTTAAATACTCTTGGAAAATATGTGTTTTTTGCTGTTTTTTGAAGATAGAGAGTGAGTCAGCTTCACAGAATGAGTTGGGGAGGTCAATCCACCAACGTGGTATGATAAAACCGAAAGTCCGGAAAAGTGTTTTGGTGCCTCTTTGTTTTGGTACGACAAGGCGACATTCCTTAGCCAACCGCAGGCTTCTGGTGGGAACGTAGCTCTGCATAAATGTTTTTAGGTATGCTGGAGCAGACCCAGTGACTGTTCTGTATGCCAGCATCAGAGCCTTGAATTTAATACGTGCATGAACCAGTGGAGAGAGACAAAGAGTGGTGTAACAAGACAAAGAGTGGTGTAACATGTGCTCTCTTTGGTTCATTAAAGACCAGACGTGCTGCTGCATTCTGGATCATTTGCAGAAGTCTAATAGCATATGCAGGATGGCCTGCAAAGAGAGCGTTACAGTAGTCCAGTCTAGTTATGACAAGTGACTGAACAAGCAGTTGTGTAGGTTGTACAAATTCAGTGCAGTCGTACGATATTATACGAATTAGCCACATTTACAAAAGTTGTACGAATCCTTACGATTTCACTGTGAGAGTGTGTTGCATGAAACCCTGTGTTAGCATGTAGCTCACTAAGCATAGCGATGCTAGTAGCTACTAAATACATTTCTAAGTGGCATGACTAGAGCTCAGCTGTTTTCAAAACAGAATAGCTTTTCCTGTAACAAGTTACATTTTCCAACTAGTAGTGTGATAAAACACGTCATTGCTGTTATTTTATAATTAATGTTAAATTGTACGTTCAATTTTACATCCAAGCAGTCATGCTCAAATGTGCTCACCTGATATTTCCTCTTTTTCTCATATGAAGCATTGGGAAATCTGATTCATTTTAGTGAAACTGTTCATTTAGATGGTTTATTTTAGTCTGTGGCTTAGCATTGAATTAGCACTGTAACAATAAAAAAAAATTAAAAATAATAGCTATAATCTTTAAATTGATATATTTTTACAAATTAATATCTTTAGTCAAATTCTACTGTTCAACAGTATGTTTTTCAGTTGTATAATTCACATTGTTTTCAAGTTTCAATGGGGGAATCTGTTCAAATGTTCTTCAAATCATAGTTGCTCTTGCGAATAAATGCTGCACTTTTCTGTCACTGCACTGAAAAAGAAAATTATATTTAAAATAGAGGTCAACCAAATATGTATTTTATACCGATACCGATAACTAAGGTGGTGGGAACCTCTGCTAACCAATTAATAGTTTTTCATTCATTTTTAATTATTAGTTATTTATTGAATGTGTTTTCTTTATAAGAAAATGTTTTTAGTCTTTCCTTACTGTGACACAGACATAGAGGCTACAAGAGTACAAGCTGAATGAAATCCAGGACTTTTAACCATAAACAAGTCTGAAATACACCTGGGACTCTTATTTTGAAATGCCTGTTCTCCCATGTGCTCACAAAAAATTAGATAAGGAAAACAAATATATTCTGGTATTGTTAAAACAAATCCCTTTCTTCTAGGGACACCATCTATCAAAATCAAAATGAACTAATCAAGAAAGGTTCAATAATGTACATAGTTTGTCATCTTGTAATAACAGTAATGCATTAGCTCATTAACACTGAAATAGCTCTTTGACAATGCACTTCATGTAAGCATTCACCAGAATAGGTTTTTTGTATTTAAAGCCTTGTAACAACACATTGTGCATTCACCAGATAAAGGGTTTTACATTTGACATTTACATTGACCAGATGATTTTTTTTTATTATTATTATTCACCAGACATGTTGAAGAAGTGATGTGCATGCTGGTGTGGCACGTTTCCATATACTCTCACATTTCTGTGAATGCGTGCCCTCACTTCAAATTAGAACACTTGACAATTATCTAATCAAAGTAACAAAATATGCGTTAAAGTGTGGATATAAATATGCATGAATATTGTCAATCAGGACAGCATTAGACAGCAACTTATCACGAGATGTCTGTGATTGTTTATATTTCACCTCCAAAGGCTGCAGTTGTATTCTAGAAGTCTCCAACGCACCCACATGCGGGGGAAAAAACTGTCAGCGAACTATATTAGTTTCTGACGACAACAGATAATTCCAACAGTAGCTAATGTCAAATCCGATAAATCGGTCAACCTCTATTTTTAAAGAATATTAAATGTAGTAGTAAACTTTTAGTGTAACTACAGTTTAAAAGCAGCTTCACCAACACTGAGTGTGTTTAAATGCTCAACAATATGCTAATAACTGTCAAAAATCTGCTTATACTGGACCCACTTATGTTAGGTGTCTTTAACTACTATGTACTTAAGAATTTGATACAATGTACATATTATGTACATACATGTTGTTGCATTGCACTACACTTAAAGTACCTGCATTTAAATACATCTATAGTTACACCATGAACCTTACCCCTAACCCAGAACCTAATCCTAAAACCTAACTCTAACCCCTAATCCTAACCCTAAACCTACCCGTACCTCAACCTCAGTAGCAGCTAGTGAGAATTTTGAAGAGGAACATGTGGTTCATTTGAATTAGATTTGAAATCATCAGGTTTGTCTCTGAATTTGATGTTAAATCATTGATGTTAACCCAGTTAAACCAGTAAGAATGGTGGTAAACGTGTTTGTATGTAGAGTGAAATCAGGGTAATGGGCAAGAATCTACCAATGTCGATCGGTTTTTGCTTAAACAGTGGATAACCTATCCCCGATTGAAGATCACTGTTTAAGGCATTTTCAAGAACTTACGATTTATCTGCTTATTAAGCAGTGTAAGATTGTGCATGTAAACGCACTCATTGGTGGGTCCAAATATAACAGTAGTAGGAAATGTGTCAGGAAATTGAAAGTCGTTGTGAAAGAGCAGCTTCTTGTTAGAATGTCATATGCACACACTTGTTGGTCGGGAACAGTGACACAGACAGACTCTTAGTCTCCACCCCATCAGGAAGCCACAGCCTGGGGAAAATGTCAATTATATTCTATGAGAGAAAGGTTTGGAACAGCAAGAGAGAGAGACAAATTAAATCGATGTACTGTAATCTTCCTTGGCCGCCCTAGGGCAATTCTAATTAAAAATCACAATGACCCTTAATTCTCTTAACCCTGGAATATAATTACTGCAGTAATTTGCATTGGTTCTAATTATCTCACGTGTATTAACATATTTGGAAGTCACAAAGAAAAAGCATTTGTGACTGAAATGGCAGAAGAAACATTCACCCTGTTGCTGCATCTCTGATACCCGGCGTTTCAGGATTTATTCAATACTAACATCATCACCTGTTATTAATCAAAGATTGATTGCTCACTTTAGGTTGGAAGCCTGGTATATGCTTCCAAAACGTAATTGCATTTCAAAGTTAAATTAAACTCTAAAAATAATTGTTACATTAATTACAAAGCTTATGAAAATGTGTCAAGTTCATTTCAGACTTTCAAACCTATCCAATCCAGTCATTCAAACATATTGTTTTTTCATTTAGCTTTCCTTTTGGAGGAGAACAATGTTTTTAGCTGTGTCTCCAGATGTAATGCACACTGTATGTATTAAGCTCAATATGTTAATGTCCTCCAATGTAATGCATCTTTGTACTATAGCCGTGCCGAAACCGTAAAGACAATCTTATCTCTAATTCTGTGTGATTCACACTTTCTTTTTTCATCTTTATTCTCATACTTGATTTACACCTCTACTTCTAGCAATTTCTTGATTTCCTTTATGTTTTTCTCTGAAACTCTCTTTCAGTTGCTGCCCAACAATCTTTCTCTCTAAAAAAGAAAGACACTTCATGCGTAAGCTCTGCTCAAACATTGCTAACCTGTGGCCTCCAGTATAGTCTACAGGATTGTGTGAGTCCAGGCAATTTCAATATTTGTGTGATGCGCAGAATTACTGCATGTGCAAAGTGTTTTAAGTCACTTATGAGGTTCCATTCACTAGGGTCGTGCCTTAGGTGGCAGAAAGGCAGCTCAATTGATTTTGGAACAGCTAATCAGTCCTGTCAGTGGAGCAGTGAAAGTGTCCAGGGTTACAGTACATACGATTGTTAGGTCCTGGATCTGCCATACAGGAATATGGACAGGATACAATGAGGTTCTTTGCAGGCGGGCCAAGCTCAGTTCTGCGTGTTTGACCGTTCAGGGAGAATTCGTGAGCTGCTTAAAGGTTTCAAGTGTTACAGTGATGAGGTGTGTTCTGAAGGGTCACTGAGTTAAAGCAGGTGCCACTGACTTTATAATACCTGTGGGAAGCATTGTGAATTATACATCCCAGGGGTGCGTTTGCCAAAAGCATCATTAGCCAACTATGGTCGTGAGTTCCATCGATACCAATTTAGTTCAACGATTTGGTGTTTCCCGAAACCGTAGTTCCAACTAACGTTCGCAAACAGCATCGCAAACTTGTGTGCTAACTACAGCTCTTGTAGTTAGAAGCAGAGTTACTTGTTAGTTTGTGGACATCATTTAACTTCACTGAGGTTTCTGTATCTTTGATAATATTTATATGCATAAAAAATACAAGTAAAATACTTATTCAGGGTTTTGCAGAAAGCCGTGTTCTGAAATGTAATTTAAACATGTATGCAGACGTTTAAGGGATTAAAGGCTGTTAGGAGAAAGCGCTTTAACACAAGTGTTTTCTGTTGTAGAATTGTTGTAGAATTGCAATTTGTTGCTTCTGTGTCCATGTTAATGCACTAGTTGCTGCGTTCGAAATGGGATAAATCAGCCTCCGAAGGGAAGGAGAACAATCATAATAGATAGCTTCAAACATAATTTTCAATCAAAATGGCTTAAAAATGGACTTCCAAATGGCTATTCATCGTTTTTCATTTGGAAATACACAGTCAGATTATGGAAGTCAAATTCCAGACACAGTGCAGTACACTTACCTTGATTTATATCTAAAATACATCTTAATCTACTCTGAAGAGCACCAAATGCACACTTTCAATAATTCCCATAATAAAATGTTTATTCACTTAATTTAGAGAATATTTGTCAAAATATAGAGGGACTGAATTTCCCTAAAGTGAAAAAGCACAAACAGTTTACAAGGTTTCGGGTACAGACTATTGCTTAGGCAAATAAATGTGATCTAAATAAATAAATAACTAATGCCAACCTCTTTATGTATCTAATGCCGAAATATTTGACTTGCAGTGGTAAAACCGAATTGAAAAAGAAAAGATTAATTAAAGGAAGCTTTCGAGGTGAAGGGGAGGACATTTTCACACTGATTGTTGAATAAATTAACATTTCTTTGCTGATGTTGTGATAACCCTAACTCGGAAGCCATAAATATTATTCATACATTTATTAGTTAGCTAGGCTATCTCTAACCTTACCAACACTGCAAAAATATAATTTAGTAAAAAATCAATATTGTTATGCAGTATGACTGTGTTTCCATTCTATAGTCCTTCTTTGTTTTTTCTTATAAGGCTGGTCCCCAGAGTTTGATTTTTATCACAGGAAGAATTATGCTTACAGCTGCTTCAGCATATTCTGTTCAAATGGCTTTTCTTTGTCCGATTGATCTCTCCTACCTCATCACCTTCCAATGTTTCTCACTACAGTTTGCCCCATCAAAACTCAATAAGGAAATGCACTGAAATAGTTTGCCAACCCTCTAGGACAAGTTGGAGAAAGAATAACCATTGGCTTGTAAACTTGCTTTGATTCGCCAGACGTTTAACATCATGTAAGCGTAATGCAACTGAAAACAGAAAAACACATCAAGCAAACCGGAAGGGGGTATCTTTACATATATAAAGTATCGATATACACAACTCCACGTGATAATGTATGCAAGAATGTACATTTAATTTCATATTTCACTTTTTCATTATTTCAATCACATTTTAGCTGCTTAAAAAAGTGCTAATCTCACATTCTATCAATTTATATGTCATGAAATTGCATTCATAGTAATGATACAAGCTGTTGTCACTGTTTAAAAATGTCATACACACACACACACACAAACACACACACGCATTTTTAGCAAAACTTTCACAAGGTTGGAACCTAATAATGAAAATAGAATTCCACAAATAACAGTCATTTAAAAATGTTATTATAGAAATAATCATTTAAATGCTACTATATCAAAAGTACCATGTAAAAATATGTTTTGTAAAAAACCCTAATGCAAGAGCATTTATTTGCATTATTTGTCAAATACTTCCATTTTTACATTGTTTGTTGAAGTTAAAATATTTCATAATGTATGACTGTCCCTTTAAATATTTGTATTTACACATTTATTACACGTACTGCATTACTACATTTTGTTTCATGTTTGTTTATATGCACCTGTACGATTTACATTTATTATTGATTTAGAGTTTTCATTGATATATAAGTATAACAAGCGCTAAAATGGTACTGTCTCGTTGAGAGAACCAGCAGCTCAGAGAGAAAATGTTTGATGATGGTATGAGCTCAGCGCGCAATATAAAGAGAGAGAAGTTACATTGTGGTTTTTCCCACAAATTTTCCTATCTGTGTTTCAAATGTCGCACTATACACTATGCACTCAGGCACGTAGTGTATGAATCAAAAAATTGTAGCATTGTCCCAAATGGAACATTTTTTATTTTTTTACTACATGGAAGCCTTCGCTGTTGAACAGCTGATGGAACTGACGTTTCAAACGTTGCATAGTGTTGCCGTTAGCTTTAGCACGTTAGCTAACCTCAATTCAACACTTATATACCAAATAATGTACATACACAGTGTGGGGTGATTGTAAAGCATTCTCACATTTGGATGGTGCTGTCTTCACTGAAGTTTCACTACTTGCTACATTCTCCATTGTTTACGTTTGTTTTGTCAAACCAGAAACGAAGCCAGGTACGTCCGCACCTTATGCTACATACGGCAAGTCGAGAGTGCTGTGTGCATTAAGTGTCCAACATTCCACACTCCGTTTTGATGGCTGAATATGTGTATCATCTCATAGTACTTACATAGTTTCAGTGTTAACATACCACTCGCATTACTTGCAGAAACTCTACAAAATGGCGTAGAATATTTCACTATTTCTTTAAGAGTCATTGGAGCTAACGGGGTTAAAAAACAAATCAGGCAATTCATATAGTAATCACATTTTGGACATGCTTGGGGAAAATGTAATTTCCTTTTCCAATATGGTGGAACATGACATATATTTGTGTTAGCTGGCATGCATCCAGTAAGCTCTTAACATGATTATCATGTAGATGATGTACTCATCGTGCTATGGAAAATTGACATGCTCAGGTGGCTGGCATGATGAGTCGTCATCTCTGTTATAATGTGTTGACTGCTCATCAAAGCTGCCTGTCAGTTAAAATACTCTGCCTGTCACATACACTCTTCTGCATTGTGTGCCAATTAACTGAAAATTCATATTTGGCTACTTTGAGGGAATATCAATTTGACTTCCCTGGGCTTCAAAAACACTATGTGTTTATATGTTGTATGTTAGGATTGTAACAGTCAATCCTTGAATTACTCTCAGCAGGCCGGTGTTTAACGTTGAGGTGACCTCTATTTGTTTACCTGTGTGGATCGGGAGTCATGCAGCCATTTTGAGTGACAAACATTTTGCCATCGCTCTCTTTCTCTCTCTCCCTCTCTATCTCTCTCTCTCTCGCTTGACAAACAACAAACACACAGGCTGTCTTCTGCTTTTATTAGCAATGAGATTCATATCAAGATAATTGATCTGCCTGTTCTCTCAGCGGAAAAGGCACATTAATATGGCACAATCGCTGAGCGATACACCCACTAGCCCCTAGAGCACCATGAGCTGTCATATGTCAAACTCGCAGGACTTCCTACCAGACTGGAGGCTGCACACAAGGTCAGGGTGACCGTGGCAACCGTCCTGCCAATCACAGCCCAGTATGAGGCAACAGCGCATCCAGAAAAGTGCTCTGAGCGGTTTTAGCCACAGCACAAGGTGACGGAGACACATGATGTCAAGAGCATTTGAACAACTGTCTGTTGCTTTTGGTTATGGATGATATGAGGACCTTGCAGCATGAAAAAGTTGGAACAAATAGCTTATTTTTTCCAGTTTATTGCATGTTTGATATTAAACTAAGTTACCCTCTGCTATATTAGCAATGTATTCATAAATATTTAACACAAATTATGAAGACATCTACAGTTTATTCGTGTGTTATAGCCGTGGCCTTGTGGCTAGCGTACACACTTAAACACGTAGCGGGTATGAGTAGTCATGCGGCCACTGAGACTTTAAATCCAGCTCGCAACATTTCCTATTCTCATCCTTTCAATTTAAGATATCATGTAGCTACTTGACTTGCTGCTGATAAAGGTGGAAAATATCAAATCATTTCCAAAATTAAATTAGAACATAAAAATTTCCAATTTCCAATTCTGATTGGATGAGTCAAATTCAAAACCATTGTAAAATAGTCTATACACACACATGTGTGACTGTACATCAGTTGAATTCTACAACCTAGCCCCACAGAATTAACATAACTACATTTTTGCAAACAGACCTTTATGTGCCGAATTCTACTTTTCATCATAATTTCTTGGTAAAAACAGAAGGGAGCAACACAAATCACGACTACAGTTGCTAATTATGACTTTATTTATATTCGCATTGTTACATACACACAGCTACGTTACATAGCTACGTTATGATATCCAAACACATTTACTATAATGCAAAATTTGAAAAACAATCAATTTGAATGCTTGTATTTCAGACTCACCTACATTTACACACTTATTCCAACATGATTAACTTGCCCAGTAGCTCGGGTGTGTTGGACGTTGAATTTGGAAGTTTGCGGTTCAAGCCCAGCCAAACACGCAAGCGACGAGGTTACATCATAAATGTGCTTTTATTTTTTACATTTTGTTTTAGGACACTTTCGGTTAGGTTTAGACATTGGTTATGGGTAAGTATGTTTGTTTTATTCACCTCTCATTTGCTTTTTGGTTAGGTTTAGGTTAACGTTTTAGGTTAGGTTAAAACCTCCATCTAATATTCACCTTAACCTTGTCTGATTATGACACCTTTTCACTCGGTTTTGGCATCCGTCCATGGACATTTCAATGGGAAACTGCAGTCAAATGTATAATAATGCCTTGGTCACAAAATGTTAATGAGACTAGGCTAGAGTTCTATATTAATGTGTTGAGTTGCTTAATTTCTTGGCAACAGAAACAGCCTACAGGTAGTCTAATGAATAACATTATTGGCAAAATAATTGTTTATTTTATTTATTATTAATACATTTAAAGGGGTAGTTTTTATTTTTGCAGGACTAAATGGAACTGTCATTTGTTTGTTACTTTTTTGATATAACATTTTCATTTACATTTACATTTATGCATTTGGCAGACGCTTTTATCCAAAGCGACTTACAGTGCACTTATTACAGGGACAATTCCCCCAGGATTGTTTGATGCCTCTAATGTTGCAGAAGTGACACACTTCATCTTTATTTATTGAAAATTGGAGTCTTTCATCATGTTGTTGTTGCCACCATGAAATAGCATCCCTTAAATTATTGATTATTTTTTAATAATATATTTATTTATAAATTCTATAATTATTGCAATCCCAGTGAAGCAGATGTAGACAAGTGGTGCTGGGGAGGAGGAAGGTTTCAATAAGAAAACTTGTAGTGTGCTGCATGAAATCAGTTTGCCTGCAAACAACTGAGGAAATTTAAATGTTAGGCAAAGAAAATAGTACATATCAAAGGACATATCAGATTGGGGCATGAAATATTTGAGTCGATTGGCCAACCGATTACATTTTTAAAAGACCTACAGAATCTTGTGCCACGAGTTTCATGACTCAACTTAAAGTCATTTCTGAAATATATTTTCTCTTGACTCACTGTCAATAAAATGTGCAAAAAGGACAAGAATAAAATAATCAAACTAAATTCTTTATTCATGCATGTAATCACAAATTCGCTCTCACATTTTCTTTCACTCTCCCTCAACTGTCCTGTGTCTCTCAACTGTCCTAGAAATAAAGTCATAATAGGACATGAAAGGCTATGTGTGTATGTGATTTATAATTTTTGGAAGGATATCATTGGTTAGCACACTGATAAACACTGAAATAAATCCTACTCGTGATACAGGTGTTAGTGCACAACACTTCAGTCACTTCCAGAGTGACTCATGGCATTCTCCAAAAGCTTTACCCCCACTAATCCTCTCCAGAGAGGTCGCCTGTATCTGCAGTACATTTTAGGCCTCGTCTGGCAAAGAAAAATCCATTCGCTCCCTTTAGATCAAGGAAATTGAGTGATCATAATGATTGAGGGGGATTTCAGAAAGAAAAGCTCTCTTTGTCTCTGAAATGAAAATATATGAAGTCACAAAAAGTATTTTCCATTACTGTTTTGACAGAGAGGGAAGAGAATCTGTGCAGCACTTAGAGGTAATGGCTGGATGAAAATGGGAATTTGGGGACTAAAATTTTTAATTTAATAAGTTATGATGTTAAGGTCTGATGGGGTTTGGAGATGAGAGCAGGGCTTCTCGTAAGATGGAAAAATCTCAAATGAGGTCTCTCAGATATCTCAGCTGTTTATCCTAAAAAGCATTTAGATTAAATGGTGAGCAAATGGAGACATTTTCCATAAGTCTTCTCCGATTTGTCTCTCTTCTGAAGAAGCCGCAAGCAATCACATATGTGTCTGTTAAGGGGTTAATGGAAAGGAGGAGGCGAGAACCAGCTTGACAATATAAATAATAGTTTAATATAATACCGAAACAAAAAGATAAACACACAATGGTGTCGGACAACTGCCCGCAAATCTCTCTCTCTGTCCCACTGCAGTCTCCAGTCAGCCTTTAACCCTCTCTGAGGCTTGATTAGCCGGATTAGGGGCCGGGTGTGCAGCATCACAACCCGGCCCGCCCTCCACCCTGTTACAGTGTCTCTTCTAATGTTTCAAATAAATTTTAACTGTCTCAAAATGTGCTAAGATTTACCAAGATACATTGCATGCTATCTAAAGTCAGAGATCTAAATATGAACTCATTTTAAATATGAACAGCATTTATCATCTAATTCTTCCAAGGCCACATTATCTGAGCAATGCTATCCACATAATTTTTATAGCTGTATAGTCTTACTGAACGTCAACAATTGTAGTAATATTTGTAATATCTTAAATGTCTTAATTTAGCAGTTTCATCGAAAAACATCCAATTGTCTCATTTGTGAAAAATGGGACATTCACTTGGAAAAGTTTTATACTTAATTAAAATGCTATTCTAAGCAACCTTTAAACAATAGAATTGTCCTCTGGGTTTGTTAGTGCAATATACACTTCTGTTGTGTTGTGGGTTTAAGATTATTCTTGCATAGTTGGCTCTGCTTGCCATATTCTTGGGATCAAGCTATAATGATTCCAGGAAAGATCTTTCAGGGAAGCACCATGAAAGAGATATCCATGAGCAGAGAATAATATTCCTGTAGGTGGTTGATAGTTAAGATCTGTGATTTAGTGGTTTAGCCTGTCTGGATTCTTAGACTTTTTTCCAGTGCCTGTCTGTCTCAGTTATGTAATCTGTCTGTCTGAATGCACAGGTACGTGGAGAGAACATGCACCTGCTCGTTGTTTCCTGCCTAAATCTGCTATGTGTGCACACACACACACACACACACACACACACACACACACACACACACACACACTTCTAGTGTTTTAGTTGCTAATACAGCTACACGGCACACTCGGCAGAATGTTGACTGTCTTTCTGTCTGCTAGTGTCAGGAATACTACATGCTGGTTGTTCAGTCTAACTGAAGTAGTACTACACATGTTTCACAATCAGTTTTGCCACATCAGGCCTGAAACCACTGTAAATGTAACATTTGTATTGCCAAAAAATGTGCAGCTCAATAGAGAAAACAGTTCAAAATATATAAAAAAAAAATTAAAATATGTAATACAATATTACTGAACAAAATCATGAGATTGAAAAGTAATACAGCAAGAAACTTTGATTTTGGATAGATTGGCTTAAAAGATTGATTGATTGATTGATTGATTGATTGATTGATTGATTGATTGATTGATTGATTGGTTGGTTGAGTCAGTGAGTTTGAATAGTCTTGGGAACATTCTGTCAATGTAGATCTATGGGAGTTTTGATCATCCGCTATGGAAATCATTTGTATGATTGGTCAGAAAAGACATTACAACCCAAGTCAGAACAGTCTGAAGGTCTGAGCCAAGGTTAATGGATGTTACTTAGCTCTAGGACAACTTACAGTAAGAAATTCTGGTATTGGTTTAGGGATTTTGAAAAAAATAAAAAAAATCACCTAACCCAAGTCTGTAGAATAACAGTATGTTGGCTTTTTCAAGCCAACTGCCTAAAGTTAAGAAATTCTGGAATTCTGGGACACAATTTTCAAAGGTGAATCCCTCTTCCCCAAGCCCAATGAGCATAGTGTAACAATATAGTGGGGCCCTTCTCATCACAGGGCCTGGGGCAATATTCCTGATTGTTCCCCTGATGATGGCTCTCTAGTAAGCTAGTATATGGAATACATATGAACAGCTGAACTGTCTTGTAGCACTTGATAAGTGGATCAAGTCAAGTCATTATTATTTGTGTAGCGGTTTTCAATGTTTACAATGCACATCAGATTACAAATACTTCTGCTGAACCTTATGTGCTGTGCCTGGGATACTGGCAGTAGCTCATTTCCTCAACTAACATCCATCCTGTTTTTTCCTCTTCTGTCTTATAGACAAACCAGAGAGCAAGAAACACCACCAGACTTCTTCTACTTCTCTGACTTTGAGCGACACAATGCCGAGATCGCTGCATTTCATCTAGATAGGTAAGCCTATAACACCTGCACAGAGAATTTGATTATTGCGGGCGACGGGTGTATAATATGACTGACCTGCTCAAGGGATTCCTACTTAACTTGCATATGACTTCATGCAAGGAAACTATGTTTAGGTTTTCTTGGTCTTTATATTTGTATGACAAAACTGTTTGGAGTTGTTAAGAGGTGACGCATTTTGGAATTTGTATTAAAAATATCGATATACAGTGTTATAATTATAGATAAGGTTTAAGGAGACACAATATTTTGTCATTGAATGTGTCGATGGCATCAATGTTCTCTGAACTTCAAGTTGTATTTCCCTTTTGCTGTCTTAAATACTATTAAGCACTCACACCACTGTGATGTCAGAAAGCCAAAGCAACTCTGATTGTATTCTTGCCACTCTTTAAATGTCACTCAAGACTTTTGGACAACAGCCTGAAAAGCACTTAGTGCGATTGAGTCGATACACCTTACAGTTGCTCCGAGAGTAACAAGGTGCATGTGAGTATGGTCAGACGTCAGGAGAAACTCCCCGCTGACTTTAACTAGAAGCCCCCACAGAGAGACAATCTGTGGAGTCAGGGCGATAATTGAGCTTGTGAGACCCACCTGATTTTCTCCAAGAACTTTTTCGTCCAAGGCGCCTGTCATGTCAGTGTGGTGTTATATTGAGGGCAAGAAAAAGTACAGTATGATATGCCAGTTTTTGTCGGCTGAGAGATAACGGTAAAGACAGGATGTTTGACAGTAAAATATTTAATTGATATCCTATTAGTACTGTAAGAGAGCATGTGGAAACAATTGAAATTAGCAAAAAAAATTAATTTGCTATACATTAACTCTATATACAAACAGCTTTCACCACTCAATTACTTCCCCCATGCCCCTTCAGACAATTCTGCATCAATTCACACCGAAATGTGGGTTTTGGTCCTGTGGAACCCAGGAAGTAATCAGGTTCACTCCGAGATGCGGGTTCTGGTCCTGTAGAAACCTGGAAGTAATTACTTTCACTTCGAGATGCGGGTTCTGGTCCCGTTGAAACCAGGAATTAATTGGTATCACACCGAGATGCGGGTTCTGGTCCTGTAGAAACCTGGAAGTAATTACTTTCATTTCGAGATGCGGGTTCTGGTCCTGTGGAAACCTGGAATCATGTTCACTCTGAGACATTGGTTCTGGTTCCATGGAAACCAGGAAGTGATCTTGTTCACTCCTTTATGCGAGTTCTGGTCCTGTGTAAACCAGGAAGTAATCTCGGTTCACACCGAGACATGGGTTCTGGTCCCGTGGAAACCAGGAAATAACTGGGTTCACTCCGAGATGCAGGTTCTGGTCCTGTGGAATCCTGGAAGTTATCGCGTTCACTCAGAGACACGGGTTCGGTCCCGTGGAAACAAGGAAGTAATCGTGTTGTCTCAGATATGTAGGTTCTGGTCCTGTGGAAACCAGGAAATAATCGCATCCACTCAAAGACATGAGTTGTGGTCTTATGGAAACCAGGAAGTAATCGCTTTCATTCAGGAACATGGGTTCTGATCCAGTGGAAACAAGGAAGTAATTGCGTTGACATAAATAATAATGAGCATGATTCAGAGGTTGCATTTTTGCTCAAAAATGTAATTATTACTTTAAATTATTACTAAAATCACATCTAATTTTCCACAACTCGTGTTGTGTTGGGAGTTTTTTTGTCTACTGAAATTTCAGATGGAAAGATGGTTTTTATTTTCAATGTTTCATCAATGGAACGATTCAAAACAACAGTACAACCCATTGAATAGGCTATAAGTCCATCCCTTACAGCCTTGTTGTCATGCCTGTCAAAATTATAGATGGCGCTACTTTGAATAAGGGTCATTGCTAAAACTAAACTTAAATGTAAAATAAATTTGTAAAAAGCACTAAATATAATTTAAATTAATATAAGTATGTTATAACTGTTTTATAGCTAATTTCCTCAAATGGCTGACAGAATGTTCCTAGAATGCTGTTTCCACACTGGGCTCTTTGTCACCAGGTCCAGAGTGACTGTGCAGCTTGTGGAGTGGTTTCATCTCAAAGGCTTGGGTTTCTGTCTCTCAGGAGCCAGGAGCCGACATATCTCTGGAGGTTTAATTTTGAAAGAGCTCGCACCACACGACCAAGATGGCCCACTGCACACGTAGACAAAGACATGAATGTGACTGTGAGGAAGAATGTGAGAGAGTGAGGGTGGAGGAGAGGGCATTTGTATTCTGTGATGTGTGGCCATATGCTACAATGACAATAAAAGTATTTAAAAAGCCAATAAAAAACACTAATGGAGGTGTCAATGAGTAAAGAGTGGGTTCGGGTGCTTTGCAGTAGCACCTCAAAGGAAAAATCATTATCTGGATGGTTTAAAGAATTTTGCTTTATTTGATAGATTACCTGCCGTCTATAATCCTGGCTTCCTCTTTATTGAATGCTGCAAAAGATGTTTGGTGAAACTTTTCTCATGAAGCAGCCAATGAACTGTGTAACATAGAAAGACATTGAAAGACCATCATGGTCATTCTAGGTCATTTTCAGGTTTAATAAAGTTTTTAATGTATCTTTTTTTAAGACTTTAAACATAATAAATTGCATTACGCCATCTCAAGCTCAATTAATACATTGTTGTTATATTATGGACTATAATAATGCCCGAATGATAAATAAATATATATAGAAGAAATAAATACAAAATGTTTGCTTCTATTTCTTGGCTTTTACCAAAATGTGTATATTTGCTAATATAGCAAGGAGAACGCTGCCACCTATCACCCCTGTAGTCGCAAGTTCGAATCCAGGGTGTGCTGAGTTACTCCAGCCAGGTCTTCTAAGCAACCAAATTAGCCCATTTGCTAGTGAGGGTAGAGTCACATGGGGTAACCTCCTCATGGTGGTGATTAGTGGTTCCTGCTCTCAATGGGGGTTGTGGTAAGTTGTGTGTGGATCACTGAGAGTAGCATGAGTCTCCACATGCTGTGAGTCTCTGTGGTGCCATGCACAATGAGTCACATGATAAGATGTGCGGATTGATGTGTGAAGTGGAGGCAACTGAGACTTTTCCTCCACCACCCGGATTGAGGTGAGTAACCGCGCCACCATGAGGTCCTACTAAGTAGTGGGAATTGGTAAGAAAAGGGGGTAAAAAAAATAAATAAAATAAAGCATAATGAATTTACAGAATTTTTGTTGATTTGTTTTTTAAAATTGCCTATATTAACACAATCATATTTAGCATCAGCTGTTTATTGTTAATGTTTTACATATGTACATGAGGACTACAAATGGCAACTGATAATGTTTTATAATGAATTACAAATTAATAATTGATGCTGTTGTTTGTTTGTTGTGCCCAGAATCTTGGATTTCCGGAGAGTTCCCCCCGTGGCCGGCAGATTGGTGAACATGACACGGGAGATCCGAGACGTGACCCGTGATAAAAAGCTCTGGCGAACATTCTTCATATCCCCAGGTATTAGTCCCTTCTGCATGACCTTTTGTTCTATACCATCAGGCCTTGCTTCCCCCTCCTGCTAGCTCAGATATAGGCTGCATCTCAATTAGCTATGAAGGCTACTTCGCTTCTGAAGGAAAAGAATATACTTTTGAGTATGTAGTAAGACGGTATGGAAATATTGTGCCATACTAATATGTCAAAATTGTATCTTGATTCCACATTGCCCTCTTGTTGCATGCTAGTAGTGCGTAGTAGTGTGAAGTGCTCACGTTAGCATTGAGCTAATACCCAAATATCTTTTTTTACGTAAAGGCAAAGCGTGTATTTTTTTTTGTTTAAAATATCTTCTTGTATCCTAGCTTAATATGCAGAGTCAACTTTAAGTAACCCTTGCAAAATAGTCCTGGCAAACTAGCCGCAAACTTGCCACAAATTTGAAGCAAATGTGCCACTTGTTATTTTCACATGCACATGAGCTTGTGATTTGCCACAAATGTTTGCCAGAAATTGCAGCTCTTCAATGGTAGTGTTGAACCTGCAGCAAACCTTTGGCAACAATGGACAATTTATGGCAAGTTTGCTTCCAATTTGCCATGAACTCTTGATTATTGTAAGGGCAGCCATTCATTGGATTATGTTCATAGGTGGGGGGAGGGGGGGGGGGTTAATATAGACAATTGTCACAAACATAATGATTGTGACCAATATTTGTTGAAACCAAGCATGTATGCACACACTTTGAAAATACTGTTATTATGGACACACTAATCCTAATTTTGCATGCTATTTTGGATGGATAATATGCAAATTGGGGTGCAGCCATAGACTAGCGCACGACACACAAGGAAGCTGCTAGTCTAATTAGAGTCTTTAATTGGGGAGTAGGCAAGCATGCAATAACACATGCAGAAAGTTTGGCAACTTAATTACCCACATTGAGATGATGTAAGTGTTGGGATAAAACCCACAGATTGGCTATATTTTTTCTCTGCAGGGTTATCATTATCATTCTGCCTCTACTTTTGATGATAAACATGTTTTACTGGGAAGAAGTAAAAAGGCTCCACTTCCCATGTCAGGAAACATTTGAAAAAGGCGTTATGCACAGTGATTCATCATTGGCTAAACAGAAGCGTTTAATGAGCCTGTAGTGAATTGCCGCTTTTTAATTCACTGACATCCCTCATCACAGAAAGGCACATCTGGTGAAGTCGCCTAATTTAAAAACATGCTGACGTACAGTATTAACTCTTTAAATAATTTAGCTGTGAAAAATGGATTGTCAATATTAGCATGAAGTTGTTTACATATTTGTTTACTATCAATGATTGTTGTGGGTGGTGTGAGAGTATATTCGGTGCAATAGTAGAAATGTGTCAACCAATTGACCCTTCACTATGCACCCTTTGGCTTCCATTGCTCGCTCTGCCAAGCTTTTCAAAACTTCCCATAGGAATGAATTGGAGATTACCGTGAACAGCGCGATTTTTGCCAATATTCTCATTAACGGAATTGACAATATTCTTAAGTGGGCTGAAACGAAGAGTGACATTGTGAAGCATATTTATCTGATGTTTCTTGTAAAATAAATTGTTAAATTACACAGTTATTTGATTGAAAACTGTGAAGACTGTGAATCAGAATTGAAGCAAATGATCATCACAGTCATAAGTGTCATTTGATGATGATTATGTACCTTATAATGTTAGCATAAGTGAACAGAACTGCTCAAACACATATTACACCCATAGACTCTCATTGGAAAGAGACAGGGACAGAGAAATGGTGTGTGGCAACAGTTACAAAGACAGGATTAGTCAGAAATGCTTTTAAGGCGGGGTTTAGCAAAGAGACAATTACAGATGGTTCAGGATGGTCGACTAAGGTAGACAACTTGGTCTTGTGAAAATGCTGGAGTGACCAAAAAAAAGTACTGCTAGCCATCATAAAAGCAATAAAATATATTTTATGACTGTTCACTCTTTATGACTGTTTGATTTGAATCATATCATATGAAAATAATATAATAATAGCATACTAGTGAAAATATCTGTCATTATCCACACATCCTGATGTCACAAATCGCATTGGCTGTAAAGTTATTTTTCAAACAAAATGAGTTATTTAGCAGAATGCCCAGACAAGAACATATTTTCAATAACTGTGACTGTTGTCAAGCTTTAAAAAGAACAAAAGATCAGTGTTTGGGAAGTTACTTCGAATACTAAGCAAAGCTAATTGTAAGTTGATGAAGTATTCTTTAAAAAAAATTTGTTAGCGACACTACAAGCTATTAACAATAGCACCTAACAACACTGAAGCATTATCTTGTTTAAATACATACAGTAAGTATCACCATTAAAATAATTCATCTTTTAAAAGGTTCATCTGCTGTACATGATAAATAAATCAGACATTCTCTAATGCGCCATGAGAGCAGTTTGATCAGTTTCTTTTAATGTGGCATCAGGCTTTTAAGTGTGTATATAACCAAGTGCTCACATATGTGAATTTGTCAGGAAAAATGTTAAACTCTGAGATGAAACTGGCATCCCGAAATGGAATTTAACTTTTTTTAGGATTGACGGATAAATACCAGAACGATCCCAGAAAATCCAGGATGGGTGAAAATCTTGTGGTCAGAATGACTTGACATCAGGATTGATTATTTTACAATCCATAAGATTGACTGTAGTTTTAACACTACATGTGCGTTCATCATATGTGATCACATGCGTTTTCTACTCCCTCCAAATGTGGTTTGAGTAATGCGATCATAAAGCCCTTCGGACTTTTACACCTTTATTTAGCGCTGACTCTTGGGATCACCCGAACTGTATGTCTGTATGTAATACCAGGTGTAAACAGCTTTAAAGACCTCATGTTTCTTTGTTCCCCCCACAGCCAACAACATTTGCTTCTACGGCGAGTGCTCGTACTACTGCTCCACGGAACATGCCCTGTGCGGAAAACCCGACCAGATCGAAGGCTCCCTGGCTGCATTTCTTCCTGACTTGGCACTAGCAAAGCGCAAGACCTGGAGGAACCCCTGGCGCCGTTCCTACCACAAACGCAAGAAAGCTGAGTGAGCTCTTTTTCTCCACTTTATCTCAGGTCTTCACGCACCACCCCATATCTTCATTAAACTACAGTCTGCCATTATCAGCAAAAATCACCACTGCAGTTTTCACTTACTCTCGCAGAAACCCTATCTGTGCAGTAAAACAATGTGCCGCCCTGTTTCAGATGGCAACTGTACTTCAATGGTCTCCAGAATGGTTTTATAGAAAAAGTGGGCAAAATACAGCCATATTCAAAGGTAAAACAAGTGTTTCTCTCTGGTGTGTTAGGTGGGAAGTGGATCCTGATTATTGTGATGAAGTCAAACAGACTCCACCATATGACCGGGGCACACGCCTTCTGGACATCATGGACATGACTATTTTTGACTTTCTAATGGGTAAGTTTTGACATTGTTTAAAAGGCTTTTATAAAACTTTGCTTATGCTTATACAGTATACACTGTCAAATAAAGAATTATCATCACTCTTTTCTTTTTTCTTTTTTTACAATTATCTTGTCGCAAATATTGCATCACGCGCTGTTGGCACTTTTGATCTTTTCCACATCTTTTACATCTATGGGGGTTGAGACACATACACACTACAGCCTCATGTGTGAGCTGCGTCTCTGGGCGTAACCGGCATAAACTAGTGTTTTTCCTTGATACCTAAACACAGCCAATCACTGGCACTTCTATATTTGGGCACATCTAGCATGCTAGATTCTTTTCACTGACGTTGATGAACTCCTTCGGTATCGAAATTTGGTACCGAACGACAAGACATTTTTTGATACTCAAGAGTTTAGAGGCAATTCTGACGGTGCCTAAAATGTATCGAACTCAATACCCAGTCCTAGTCTTAGGAGTAGTGTAACAATAAAAATTCACAAAAAATAAATAAAATATAATTGTTTAATTACCAAAGGTGTATAGGGTCATTAGTGACCCGAGATTTGTAATAGTCTCACAATATATATTTGGGCTTTCATGAATATTATTTTTGGTGAAACACCCATGCATCATCGCATATTTACCTTGTTAAAAGTAGTCACCCTTTGCACTTTGACAACAAAAATTATTAAACAGGTAATTAGTAGTAGTGTTGTCAGTTATATTTGAATTAAAACATGCACTTTAAGTAGCTTTTTCCACTATAAAAAAGTTTTACACCTAAAGAGATGAATAGTACTTTTGATAGTGTTGGGTTCAAGTCCACCTTAGTCGAGTCTGAGTCTTTAAACAATCAAGTCAAGTCAGGGTCCAAAAAAAAAAGCAAATACTGAGGTTACAGTGAGGCACGTACAATGGAAGTCAATGGGGTAAATTTTTTGAGGGTTTAAAGCCAGAAATGTGATTCTTATAATTGTATAAATGCACTAACATTAATTCTTCTGTTAAAACTCATGTATAATTTGAGCAGTAAAGTTTTTTAAATTGTCATTTTAACTGTCATTTAAGGGTTTTAGGTTTTGTTGACATTATATCATAATGCAAAGACGTAAAACTTTAAACAAAAATGTTTAGTAAGTGATTTTATCACACTAAAAATAATATTTACTCGCATATCCTTTATGTTTTGTGTCTATACTTTTGAAACAGTGAGTATTTTAAAATAAAAAATTGGCCCCATTGACTTCCATTGTAAGTGCCTCACTGTAAATCTGATTTTTGCATTTTTTTAAAGAAAAGGAGGGATGAGTCAAAATAGGTTTTTTTAGTAATCAACATTATGACGATTGATGATTATGTTGAGTGTGAACTTTTATTGAACCCGGAATATGCCTTTAAGTGCTTGTACTATGTAAAAAGTGCATTGTAGCTGTCTGAATGTGACACTTGTCTGATTTACCTCCGTGCTTACGACAAAAATTAACATTCAGAAAACACCCTGATTACATTTTCATGTGTTGCGCGAAGACATGGATCAGCTTCTTTCAGCTCGTTGTTTAAAACACATTTCTGCATTATTTTGGGCATTTGCGTTGACTGACAGGACGACATAGAGCGTGAGCACTAAGCACTTGACGTCATTGCCATGGTAACCTTACATTTCAGCTGATTTGTTGAAGACAAGATTTCATGTATTGTCAAATCAACATGAGACGCCACAAAATTGATTTTCTTCTCTGCAAATGATACCAGAGGCAACAGTGAGAGATTTAATTTAAGAAGAAATAACCTGGACTGTCCTGTGTAATAAACCAGGATGTCTGGTCACCCAATCTATAATTAAATCATAAACAAATCATTTCGCTAACCAAAATAACTTCATATTTCATTGTGTATTTTATTGTGAAAAAAACCCGTAAAAGAACATATTTTCAGCAGCTTGTCAGTGCTTTTTAAAGAGAAAAACAATAAATAGGTGCTGTTTATCTTTTTATCAGAATTACAGTCTGCTTTAGCAATATTTTTGTTTTCCCGACTATTTAAAAAGTTACAGATAATTCATCAAGGACAAGTTCAAGCTGACAGCACTGCCTGGACCACAAGAGACTACAGATGCCTACATGTATGGATACATTACACCTAAAAAGACTTAATAGCCCAATATAAGTCATATTTTACAGTATTTTTATTTGGATATGTTGTTTTAGTAAACTGTGAGAGACATGATGTGGGTGACTTGACACGACGAAACCGTGATGCAAGCACTGTCTTGGCTGCACAATCGCCATTTGCGATTTTACCAGTTGTCAGATCCCGTGCATGTGAAACTGCCTTGAAGTTTCTAGTATATTGGCTACATACCCGTCTTTATGTGTTTGTTGTGCCAGCCATCTCAGTAATTGATGTTATACAGCAGTCTCTGTAGTAACATTTAAGCATATTGGTTGACTGAGTGTGCCGCTCTGCAGGTGTTTTGCTCAACATGGTGAAACAATCTCTGGCTACATCTACGACATCAGGGGGTGTTACAACTGCTTAAAGACATAGTGTCCATTTATTGATCTCTCATTATTTTTATTTATTTGTTTTGTTCATTTCATCATAAATCAAATGTCATGGACTCGGCTGGACTCTGAAAAAAATCCTGAGTCCCAAAGACTCGAGTCCGAGTCAAGTCCAAGTCCATTAAAATTGGACTCGTGTAAACAAGGTCTATTATTTTGAAGTTTCACCCCGGACTACATTTCCCAGAATTGAAAGCCCTCATCCATTCCATCTGTTCCCTATCATCCTCACATGTCCTCCATTTCATCACCAGTTTTTTGTATAAATACCCTCCTGTTTTGTTCATTCCCTGTCAGTCCTTGAAGTGTTACATTGAGATGTTGTGCTTTATAGCTTGTTCCACTTCAGCATTTGTTCCACTCCAGCGAGTCCTATTAAAAGATTGAAATGTATCTACTCCTGCGTCTCCTCTCTTCCTCTTCAACTAAGTACACAATGTTACAGAAGGACTGACCTGAACAAGATGGAGATACTCGCTGGCTCCTCCCCCTCGAGCAAGGGGACCATCCAGTTGAGGATCATGTCCGTGAGTTTTTAAAACTGCTGAATTTAGTGCACTTTAATGAGCACTCTCTGGTGGTTTTCTTCAGGATTGGTCTTAATAGTGCACTAAAGGAGCTAATGCCTCCGGAGGATCCTCTCTGGACACTACTCGAGTTCGTGGAGGTGGCTCTACAGATTAGCGTCTCAACTTTCACTGTGGGTGTAGTGGATGAGGACCTTGATTCTCCCCCCAGAGTTGACGCTCCAAAGCCTCCAACGGCTCCTCACTCGAAGCCTCCCACGGATCCTCACTCGAAGCCCTCCATGGCTTCTCACTCGAAGCCTTCCACTGCTCCTTCCTCAAAACCTTCCATGGCTCATCCCTCTAAGCCCTCCATGGCTCCTCCCTCCAAGCCTGCCACTGTTAATGAGCCAGCACCCATGCCTGCCACGGTTAACAAGCTAGTGCCAGTGCCTGCCACGGTTAACGAGCCAGTGCCTGTAACCTCGACCGTCCCAGAGCCAGTGCCTGTAACCCCTCCGCCCCCCGCGGCTCTGCCTTCCACGGCTCCACCCTCTTCCCCAGAGTCTTCTTCTCCAGCGGTTCTGCCTCCATATCCATTCCCAGCCCTGAAGCCGCCCCCCAGGCCCCACTGTGTCAGAGGTGCAGGATTTTTTAACTCCCAATAAATGTTTTATTTTGCACATTGGAGAGGAGCATTAGAAAATTATGTTTTGTCAATAAAATAAGGCATTTGTGATCATTAAGTCATTAATTGTAGTCTAAGCCTAAAGCCTGCTTTGTTCAGGAGGCCTCCTTTTTTAAATAGAAATGTGAGTAAATACAGTAAGTATTTACAATATGAGAAAAGATTATGTGGGAGTGAGGGGGGTTGGAAAGCAGAGAGTGGGGAAAATGTCAATCTCGTAATTTTGTTTATTTTGTGATGTCATTTTGCACACGTAAACAGTTAATTAACAGAGATATTCATGAGGAGTAATAGACCATAGGCTGATGACTTATAAGTCACATTAAAGTGTATATGAATAGTCCCACATGGTGGATGCCAGATGGAAATTAATGTAGTTGGGATCTATATGAACCATATAGATATACACAGTATGGTTTATTAACCCTCTCACAATATGGTTGGAAAAGTAGGTTTTATTCCTTATGGGAGTACTTATGACTTTTAAAGGAGCAGATCAACAGCATATAATACGTGGCTTGAATGTAAGAAGCACTCTATACAGAGAGGAAATGTGAGGAGATGGACGCCACCTGTAAATCCTGTAAGGACACACCACTTGTTTGTGCTTTGACACCAATAGAGCAATTTGCGCACTGAGATTCATACGCGAGGGCGATCGCATCAACAATCGTTTGGAGACAGACATTCCTTTTGTGCGTCCTCCATAACAAATAAAGTGCTGATCTGACAGCCTAACCTGACGGGTACGCTCAACATATGTATGCAATGCCCTCACTGGGCATGACATATGCATAGATTGCTCTTCATCTGAATTAAATGGTGGAGCAAAGATGGCTTGCAAACTAACCACCTGAGCCCTGAAGGGCATTGATAAAATCTTAGGCTCCTAGCCTTTTCTAGGTTTAATGATGGCTTGTGACAGATCTGGACAAATGTTCAGGCATGAGTTGTCAGTCGACAGTAACTGCATGTCGCCCAACCATTTAAATGAGCCCAAAGCCAATAGGAGTGCGGTCTTTAAGGAAAGCACCTGCTGCTTAACAGATTGCAATGGCTCAATGGTAATAGCTCAAGATGGCGCCGAGTATGGCTGCTGCGTCACGGGCTCCATCAAAACACTGCAGTTTATTGTTTATTTTGTTTACAGTTTTGTGTTTTTTTTGTCTTGGATGTTGTCTGCCTTATTGTGTACGACAGACAAATGCTTTTGGACATTGGTTCGGCAATCACACACCGAAAACCGGACTTCAAATTCCTCAATGCCGACCCGCGGTTTACAAACACGCCAGCGGAGTCCTTTGTCTGGGCTGCCCGGCCGCGGAAACGCAGAAGGAAAAGGGGAAAAAGAGCCGGCGTTCTCATCAGAGTAAGACGTCGCGCAAATCGACCCCCGGTACCCAGTATACTACTGGCAAATGTTCAGTCTCTGGACAACAAGCTCTGCGAGCTGAGAGCGCAGATCTTTTTCCAACGAGAGACGAAAGATTGCTGCGTTATCTGTCTTACTGAAACATGGATGTCCTGAGATTCCAGACTCGGCCATCAAACCCATGGGTTTCTCCATGCACCGAGCGGACAGAGCGAAAGACCTCTCAGGTAAAAGCAGAGGTGGTGGTGTATGTTTTATGATCAACAAATCATGGTGTGATCAGAGGAACGTACATTTTATCAAGTCTTTCTGCTCTCCTGATCTGGAATATCTCATGCTTCTGTGTTAATCATTGAATCGAGGGAATTCACAGCTGTCATTATCACTGCTGTGTACATCCCCCCACAAGCCGACACAAACCGGGCACTCAAGGAACTGTATGGGAGTTTAAGTCAGCAGGAAACCGCGCACCCTGAGGCTGCGTTCATTGTTGCCGGGGACTTCAACAAAGCCAATTTTAAAACAATACCACCAACATATCAGCTTCAACACACGAGGGGACCGGGTTTTGGATCATTGCTATTCTACTTTCCGGGATGGCTACAAATCCCTCCCCCGCCCACCATATGGCAGATCCGACCACTCTTCTGTTCTGCTTCTGCCCGCTTACAGGCAGAAACTAAAACGGGAAGCACCCACCCTCAGAATAATCCAGTGCTGGTCGGACCAATCAGACTCTGCGCTACAGGACTGTTTTGATCACGCGGACTGGGAGATGTTCCAGTCCGCCTCCGATGACGACATCGAGGTTTACGCTGATAGCGTAACGTGTTTCATCAGGAAGTGCGTAGAGGACGTTGTTCCGACAAAAACAATACGGATCTACCCCAACCAGAAACCCTGGGTTAACAGCGATGTTCGCGCGACACTTATGCGCGGACCACCGCTTTTAATTCCGGGAACGTGGAGGAGCGTAAACAAGCCAATTATGCCCTCCGTAACTCTATCAGTACAGCCAAACGCCAGTACAGGCACAAAATTGAAGGACAGTTCAACACCACTGACTCTAGAAGTATGTGGCAGGGAATTAGCACCATCATGGACTACAAACGGAATAAAAACTCTGCCATGAACACCGCTGCCTCTCTCCCGGACGAGCTTAATACATTTTATGCTCGTTTCGAGGACAACAACACCGCCCTCGCGGAGAGAGCACTCGCGGCCGATACTACAGAGGTTGGTTCACTCTCCGTCTCTGTTGCGGATGTAACCCGATCCTTTCGACGGGTGAATATCCGCAAAGCCACGGGTCCAGACGGCATTCCGGGCCGCGCCATCAGAGCGTGCGCAAACCAACTGACTGGTGTATTTACGGACATTTTCAACCTGTCCCTCTCCCTGTCTGTAGTCCCCACATGCTTCAAAACATCAACCATTGTGCCTGTACCTAAGCAATCAAAAATCACTTGCTTAAATGACTGGCGTCCTGTTGCTCTGACCCCCATCATCAGCAAATGCTTTGAGAGGTTGATCAGAGATTACATCTGCTCTGTTCTGCCCACCTCTTTGGACCCATTACAGTTTGCCTACCGCAACAACCGCTCCACTGACGATGCCATTGCATTTAAAATACACACTGCTCTCTCCCATCTGGAAAAAAGGAACACATATGTGAGAATGCTGTTTGTAGACTACAGCTCAGCATTTAACACCATAGTGCCCTCCAAGCTTGATGAGAAACTCCGGGCTCTGGGCTTAAACAGCTCGCTGTGCAGCTGGATCCTGGATTTCCTGTCAGGCAGACGTCAGATGGTTAGAATGGGCAGCAACATCTCCTCATCACTGACCCTCAACACTGGAGCCCCGTAGGGCTGTGTTCTCAGCCCACTCCTGTATTCCCTTTACACACATGACTGTGTGGCGACACATAGCTCCAATGCCATCATAAAGTTTGCTGATGATACGACGGTGGTAGGTCTGATCACTGACAATGATGAAACAGCCTACAGAAAGGAGGTGCACACTCTGACACGCTGGTGTCAGGAGCACAACCTCTCCCTCAACGTCAGTAAAACCAAGGAGCTTGTGGTGGACTTCAGGAAGAAAGACAGAGAGCACAGCCCCATCAACATTGGAGCACCGGTGGAGAGAGTCAGCAGCTTCAAGTTCCTCGGTGTCCACATTACTGAGGAACGCACATGGTCCGTCCACACTGAGGCCGTTGTGAAGAAGGCTCACCAGCACCTCTTCTTCCTGAGACGGCTGAGGAAGTTCGGAATGAACCACCACATCCTCACACGGTTCTACACCAGCACTGTAGAGAGCATCCTGACTGG
The DNA here is from genome assembly GCA_032164185.1 of Moxostoma hubbsi. Classification (NCBI taxonomy): domain Eukaryota; kingdom Metazoa; phylum Chordata; class Actinopteri; order Cypriniformes; family Catostomidae; genus Moxostoma; species Moxostoma hubbsi. The sequence goes on from JAVLUX010000024.1 coordinate 4,419,072, forward strand.
CTGCATCACCGCCTGGTACAGCAATAGCACCACCCACAACCGCAAAGAACTGCAAAGGGTGGTACGAACTGCCAGACACATCATCGGAGGTGAGCTTCCCTCCCTCCAGGACATATACTGTATAACAGGCGGTGCGTGAAAAAAGCTCGGAGGATCATCAGAGACTCCAGCAACCCGAGTTATGGTCTGCTCTCACTGCTTCCATCAGGCAGGTGGTATCGCAGCATCAGGACCCGCACCAGCCAACTACATGACAGCTTCTTCCCCCAAGCAATAAGACTTTTGAACACATGATCTCTCACGATAAACAATCAACACTGCACTTTATTAATCTTCATCTTGTATCACACACTGGACTGTCAATATATTCTCCCCAATTCACTTAGTGTATATATATGTTTATATACCCTATCTAGTGTATGTGTATTCTATATTGTGTGTATTGTTTACTGTACATTGTATATCAGTACTATGTTGTGTAATTATGTGTACATTTGATATGTAAATTGTTGTGTAATTATGTGTACATTTGTTATGTAAATTGTGTTGTGTAAATATGTTGTTTATTGTAATTGGTATATGTCTCGTCACTGTCATGACTGCATTGTTGCTCGGAACTGCACACAAGACTTTCACCTACTGTTGCACTCGTGTACACAGTAGTGTGACAATAAAGTGATTTGATTTGATTTGGCTCGAACAGGGAGTTTGTTAGTGCCTTCAGCACCAAATGTAAGTCCCAAGTTGGCACCATAGCAGGGCAAGGGGGGTTCAAATGCCTCGCTCCCAAAAGGAACTTCATGACTAGATTATTTTTGCCTATCGTAAAAAAGAATGGTCTGAATGTGCTTGTTTGTGAGGTGGGTATGCATGCTCCTGGGGTTGAGACAAGCTCCTAAAAAGGAGATTTGCTGGCTTGACTTTCAGACACAGATTTATCCAATGTTTGTACAATGTAGTCCCATGTTTGTACAATAGGTGCTTTTTTCTCTTTTGTGAGAACAATCTCTGTTTGAGCAACACACACAGAAGCAACATTCTGAACAATGTCCCGTTCCCAGTGAACAGTATTGGGGAAGAGTAGCTAACGGCTCAGTAGTAGCTTTCGGCTGCACTGAGGCAGCAAGAGATGGATTCTTTGCCAGGCACTGACCGGAATTAGATCAGGAGCGTGCCAGGAAAGGGGAAGTGCTACTGCTCTTTGACAGAAAGTTTTTCATCACTTGAGACTGCTTTTGAGCCGTGACTAAGCACTCTGAGAAGCCTTCAAAGGCATTGCCAGAGAAGCGATCGGGCAACACGGGGGTGTCGAGGAGGGCGGCTTTCTCTGTGTCATACATCTCTGTGAAAGTTAGCAAAATATGTCGATCCAGAACCACCAGGTTGCTCATCGCTTTACCCATGGCCTTTGCAGTAGCTTACGTGGCTCGCAGTGCGAAATCTGTAGCGGTGCGGAGCTCTTTGAACAGCTCTGGATTGTAGCCTTACTTGAAAAACCTGGAGTACCGACATTCTGTGGAGTGCTGAACCAGCTTGGCCCGCAGCTGTATAAGCTCTTCCAGCCAGTGTGGACGTCAGTTAACATGGCTTGGAGAGGTGCGCGGGGCAGGATTTCCATCCCATGGCAGTAATATGGCAGAGGTGAACTGCGAGCACCTGTTCCACCAGAGGTAGCTTTGAGTAGCCTTTTCAGTAGGCTAAGTGCACACTTTGTGAGCTCCTCATGAACCTCAGGGAAGAATGTGCACTCCTTTGGATAAACAGTCTGTTGATGACAGCCGGTTTGCAAAAACAATTCAGACGAGACTATTCTGAAAGAAGCCCCTTGTCCATGGCATGTGCACACTCTTCACCCTCGCTGGGGGGGAGACGGCAATATCCTCCGTGAACCACTTGCCTGAAGCTGCGAGTGACACAGCATCATCCCCATCATCAGAGCCAGCATACATAATGAGGATTTGCGCTCCAATCTAGGAATGATAGAGATGAAATATACTTTATTAAACATACTGTATGTGTAAATAAGATGCTATATAACAATAACAATAATGAACATTTTATTTAATAGTTTCTTTGGAAGTAAAGTTACAATACAGAGATGGTTGCAAAATAATTATGTATATTACTGTTCTATGAAATTGGTACATTATGAACAACTTGAGATGGGCATACATTCATGGGGAACCACCTTGTACCTATTGTGGCTTTTAGATGTAATTAAATTGTCTACTCTATTTAAACACATCTGCTAAAATCGCAATGGAATGGGTTAAAAGAAATGAGAAAACAGCGGCATCACAGCGGGAACCTCAAAACTGCAGCAATGATAATAAATCTCAGAAGTCATGAATATTAGTAAACATGTTACAGTAACTTTATCGTAACGAAACCTGTCAATACACTGCAATTGGTAAACACATGCGTAATGTTCGATTTACTAAAGCATGACAATGTATATAAGCTTCAACAAACTTACCAGAGAAAATATCCAAGCATCAAACATCTTCGCCAAACAGACCGATGTCCTGCGACTGACTGAACCGCATAGCTTCCCCTGCTGAGGCGTCGACACGCACATGACAGAGCCGGTCCTTCTTTCTGAGCTTATGCACATAACGTAAACACACAAGGACAAATGACATATGCCTGTGATTTCATGCCAAATACGACCATACAGCTCTAAATAAAAATCATTATTGTAGTGTATCGAGTTAAGACAAGAACAGGGACAGGGTTTTGAACATGGGTTTTTCTAACTACTCAAGAATTAACTTTTGTTCATTCGTGCTGAGTGACTCCAGTCAGGCTTCCTACGCAACCAATTTGCTCGTTTGCTGGGATGGGTAGAGTTACGTTGGGGTAACCTCCTCATGGTCACTATAATGTGGTTCTCACTCTCAGTGGGGCATGTGGTGTGTTGTGCGTGGATGCCGCGGAAGATAGTGTGAGTGTCCACATGTGCTAGGTCTCCACGGTAACACGCTCAATAAGCCACGTGATGAGATGCGTGGATTGACGGTCTCAGACGCGGAGGCAACTGAGATTCGTCCTCTGCCACCCAGGTTGAGGTGAGTCACTACACCACCACGAGGACCTAGAGCACATTGGGTATTGGGCATGCCAAATTGGGGAGAAGAGGATGAAAACTTTTTTTTTGTTCATTGTAACCTCAAAAAAACTTAAATACTGCAGCTTTAACATTAATAAAACTTTAAGATGTAAAAAAGCTCTATTCACTCTTCCTATCTCTTTTGTTTTTAATTTAACAGGAAATATGGATCGTCACCATTACGAGACTTTTGAGAAGTTTGGAAATGAGACTTTCATTATTCATTTGGACAATGGTAGAGGGTAAGTCTTTTTCATTTGCATATATTTCTCCCCTCCCTACACAACTTGCTCCTCAAAGCTCCATATGACTCCACAGGCAATTCATTTTTAAACTGAATCCATGGAAACAGAGTGTTTCTGTCTTGAGGTGTGAATATGTAGATGTGGAGAGGAAGGTCAGACTCATAGCAGTCATGTCTCAGAGTTTAATATGTGTGCAGTTTCATTGATTTCAGTGGGTAGAAGTCATGCAGGTTCTTGCTCAGATAAAGGCTTTTGATTAAACTGACATTTTCTTCTCTGAAGTGGCATTTTTTATTTTATTTTTATAGCTGTTGCTAAAGTAGGCCACTGTGTAGTCCTGTAGAAACTCAGAGCAGAGACTCACAATGTCGATTCATTTAAACCCTGACTAAAATTCACATTTATTTATAACTTAATTTTCCTTGGGGTTTCATTGTATACTGTTCTCTGTTGCAGTGTTGGATTTAAAACGTTACAAAAATCCTTTAATTAAGTAATATGGGACAACTTTGTATTTTTCAATAATACTGTTTTCAATCAATTTCTGTTCTTTCATTACCTGTGTAACAGATAATACAATTGTAATTTGCCATAGTAATTTGAAACCCAAGTTTCCCAGCACTGTTATGTTCCCTGACAACTGTTAAAGACAGATGAAAAGAAGCGAGTTTAATTTGCACCTCAGAGACTGCACATTATACTAGTGTGTGATCTCTTAGACTTGTACTTATATGAGGGTTTTAACATAATGCCCACATTTATTTTCATGACAATCATGTGTTCAGATGAGCCAAGAGAATCAGATATTTAATAATTGTTTCTTTCTAACCCCTCAGATTTGGAAAGCATTCTCATGATGAAATATCTATCTTGGTCCCTTTGACTCAGTGCTGCAGGTAATATTGCCTTTCTTCACACACACTAAAATGTTTCTTGAATCAAAGCAATTACCTCCCAACTGAGAGAGTCACCGCTGTGCAGTATTTCAGTAAAGCATCGGCACAGCCACATCCTGCTTTTTTGCTGTGACCAAATGCCTCTTATAGTAAAGTTTTTTTGTTGACTATATCCTTGATTATATTACTTTTTTGTATATGTACAAAACCTTCATTACTTATTTTGTATGCTGCTTATCTGTCTATTGAAAAACGATATGTGGATTTGTTTTTTAAGAAAGAAATGCTTAATTCATGCCATAAGAAGAATATTCACACCTTGAAATGTAATCCGCTCTGCTAAATTGCATTCAACTGAGTAATGCTTTAAATGTTAAACACGTCATCGCAATTTAGTAATGCCACATATATAACAGAAAGTAATAAAAAGCTAAACATACATTACTGTAATCAGTGATTGATTGATTGACAGTGTCTGTTCAAAGCTTGTAAATTTGGCCACACCCACAGTTCTGTTCAGGCCTGTGACTGGATAGTGATTAGAGGAAGACTGATATATCGGTTTTACCGATTAATCAATGTCGACAGATGCTTTTTTGAACTATCGATTATCGGCACAAATCTATGCCGATAGTTCGTTTTTCTATTAATACTATTTATTCCTCTTTTTTATTCCTCATCAATAAACCTCATCTTGTGAAATATTTATATACAAAACTACTTATCTGGTGAATATATATATATGAAGAATAAGTAATTTTTTATCACGCTATAAATCCATTTTAAAAAACGATCTGCCGATTAATCGGTTATCTGTCTTTTCCACCACCTTAGTTATTGGTGTTGTCAAAAATATCAGTCGACCTCTAATAGTGGTTACAGGTTCTTAATGAAAAGCAATGTCATGAGAGTATTGCATATAATGTTGTTCCCTTTCAAAAAGCTACACTTATGATGCTGCGCTGAGATAGCGCTTAGGGAATAACTTTAGGTGTGACCAGCTGTGAATATGTGTGCAACACGTCAATGAACATTGACCGGAATTTATAGCCTCTGCCGAAATCATCATTGGATGCACCTGGGGCAGGGCTATAAATAGATGCCTCACAGGTACTTGTCAAATCTTTTGTCTTCAGATCACTCTGTGTGTGTGTGCTTCATGAGCCTGTCAGAAACGTTCTACTTTCCTCTGTTAGGAGTTAGAATTGTTAGGCAGTGCACAGAAACCTTTCTCTTTCTCTTTTCTTTAAAAAAAAGAAGAAAAAGAATGACTGATAAACAAAGCAAGCGGTGTGTGTTCTCATTTTTACGCTCTATGGCTGAAATGGACACATACCAGTTTTTGTTTTGTGTGTTTGGGGGAAGAGCATGCTGCTCTTGCATTGCAGCAGGGCGGGTGCAGGCATTGCGATCTGTTTACAGTCAAAATGTTTCACACTCGTCTCGCTTACTTCCAAGAGCCAGCGCCCACTCTTTCATCGTGGGGCTCTCGCAAAGATCTGGCTGAGGAGCGAGAGATGGGTCCGTCCCTATCGCTCGCTCTCTCTCCCCAGATCAAGCTGATCCTTCTCGTAAGCCTGAAGCGTGCCTCGGCGCCTCTTCGGTTCACGAGGGGGACGCTGAACCTCTGTAAATTCCACGCACAATAATAAAGCAGCTGAGGAATTACACGTGTTGGTTACTCTGGCTGTGGCCAGACTACAGCTAGACTGGCCACGCGAACAAGAGATGCCCCCAAACGCTCCAAACTAGAAGACAGATTTCTGTCTGGATGCCAAAAATAAATAAATAAATAAAAAATGAGAAAAATAAAAAAGGGGAAGGGAACGCTATATCAGTCCCTTCCTTTCTTCTATGACCTCCATAACGAGTATTCTCATTCATGGAGGAATCCTTGTACTTCCTGTGTCTTCGTGCCCTCGACGTTGAAATATTCGACTATTGTGGGTGCTGAGGCTCGGGGGTATACGGTGATGCCGCCGGTAGAAGAAACACTTGCGGGTTATCTCTTGCCTGGCTCAGACCCAAAGAGACACACTCTCCCCACAAAGCTGTGCAGGACCACCTCCACGCTTGTGGGGAAGGCTTATCAGGCAGCAGGTCAGGCTGGTACTGCCCTGCACACTATGGCATGGTTACAGGCGTACTAGGCTAATCTGTTGAAGTATTCGGTGATGTCGCCGATAGAAGAGACACTTGTGGTTTATCTCTCGCCTGGCTAGGCATCATCGCTAAAGAGACCCACTCTCACCACAAAGCTGTGCAGGACCACCTCCACGCTTGTGGGGAAGGCGGAGACACTTATGGCTTAACCTATCGGGCATCAGAGACAAGGACAAAACTTTCCTTCTCGATGCCCCAGTTTTGCCTTCTGGATTATTTTGGTGATGCTATGAATATAGTTATCACCAGGTTCCAGGAGGCAAAAAGTCACGAGAAAGCCTTTGGGCAATTCCTTCCTCGCCACACACAGGGGGAGGGGCCATTCTCAGAGAACCTGGCAGCATGGAAACTATTGCCAGGTGGTTCTATGTGGGTGCTGAGAACAGTAGAAAAAGGCTACAGAATTTTATTCGTTCGCCATCCTCCGCGTTTCAACGGCGTTGTTCCCACTACCGTGAAACTGGAGAAAGCATGTTTACTGTGGAAAAAACTGTAAAATCTCTTGGTTAAAGGGGCCATAAAACATGTCCCCCTTCCAGAGAGAGAGTCAGGTTACTACAGCAGATACTTCCTGGTTCCCAAGAAGCATGGGGGGTTGCGTCCGATCTTTGACCTTCGAGGCTTGAATCGCTCCAAGGGCGTTCAAGTTCAAGATGCTAACCGTCAAGACGGTCGTGTCTCAAATCCAACAACGCGATTGGTTGGTCACGATCGATCTCATGGACGCGTACTTTCATACAGAAAATCTGCACAACACAGGAAGTTCCTGAGGTTCGCTTTCGGGGGTGAAGCTTTCCAATATCGGGTTCTTCCATTCAGCCTAGCCCTATCACCCCGCACATTCACGAAATGCATGGATGCAGCACTGGCTCCTTTGCGACTCCGGGGCATCCGCATTCTGAATTACATGGACGACTGGCTGATACTAGCACAGTCTCAAGAACTGTCAGTTCAGCACAGAGATATCGTCTTGGCTCATCTGATTTCTCTGGGTCTGAAGCTCAATGTCAAAAGAGCATTCTCTCTCCCACTCAGAAAACTACCTATCTGGGGATCGTATGGAATTCGATCACGATGGGGGCACAATTGTCTCCCGCTCTAATCGATTCCATTCAGAACACCTTGAGCAAGGTCAGGCTAGGCCAAGGTTGCACTGTTCGTCAGTATCAACGACTACTAGGTCTCATGGCAACTGCATCCTCGGTGATCCCTTTGGGCCTTTTTGCACATGAGACCATTTCAGTTGTGGCTCAAAGCCAGGGTATTTCATCCAAAGGCCAATCCCCTAGGCTGATAAGGGTTATGCGCCGCGTGCTACGTACCCTTTCTATGTGGTTCAGACTTTGTGTTTTCCCTCCGGTTTCTCTGCTCCCGCGAGTCTTGGCCAGAGTTTGCCAGCAAGGGTCCTGCCTCTTACTGATAGCACCGTGCTGGCCGAACAGGGTATGTTTCTCGGAGATAATGTTTCTCCTTGACGGCTCGCCTTGGGCGATTCCGGACAGGAGTGACCTTCTGTCTCAGGCACAGGGGACAATATTTCATCCCCGGCTCGATCTGTGGAACCTTCATGTTTGGCCCCTGAAGGGTACCAACTGACAGACACTGGGATTTCACCTGAAGTTATCGAGACCATTCTAAGTGCTAGGGCTCCCTCCACCAGAAGAAATTACGCCAATAAATGGGGTGTCTTTGAAAGATGGTGCAGTGCACATAATGCAGATCCAGTTAACTGCCAGATTGCTTCAGTTCTGGACTTCCTGCAGGAAAAATTGTCAGCAGGCACATGCTCCGCCACTCTCAGGGTCTATGTGGCCACCATTTCGGCTTGCCACGCCTTGATTGACGGGGTGCGGTTGGGGGGACATCCTCAACTCACTCGCTTCATTTGTGGAGCTATGCGACTGAGGCCTCCTGCTAGGACCAGGACCCCTTCATGGGACTTAGCAACAGTCCTTGAGGGTCTGGTTGAGACCCCCTTCAAACTTCTAGAGTCAGAGACTGATAGACTTCTGACTCTCAGGATGGTTTTTCTTATGGCAATCACCTCTCTAAAAAGAATTGGGGATCTACAGGCTCTGTCTGTCTTGCCAGCCTGCTTAGATTTTGCCCCAGGAATGGCTAAAAAAATTTTCACCCTCACCCTGACTACCTGCCTAAGGTTCCTTTCTCGACCTTACATCCAGTCACTCTCGAAGCCTTCTGCTCCCTGCTGTTTACAACGCCGGAGCAGGAAAGACTTCACAGATTTTGTCCAGTCTGTGCCCTTCAGACTTATGTCCACCGCACTAGCCAGTGGCGTAAGTCAGGGCAACTATTCGTTTGCCATGGGGGACGCAACAGGGGGTGGCCGCCACCAAGCAGACTATGTCACATTGGGTGAGGGACGCTATTGCCCTGGCCTACAAGATGCGTAGTCAAGCTTCGCCAGTAGGTATCAGGGCTCACTCTACCAGAGGGGTCGCCTCCTCTAAAGCCTTGGCTAGAGGTGTCCCTCTGCAGCATGTTTGTGATGCGGCAGGCTGGTTCTCTCCGCACACATTCATTAGATTTTATAGTTTGGATGTTCATGACACTCCGGGCTCTTATGTCCTTGAGTCGACATCACAAGCTCATGTCTGAGACCTGTGAGCACACTACACAACCATAGGGGGTCCGGACATCCACAGTGCGGTGGCGTGGGTGTTCTCGTTCCCAAAGCGCTATCTCAGCGCAGCATCATAAGTGTAGCTTTTTGAAAGGGAACGTCTCGGGTTACTTGACTGTAACCCTTGTTGAATGATAAAAGCGGAATTAGTTGCTGCTCTTCATTGCCGCACTGGGATGCCCCAGGACTGCTCTTCAGACAAAATACCTGACGATGCAGCTGTGACACATCTATTTATAGCCCTGCCCCAGGTGAATCCAATGATGACACAGGCAGAGGCTATAAATTCCGGTCAATGTTCATTGATGTGTTGCACACATATTTACAGCTGGTCACACCTAAAGTTGTTCCCTAAGAGCTATCTCAGCACAACATCTCGTTCCGCTTTTATCAGGGAAAAAGGGTTACAGTAAAGTAACCCGAGATGTTCCTCTTTTATGATTACATTTTAATGTGGCATGAATATTGTTTCATAATTATGTGCTGTGTTAGCTCAAAAAGCAAGCACAAATGCATATTCAGGAAATCCACCAGAAATAGTTTGCCATATGACCACTTTGACTCACTTTTTTCAACATAAAATGGTTTGGGACGTGTTAAAACCCCATGAAATCAAAATAGTTTTGTTGCCTTTAGTCTGTGTCCATTTTTTTTCTTTGCTAGTGTACTCCCTAAAAGTTTACAAAATACCTGTATACTTTTAGCTGATAAACATATATACAATTTTCCATTTTAAAAAAAAAAAATTTGTCCAATCCTCCCCCTGAAACCACCTCCAACCAACTAGTAAGAAGGTTCATAGCTGTGCAGTAACTAAAGGCTATTGGCTATTTAAACAAAAACGAAGACCTCTTCAATATGTCCCGTCCCAACTTCCTGTTTCAATAGGAAATACATCCCAACAGGACAGAAAACTGCACTCATCAAGCTATTTCAGGTTTTTTTTTTATGCTAAACTGCTATATTATATAGTACAGATAGTTTGTAAATTAGAATTCTACCACTTTGTCAATTACAATTCTTTACCAATTACCACATTTTTGCAATTTACCATTCTCTTTTTCTCAGAGTGAAGAGGTCAACGTATCTGCGGCTGCAGCTGTTGGCTAAAGAAGAGTACCAGCTGAGCTCTTTGATGTGGGAATCTCTGCTGCAGGATCAGCTTACCCCCATCCTCATCCAGCCACACCTGCAGGCCTTGGACCGTCGCTTACGTCTGGTGCTCAAGGTGCTGTCCGACTGCATGGAGAAAGAAGGCTTCTCATCAGTGGTGGAGGATGACCTGGACACACAGCCCTCATCACACCACCACCAGGCACACAGAGGGAGGTAGTGAGTCCTGAACCTCTGCCCTCACTGGTCAAACCCCCACCATGAGCCTCCAACCCACTGAGGCTTGTGCTTGATACACTCTCTGAATTCAGTGAATTCCTAGACTTGCCACCAATGCCTCTGAGGAGCCTCCCTTCCTGAAGATGTGTATATGTGCAGAGACACTGCTATGTGTTTGGCATCCGTGGACCGCTGGGATAATAAATAAAGCTGTTTATTTAGTTTGATTGTCTTTTGATGCACTGCAAAAATTCATTGTCTTGATCACAATGTTTGTCTTCTTTTTTCCACTAAAAATATCACATGCATTTTTACTGATTATGAAAAGAACAAGGGTAAATGCCCACCATGATGCATTAGAGACAGAAAGCTATCAAATCACTAAAACTGAGTACATATGGTGACTAAGTGCAAATAGGCCCTAAACATCCTTAAATTGACATGATAATCATAATTCAGAAAAATAAGAAGACTTGTTTTGAGAGAATAACTCTTATACATCCCGTCAAAGAATATTTTTCTTCTAATTATTCTTATCCATTGAGTAAGTCGGTTTTCATTACCCCTCGGTCCCATGGTCATTTTTATGGTTTCTTTTGGTCAACCGTCACTCAAGGGCCCTAAGACAGCCTCCCACCCTGTCCTCCCTCTAGTTACACCCCTGTTTACAACTAAAAATACAAATCGGATTTGGTGCCACCCAAATATTTCACCTGGAAATTTCACCTCAATTATTTGCCAATAGGGTAAGAAAAATTAACCGAATTCAAGATAAATTCTCTAAAAGTGAGTTTTAATATGCAATTTTGCTTCTCAAGTCCCTAACCCCCTATATATATATAACCGCTCAGCGGTTAAAGTTGTGGGTTACTGACCGAAAGGTCGGGGGTTCAAGCCCCAGCACGTCAATATACCACTGTTGGGCCCTTGAGCAAGGCCCTTGACCCTATCTGCTCCAGGGGCGCTGTTTCATGGCTGACCCCAGCTCTGACACCAGCTTAGTTGGTATATGCAAAAATAACTCAATTTCATTGCCTCTGCTCAATGACAATAAAGTTGAATCTTAATATATACAGATAAAATGAGTTTTTGTAGTGTGGCCAAAGCTCAGAGCTCTGAGCTGCAGTACAGTCATCTTAGCTGCATCTTGATTTGTTTGAGAGGTTTGCTGAAATAATTTAGTGGATTTTTGCATATTTATCCCCAAAATTCAATGAGTGTACAGAACATATCTTTTTATAGAGGGACCAAAGTTAGAAGCAAGCTAGAACAGAGGAATAGATGAATATTGTTTTAGAACTAATGGCACATACAAGCTTTAATCACAGTACTGCAGTGCTCATGTGCAAGAGCACTTTCATACATACAGTTTAACAGCACTTCACACCATCCAAACTAACCGCATCAAATAACCATCATCTAAAATGCATATTGTGTAATCAAACCTTCAATCATTGTGTCAGAACCTGCACATTTGTTTCATTTAGGGTAATTCACTGGTGAAATGCACCCTTCGTTTAAGGATATTCAGAAGTGAAGCACATGTTTATTATGGACTCTATGGAGAATGAGAGAATGAAGCTGATTGGTTGTTCAGGAGCTCCATTCCTGCTGAGTTTCCCATCGAAGGCCCCATGCTGAATACACCTGCTCTTTCTTAATGAGAACCGTAAAAACTATCTGCTGGTGAAAGGTCATAATGTTGTTAGTGTTACTTTACAGTGCACGTATCGTCAGTCTCATGATTCGATGATATTTCAGTGGTTGCTTGAGCACAGGTTTGAGGGAATGAAACAATGATTGGACTTTTAGTGGAACTAATACTAGGTGTTATACAATACAACGACAAGCAATAAAGCTCTTCCAAGCATTTGAAATTCCGACATTCCAAGGTGAATGCAGTATTAGAGGAACAGTTCACCCAAAAATCTAAATTCTGTCATCACTCACCCTCATGATGTTCCAAACACATATGAATTTCCCTCTACTGAGGGACACAATAATAGATGATACCGTAGCCTCAGTCAGCATTGTGGTTAGGGACCGAGAACAGGTTCTTATTAAGTGGCATCTACCATTATCTACCATTCAGTGGCACTGCAACCCTGCTACTAAATCTTTAATTGAGTGAAACACACAGCGTGACCAGTGTAGTCCGATTCCTGAACGAATGGCTCTTATGAGCCAATTGATTTAAATCTACAGGGTACATTAAACAGCGCAAATTACACTTATGAGCCGTCCATTTGAATCTACATCGCTTAACATATATTGCGTCCAATCTAATCCGATCTCTGAACGAGTGACTATAATGAGCCGGTTCTTTTGAAACATATATGGTATTAAACACACAGTGTGACCATTGTAGTTTGACTCCCAAACCGTTGACTCTTGTGAGCCGGTCCTTTTAAATTTACAGCGTGAAACATAAAGCACGACCAGTGTAGTCCGATTCCTGAACGAATGACTCTTATGAGCTGGTTCATTTGAATCTACAGCATGTAACAGTGCCACCAGTGTAGTCTGATTCCTGAACTCTAATAAGCCAGTTTATTTCAATCTACAGCGCGAGACATAAAGCACGACCAATGTAGTCTGATTCCTGAACAAATTACTCTAATGAGCCGGTTTATTTCAGTCTATAGCATGAAACATAAAGCACAACCAATGTAGTAAGATTCCTGAACGAATGACTCGGTTCATTTGAATCTACAGCGCAAATTACTTTTATGAGGCGGTTCTTTTGAATCAAGCATGAAATGCACAGCCTGACCTGTGTAGACCGATTCCCAAACAAATGATTATTATGAGCTGGTATTTTTAATCTACAATGCGAAACATACAGTGTGACCGGTGCACTCCGATACCGAAAAGAATGACTGTTCTGAGCAAATTTATTTGAATCTACAGCGCTAAACATACAGCGCGATTGACTCATGAATTTTAAATCAAGCCTACAATGGATGGCGCGACCATTGTAGTCCGATTGCTGAACGAATGATTATTATAAGCTGGTATTTTTTATCTACAATGCGAAACATACAGCGTGACCAGTGTAGTCCGATTCCTGAATGAATGACTCTTAGGGTTTTGGTTAGAAACAACATTAGACAAATAAATGGTGACAATTTTCATTTTTAGGAAAACTATTCCTTTAAACGTGACAAATTGGCTGCTGTGGCATTGCAAAGAATTTTTGCTTTCATTGGGGACAGACAAATTGTCATTTCATGCCAGGTTAGGACATGGTGATATGGTGACTGATGATTTTATAATATGATTTTAATTTAATTAACATTTTAACAATTTCTTTTTCAGCTCTTAACTGTTTTCTTGATTTTTCAGTGCCAGTCTCATGAATTCTGTATACTGAACTTTCAACAGAGGTTATTGTTACATTGGTCTGTATAAAAATGTTTTCCGCTCTCACTTATTTGTTATTGTGTGAACAAAGGCCAATAAGGCAATAGAGTGCCTTTCATTAGGAGCACTAATCACCTATTCACTCATAGCCATCTATCATATTTTTAAAGAAATAGATGTTGGTTTCTGTCCTAAATGAAACTACTTCAAAATAGTCAACGATCTGTTACATGTTGAAAGCTTGCATTGCTATTTATTAAGAAAGAGATCATTTGTAAGGAAATGTTGAGGGATTTTAGGTCTTTTTTTTTTTTTTTTGAGATTGTTTAGATTTAAATGAAGTCCCTGTTCCTCGCAGACATTGTATAGATGATTTGATAGTCTGACTGCTCTGTGTAAAGTGTGACTATATGCCTGAATCTCTGAGAGGGTCACGTGTTGTGTGTTTAACCCTAGTGCCTGTGCAATGCTCGAGAAACTTAAATGTTTTGGGATTATTCACACAATGGCTTTTTCGTACCCCATGGACTGGACTTCAAGGGTTTACGGGATCGTCAAGGCTTCTTTGGCCAAACAGACTCAAAACTTCCCCCATTCTGTCAGTGTCTATGTAAATATCTATAAATATAAATATGGTATGTTGATCCAGGAGGCTGTTTTTGGAGCAAAAATACAAATAATTCCTTTTCTGTCTTAGGCATTGTTACTGTGAAGACCTGTTTGCAAAATGATACAAGTGTGCAATAAATGAAGCTATGTTGTAGAACTTTTTCTGTGTGAAATGCAAAGCAAATATACATTTATTTCAGAGTGTTTCATTTTCAATATAAGTTAAAGGTATAGTTCACCTGAACATGAAAATTCCACCATTTTTTCATCCTCATGTCATTTCAAATCTGCATGACAGGAGTTGAAAGATTGAAAAAAGCTTTGCATAAATGTGGTTCAATGGGATTCTGTTTCATTAGACATGCAATCTATTATTTGACCATTGGGTGGCATTACAACTGCTATGTAACAGCTTCCACAACAATGACCTGACAAATTGACAAATGACACATTTTGCTTGGTTAGTCCTACATACAGATATTGAAATAAAATAGAATAGTTTCAGAACAAAACAACAGAATAAAATGTAATATAATTGTTCAGAATAGATTGACATGATCAAATAAAAAAGTACAACAGAACAGATTAGGACTACAAAGTGGGAGAATGTGGGAGCGCGGGCCGCGGTGGGAATGTGGGAGCACGAGGCGATCGACTGTGTTCTGTAACTGTTACCGGGTCCTTGAATAACACATAACATGCAAATAAGGGCAGATGGTGGAGATTCTGGTGCCTCCCCTAGGGACTTAGTGCCGTACACAGACAGGTACTGAATGGAACAAAAATAGAATAAAACAGGTTCAGAATGAAACAACAGAATTGAACTGAACAGTTTCAGAACAGAACAACATGATACTATAAAATAGAATAGAAAAAAATAGAATAGGTTCAGAACAAAATAACAAAATAGAACAGAAAAGAATATAACTGAATAGGTTCAGAACAGAACAACATGATTATATAGAACAGAATAGAATAGAATAGAAAAAAACAGTACTGAACAACATAATACAAGAAAAGATCAGAAAAGAGAGAAAAAAGGAAGGGAAAGGAACTGAACAGAATGGAATAGAATAAAATACAAAAGAACAGAATCGTCCAACATAAAGATATGGAATAGAAAAGAACAACATAAGAATATAGAATAGAATAGAACAGAACAACATAAGAATATATCAAATCAAATCACTTTATTGTCATACGACCATATGCACAAGTGCAAAAGTGGGTGAGATACATGTGTGCAGTTCTCAGCAGAATAGAAATAGAAAATAGAAAGGAAAAGAATAGAATACAACAGAACAAAATAAACATATAGAATAGAAAGGAAAAGAATAGAATACAACATAACAATATAATAATATAGAATAGAAAAAATAGAATAAAATAGAATAGAACACAACAACATAAGAAAATAGAATAGAAAGGAAAAGAATAGAATACAACAGAACAACATAATAATATAGAATGTAAATGAATAGAATCAAATAGAATAGAACAGAACAACATAAGAATATAGAATAGAACAGAACAACATAAGAAAATAGAATAGAAAGGAAAAGAATAGTATACAACAGAACAACATAATAATATAGAATAGAAATTAATAGAATAAAATAGAATAGAACAGAACACCACAATTAAAATAGAATAGAAAGAAAATGAATAGAACAGAGCAACATAATAATACAGAATATAAAAGAGTAGAATAAAACAGAATATAACAACATAATAATATAGCACAATACAATAGATTAGAATAAGAGTAGAATAGAACTGAAAATGTAAATGAACTTTAGGAAAATGTATATGGAATTTAATTGATATGTTCTTGTTCTGAGAAGATGGAGCGAAATCCTGGTGAGTCTTTCATGTGTGGAGTGCTGAAATGGACCATTCTAAACCTGCTTCACCCCGAACAGATTAGACAGCCAACTGCTGTCTCCAGGCAACAGATTGTGCCACACTGTGAGGCAAAACCAGACATGTAAACAAAACTGAGACATTGATGTCGTTTTCATCTCCTATTGTTAAACAGCAGGTTGCATTTCAAAGGGAAAAATCCTTTTCACATTTCCTCTGAAATTACAAGACTCTCGAAAAGTTGCAAGAAATCTGAAATTTTACTCAGGAACATATAAAGAGACTTGCGTTAATTCCAACAGCACTTCTGGTCTAGCCCTTTAGGATCTTCATATCATTCATAAAGGTCATTACCAATATGTAGCTGTGCTTCACAAAGTTACATTTTCCAAAATAAGATCTAGATTACTATGTATGGTGTTAAATGTTGGACAAAACAGCGCAAGCGCATAAACACAGCGCGCAAGTGAATTACAACAGCGTGAGCACCATGACACAGCTCGCACGTAAAATATAAACCTGCAGATTTTGCAAATCCCAAACTGAAGCACCAAAGAAATATGATAGTGCACACAAATTAAGTCTCGAGCAGAAATAACAAAAAAAGATCTGAACACACTCGCGAGTTACTGCACACACGCACACAAGTCAGTTTAGACACTCAGGGGGCGGGGCCCAATCCTTTCTGTTAACAAATGCTATTGAATGATGACCAAATCCTGTATTGATTGGCTGCATCTCTTCGAATCTCTCGTGATTGGCTGTTGGTTGACGAGGACAGACGGAAAGCGGGAACTTTTTTTTTTTTGACAAGAAAAAACATACAAAACTCTCTTAAGGGAAAAATAAGAAATATACATCAATAGGAACAATACAATTATTGTCAGTGTAAATGAAAGAAAAGCGTCCCCTACACAATACTGAAGAACAAAAAGCAAACAACAAGGGGGTATTAGTTAAATGTAAAAAAAAAGTCTCGAGAAAAAATTAAAACATTAAAGAAAAAATTAAAATAAAAGCATCCTTTAGACATAGCATACAAGTGGATATTTATCAAAACAATTGTCTGGATATATCACTACACATCTTTCTTGCAATTTTTCTAGACATTACTTTTTCAGTGCGGAAAATACAAATTATAATCATTCATAAACCATGAAAAAGAAGGCTTTGAATATCTCCACTTACTACAATGAATATATTTACCCATGAGAACAATCATATTAATCAAATCAGATAGGGATGAATCTACATTAGCCATATAAAAGACAATTTGTGATAAGTCAAACGTCATCAATCTTAAATGACTGCCAATTATGTAAATCAGACCAGAAGCTTTTGCCCATAGGACATAAAAAGAACAAGTGTTCCAAAGTCTCATCAGCTGCCTCACAAAATTCACAGGGATCTACTTCAAATTGAAACCTCTTTCTAAGAAAGTCAGCAACGAGATATATTTTATAAATTATTTTAAAGTGAGTCTCTTTGACTTTAGGGGAAATGGGCCATTTTATGAATTTGAAATGTGGGTTATATGGACAAGGCATTCATATTTGGAACTTGTACACACAATCCTCTATTATAATCCAAAAACATTCTAGATTTCAAAAAAGCATTAATGCATTTGTTATTACATTTACTGTAATGTAAATTACATTCATTAATTACTAGATTTGGTTAGGTTGGTGAAAGTCTTATTCTCACATACATCAATGTGTTTTGGATTAACTGTAATAATGGTATTAACACATTTTATTATATTCTCTATAAGTGCGGTTAAGATTATACTTGAGCAAAAAGGCAATATTTTCCAAGAAGTTACCATTATCATCTAATATATCATTCAAAAACACAATACCTGTCTCATACTAATCACTTTTAAATTAATTATAATGACCCTGTTATTCCATAGGGGAGAAAAGTTGTGGGTAAATATAATTTTACAGTATTGGAGAAGTTGTTTGTGGAAGTTTGATAATTTAATAGGATTCTTAGTTACTTCAAAATCACATTTTAAAAGAAATTCAAGCCCACCTATGGCATTAAATAGAATAAACTAGGTATGTGAAACCACATAGAGTAAGGTTGGGATAAGTATGATTTCAACCATTTACTCTTAAATGCTCCAAACATAAGAGTTCAAGGCATTGATACCACCCTTATCATACTCTTTCACTAACTGTGATTTCCTAATGTAATAGGTTGTATTTTTCCAAAGGAGGGAACTGGGAAGATTGGGAATCGGATGATGGCAGACAGTAAAGAGGTTATGGTTTCTTTCTAAATTTCTCCTTAATTTCTTGTAGCTGGAGGATGTTTTGTGCGTTTATATATATTTGTGTTTTCTGTCTTTGATAATAATTGAAAATAGGTGGAAATACAGAACGCAGCAAGGCGTTTAGTGACCCTGTTGAGAGGTACCCTGAATGCAAGTCCATCTAACGTTAATGTTGAAGGGAACATTAGTGTTTCACAAAATGTTAAGTGTAGATAGCAAGATGTCAGATAGTTCCCAGCTTGTTAGTGTGGTACTGCAAGGGCTCAGAGAGGAAGCCAGTCAGGCCCTGGGACCCTTGGGGCTGGGAAAGCACAGCAGGTGCAGCAGAATATGGCCAGGTTAGGAAATAAAGTGTACATTAAGATTCTTATTACACAGCTCTCTGAAATGTTTGATCACAATGTTGCGACTGACAATCTGGCCCTTCTTTCATGTCTCTTATCACACTTCGAATGGATGCGCTCTCGTTTTATTCAAACGCAGCTAGTGTCATCTTGCCTCTCAATATATATATATATATATATATATATATATATATATATATATATATATATATATACACACACACACACACACACACACACACGCACAAAACATCTTACAGCTACAAGAAATTAAGGAGGAATTTAGAAAGAAACCATAACCTCTATACTCTGTCATTCCCAATCGTCCCGCTCTCTGGCTGTCCTCGTCCAACAACAGCCCATCAGGAGAAATTCGACGAGATGCAGCCAATCAATATAGGATTTGGTCAGCAGCCAATAGCATTTGTTAACAGAAAGGATTGGGCCCCGCCCCTGAGTGTCAAAACCGACTTGCGTGCATAAAGATTTCAACTGCGCGCGTGAGACCTATCATGGCTCGCGGTTTTGTTATTTCTGCTCGCAAGTTGTTAATTTGTGTGCACAATCATACTTTTTGTGCTCGAATTTGGGATTTGCAAGTTTTACATTTTACATTTACATTTTACTTGCGAGCTGTGTCATGGTGCTCACACTGTTGTAATTCACTTGTGCGCTGTGTTTATGCGCTTGCGCTGTTTTGTTCAACATTTAACGCTATAATATGAAGGGCAGTGCATTTTCTTGTCTAGTATAGATTAACGTTTGCATCAAAAGGCATTTTAAACACAAAAGAGTGTAGAGAAGTGAAACTTCACAAAATGTACAACAAATGTAAGCCAGCTTGGTGAACAGTGGAAAAATTATGAATTTATGGTTTCATTAATCTCTCAAGAATGTAATATTTGGCTAAATTCACACTTTGATGATTTAAAATGCCACTATGGGTACTTCCTGAGCATTCAAGTACATATGCAGTTTCTGTACTACTGCATTTTAGCTGAACACCAACAAACTGCATACAGTACTGAACAAATGATTAGACTTGTGCCAGCATGACAACAAATGCTTAAAAAAGATTCCTAACTTATCACATTACCATTTAATCAGGATACCAGATAAAATAAATTCATAAATCAGTGCCTTATTTTTTGAAATCAGTTGTGGCTTATAAGAGCATGTTTGTGGAGACTGTTAGTCTTGCAACACAAACGGAAATCAATAATGCCTAATTAGTCTCTAATTAGAGACATATTTATTCTTGGGACCATTTCGTTGGAGGAAAATGTGGACAAGAGTCATGAATACTTATTCCTAAAAAAGAAAGGCTGTATTTAAAATGTGTGTATCTGCTAAATGTTTAATTGGTCTACTTTTAGGACATTGCAAATCAATGGCCTCTAAAAGCCACAAAACTTCCATTTTGATTTCATGGGATCTTGTCATACAAATCTATCAATTAAATATCTTAATGTCTTAATTTCTTAATTTCACATGATATTCGTTTGTATTTGAGCATAAAAGAAATGATCAGCTATTTCGTTTCATGTTATCTATATAATTTATGTTTCACTGTAAGTGTTTATTTCATGTATGAGTTAAATAACCATCCATAACCATAAGCCTGCATGCAGTCAGTTCAATTTCAGAAAGTTTAGGCATTTTAGTGAGGTGTGAGTTTAATTTAACGTCATACAGAGCTAATCAGATTAATGGAACAAGAAACTATATGGGTTACAACACAAATATATGGATCAAAATTACTTTAATGTGAAAATCTTTGTCTTTTGACTTCATCTGCCTATTTATGTGGCTAAAAACTTACAATTAAATGGGGAAAATGTGTGCTGCTTTCACTCATGTTTGTTTCGGCTAAATACAAAAATTTTAAAAAATGACACTGTACTCAAATTAAGTGCATTTCTATTCTTATTGCACTCCTGCATGGAACTACAGTCCATATAAGCCTTGTTCTCATGTAATCAATGGCACTTGTCATGCATGTACACTAGATGGAGGTAGAAATCAGATGAAAGAACACCGGACTCTTTCCCAGTCAAAAATGAATTTGAATAGTTATACCACTGACTCACCACTAAGTGGCAGCGATTATAGTTATCATGAGGAGATTTGGTGTTGAGCTGTCTATTATTGCAGCAGTGCCTGTCTGAGTAGTAAACATAAGATTATTCCTCCACAACTGTCAAATGAATAACCATTTCCATCTCTTTCAAGAACCCCAGAGAAGAAAGGTATATTAATTTGACTCAACATCTTAATGAATTTAATTTTGTGATAAAAACATTGACCTTGCACATTAGATTGTGGATAGTGGAATCGCATTGTGAATAATCAGTTCTAACTTACTTTCCACAAAGGTTCAATACAACCAGTTCCTCTTTATTTTCTGTAACCCAAACCTTATTTTCATGCACACCAGCGCCTGTAACCTTTCCCGCATGAGCATCCCTCCTGCCCAATGGTGATGTTCAAGACCACTGTCCTCTCGTCTCTATGGTAACAGTGAGACACCCTCATCCTCCCCAACTCACACACACACACACACACACACACACACACACACATACACATACACCTTTCTCTCCATTGATCATGAGCTGCATGTGCTCATGAGAGCATCTGACCCAAAGCTCTCTCTCTCTCTCTCTCTCTCTCTCTCTCTCTCTCTCTCTCTCTCCTTATTTCAGCGCTCATTAACATGAATCCTCTGTGTCAGGCATCTATTCACAGCTAAAAAGAACAAGTAAATGGTGAAGAAGAAAGAAACAGGCATTCATTAATTGCTATGCGGTGGCCTCATTAGTATTTCCCAAGAAGAGAAGAATATGTGACAAAATCTCCCCCCTCAACAAGCCATTAATGAACCTCTGTCAACCTGCTCAACAGCTCCCTCGCTCCATCTATCTATCTATCTATCTATCTATCTATCTATCTATCTATCTATCTATCTGTCTGTCTGTCTGTCTGTCTGTCTGTATCTATCTTTCTGTTGGTCAGTCTATCTGTCTGTCTATTTGTCTGTCTGTCTGTCAGTCTGTCTATTTGTCTGTCTGTATCTATCTTTCTGTTGGTCAGTCTATCTATCTGTCTGTCTGTCTCTGTTTGTCTATCTATCTGTCTGTCTGTCTGTCTATTTGTCTGTCTGTCTGTCTGTCTATTTGTCTGTCTCTGTCTGTCTGTATCTATCTTCTGTCTGTATCTATATTTTGTTAACATCTATACATTTTTGCATTCATATTTTAGACAAGATTACCATTTTTACATCAGAAAAGATTTCGCTTAGATTTAGCTTTAGATTTAGAGTATTTTCTGATTGTTATTCTAGATACAAAATCTGCATGTAAAGCGTTATACTGGTCTTTTGTCATCAAGGTCACACGGTGATGTGTGTCTGGAGAGAAATGAAATCCCAAATCAATCACTGTACACTGCTAGTCACTGACGGTATACTTTAAGGGAGAAATATACTGGCAGGCAGTGTCAGACCACAATCACTATCTCTAAAATTTAGTCGTTTAATATGGTTGGGTGATTAATATGGTGGTTGCTACACTGACGATTAAGATGAATAAGAAATGAAGGTTGTTGTGCAGTGACATTGCTAACTGTGTTCTTGACTCAGATTTGTTGGAGGTAGATTGTATAAAGAGGTGGACAAGCAATATTAGAAGGAAAAAAAAAACAAAAACAAATTTTGCCTTATGTTCATGGCTCAACCAGTGATACACATCTGGGAGAGCACACTCTCACATTCATAGTCAGTGTTACAGTCCCTCCACATCATAATAATCTCTCCAGTATTTGTTTATTCGTTTACATATTAATTTATACAGTATCTATATAGAATATATTAACCCCTTTTTTAAACCTTTTTACCCTGCTAGAAAATGTATCCAATTAAAGCAAAATATTATCAAGAACATTTAAGAAACAGAGGTACAGAGAAATACTGTATTAGTGGCCGTCTGGTCCAGGATCTGCCAGTGCTCAAAACAAATAGCTTAATTTAGTTGATTTTTACGTTTCAAAGTAAAATTTTGGTTAATTTAGAGATTGTTTTCATTGTTGATTCTCATATTGTGTTAGGTAATCAGAATAAAACACAAAACAACAGTTTGGTCAAGCGACCCTTGTAGCACCAACCCTATATGGACCATGTTTTTGTGTTCATCTGTGCTGTTTTTCATTTGTTTTCCTAAACACGTGCTAGATGGACGACCTTTAACATTGTGACATGTCTCGCTGTTTTTTCAGTTTCTTGCGCAGGAGCACCACATTTTTCGACATCGTTGCTGCATCTGAAATAGCATATTATCAGAGTATGTACAGTATTTGATGAAGGACTCACCTCTCGGCCAGGAAAACAGTACATTATTTACATCATCTGGAGACGTGGGTTATTAACCAGAGACCCAAATATATAATGTAATACCAATAACCACAGGAGAAAAAAAAAATCTAGTCTGGTTTTGTAAAACAAGCAATATTTAAGAATGAGAAAAAAATATGTCATTATATATCTCAAAAGGGGCACATTAATGCATTATGACGCTTACACTAGCTGAAGCCCAGGGGCCCACAACTCCCATGGGGCCCAAGTCAAGGTGTCCCCCACCCCATTTCCCCTTTCCATGTTCACGGGAGGAGCGCATTTTAAATGCTTTCAGCAGGAGATGCAGTTTTTTGACAAATATTCATTCCATTAGGTATTTAACTAAGTTAAATTATTAAAACTTAAAATATTAAGTTTTTTATTTTATTTTATTTTATTACACATTACTCAATTGAATTTGATGGATTAAAATGTGTAAATCTTAAAATAATATTTTGAGCGTTAGCGCTACTGTTCCTTGTGCATAAACGATGCTTGTTTAACAAAAGAGTCGATTATTTTCGCGGTTGTTGTTAGTACAACATTACGGAAATTCAAGTGGGTAACTCAGAATTCTAGATGGTACTCGAGTTTCCGAGATGGGAGGAGTCCTAGACATGTCAGCAACCATTATATGCATGTTGTACATTTTTACACCGTGAAAATAGCTTGTATTTGACCCTAATTCCATTGTCGTCAGCAAGCCAACTGAGTGATATGTAGCGCCAAATTATGGTGCCAAAATAAAAGTTCCTCAAGAAATATGTATGACTGAACCTGGCGTTGTCCATGTTTCCTGGTCTTTTCGACAACATAGCACATAAAGGCAGCATATGTCCGTAATATATTCACAAAGGTGCAAAAACCATATATAGACATATAAGACATATAAAGGGGGGCGCCGGCGACACACTGCCAGGTAAAAAAAACGTCAACTTTTAAAAGCGCGTCTTGAGACACCTGCGCGGAACATGAATGTGTTCCGTCTGAACGGCCCCTAGACAGCCGCTCTGATGAGCAGTCGCTAAACTGTAAGAGAGTCTATGCTGACTTCTTTCCCCTATATCTCTCCTCTCTCTCAGCTAGAGCAGGTGGTCTCCAATCTACTGCCCCCTTCACAAATCATCATTCACAGACACACACACATTCTCGCTCTCTCCATCACTCACTGGTTTGCGGACGAGCCCCCCTGAGCTCATTCCATTATACATTCCGTCTGGAAGTAAGAGAGGACTGCCCTCTAATTGCTTTCTTATATCCCCCGAGTCCCCCTTCTCTGCTTTTCGCGACTCTTGTCTCCTCACCCCCTCTAAATATCGCCCCAGTCCCCGCCCCGCACAGAACGTGGCAGCAAAGTGGAATATATATATAGAGAGAGAGAGAGAGACAGAGAGAGAGAGAGAGAGAGAGAGAGAGGAGTCTGCCACTGACCGGGAATATCTGTTATTTTTCCACGTTGCAGGAGGCTACAGGACCGGGATCAAAGCTTAGGCACCACCACAGGTACAGACGCATGTTTATCTGCATGTAAGGGTCTTAATGTCAACGTGGGTGGATGCGGGAATTGATGGATGGATGCGGGGATGGATGGATGAATGGATGGATGGTGGATACAGGGATGGATGGATGGATGGATGGATGGATGGATGGATGGATGGATGGATGGATGGATGCGGGGATGGATAGATGCATAGATGGAGAGCTGCGCTAGCTGTTGACTCTCTCCAGAGCTGCATACGAAGACAGGGGGGCGTGTTAAATAACACACTGCCCATGTGTTTGCGGTTACATGAGGTCTGCGCATGCTTCCTTTATGAGTAATAAAATAGAATTTTACTGGCAACATATTCTCATCATGTTATATAGAAGGTAATACTGGTCTATGTTATGTACAAAGATTGCATTAGTGTTTAAACCGATGGACGTTTTACGTCAGTCTGCGCTGTTCTTCATTTGTTTTCTCCAACGTAAACATGTGTTTTGGTACGTAACCGAAACATATGCCAAATGTGGTAACATCTAAATGAATGGGTGTTATTCATGTAAAAAAAAAAAAATATATATATATATATATATATATATATATATATATATATATATATATATATATATATATATATATATATATATATTTAGTCTGACTAAATTTACTTGTCAAAACAAATGTTTATGGGGCAGCTTAAGTATAAATAGATCATGATTACGATTTGTTTAAGTGTATATACACATGCGCAAGGCGGACTGCTTTGAGAGTTGCGCCGCGTTTAGCTGATTTTTCAGCGTTTTTTAGACGCCGTGTCAGGTGTAAACTTTTCAAAACGCATCTATTCGTGTTTTAGTGGTTGCGTTGCGTCTAGCCTTTTTTATTTTTTCTGAACGGTGCCTTGTATAGTTCACGTTTAATATTTAAGTATGTCAGCACAAATAATGAAAATTATATCCTTGAGGTAACAACTGCAGGTAGCTATTTTTTTAGAGTAAACATGCGCCAAACGCAAGTGTTTGACCATAGCGCGCGCCGCGTCACACTTTTAACCCTCTCGTGCAGGAACGCCGCGTTTTTTAGACGTTGTGTCACTGTCAGGTGTCATTTTTTTTAAATGCGTCTAAAGACACCTGTGTACTCTTCTATTCGTTGCACCGTATCAAGCTTCTTTTTTTTTTCTCGATTTTGAAGCGTACGGTTTGAACCGCCCCTTAAGTAATCTAGTTCACATTTATTTATTAAGTAGCCTTTGTCAGCACAAATAAAGGGAAACAGATCTTTGAGGTAACAATTGCAGGTTACCACTTTTTACAGTGCTTTGACCGTTGCGCGCGAAGCGTCTGGCTGATTTTTCCACGTCTCGCGCTGTCAGACGTGTCAGATTAAAAGAACGCATTTGTGCACGCGCCCGCAGCAGAAACGCTTGGAACGTGGGCTATATTTTGGGCCAGAGTGAAAAACACAAGCCATGCATGAGCAGACGACACAGAACTTAAGCTTTCATGCCAGGCTCAACATGTGCTTGTGTTTATGTTGAAGACGCATGTTGTGTATTCATGAAAGAGCGATTATTATGTGATTTTATAAAGAAGGAATGAATATATGTTGAATGATCAGATAAATACACCTTTTTACACATACTGGGTCTGGCAGTGTGTCTCAAGGAAAATCGCAGTGTGTGTGCGTGTGTTATTTTGCATGCACCTTGATCGGGGGAAGTGCAGGGGTAAAAGACAGCTCTAACCTATTAAACGCTGCACTGAGACTGCAGTGTCACAGCTGACTGATATTGATGATCTGGACGGCCCTCCTTTCCGCAAGAATCCGTTTAGAGATGCGCGTGAGTGTGCGGAGCGAGTGTGACTGACAGATGGAAAGACCTGTGCGCGCGTGTGTGTGTGTGTGCGAGAGAGAGGGGGAGAGGGGGAGTGGGAAGGGCAGAGAGAGGTGCGAGGAATACGAAGGCAAGGGAGATGGAGAGAGAGAAAAATGGAGGGATATAATGTATATGTGAGTGAATTAGAGAAAGGGAGGAAAGACTTATAGCATCTGCAATAACATTCTAGATATATCAACAACAAAAGTGTGTGTATAGCTATATATATACACGCGCACACACACACACACACACACACACACACACACACACACACACACCGATCAGCCACAACATTAAAACCACTTGCCTAATATTGTGTCGGTCCCCATCGTGCCGTCAAAACAGCACCAACCCGCACCTCAGTATAACATTCAGAGATGATATTCTTCTCATCACAATTGTACAGGGTCGTTATCTGAGTTACTGTAGACTTTGTCAGTTCAAACCAGTCTGACCATTCTCTGTTGACCTCTCTCAACAAAAAGACATTTCCGTCCACAGAACTGCTGCCCACTGGATTTTATTTATTTATTTTTGGCACCATTCTGAGTAAATTTTAGAAACTGTTCTGTGTGAAAATCCCAGAAGATCAGCAGTTACAGAAATACTCAAACCAGCCCGTCTGGCACAAACAAAAGAGATCCAGTGAGCGACTTGTTGATGAGAGAGGTCAACAGAGACTGGCCAGACTAGTTTGAACTGTTTAGATTGTAAATACATGCGTGCACACACACACACACACACACTATAGCCTGGGCAGACTGATCTCACAATACGGGCTGAATTTTCCTTACTTAAAATAGGTCTGTTCTTACTGAAATTCTGAACACTGCCCCCGGTGGACAAAGCAGTAAGTGTTGTTGGCCATTTCAGCATGTTTGAGATCCATTTTCCTGGCGAGAGGCTCCAAAAGCGAGCTGTGAAGCGAGTTGTTTTTAGATGAACAGGCTGTAATACAGTGAAAAGGAATGCATATTTTCTTAACTGTAACTCCCAACTTAAATCCCAAACATAAACCTAACCATCAGTGGAGTAAAAATTTAGCGTTAGAGGGAAAAATGCAACCTCTGAATTGTGCTTGTCACTGACTAAGTGAACGGGATTACTTCCTGGGTTCTATGCGGTATCCGAATCCGGGTCTCCCACACTGCTGATGCAACGCGCTTCCAGTTGCACCGTAGGGGAAGGTAAACACGCTGAAACAGATGCAAAAAAGTCTGATAGGAGATAGCACTTGTGAGTCAGTCGGCATAATGTGGCCGATCCTAGTACTGGAACGGTACGGAAACAACATGCCGACTTCCTGTTGGCTTGGGTGAGCTACTGTGTATGGCCAAAATCTTACTTCATGGAAACGGTATATCATGATATAATTATTTTTTTTATCATGATTTAGTTATTAATTAATGCATTAGGTATCATGGACAAACAACTAATAATATATATATATATATATATATATATATATATATATATATATATATATATATATATATATATATATATATATATATATATATATATATATATATATTAGCATTTATTAATCTTTGTTAATGTTAGGTAATAAAAATTCATAGTTCATTAACTAATGTAACAAATACAACTTTTGATTTAAAAAATGTGTATATGTTGAAATGAACATTAACTAAGATTAACTGTTCATTGTTAGTTCATGTTAACTAATGTAAAGTGTAACCAAAAGGATTTATATTTGAAATATGCAATGCCAATTATCGGATAAAACAAAAAAAGGACTTTAACTCATCTGAATATTTTCTCTTTTAATTGGAAATTTGATGGATGCAAACCAACTTTAATAAAAGACTAGTCCTAACATGTGAATTTTAAGTCTGGCATTAATGCAAAAATAGCTTCTAATTGTGCAACACTTGTTTTCAAGAGTCTAAAAACTGAAGAGACTAAAAAACAGTGAAACTATTGCTATAAAACAAATAGTGTGGACTCTAAATTCTGATAGGATGAGCTACATTCACGGCTGCTGTGAAATAAATTAATAAGCCAATCAAGGCTGTGCCTTACAGTGATTTTAACCAAAGTCTTTCTAGCAAGTCCACTGGCAGCCATCTTTGGAAACCAGGAGACCATTTTCAGTCATGACAGTGCAGCTCCTATCTACTTGAATGGGGAAAGACCAAAATCTCAAAAACAGTTGTTCAAGGTTACGATCAAAGAACATATTTCAAATCAGCAATAAAATTTGATAATATTGGAATCACAAATTGTGATTCTTTACCTGATATTATGCTGAAACACAATTTTCCCAGCTTGTATATTTAACGCGCATGCGCATCAGCAAGTTGATTGACAGGTGATGTCTGTATCTAAAAGGTGATTGTCTCTTTTACCTGTAAGGTGGGACTTCCTTTATACATATGTTGACCATTGGAAACTAGACCTCCTTGGTTGGGCATTCCAATTTCTACCATTAATTTAAATAGAAGTGGCCCGTCTCTGTTTTAACACAGGTAATAGGGTTAAAAAGCACTTAAAAATTCGTGTTTAGTCTAACAATCTTTAATAACAAGTTCTTCCTCCATCTGACTAGATTGGGACACATTCCTCTCTCTGTATTTTCATATTACTCAACATTTCGTCATTGCTCTCATGTGTAAACAACGTCCTGCCCTCTGATCGTCAAGCAGTATATCTGCCATGGTATAAATATTGTAAAATCTGTGATTTCCACTGTTGCACAGCATATACTGTCATACCACCAAGCATATATTGTTTATTTTCAGTTAATATTTGAATGTGTGTGTGTAGCATATGGCTGATGCAATCCCCTGAAACTGTCACACATCTGAGGGTTAGTCACAGCACAACCATGAGATACAGAGATCATATAAGAATGCATTTATCCACACTGGGATAAAATGAGTGGTCGAGAGAGATGCAGTAAGAATTAAGAGAGAAAAGAGATCAGAAATCACCAGTTCCTTCAAGAATAGAAGGCGATAGAAAGCAATTAATGCAAAAAAAGAGAAGATGAACACAGAGAGACAGAAGGATATGAGCAGGAGAGAGGTAAGACAGCTCCCCTCCCCTTGTACTGTTTTCTAGGTGCGAGCCCTAAGCAACAATCTGGTACGGCACAAAACAGGTCCATAAGGTCAGGACGGGGCAGAGCACTCATGGGAGGAAGAGAGGAGAGTAGAGCGATTATTTATCTCCAGATGCTGCTGTCTCTGCAGCACTAGGATCAGCAGTCTCGCTCTGAAGAGCAGAGAACAGGAAATGAATGGATGAAGAGAAGAAATAAACAACAAAGTCAAAGGTCAGAGGGTCAGACATATGACACTGCTATAATGAATCAACACCACGGAAACATTTCACAAATGCACCAGGCTTAGACACATTACCGTGCAAACTAGATGTGTGTGAAACCGCCCCACGATACCACAAATTTCACATTTAGGGAGTACAAATATTGATCCATTTGGAATGCAGGATTTAGAATTCAGAATGGACATAGAATTCAGTACAGAAGATTAGTGATTCAGAATATTAGAATTTAAAATAGAATAGTGATCCAAACAAGTTCAGAACAGAACAGAGATCTGAATAGAATTCAGAATAGTGATCAGAACAGAATAGGGATTCAAATAGAATTCATAAAAGAGAGAATTTTGTCAAGAATTAGAAGCAGAATAGTGATCAAAATAGAATTCTGAAGATATGAATTCAGAATAGAATTACAATTCAGAAAAGTGGTCAGAATACAATTCAGAACAGAAGAATAGTGATCCTAATAGAATTCATAACAGAACAGTGATCAAAATAGAATTAAAAATAGTGAGAATTCAGAACAAAAGTTCAATTCAAAATAGTGATCAGAACAGAATTCAGAACTGAACAGAACAGTGATTTGAATAGGATTCATAATAGTGAAAATTCAATAAATAATTAGATCAAATAGTGTTCCAAATAGAATTTAGAGCAGAATTGTGATATATACTGTATATATATATATATATATATATACAGTACATACAGTATATATCACAATTCTGCTCTAATATATAATATATATATATAATCTTGACAATAAGGATTCAGAATAGAATTAGAATTAATAAAAGTGGTCAAAATAGAATTCAGAACTTAGTAGTGAGCCAAATAGTATTCAGAACAGATTATTAGTGATTCAGTATATTAGAATTTAAAATAGAATAGTGATCCAAACAAGTTCAGAACAGAACAGAGATCTGAATAGAATTCAGAATAGTGATCAGAACAGAATAGGGATTCGAATAGAATCAGAAGCCAAGTCAAGAATTAGAAGCAGAATTGTGATTAAAATTCAGAACAGAATTAGAATTCAGAAAAGTAGTCAGAAAACAAATAAGAACAGAAGAATATAATCCTAATATAATTCATAACAGAACAGTGATCCAAATAGAATTACGAATAGTGAGAATTCAGAACTGAACAGAACAGTGATTCAAATAGATTTCATAATAGTGAAAATTTAGTCAATAATTCAAAATCAAATAGTGTTACAAATAAAATTTAGAACAGAATAGTGATCTATATAGAAATCAGGACAATGAAGATTCAGAATAGAATTAGAATTAATAAAAGTGGTCAGAATAGAATTCAGATCAGAATAGTTATCCAAATAGAATTCAGAACAGAACTTGGATTCAGAATATTGAGAATTTGATTTTAAAATACAGATCAGATTAGAATTCAGAACAAAATAGTGACCCAAAAAGAATTCAGAACAGTGAGAATTCGGGATGCATGGTGCATGCGAATGGGATTAAGATACAGAATAGACATCAGAATAGAGTTCAGAACAGAACTCCGAATAGAATTTTGAAATCAGAATAGTACGAATTCAGAATAGAATTAGAATGCAGACTAATGATCTGCTTACAGGGGAAATTTCACCACTTGCTTAACACAAAATTGCACAAATTATGACTGTTTGCGAACAGATTTCCTGGACACTCTTGCATTCTTCTATTGGTTGTCATACAGTCCCATTCCAAGCATGCCCCATTTGTTGAGTCAATGTTGTTGTGTCTGGCTGGGTGAGATTCTGTGATGAATGTCACAATGTTAACAATTTTCGTGGGGGGATCAACCTACAAATGGCTTATTAATAGTTGTCTCTGCATATTAAGCATTAATTTGATTAAGAATTATAACTAAGACGTATAAAGAAATCATTTTAACATGGAAAAAAATGTCTAGATTCACCTTTAAATTTTAAGATGTATTTCTGAAATGGTTTGGAAAAGAGAGTGATCCAAATAGCTTAATGCAGTTCTAGTTAACAAGCTAAAAAAAACATATTCACGGTCATAAAGAGACTGTAACTGGTAGTTAGCGTAGTGTAGAAGACTGACCAGAGACCACCTCACAGTGAGGAACTTTTCCTCATGCTCGCTCACAAGCTAGCAACAAAGACAATGTGACGCGTCAAATGGTCTCAATCCCAAATCAGTTATTATTTAACTGCAGTGCACCACTGACATGGTTTTATGTGAGGCGGAAAAAAGTCTCAGCTTTGGACTATGGTTTTTAAGGTTAATCAGAGCAAATATAATTATTTCTCTGCTCATATTGGCGGCTAACAGTACTAATCAAGATCAATTCAATTACGGGTTACGTAGCTGCAGGTTTTAAATTAAGTGTAGTCTGTGCGTGTGTGTGTGTGTATTGGTGTATTACTGTGTGTATTTGGATGTGCGTAGTGAGCTTGTGTTTGTGTGTTTGTGTTAACAAACACTCCTCATTTCAACGTGTGTCTGAGTACACACATCTGAGTGCAATTGCAAGCATGTGATGCATGGCGTCGGTAGCGCACCACACAGTGAAATCACTTGGATGTCATCCAGCTCAGCGGAAGGTCATCTAGCATTTCTCCAAATAGATCCAGCTTTCATTTCCACTCCAGAGCCGCTGTATTTACTATTCCACTGGCCCAGAACACTTGTGCACACATGCATGCATGCACATATACTGCTGCTTGCTGCCACACCTCACCACTGACATAGCGATTGCAGAGGAATGCATCCTTACTAAAAAAGGAGACATTAGTTTTATGTCCTTTATTCTAAAGGAAGTTTTAATGCCTCCAGTTTCCATTTTGGGTCAGAGCCAGGGACTTGCAGTTAACGCTCTGACACATTGAGCTATGGCACTCATGTGGGCAATGCAAGTTCACATTTGCCTTCCAACAAATGGTCTCTCTAATTATTGAGCGTCACCAGAGCAATGTATATTATATATATATATTGATCAATTTATGATTTATTTTGTGCTGTGTCATTCCCCTTGTTTTCAATATTTATCATAGCTTGTAACTTCATAGTTAGAATATATTATTCTAGCGTCACAATGCTAGGATGTTCTGGGTGGTTGCCACAGAGTTGCTAGGTGGTTGCTAGGATGTTCTGGGTGGTTGCCACAGAGTTGCTAGGTGGTTGCTAGGATGTTCTGGGTGGTTGCCACAGAGTTGCTAGGGTGTTCTGGGTGGTTGATAAGATGTTGTCAGTTGGTTTCTAGGGTTACTAATATTTTGAGAGTGGTGGCCAGGACATTGCTATGCAGCTAGTATAGTGTTCTGAGTGCTACAAGCCAACTGATTAATGTTTTTTCAGATTATTTTCTTTTCTTCTGATTATTATTGATATTTTGGTTGCACCGTAATGTGCATCTGGGGTTTTAATAATTTTGGTATAGTCTTTTAACAGTAAGGAACTTTTTTTTGCATTCTATAAATCGTTTTAATTGGTAGTCTTTTCCACCACTCAGTCATCAGTATCGGCAAAATCCAATATCGGCCGACCTATAGTTTAAGCACTTTAATATTAAAGGTGTAAATAGGGCGTTTCATCATGATACGATCCTATATCGATTCTCTTGGCATGCGAACCGATATTTGCAGATACTTTATAATCTGCCGCGATAAGATTTGATTTGATTCATCGATATTCCGATATCATGTGCCTATTTTACACAATAATTTTTTTATTTGCCCACAAATGCAATCAAAATATAATTTGAATAGTTTATTGAGCTCTCTAAAAAGTGCTAATTTTGTGTCCACATTGGGACATCAACAACAAAATAAGGTACTTCAGATGTTGAAAAAAAATTCACACACAAGTGATTATCAATCATTTGATTACAGCTTATTTTTCAGTTTAATCCAATTAAAAGTACTTACATACACTTGACTTGTTTCCAACTATCTGTGCTATCTGCGGTTTTGTTGGCTACAACTTCCACAGTTGTAATGGAAAAAAATTGTTTCGGTTAACTGGGATAAATGTTAGTATGGGTGTTAATGTGTAGATGTGTGAAGTCTTATAACTGATGCTGGAACTGAGCAGGTGTTTCTCTTTCCCTCGTTAGTGCTGTTCAGAATGTCGGCATTGTCAAGATGTTTCACATGGTTGAACTATTCCAAGGTACTTTTAAATAGCAAATTCTCATGTAAAATTCAAATGGGTCGCATGCGCAACGATTTCGATGGAATTCCGATTAATCACTCATGTGAGCCACTCTGCATTTGTAATGAGAGCTCACATTTTAAGGAGCACCCGGTTAACGTGTGTGCACTGATCCTGTCACTGGAGCTCGCATTTCGCAGGAAGCCTGGTTGATGCGTGCGCTAACCGATAGCAGATAGCAGAGCACAATTTGGCTTCACAGACCCTGCGCACATCCATGTCCCACATGAAAAGCTTATTTAGCGCTCATAAAGTTAAATTAATCTTAATGAATTGCTTCATCGCCTGACGAAAATGCATATGGATGTGGATATAAGAGTATTAAAATATAGGTACATCAAAAAAATTAATTATATCGATATTTGAGCATTGGATCTATAATATTAGATCACTGGTTATTGGATCGTTCGATTACTTTTTACACCCCTATTTAATATGCGGTTGCTAGGGTGTTCTGGCTGGTTGCTACAACATTTATATTTTGTTACACAGGTGTTCTGAGTGGTATTAAAGTCTTTCTAGCAAGTCAGGCCATATTTGGAACACTATCTAGTCATGCCAGTGCAGCTCATATCTACTCGAATGGAAGAACAATATGTCAAAGAATTCAAAATCCTTGGGCTCTGGAGACATTAAAAGACACTTATGTGCTCAAGCTGAAGCCCCTGAGCAGCAGGCCGAAAGCCCGGGTGTCAATTTGGACAGTGAAGTTTGGAAAATTAGTGTTTGGGAAGAGTTGGAAGACTTGGAGAATCATAACCGGCGAATCACCATCTGAATTTTTGTAATTCATGAGGACAAAGAAGGCTTAGATATGGTGAAATTCCTAAATGGGCTCTTCCAGAGTCTTGCTCTACATAATAGGCCATAAGCTAGAAATCGAGCGACCTCACAGAGTTCCGGCTCGGCGATCCACTGAGGGAGACAGGCCCCAATCAATTCTGGCCAAATTTCTGAGATCAGCTGATAAAGATCTCATGCTACATGAGGCGAGGTAAAGAAAGGCTTTCTTGGAAAAAACACAGCTTTTTCTTGTTCCCAGACTTTGCGAATTCGACAAGAGAGAAACTTAATTGATTCAAGGAATGTAAGAAACTCTTACATCAACGGAAGGTCACTTTTGCACTGATGTTCCCGGCCAAATTGAGAATAGATACTAAGGATGGCTGCAAAATATTTACATGCCCACTGCAAGCAATGTCCTTCATAAAGTCAATGACTGAGTAAGTTATTTGTGGTTCTCATGTTGCAGCCATTTGGGCCTGACACACTAAACACGTTCACTTGACTATCTGAGGAAGCTGAGCACCTTTTTTGTTTCTTTTTATGCTGGTTCCATCTAGCGGCTAGAGTTTGTTTTGCGGAATAACACTCCTTTGGGATAATTTGTGGATGAATCTGCACATTCTTTGTGTTTATGCCTCCTATTGGCTGGAGTTTGTTTTATAGATTATTTTCTGTTGTGTAATTCTGTCTCACAATATGTGTATAGAAACACCGGACTTGAGCAATCCGATGGCAAAGATGTCGCGGTGCTCTCATAGACATACATGGACTGTTTGAGTTTAGAGGGATGGAAAATGGAGGGATTGGCACTGCCGTGCGTGGGGTTAATGTGCACGTTTTTCTTTTTTCTGTTTTTTTTAAATAATTTTTTTCAGGGGGATATTTGGCGTTTGACTGTTGCCTTAATGTTGGATTGTGGTCATTAAAAATGTATTTTTGGCACACAATCTATTTTTTCTAATATGTCAAATGTTAATATGAGTGGATTTTCTCCCTCCACGTGGAATGTAAACAGGTTGGCGCACCCCATAAAAAAAAGGAATTGTATTTCTTTTCTTAAACGTAAGAAATATGATATAGTTGGCTATTCATGACAAGACATATTTTGAGTCAGGGACGAAGCAGGGAAGCTTTGGGTTTTATATACAGTGAGGAAAATAAGTATTTGAACACCCTGCTATTTTGCAAGTTCTCCCACTTGGAAATCATGGAGGGGTCTGAAATTGTCATCGTAGGTGCATGTCCACTGTGAGAGACATAATCTAAAAAAAAAAAATCCAGAAATCACAATGTATGATTTTTTAACTATTTATTTGTATGATACAGCTGCAAATAAGTATTTGAACACCTGTCTATCAGCTAGAATTATGACCCTCAAAGACCTGTTAGTCTGCCTTTAAAATGTCCACCTCCACTCCATTTATTATCCTAAATTAGATGCACCTGTTTGAGGTCGTTAGCTGCATAAAGACACCTGACCACCCCATACAATCAGTAAGAATCCAACTACTAACATGGCCAAGACCAAAGAGCTGTCCAAAGACACTAGAGACAAAATTGTACACCTCCACAAGGCTGGAAAGGACTACGGGTAAATTGCCAAGCAGCTTGGTGAAAAAAGGTCCACTGTTGGAGCAATCATTAGAAAATGGAAGAAGCTAAACATGATGACTGTCAATGTCCCTCGGACTGGGGCTCCGTGCAAGATCTCACCTCGTGGGGTCTCAATGATCCTAAGAAAGGTGAGAAATCAGCCCAGAACTACACGGGAGGAGCTGGTCAATGACCTGAAAAGAGCTGGGACCACCGTTTCCAAGGTTACTGTTGGTAATACACTAAGACGTCATGGTTTGAAATCATGCATGGCACGGAAGGTTCCCCTGCTTAAACCAGCACATGTCAAGGCCCGTCTTAAGTTTGCCAATGACCATTTGGATGATCCAGAGGAGTCATGGGAGAAAGTCGTGTGGTCAGATGAGACCAAAATAGAACTTTTTGGTCATAATTCCACTAACCGTGTTTGGAGGAAGAAGAATGATGAGTACCATCCCAAGAACACCATCCCTACTGTGAAGCATGGGGGTGGTAGCATCATGCTTTGGGGGTGTTTTTCTGCACATGGGACAGGGCGACTGCACTGTATTAAGGAGAGGATGACCGGGGCCATGTATTGCGAGATTTTGGGGAACAACCTCCTTCCCTCAGTTAGAGCATTGAAGATGGGTCGAGGCTGGGTCTTCCAACATGACAATGACCCGAAGCACACAGCCAGGATAACCAAGGAGTGGCTCTGTAAGAAGCATATCAAGGTTCTGGCGTGGCCTAGCCAGTCTCCAGACCTAAACCCAATAGAGAATCTTTGGAGGGAGCTCAAACTCTGTGTTTCTCAGCGACAGCCCAGAAACCTGACTGATCTAGAGAAGATCTGTGTGGAGGAGTGGGCCAAAATCCCTCCTGCAGTGTGTGCAAACCTGGTGAAAATCTACAGGAAACGTTTGACCTCTGTAATTGCAAACAAAGGCCACTGTACCAAATATTAACATTGATTCTCAGGTGTTCAAATACTTATTTGCAGCTGTATCATACAAATAAATAGTTAAAAAATCATACATTGTGATTTCTGGATTTTTTTTTTTTAGATTATGTCTCTCACAGTGGACATGCACCTACGATGACAATTTCAGACCCCTCCATGATTTCTAAGTGGGAGAACTTGCAAAATAGCGGGGTGTTCAAATACTTATTTTCCTCACTGTATATAAAGCAAAGAGAGTCTTTTTCTACCATTCCCTCATTGAAATATGGTGAAAATGGTGGTGAAATATTTACTTCAGCCATTGATATTCATAATATTTTTAAAGAAATCTATCTTGATCTCTATAGTTCCACATCTTTGTCTACTGATGAAGACATTAGAAACTTTGTGGAACCTTGGAGGAGCTTGGAAAGGTAATTAAGGCCTTGCCTACAGGGAAGGCTCCAGGGCCAGATGGCATTGCCGGTGAATTTTTTAGATCTTATGCTAAAGAACTGGCTCCAATTTTGTTAGAAGTTTATACAGAATTATTAAAGAATGCAAAGCTTCTGCCAACCAAGATACAAGCCTGGATCAGTCTGATTCTTAAAAAAGGCAAAGATCCAAGTGAGTGTAAAAGTTACCGTCCAATTTCCATCATCCAGCTAGATGTGAAAATATTGTCACAAATTCTGGCTAACC
This sequence comes from Moxostoma hubbsi, assembly GCA_032164185.1. Classification (NCBI taxonomy): domain Eukaryota; kingdom Metazoa; phylum Chordata; class Actinopteri; order Cypriniformes; family Catostomidae; genus Moxostoma; species Moxostoma hubbsi. Next base: position 4,457,166 of record JAVLUX010000024.1, read on the forward strand.
AATTAAGTAAAGATATGACATCTCTTATACATATAGATCAGGTGTGGTTTATTCTGGGCCAAAGCTCTTCTGATAACATTTGGCGTTTAAACAATATTATGTGGTCAGCATTGAATGATCAGACTCCGGTCGCTGCCATCTCACTTGATGCCGAAAAGGCATTTGATATGGTAGAATGGGATTATCTTTTTAACATTTTGGAAATATATGGGTTCAGGAATACTTTTATTGGATGGATTAATTTACTTTATAGACACCCGGTAGCAGCAGTACAAACAAATGGATTAATTTCAGATTATTTTACTCTGGACAGGGGCACCCAGCAGGGCTGCCCTCTTTTCCCATTATTGTTCTGTCTTGCCCTGGAACCATTAGCAGCCACGATAAGAAGGGAAGATGATTTTCCATGGTGGTGGTGGGAGGTGTGGCGCATAAGCTTTTGCTTTACGCAGATGATATTTTATTCTTCTTCTCTGATCCCATTAGATCTATGCCTTGCCTCCATAGAATTATTCCTTTTGTAAATTCTCAGGATACAGGAGTCGATTGGAAGGGGGGGGGGGGGGGGGGGGGTATGGAGAGAGAAGTTTAGTTTAATTATGTATGTTTAGTATATTTTCTTTTTTGTTTTGTTATTTGTGTGTGCATAATATTATATGTGACCACAGGGGTGTTCGTTGAGGGTCAGGGTGGGATTGGTGAATGGGGAGGGGTATTAGTAGGGATTAAATGTTAAATGTTGATTCGATGTATGTTGTGTTTTTTTTTTTTTTTGTTGTGTATCTATGAATCAATCAAAAATGTTAATTGGAAAAAAGGTGATTGGCTCTTTTACCTGTAAGGTGGGACTTACTATCTACATCCACTGACTGGTGGATGCTAGAGCTCCTTAGTTGGGTGTTCCAATTTCCCCAATTCATTTGAATAGAAGTGGCCTGTCTCTGCTAAATAGTCTCTGGTGGTATTTAATGTATTGCTGTGCGGTAGCTAGTATGTTCTGGGTGGTTACAAGGGCATTATTAAGTGGTTGCTAGGATATTCTGAGTGGTTGCTGAATGGCCCAAGTCAGAAGAGTCCACCTGCAAGTCTTTGTTATATTAAGGTCCCTAGATGTGGCTCAATCCCTCCTTCATTGGAAGTGTATAGAATTTTTTCATCCATTTATCATCATTATTATGTGAAAATTGTAAGTCTGATTACTTGTAATCTAGTAAAAGTCTGAAAAGTAATAGCACACTTTCTTCTCCTCAACATGAAGCATGATTTGTATTATTAATGTTTGTAGCATAAACTGTTTGGGACAAGCTACATGTTGAAGTTGAATTATTATGGTCAGGGCTTTAGAGCAAACCCCTAACCTTAAGGATAAGTAATAATAATAGTGATGCTAACCTTAGCAAGCTGCATTAAGAATTTTCTGAAAATGTGCACAAATCTTTGCATGTATGGCAGAGCTAAAAGCTAATGTTACAGGTGCCACACATGGAGCTGTAGGTTCAAACCTCCGCAGAGACAGAAGAAAGTATTTTCTTGCTGAATGTGATCCATACCACCTCCCCTCAGGTAACCGCAACTGCGAAGACCCATTTCCACCTAGCATTAGCATATCCTGTGCTAGCTAGCAGGGCAACGAGTGTGTGATACTATTGAAGGCACCTACAGATAGCTGCTTGAGTGTGCATTTGATTTCTATTGGTGTTGGTTGATTTAGGAAAGAGAGACAAATTGGCAGTTAGCAAGATTTTTCAGAAACGTTGATGCTTTCTTACGTGACGCTAATGGTTGCATGACAGAAAAAGCTCAAGCTAAAGACTGTATGAGTCAAAGAAATAGGAAAGAACATATTATATTATCTTATAATATTATTCGGCTACCTATACACTTGGCAATTGTTAATTTAATGCCTATTAAAGTTTCTAATTTGCAAGCTGTTTTCCTTAAGACCACTGCTGAAGTGAACATGTATAAGCGGAGTTGTCAGCACTGGTAGCAATAGACAGGATGGACCAATCACCAATCTGTTTGTGATTACAGGAAAGGGCATTTGATTGAATCATTTTCTAGAGACTGCAGGGGCAGCTGTCCATTTGTATCTAATGTAAAGTCTGTGGAATATATAAAGCATAATTTTTCATGTACAACTGTCTTCTCAAGATTTGAAAGTGACCCAAATTCAATCTTTATTCTGCTAAACGCCCCCTAAAGGAAGACCCCATGGAAACAATTATTGGCAGCAGCATTTGGTGCCCAATGGACTCTGCACTGTTGTGAGGGGGATTGTGTAGGATTTTTAGCAATGCTCATGTCCAGCGTCAGATGATAGGGGATTGTGATATTAATACATGCTGTTGCAGATGCATTTTCCTTGCCATGATCACAGCAGCTCAACGGAACAAGTTCTTCTGGCTTCAATAAGCCATTTGAATTATATAACCATAGGAAGCAGAGAAAGAGAGATGATGCTTAGCCTAATAATAGCATTAAACCCTCACTATAATTAGGACCACACAACAAGGCGTTGTTTTTTTTAACAAAAGGGGGTCTGCGTTTGAAAATAGATCCAAGATGAACCCTTTCATAGGGCTCCAAGAAACAATAAGTAAACGAATGAAAACTGACAATAAAAAGGAACTGCGTTTGTTTGAATTGCATGTTGCATGTTTGAGTAAGTTTGATGTCTATAAGGTTTGATGTCTATAGAGATTTTATTGGCTAGAGCAGGGCTGTATTTTTTTAGGTGTTAGCACTGGTGGTAGTCAGCTGTATGGCTGTACGCACCGTGCGTACTATAAACGCTCCAACTGATTTGAGAAACATTTTCCCTCAGAATATTTCAGTACTAATAACATGTGTCTCGTCTTTCTGTTTGCAGTTTAAAAGCACTATCGATGACTGATTTGCAAGTCATTCTTTTGAGTTGGTTCTTTTCAGTGACTTGGCCAAACGGGCTTGCAAAATGATCTGAACTGTTTCGTCATTTATTAGCACATTGTAGAGTATGGGTGGAATAATTTTTTGTTGTTTTTTTAAATCATTTTTTACTATTGTTACAATTTACTATAACAATTTGCTTTATATATATATATATATATATATATATATATATATATATATATATATATATATACAGTACTGTGCAAAATTTTTAGGCACTTGTGAAAAATGTTGCATAGTGAGGATGTCTTCAAAAATAATGACATAAATAGTTTTCATTTATCACTTAATGTCATACAATGTCCAGGAAACATACAAAAAACTAAATCAATATTTTGTGTGGCCACCTTTGCCTTCAAAACAGCCCCAATTCTCCAAGATACACCTGGACACAGTTTTTCTCACTAGACATTCAACATAGTCCCAATTGCTTCTGTCTCTGTATGTAATCTCAGACTGGCTCGATGTTCAGTGAGGGTCTCTGTGGCAGGGTTCCCTGTTCTTCTAGTCTAATCTTTTCTATTTGCAAAAGTAATGTTTGGGAGTCTAACATTATTATGTATATATAGGTGTATAAGGTACCATTCAAAGGGAACACTCAACACCATTTTCTCATAATGCTGTGCGATATTCTACTTTCTTTTTTCACAGTAATTTGTTGTGTTGTGAAAGAAAATGACCGAGCCTGCATTGATTTACAGTAAAATACTGAAAACAGTATTTTATTGTAAGATATTACTGTTAAAGCTTGTAAAATCCTGGCAATGTTATTTTAAAATTATGACATGCCTAAAAATAACCTTTTTAATTTTTACATATGGATATGCAACCCACATGCACAGATTACGAAATTGATGCCAAAAAGAATCACAGTGCAATTTTTTGCCTGTGCTATGGTATGTTGTCCACATGGCAACCGCATTGCACCCATCATCTGTAATGATAAAAAAGACAATTAAATCCTCAGAAAATTAAAGCACATGAGTCCATGGGAACCCTAGTTCACTGTAGGTGACAATAACAGAAAATAAAAGCACAAGAAACAAAAGCATTACCCTCCATCGCAAACAAACAGCTCTGTCGTGTGTATATGTGTGTGGCTACAGGCCCACTGCCAACAGGAAACAATGCCCTTGCCACTTCACCATTGGCAAAGACAATGGGCACGCCATGCCATCGGCGCTGATGGGCACAGGCATGCTGCTGGCACATGCAGTCTATGTCAAAAGAGCTAGAGAAAGCGAGAATGCCACAGATGAAGGGATGCAGAGCTGCCCAACCCAATGTAATGAATTTAACGAATTTTCTAGCTCCGATTCCACTTAATGGAGCCTTTAAGAATTCTTAGTTCTTTGGAGGAAGCCCCAAATAATTGATTGTAACTATATTACACATCACTACACATTTACAATAATTGATTCTGATCACATTTACAACAATGCCGGCTGGATAGCCTACTTATTTAGGGGAGACTGGGGCTAGTTGTCACATGGAGAATTGTCACAAGGGCTATGTCTTAGTAGCAATAAGATTTGGAGTCAAAAGTTGCGGAAATGTGTGTTTTCTCTAGGTTTTATATGTTGGTTTCAAACCCCTCTTAAATTTAAATCATACTTTTAACTCTTAGGTGAACAAGTAAACATCAAACCACACTGGCATACATTCAGGCAAGAGTCATCTGTATTATGAAGGCTGACTTTTTACCGAAAGTCGTTTAAATGCATTCTTAGAATAAAAGTTATTTTTCATGAAAGTCAGGTCGTTGCATGTAGTCAAATATTTTTCGGGGCAGGTTGTCACATGTGTTTTAAATTTCATAAATTTGAACAAATAAATTACAATAGTTGTTGGCCAAAACAATGTTTTGATATTTGTATATGTTTTTCCATTTTTGTTGTTTTATGAAATGTACATCGTTAAAGAAAAGCCTATATTAGGCTGTTTAATCCACCCTGTAGATTTAAACAGTTTAGCAGAGGTATATCTTGTATTAAAATGAATGGAAGAAATTGGAACACCCAATATGGCAGATGTAGAAACGGAAGTCCCGCCTTACAGGTAAAAGAGCCAATAGAGAACGCGCATTAGCTGGACCACCCTGAAAAATGTAATTTTTTTGTGGGGTTTTTTTTTATGATACCAGTGACGTAAGATTTGACTGCTTATTTGAAATATGTTCTTTGATCATAAGCTTGAACAACCATTTTAGAGATTTTGGTCTTTCCCCATTCAAATAGATAGGAGCTGTCCTTTTATGCCACTTGTTTACATTTAGTTAGCAAAATAGCAGCCCGGGAGCATTCCAAAGATAGCCGGTGAGTGAACTGACTTGCCTTTAAAGGGACTTTGATATAAAGAGAGATGTAGATTTTTATTTTGTGGTTGTTTTGGGGGGTGGCGGGGTAACGTGTCCCCCTCAATGTTCACATGAAACCTACGCCACTGGTTTAGTCTCAGGTTTTATTGTGACAACTTGCCCTGCTTTTGACGTGTTTAATGAACTAAACCTTTTTCCTGGAAAAGAATGGCGAAAATGTTCAGCAGCTTTTTTGTTTCGGTTACAATCTGGTAATTACAATGATATTATGCTATAAATGTGGTTTATGAGGACATTTATAGTATCCCCATAATTTACATCACTTAAAAAACATAATAAATGAAATTTTATTGAAAATGTAAAAATGTGAGGGTTAGGATTAGGGTATAGAATCTATAGTTCGTACAGTATAAAATCATCATATCTATGGAGAGTCCTTATGAGGATGGACACACCAACATTAGAGACGCACACTCTCTAATGCCCCCCCCCCCCAGCTCTGTGTGTGTGTGTGTGTGTGTGTGCGTGTGCGTGTGTGTGTGTGTGTGTGTGTTTAGGCAGTTAGAGCTTCTATCGCCTGGGAGGGCCCGTCAAAGTGGACACCACAGAAGCCAGACTGACAGAAACACACCCCTCCTCCACAGAAACATGCGCATGCACACAAGCCGGTCAGGGAGCGCGCTGTCACACCACAAACTGCTCTCGACCATGTGACGCTTCCCGGACACACTCGTAATGCAGTTAGACTGGACTCATTCGCGCACACACGCAATGACATGCACACTGAGTGTCTCATTTTCTCTCAGCCGAGTCCTCTCTGTCCCGGCTTGTCTCTGGACTGCTAACACCCATGTGCATCTAAAGGCAATCAGGTTGTACCAGGCAATCTAGATTACTGCACTGAACAGGTTCAGAATAGCGTGCTACCATACTACTTATAATATTTCTCCTGTATGTAGTATGTATAATGTGAGCAGTTGGTGGGTTTTCTGTATACATGGTAGAGGTCTGCACGACCACTAAATTAAATCTCTTCATCATTTCTTCTCCAAGCAAGTACATTTGTTGCAATAGGCTGTATTTTATGAAAGCGTCATAGGCAACAACCTGGAATCATGTGTTAAAGTAACTGAAATCCTCTTTGCAACCTGAATGTTTTCAGAACGGCAAATCTTTGTGCCACCTGCGCGTAAACAATGCTAGACTTAGCTCATCTATAAAAAACAGAACGCAATATTTATATTTACTGTATGCATAGGGGTAATTCTTACAATACCAGTCAAGAACATGTCCTGGTTATATTTAACCCCAAATCAAGACAACAAATATTTAGGACCATTAATATTTTTTGCATTGTGGCGTTCCTATTTAAAAATAAATACAAAATTGCCAGTATAAAGTGCAAACAGCCTCAGACATGCAAGAGCAGCAGCTGCATGTATACTGGTAGAGAATGTGATTAATCACGGCATCATGTGTGTGTGTGTGTGTGTGTGTGTGTGTGTGTGTGTGTGTGTGTGTGTGTGTGTGTGTGTGTGTGTGTGCATGTGCGCGTGCGTATGAGTGCATGTGTGTTTGAAGATATGAATCATCTTCTCTGGTTTTCTTTCTGCAAGGTGTTAAGTGCGCACACACATGCAAGGACACACCCACATAGACACATTCAGAACCACTGTGTATATTATGCACGCACACACAAATGCTAAGATCGATCGGGTGTGATCACATAGAAATAGATCTGCAGAGTTTAAACCCACACTGGTATGCGCACACACATACAGGGTCTGAGTTGCATGCATATTCACACACACTCACACACAGCTGTGTGCGTTAGAGAGAGTAATGGAGGATGGATGAGTGGTGTGTGTCTGTTTGTTTGCGCATAATGTGTGATTGTGTATGTGTCATTATGGTAAGGTGATGTGCTCTGTTGATAGATCTCCCACCTGCATTTGAGTCTGTATGTGTGAGAGTGTGTGTGTGTCTGTGTGTGTGGCTGTGACGAGGGAGAGGTGAATCAGGGCAAAATTAACAGTGTGTGTGTGTGTGTGTGTGTGTGTGTGTGTGTGTGTGTGTGTGTGTCTGATGGGAGAGGAAGGGAGACAGATGGGGGTCTAAATGATTAGTATGTGTGTGTGTGTGTGTGTGTGTGTGTGTGTGTCTACAGAAGCAGGTTTTGGGCATGGCTGCAGTGACTCATACAGAAGCCACACAAGTCAATACTACAATAATGAAAACAAACATCATGTTCCTTCTCACACACTTACCCACACACACACACACACACACACACACTCTCTCACTTAAAAAAAGAAAGGTTCTTTAAAGGTTTGTTGCAGCACCTTAGGTTCTCTTTATAATTTTAATGGGATAGTTCACCCAAAAATAGAACCCAAAAATTCCAAAACTCACCCACATGTTGTTTCAAACCCATATGTCTTTCATTCTTCTGTGGAAAACAAAAGGAAAAATGTGAAGAATTGTCATAGGTTTTTGCCATGTAATGAAAGTGAATGGTGAATCGGGGTTGTCATGCTCCAAAAAAGACATAAAATAACCACCAATAGCAAAAAAGTAGTTCTTAAGATTGAAACGTCATCAAAACTGTCTCGTAGTCATCATATTTGATTTGCCCGCTCATATAGGAACAAAGTTATCACATGGCTTCAGAAGACTTGGGATATAGTGCAAAAGTTGTATCTACTACTTTAACTGTGGTTTTATGGTGTAGGGTTAAGCCCAAAGTGCACTTCAGTTTTGACGCAAAGGGCTTGTGTATGACTGCTATGAGATACTGGACTATTTCTCTACAGGAGTTAGAACAGAAACCCATAAAAATATCTTTATATTCCTTCAGACTCAAGTTATACAAACACAAGTATCTCCTGACCTCCTCACACATGCGCTCCTGACGTGCACATCCGCAGGTGTTGTTTCCAGCTTTTCCTGTTGTTTAGTGGCGATTACATCTTCTAGCGCTTCTTCTTGACAGCAACAGCTCACTTATGAGTGCTGCCACCTTGTGGAACCACTAAATGTGAATGTGCATTCTACATGCTCAGTATAGGAACAGTTAGAAAAAGCTGGCCGCACACATTCATTACTCGAGAACTCTGCTAATCACAAGATTTGCGTCACGTGTCCTGACTGAAGTGTACTTTGGGCTTTAGGGTTAGTTGTACGGGTTTGGAACAATATGAGCGTGAGTAAATGACAAAATGTTCTTTTCTGGGTAAAAAAGTAACCCAAGCCTTCTAGGGACCATTACAGAGTATTGTAGAGACTTTGGGGAAGGATCTATTAACTTGGACCACCCAGAACACCCTAGCAACCGAATAACAACACGCTAGCAACCAGCCACAACCCTACCGTCAAAGCAGCAAGGTTGATACAGAAAAGCAGTGCTCACATTTAATATACAATTAGAAATAACATGTAATTCTAATTGTTCATTTAGAATAGAATTGAAATGACTTCAGTATACTATGAAATAATATTATTGGAGCTTACTGCATCTAAAGCCATTTATTGTTAATTATGTGCAATATGCTTATATACCAAACAGTTCTAGCACCAAATAAAGCATTGAATGCACTGTGTATTGTGTATTGATTTTAGCACACAGGCACAGTCTGACGCTTGTGCACTGGGCTACAGCGTGGTCAGCGTGAGCTTGACAGCCCCCGAGCAATTTAAAAAGAGAGAGGATCTTTGAGAAAGTGAAACTGTCAGATGTCTGTGTGAGTGTGATTGTGTATGTATAAAGGGAGGTGGTTATGGAGAGATGGTAAGCTACACGCAGGCTGTGTCTCGTTTTGAAGGCTGTGTCCTCTGGAGGTCGCATTTGTCGGCCGCATACGTCATCAAGGATGTCTCGTTTCAGAAAAGCGAGCAGGACACTTCGAATGCAACCTTATTTCATGGGAATTCAGAGGATGCATGAGGTGGATCCTTCGTTGGCACTCATAACCCACAATTCTTTGCTTCAACGGAAATGTCAAAAAAAATGATGCCAATTTGCCCGTAAATATGATGTTCAAATGCAAGGAATGTTAATTCCCAAGTTGCAGTACCTCAGTAGATGGGTGCAGACTATATAATATGTATAATTATATGAATATATAATTAAAATAAAGTATTAGACTAAAAGTACAGCTGTAAAATCTATTTTCTTTACATCTTTATATCTCTCTTAAAATGTACCTCATACATTCCTTCTTAAGGGACTTTGTTCCCTTCTCACTCACGCTTCCGTTTCTGTTTGTCCTACAAAGGCCGTCTCGTTTAAACGAGGCTTGTTTAAAGGAGGACACTCGGTATACTGCAACCTTCAAAGGACACATCCAACCTAGCACAGCCTTTGAAACGAGACACAGCCACAGACTATTATACAGCCGAAAACAGCACCTCCACACCCGTCTATTTTAAAACCACACATCTTCCCTTTCACCATCACTGTCTGCGTCTCCCCACTGTCGATTTGACCCTTTTGTTCTCCGTCTCCATCTTTCTCTTTATCCATCTCATTTTCCCCATTTCTGTCTATTTTTGTGCTAACAATTTCTCTCACGTACCCCCCTCTCTCTCTCTCTCCTGTGTGCTCTCTCTATGACCCTGTCTCTCTCTCTCTCTCTCTCTCTCTCTCTCTCTCCTATCTGCCAATTTGAACACTAAGCATCGCTCATGTGCACCCGCCCCACCATCTCTCTTTCTGATTCATTCCTCTCTTCCTCTTCCACTTGTCACTATCACACAGTTCTAAATGTAGCTCTGAAACCCTATCACCCCAATATGGCGGATCATTTATTCTTAGTTATGTTGAGAGGCACACTCTGGTCCCAGAGCAGAGGTGGATGATGAGCATAGAGGTCCACTGTAGCTTTAACATACAGCAGATCATCTCAGGGCAACTCTTAACAACAATAACCTGAGTTCTTTTGAAATAACACGGAAACAATACTTTATTATTCTAAGTAATGGTGAAAATATTGAAGGATGGTACAGTATTAGAAGTGTTTGGTATAGTAAAGCATAGCATAGAATATAGTATAGTGTAGTATAGCATAACATTGTACAGTAATATATGATATGATATGGTACAGTGTAAGTAGACAATAATGTACTATATCATAGTATAGTATAGTTTGTGTAGTGCAGTATTTATTATTATATTATAGTATTATTGTTTAGTATAGTGGAGTGGAATATACCATAGTATAGTATAGTGTAGTATAGTATACTATGGTATAGTATAGTAGTAAGTAGTGTAGTATTGCATATTTTGGTGTAGTATACCATAGTGTAATATAGTGTAGTGTTGTATAGTACAGTATAGCACAGAATAGTGTTAAGTATAGAATAGTATAGTATTGCATTGTTTAGTATAGTGGAGTGGAATATACCATAGTATAGTGTAGTATAGTATATTATAATATAGTAGTAAGTAGTGTAGTATTGCATATTTTGGTGTAGTATACCATAGTGTAATATGGTGTAGTGTAGTATGGTACAGTATAGTACAGAATAGTGGTAAGTATATATGTAGTATTGCATTGTTTAGTATAGTGGAGTGGAATATACCATAGTATAGTGTAGTATAGTATACTGTAGTATAGTATAGTAGTAAGTAGTGTAGTATTGCATATTTTGGTGTAGTATACCATAGTGTAATATGGTGTAGTGTAGTATTGTACAAAGTATAGATGTAGTATTGCATTGTTTAGTATAGTGGAATATACACTAGTATAGTATAGTGTAGTATAGTGTAGTGTAGTATAGTAGTAAGTAGTGTAGTATTGCACATTTTGGTGTAGTATACCATAGTGTAATATGGTGTAGTGTAGTATAGTACAGTATAGCACAGAACAGTGGTAAGCATAGAATAGTATAGTATTGCATTGTTTAGTATAGTGGAGTGGAATATACCATAGTATAGTATAGTGTAGTATAGTATACTGTAGTATAGTATAGTAGTAAGTAGTGTAGTATTCCATATTTTGGTGTAGTATACCATAGTGTAATATGGTGTAGTGTAGTATAGTACAGTATATCACAGAATAGTGGAGAATAGTATAGTATTGCATTGTATCAGGGCCGTAACCACAATATACTTTGATGGGGACAAGTCCCCTCAATAATTGATATCCTTGTTGTTGTTCTGCTGCAGTTCATTATGCACCACTGTTTAATTGTCATTAAGTTGTTGCAGGAATAACATAATGGTTTAAAAATGAGTGAGAAAGTTAGATTTTTAGTGTGCTCAGTAGTCTAACACCGCTCGTAAATGTCATATGAGATAGTCAATCAAATCAATGAAGGTGGGACTCAAATTTAAGAAGCTGAGCGGGAACCTTGTGGATTATTCCAGCGCCACGCAGCATGCAGCATGACACACACACATCAGTATGAGCAGTTCAGGTTATGAGTGTTAGAGTCATGTATGTCAGTATATAACTAAACATGCAATATTTGACCACTATTTTATGATTGAAATGTTGTACAGACCAACAGTAATTTCCAAGGGTGTAAACTATTCACAATTTGGAGAAATTTGCCAATTTTAATAAAAAATGTCACGTATAGGATGTGATTAAGATGTCACTCATAATTTTGAATGTGAAAACATTAACAGAGCAGTTTTCAGCATATAAGGTTCAAAACAAGATTGAGATTAAAACTAGAACATGGTAAGACTTGATCTGTGTTCTTAGAGTTTTTAGGTTGTGACAAGGACAGTGTCTTATATTTTTAATACAAATATTATTAGGTAATCATTTAAAATAAATGTAAGGTTATCTAAGTCATTTCTTTGCCTTTATTAATTCAGAATTTTGTACAAGATGTCCTAAGAGTCTGCTTTTATTTTATAGATAGTGTGTGTTTTATTTTGAGTATGTCTTGTCGGGTCCATGCTGAAAAAAAGAAGACACCAGTTACTAGTAGTAGTTCACCTAAAAATGGAAAATGTACTTTTACTCACTTATTTACCCTTTTTCACCCTAATGTTGTTCAAAACCCACATGCTGTTACTTTTTCTTGGAAAATAAAATACATATTTAAAGCAGTTCTGTTCCATAGTATAACAGTTTATAGTGTGCAGGAGCGGTCAAGCTTCATAAAGCACAAATACTATAAAACACTATTAAAGGTTCAGTATAAAGACATCACAACAGTAGTCCAAATGACTCGTACATTATATTCCAAGATTTCTAGGGACACACAACAGCTTTGTGTTGTATGGACTACTTTTATGGTATATTAACAATTATTTTTTTTCCTTTGGACCTTGATAGCAGTGGTCAATATGAACTGTTTTGGTATGGAAATGAGCAGCGTTCGGGTTCTCGAAGAAAAGATTGTGTGAAGATGTTGGGAGTGAATGCACTTGGCTGCATAGGAAACCTGTCTATCTGCACTCTGCACTCTGCGCTGGTCTCAGAACAGTTTGAAATGCACTTAATTTTCCCTCTGAAAGCAACTTTTTTCAGCTTTTAGATGAACCGATTGATTCTCAATGTGAGAACACACAGTGAATATTCAATTTCTAATGAAAAGTAGCGCTATGATTGTTTAATTGTTTTACAATATTGATGTGATTCACAACTGTCATTTTGATATATCGATGCACTATTATATTATAATAATTTAATGTATATATTTTCTGTAAAACTTACGTTACACTAATGAATGGAGCTTCATTTCATGTGTTATTGTAGTTTAACTAAAATGACACAGATCAATCCTTATGGCACTATATTTCACATGCTTTGTAGTTATGTAAGCTTGTCCAATCAGAAGAACGCCAATTCAGGTTCAGTTTTGATCCCAAAAACCGAACAAAGGTGCCCTACCAATGTTAAGACTAGTATTCACTCAATCACGATCACGTTCCCACTTAGCCAGACTGGATTCAGTAGATAAATTTTCTTTTTTTTTTTTGGCTCACTCTGAGTTTGTGTAGGAGTCGGTGTTGTCAGATTTTCCGGGCAAAAGTGACCCGCTCCCTTCGCATGAAAATCAGTCTACAGGCATTAATAGTTTTTAGTTTTTGTCCATTTTGCATGTCACCATCAAGTAAAAGATAGTCATTGACTAAAATGTTGTCATTTTTGTCAGAGTAAAACTGACTAAATGATTATGACATGGCGAAATAATGACTAGTTTTAAAGGACATTTTCGTCAAAAGACGAATTTTATTATTGCAAACGTAAAATGAGCAATAATGGGGATAAAATATACTTTATTAAATAGGAAAATAATATGTACAAGAAGTCAATTTCAAAAGTCATACATACTAGTAAACATGCACAGTAACGTTCCCTGACAACCCCTACCAGACAACATACTGTATCTAATTCCAAGCATTATAGCAGGTAAACAACTTCGCCAAAGGATAACAGATAAACTGAACTTTGTGATTGTGACTGACTGAACTGAACAGCATCCTCAGCCAGAACACGTGACAGCCGGCACTTCTTTCCTGTGTTTACGGACATGACATCATGACGCAAAGAGGAACAACATAAGTCAGCGCCAAATCCGACCCGACATCTCAAAATACAAATTCTTTTTTTAGGCTTACTGAAATGAATCGGAGTAAGGTAAGGACATTGTTTTGAACACTGATTGTTTATGTACATTTAATCAATAATGGTAATTTGTTATTTTTTTAAATCATACATAGTGCAGCTTTAGGAGCATTAACATGCAAACCTTTCTTTTCCTGGCACTCTGACATTAACTTGCGCCTCCACTTACGCCACTCTCACTAGCACATCAGCAGCTGAATGCAGCAGCAAACAGCAGGATAATGTCATTTTTCTAGGTCTCTCTGTGTGTCATTAACTGTCTATGGCCAGCTGCGTCTTTCAACCATTAGCGTTCAGTCCAGTCTCTACGCCACTGAGGACCAAATGTGAAAAAAACATCCATTATTGCTATTCTTAGACAGAAAGACATACAGAGATAGATAGACAGACAGACAAACAGACAGACAGACAGAGATAGATAGACAGACAGACTGACAGACAGACAGACAGAGATAGATAGACAGACAGACAGACAGACAGAGATAGATAGATTGACAGACAGAGGTAGACAGATAGATAGATACAGACAGACAGACAGACAGACAGACAGACAGATAGACAGACAGACAGATAGATAGATAGATAGATAGATAGATAGATAGATAGATAGACAGACAGACAGACAGATAGATAGATAGATAGATAGATAGACAGACAGACAGACAGAGATGGACAGACAGACAGACGGACAAACACACAGACAGACAGACAGATAGATGGACGGACGGACAAACACACAGACAGACAGACAGACAGATGGACGGACGGACGGATTGATGGACAAGGCAATTTTTATATATATACACATACATATATTTCTGTACTTCACACACAGAATATGTGAGCACACAGCCACCCATGAGAGCTAGTGGATAATTATACACTGATTAACACATAGACAGCCTCAGGAGGGGTGTGTGTGTGTGTGTGTGTGTGTGTGTGTGTGTGTGTGTGTGTGTGTTTCCAAGTGGCCACATTTAACTTGTTTCAGAGGATTCGGCAAAGCCTCTGTTATCTTTAGATATTACAAATGTTTGAAGGATGCAGAATATAAAAATAGCTAGAACAACAATATGGCCAGATATTTTTAATGACTGTATGAATTAAATAGGGCCGGTTATCAACAACGATCTCACAATGCAATACACATTGCAATATTTTTGTCATAATTCAATACATTGCAATATATCAATATTCTAATTGGATCACAATTGAAACTGCGCCAAATGCACATGAGAGATGTGGCATGATCAGCAGGATCCATTCTAATCCATTCTTATAATTCTAATCACTGCTTTGCTTCTTTTGCTAAATGACGCCTCATAGGAGCTGCTCTAAACGTTTTCAGAGTTTGTGCTTATTACAGGGTAAGTTTCTTGCTGGCATGGTGTACAGTACACTAGTAAGAACCAAAAGAAGAAGAGAGCTTCTAAAGCTATATATATATTTACACTTAGCAAGAAAATACATTTATAGCACAAATTCTGGTTACTCCAGGGATGCTTGTACATTAGCATTAGATGCTGTAAATGTCCCACCTCTTACTGAAACAGAAAATATGATTGGATAGCAAATATCCAATCGCATCTGAAATTAACGTTCTGATTGGTGGATCAGTTTAGTCGGCCTGTCAGTCTTGTTCATGCCATCAGTTTCACTCCTGCCTCCCGCAGCTTTGTGCACGTTTAGAGAGAATCTCTGTACACTTTTTAAAATTAAAATAAAATCAGAATTCACTCAACGGTGCCACGGCATCACATTAGTAGATCGAAATAATTCCGGGTCAAAAGCCTTCTCTTTGTTCTGGTGGCCATATGTATCGTCACTTGTTTTAGGTAGGCATACGCAAAATCCTAAGAAGGATAAGTGGGAATAGGGCATATGTCTGCATATGCCCTAGACTACACTACTACTAACATACATAACACAACGCACACGCTAGTACATGGCAAGCTAATATAATGAATGTGTTTCCTAATGAGACTATGTAGGTGTGAAAAACAGAACGATGAACTGGTGTATTTACAACCTGAAGGTGCAGTTTAAGAGGGCAGATTTTTTCTTTGATCACTCTCTCCCTCTCTTTATTTTCCAGCATCTATAGTCTAAAGGTGTTGTTGTCACTTGGACTTCTAGTAGATTGCATTTAAAGTGTGAAACATGCGGTTTGCAGGGTTATCCATTTTTCCCAATGCTATTTGAGAAAGAGAGACATTCTAGTATAGCACATTTCATTTATGCCTCAGCTTGCTTGATTGCAAGGTTGTGTGCATTAGAGCGCAACAGTCGGGTTCCAAAGGTACAAATCCCATTATGTTTTTCCATAGGCAAAATAATTTTATTTTGATAAACATTTAAAGAAAAACCTACCGTGAGCTCTGAGGTTGTTATTCGAATGCATATGCTTCTGATGAATCCCTCACACCACGTTATTTCAACATCATGTCTTTTTGGCAGTTCGCACGTACGATCAAACCGGTGTGATTACACTAGGCTGGCCTGAGAGGTGTACAATCAAACCAATGTGATCTGCATTCATGATGCTGTTTACCAGCAGAGAGGGACTGAATGCATCTATGTGTATTTCATCAGTTAATTTGGGATGACTTCAAGGACTTTAACACTAAAATGTATAGTTCATACAAAATCATTTTGTTTAATCATTGACCCACAACACTTATTTAATTTACTAATTTTAACCACTAATAGTTCTAAATATAAATAACTAATATTGGCACTGTTTCGGACTTTGATCCAGCACTGCTGTGATGTTTTCTGACATCAAACAAAGAATATATAGAATAGTAGTCCACTTGAGCCTTCTTCTATTCCATCCGTCACTCAAGGGACTGGGAAAGTGAAAGGCCATATAACCTTCTATGCTTCTATGCTATGACGAATTGAGAATAGCATGCTGCATTGCAATATAAACAATACATGGCAATCACATTAGTGATCACGATCATAATCAATCACAATAAACATCTAAAAATCACATTATATGTTTGATAATATATCTGTCCTCCAGTGCATCTTCTGTGAATCGTCCGTTGACATTTATTTCTTTTTTTAATTACAGCACGCATTAAAGGACTCGCGCTTGGGGATCAGTCAATTCAGGAGAAATTCACAAATGAAAGGTTAATGGCAGAATGCCTATTAATGAACTACACTACCCATGATCCTCAAGAGAGTTCCACCAATCAGAGAATCATGGCCAACAAACCGCACCAAAAGAGCTCTGCAGCGTACACCCACTTCCATTACACACTGTGAATGATGCAATCAGTCTTTCTACTCTCTCTATATCTACTTGCATATTTGTATATATGGGAATATTTTCCAATAAAATTCTATATATTGTTTCTATTCTTTTAATCAACTTTAAATCAATAGTTTTATATATTTCAATCTTTGTAATTCGCCAATGGCATCGTAGTTCATTCACTCGTGAAAGACATTACCTTTGTCATTTTGACCAATTTTCAAAAGCTTTTTTTATTGTGCTTTTTTGTGCATTTGTAATCTTATGAGTCGCCTTGGAGCTGGTTGGTTTGTTAATGGCTTAGAACCCTTTTATGAAGGATTTTATGAAATTCCAGTGGAAGAAATTAATGGGAAACATATTTCCAGAACCAAGATGGCAGAAAAAGTGAGCAGGCACTGTTACGCTTCATATAATATGACATAAAAACTAGCGATGTAGCGCAATGTTTGGGTCACACCGCTACATGTTGGAAAAAATTGATTGTTTCTGGAAAAGCTACATTATTTTGAAAACAGCAAAGCTACTGTCACGTTACTGAAAACAAGTCCAGCATTGTTTACCAGTACAAAATGCTGGTCAACCAGCATGGTCTTTCAGATGGAGTTGGCTGATCACACTGCAAAAAAATTTACGTTTTTTTGCCTTGTTTTCCTGTATAATTATCGATACATTCTTAAAATGTGATTTATTTACTTGTCAAGCAAAATGGCATAAGATATTAAGTCTTGTTTTAAGACAAATCTGACATATAAACAAGAAAAGAAAGTAAGAAAAATCTAATTGTTTCCCCTTTGAATTAAGTTTATTTTACTTACCCCCATTGGCAAATAATTGTGTCTTGTTTAATGCTGTTTAAAGCATTTATCTTACTAGATTAGTTTAGATTTCTCTCAAAACAAGACTTAAAATCTTAAGGAAGTTTGCTTGTCAAGTAAATAAATCCCATATTTAGAATGATTAGATAATTTTAATGAAAAACAAGACAAAAAAATAACTTACCTTGAAAACCATTTTTTGCATTGCTGGAAACTTGCTGGTTAAGCTAGTTAAGAAGCCATGCTATGCCGGTCTTTTCAACAGGGAGAGTCGCTACACAACAATGGGCGGCATGTAGAAAAATACCAATGTGCGCAAGGTGCATTACATCATCTGTATAATGATCTCATCTCTCTCTCTCTCTCTCTCTCTCTCTGTTTCTGAACCTTCTCTCGTCACATTGATTAGATCACTTGATTTTTCTGGCACTGCACAATGATACAGGTACTTTTGAAAACTGTATGTACTGTAGATGAGGTGGATCACTGCAGAATGAGCCCAGAGAGAGAAGAGAGACAGAGCGATGTGAAAAGGTGGGGATTTTGTTGTTGAGCGTGCATGCGACAGACGTTAGCATGTGTCTGATGCTAACATAAGAAAATATGCCTCCCTGTGAAACAAGAATCTGGATGACATCACTTTCCTCAAAGATGAGAGCTAGAGTGAGACCGAGAGCAAGCGAAGGGAGAAAACAAGTCACTCTCATACCTCTTTATGTGTTTGTCCTCTCTCCACACCCTCTGCTCCTCACATCAGTGATGGAGGTGAATTTCGTGACAGGATTCTGGCTTACAGAGCCTCAGCTCAGGCTCTGAATCTTTTCACAGTCCTTCCTCAATATCCATCACTGACAGACCCAAGGTCACTGTCGAAATGTCTCTCTCTCTCTTACACACAAACACACATTAATTTCAACCTGGTTTCATAGAATCACGTTGTTATACCTACATTTTTGGTAAGTGATTTTTGTGTGGCTTGTTGCACGTATTACGGCACATTCCTGGTAAAATGAGCACTTGTGGTGCTACAACAATTACTTTCTCACAAATCACGAGTAAAACGGCAGATTAATAAACACTTATGTTTCAAACTTGCAAATGAGCTTTGTGGCAAACTCTTCAAGGTTTGCTGCAGGTTCACCACTACCGGTGAAGAGCTACAAACTTCTGGCAAACATTTCTGGTAAATACAAGCTCATTTGCATATGAAAATAACGAGTGCGAATTTGTGGCAAGATTGCAGAAGAAAGTTTGTCAGAATTCTTGATTTTATGTAAGCGATATAGCACATGACTTTAAAGGTGATACATTTTAATGTTTGAATTAGGGCAGCAACTAACAATTATTTTGATAATCGATTAATCTTCGATTATTTATTTGATTAATCGGTTAATTGGATAAAAAAAAATATATATTTCCTGTATTTTATTGAAATATGATTTTTTTTTAAACAGAACTGATAAAAGGTGTACGGATTCGGTTCGATTTACAGTACTGAATTCACAATTCTACATTTACATTTACATTTATGCATTTGGCAGACGCTTTTATCCAAAGCAGGGACAATTCCCCCAGAGCAACCTGGAGTTAAGTACCTTGCTCAAGGACACAATGGTGGTGGCTGTGGGGATCGAACCAGCGACTTTCTGATTACCAGATTACCAGTTATGTGCTTTAGACCACTACACCACCACCACTCCATTCTATACCTCACAAAACATAAAAAAGCCTGAATCATGAAAGGTTTTACTGTATTATTATTATTATTATTATTATTATTATTACTTTCAAGACATATGCGAAACAGTTCCTTTTCTCAACAAAAATTGCTCATCAATAAAGAGTAAAATGATATATCGGAGATGGTTTCTCCATTGCGATCGATTTGATTGATGTGGATGCACACACTCCTTTGCTCAATGCTCAGTGACGTTTAACGGAGACTTGCATGTGGTAAAAACAATTTTGCAAAATACATCCCTGATTTTGAATTCTGTATAAATTATTTAACATAGAAAATAGCAGTAAAATGTAAGTTATGTGCTGGAGAGAAACAACTTTTCAAATACATCAAATAGCACAATCAATCTGTCAATGCATCTGATGCAGCAACCGCTCCACTTTAAAAGGATCAGGTAACCTACCTAGTTAGGGCTGCAGATCGATTCCGAAAAGAATCGACTACTCGATTCCGAGGCATTGGGAATCGAGAATTGACTCGAAAAGTTGGAAGCTGCAGTCAATTCCTTTTCAGAGAAACCGGTTGATATTTTTGTACTGTGTTTATTTCCTCAACCACTGAACTACTACACATTTCAGAAGCCTAACAGCACTAAAACTATTTACAAAATAATTATAAATTACTGTATATTAAGTCTTTTGTAGTCTGTCATCTGTAAATCCACTCCGTTTGTTCTGTATGAAGTAATCACACATGCCCTTCAACACATCAGCTTTCCAGTGTAGTCTGCCAGTATTTTAATTTGGATTAAACTTATAATCAATTAACATGCCAAATTTGTGACAATAAGTGGTCAATGTGCTGCACTTCAAAAGCGAGAATCTAACACTTCTCTACTCATTCTCAACATTTTCAGTGTATTAAAACCTTCTAGAAATTGCTCCCAAGAATGAACAAGACTTGTGGAGGTCCACAATTTTTTTTTCTCTGGTTCATCCTTCTGAGTAATTTCACCTGAAGGTACCACATCTGTACAAACAATAGTACACAAGTATAAACACCATGGGACCACACAGCCATCATAATGCTCAGGAAGGAGAGGCATTCTGTCTCCTAGAGATTAACATAGTTTGGTGAGAAAAGTGCAAATCAATCCCAGAACAACAGCAAAGGACCTTGTGAAGATGTTGGAGGATACAGGTAGACAAGTATCTATATCCACAGTAAAACGAGTCCTATATCAACATAACCTGAAAGTCTGCTCAGCAAGGAAATATCCACTGCTCCAAAACCGCCATAAAAAAGCCAGAATACAGTTTGCAAGTGCTCATGGGGACAAAAGTCTTAATTTTTGGAGAAATTTCTTCTGGTCTGATGAAATAAAATTGAACTTTTTGGCCATAATGACCATCATTATGTTTGGAGGAAAAAGGCTTGCAAGCCGAAGAACACCATCCCAAACGTGAAGCATGGTGTCGCAGCATCATGTTGTGGGGGTACTTTGCTACAGGAGGGACTGGTGCACATCATAAAATAGATGACATCATGAGGAAGGAAAAGTATGTGGCTATATCCTAACTGACAGGAAATGTTTTCTACCATTAAATGTCAGGAATTGTGAAAAAACAAAAAAATGAAATTGAGTTTAAATGTGTTTGGCTAAGGTGTATGTAAACTTCTGACTTATATATATATAAACTAGCCTACATTTTACAATTTAAAAAAATATTTTATGAAATCAAATTCAAAGACATCAATTTTAAATACAACTTATAAAATATATATTTTGTATATATATTGTATGAAATAAACCATAACAGCATGGATTAAATAAAACTGAAGTGTATATTTTGGACATTTATTCAATGCACAAAAGGTAGAGGACAATTACTGTACATTATAAATTAAACCTCTTTCTAAACAAGAACCTGTGAGTGGTAAAAGACAATTATAATTGAGGTTAAATGGTACTTTTAAGATTATTTGTGATAGCTCTTCGAAATACAGCTGCATTTACTCAAACTTCCCTCAAATTTATCTCATGGGATCGAAGCATTGTGCATTGGTATGTGTATATCCAACTTTTTCCTGAGAGTTTTACTGGGGAAAAGAATGTGGATGGTACTTCCGCCAGAGTTATTTCTATAGCACTCTGTAGCTCTGTCTGCAGTAATTTTAGACCCTGTTTACAGCTGGTAATAAGACACGTTTCTAATGAACAGTGCTAAATATAGTTGTAAACAGGGTGTAAAATGTTTTGTGATTGGATCATAAAAAAACACATACAGAGGTAGTCAAAAACCACATAGCATTTGAGGTTCAAAACACCGTCCTGATGCGTCCCTGATGGCAGCAAAGCACCACCTCTCACCAGTCAATCACCCGCCAAACAAAAGTTTCAACTAACATGCAGATTTAAAAGGAAATAACTGTCCGATTGGAAAACTTGAAAAAGCGATTACACACCTAAGGGCAAAAACTTAAGGCTCTTCCTCATTGTGTCTGTCTGATTTGAACATGCAGGGTGAAATGATGACTAGCACACACATATGAAGCTGAACTAACACAGGTTATCCATTAAAACAACCAATTATTTTTGTGCTTAGATTAAATCTCAACTGCATCTGGGAGTAACAGCATGCCGGTTTTGTTCTTAATCTTAATGACTTTTTTGCAGTTTATTATCGTTCAGTAACACACTGATATAGTGATTGATGCATGTTCTCATGAAATCATACATGCATTCCTCAAAATCCCAACACCGCAACGAAAGAATGAATGGACGAACGCCGCAACAGCAGCTGTGTCAAACTTATGAGATTAACTCCTACATTTCTCGCTAAGCATCATGGTACATAGGAAAAAAGGTGGATAGGCCCTGTTTTCATTTTAGAATGGACCTATTAATATTAAATGTGGTTCATGCTATTATAAACAGTGCAAAGAACAATTTTTAGTGAGCAATTTCTTGTGAGATTTAACTTTACCTCTCGTTTTTTTCGGAATCGAAAAAATTAGTCTTCCATTGATTCCAAAACCAGGAATCGGAGTTGATTCCCAAATTTCTGGAATTGAATATCCCAATACCTAGCTAAGCCCCAATTTCTCAGACTGTGATACCTAAGACTGGGCGGCAAGAGGAGAAATGGAAGCAGGTCAAGAGCTTCTTCCAAAAACACACACACAACAAAGATGGCCGCTGAACCTCACATAATGAGTGGAGATGAAAACAAAAGAGTTTGGGGATGTATATTAATCATGGGACAAACATGTGCAGAGGTAAGGCGATAGAGCAGTTTGCAAACCTGCAAAAAAGATTTGTATGTTCTGTTCAAACTTTTGAAAATGATGTGAGAACAGCATTCAGAGCAGATATTACCATCAAAATCAGCACTGCTTTAAGACTTTATAATAATTCATTGATATTTATTCTTAAAGTGTTTTCAGTTTAATAAAAGTTAAACTCTATTGACTGTGTTTGTGGCATGATGTTGATTGCAACGGCAAATTCCTTTCTCATTAACAGATTTTCGGGAGTAAGAGTAAGGGATTTTATTGGTCTGCTGCAAAACAAAGCCGTGATTACAAAATACTTAGCTGCTAAAATGGCCACTTCGGAGGAAGAACTAGTTGCTGGATTTGTCAAAGTATGCGAGTCTTTGTAAGATATTCAAAAACTTTTTGAGACTATCATAAAAGCAAGTAACGGACATATCCTTGGGGGACATCTGTATAGTCTGCTTTGCTCTCAGAGTTGTGTCTGATTTCAGATTTACCAACCGAGAAATGTCACATAAAATCAAAAGAACTGTGGTTCATCATTTTACAACAGTCAGACTCTTCCTGTCTTAGTGGGTGGTTCTTGGGCAGAATTGGCTGTAAAGTAGACCTCGTAGACTTAATGTCAATAGTCAAAGGTCTGGCTACGAATCACTATATTCAGCCAACCAAGGTATTATTTATTTCCACAGCGTGGAAGCTCCCTTAATGAACATTTCATTTTAGTCTTATCTAATTTCCGGATTTATATTTGGTTTCTAACATTAGCGTCAACAGATAACTAGCATAACCCTTTACTCATAACTATTGAGACAGGTCGCCAAATAGATTTAGTATTCAGGTGGGGATCCAGTGCGTCAATGGGAGACGGTGGTGTGATTGCGCTGATATGAGGCTTATTAGTGGGAGTGTTTGTGTTTAAACTTCCTCCTCCTCTGCTGGAGCGAAAGGAGCGTAATTACTGAACTGCAAACCTACTGCACTCCCAAATGCCTTTCACACATGCTCACACACTTTCCAATGTATGTGCGTTTGAGGTAATGTGTGTGTGTTTTTTTTTAATCACTGTCTACATGACCCAGCTTGCAGGCGTACCCAACATCAATAAACACACCCTCTCTGGATCGATTGTCACAACCAAAAGCAGAAAAATATAGTGAAATTAATGTGCTGAAAAAGGGGAAATCAACTTAAACCTGTTCTCTTGTCTTATGTGGTTCAGCTTGTTGGTCAGATGGTCTCCCAGACTGTCCAACTGAAAATGCCCAAAACCATCAAAATTAGCAAAACAAATTATATTAATTTCTCCTTACAAGTATTGTGGCATTTCGGAGGTGAAATGTCCACTGTGTGGCGCTAAAAGAGAGTAAAATTCCTCCCAAACAGATGAGGATATGAAAGTGAATGCTTTATCGAATTTAAAATTAACAAAACTTACCTCCCTACCCTAAAACTTAAACCTAAACCTAAACATTAGTGTCATAAAAAGCAAATGCGAGATCAAAAATGCAATTGCTTAGGCAACCAAGGCCTCAATATACTTCCTAAGATATTGAAGAACGAACGGGTGTGACGTCATTTCGAACAAAATCTGGCCAAAAAGGTGTTTTTGCATTCGTTTTGGTGGTTCATAAAAGCTAGCTGAGGTGAACATTTAGGAAAAATTCTGACCAGCTGCTAAACACCTCACTGCCATTGGTCCATGTCATCGGTATGTGTGACCTGGAGCTCCACCTACATTGAGGCCGATGGCTAATTTCGTTTACGTTGTTCAGTGAGTCTGAATCAGTCAACATGAACATATTGATGTGCAGAGTTATTAGCGAGCTGGAGCAAATGTACCTACATCTGTATGATCGTTTGCTTAGAGACATTTTCCAAGACTAAGTCATATGATTGTTTTTTAAGTGTACTAAAGGAATCAAATCTTCTCAAATACTCTCAAGTGCCCATTCACACATCTGTCTAAAGTAAGAAATGCCTCGATCATCATTCTTTTATTTTGTTTTGCACATTAACACTTTTAAACATTCATTTTTGCAATGGTATCAGTGTCATAATAAATTACAATATCAGAGTGTAACCAGCGCATATTATGTCCGCGTATCACATGTTATCGCATTAGCATCACAAATTCATAATGTAAACAAGACAAATTAAACATTTTTTTGCATATCTATAACTTTATATCCCCTTTAAGTGGTTAAAACAGCTTATTTAACTGACCTCATGTGAATTCTACTCAGAGTGATGCATAAAGTCATTGATAACACATTTTTAAGGTTTTACATGTAGCACCCTCGTATTTAAATGTACTTCTAAATCGCCTCCCACATCAGTGTGGCGGTGTCTGAATGTTTGGAAACAGTATACAGTAGCTCGCCCTTACAAAAATCCACGCTTTATTTTCACATGCAAATGAGCTTGTGATTCATCACAAATATTTGCCAGAAGTTTGCAGCTCTTCACTGCTAGCGGTGAATCTCTGGCAAACTTTTAGCAACAATGGACAATTTACCACAAGTTTACCGCAAAGCTCATTCACATGTGAAAATTATCAGTGGCGAATTTGCCACAAGTTTTTGGCAAATTTTTGTAAGGGTGGCTGTTTAGAACTTCTTTTTACCCCTGAACATAGATCGAAGAAGAACGTCTACGGAAGTATATCAAGGCCTTAAGAATGGGATTTTTGTTATGTCCTCTGCTAGCGCCCTTTTGAGAATCAAAACGCTCTCTTGTGGATATTTAAATAGGAATTGGAGACTGAAAATACTGGCTAATAATGCTAACATAGCAGTTAGCATATTAGGCTGCCTTGCCTTGGGGGTTGCAGTGATGGCTGGGAATATATCCTAAGTCATAAGAACAATGTGCCAGCTTATTGACTTATGCCTGCTCCAGCCTGCCTCAGAGCTTTATAACTGTCCACCCCTCCTTCCCCTGTCCTCTCTGATATTACAGAGAGAGATCACTGAAGAGGCGAGGCTGTGCTGCTTGGATGGATGGACAGATGCATTGATAAGGACTGCAAGCGCTACAGCAGCAGCAGCAGCACCCATACAAAAAAATTTAAACTAGCCGCAAATTTGCTGCTCATTATTTCCACATGCAAATGAGCTTGTGATTCACCGCAAATGTTTTCCAGAAGTTTGAAGCTTTTCACCGGTATGGGGAACCTCTGGCAAACCTTTGGCAACAATGGACAAAGCTCATTTGCATGTGGAAATTATCTGTGGCATATTTGCGTCAAGTTTGCAGCAAATTTGCAGTGAACTCTCAATTTTTGTAAGGGCAGCGCTGAATGTCCAATCACTTCTCTCTCCCTCTGTCGAGTTCCTCTCATCTTTCATCCGAGCGGTCTCTTTTTCCCCCCTCGCCTCTTTTGTCCTTATATATACACCTCTTTCTCCCTGCTCTTGGTACTCCCCTCTCAATTTTCTTGTGCTTTGAGTGCTCTCAAATGTCTGTCCATTAGAAGGTAGGTCAAAGCATCATACTCTTTAGCATACCAGATCAAAACTGGTCTCCATTTTTGAGGAGTAAATTTGTGTTAGTTTAGAATAAGTAGTGATGTTCAGGTTTGGACATATTAAACCATAAAGCACTCGACTGCAGTGTTACACTGCAATATATCATTTTCTTACTCAATATTTTTGTCTTGGCTTTGTCTTGTACCCCAATGGGGTGAGAAAAATAAGCTTGTTTTCCTATTGAATTAAGTGTTTTTCTTCTTCTTCTTCTTCTTTTAAGCACAGCCTTCATTTTGATGGATTTCCATGAAAGCAATATTTAATATCTTGTGTAATTTTACTTCTCAAGTCAATTCATTTAGCTGTAAGGATGCTTCGATATGTAAGTAAGAAAATGACTTATTGCAGTGTAGGAGTACACATTCATAGCTAGCAGCCATCATTTGGTCTAAAATATTTAGTCATACAATTGGTCTGCTTTGTTTTGCAAGTTTTATCTACCTGTGATACCACTTTTATCAACCGCCGATGTTTTTGTTTGCAATATTTTTTTATTGCATTCCCATTGAAAAATCAGTGACATTGGCCTTGAAACTTGTTATTGTCTTGCCTCTAGGACAGGCAGCTCAAAATGAGCTCGCCGGTTGCTATGGTTACCTCCCCAGAGATGCGAGTGCACTTGTTTATCTCTGGCCAGTGTGCGCGCTCGAGACGCTCAGCGCGGGGGCAGGCGATCCGAGCAGATGTGAGCACTCGGCTAGAGGGAATGCTTTAAGAACCCTTAAAGAATGTTAATAGATGCTGCATTCACCTGAACACATTCAAAGTTTCTAAGATAATTAGTAAAAGGCAATGAGGATGGAGAGCACCCGTGCATTAAGACGTGCTTTGTTAACACTGTGTATGATTCAGCCAGCCAGAGAGTGTAACGAGCTCGCGAGCGCTGACGTGTGCAGACAAATATAAGCGCCGTATCAAAGGAGGAGACGCAATAACCGCAGTCAGCTCTTGCTGCCATTGAGCGTGGGGCTGCGTCGCTGTCTGGAGGCAATATATGTCATATGTCAGAGTGTGTAAGTCTCAGGGTTGACCAAGCACAAACCCAGAATTTTTTTGCACATCTAAAGCCTCTAGTGCTTTCAATTACACACTAAATTTTAAGACAGAGCGAGATAATCATGATGATGAAAGAATTTAATTTAGCCACAGACAGGAAAGAGAAGGCTTTTGATTGTATGTTTTATGCATCAGCTCTCTTGTTGCTTTGAACCAATTTCAATTAGTATGGTGCTTTGAACGGCAAAATAAGTAAGAAGGCCTTCTTGCAAAAGTGTTCGGCAGTAGTTAAAGGAATGATCCAGGTTCAATACAAGTTAAGCTCAATCAAAAGCGTTTGTGGCATAATGTTGATTACAGCAAAAAATGTACCTGTTCCTCCTTTTCTTTAAAAAAAATGTAATTGTAAAAATTAGGTTAATAAGTAAAAGTTGAGGTTACAGTGAAGCACTTACAATGGAAGTACCCCCCCTCAGTCAGAAACCGGTCCACCGGTCAGACGAAAAGATTGCCCACCCTTAAAGGGGTAATGACATGCCTTTTTTTAAAAACATTTTTATAATTTTTGTTCCTTAAGGTTCAATTATAACATTAGTAGTTTATATGCACACAAAATACAACCATATATTTGAAAAACATTATAATTTCCCACCTTTATTCTGACCTTGTGTCAGAAACACGGTTTTTGTGCTGCTTCTCCTTTAAGACATCACAGTAAACACCCACTGTTCTGATTGGCTCTCTGCTCTTGACAGACATGATCACTCATTGCCATCTCACTGCTCACAGCTACTGGGCGGGGCTAAAGAAGTGATAATGTAAAGTAGGTGTTGATGTGTTGTTGTGGAGGTGGTCATATGCAAATATGTACCACACTGTGACATCACAATGTGGAGGAAGTAGAGAACGAGTCATTTTGGCAGCTTGGTTTCAAAAAATGCTCTTTTTTCAGTGAGGATGAAGTTTTGAGTTTTGAAACTTACAGTATGTTTTAATTGTACAGTGAGCTTTCATATATTAAAAGATCAAGGAAAATTTGTATCCTCCTGTCCTGACCACTTTATCCCTCTCTCATTTGTAAGTCTGATTCAGACTAGTGAATGATTCAGTTGTTCATATAACAAGTTCACATAAATGAATCTAATGAAAAGCAGCACAACAATTTTGGTCTTTTTATTTACAAATAACGGAAGCAAAATTCGGATTACTGCCATTAACAAGCATAAAGAAATGCCCTTCTATTTCCTTCTGCTTGCTTTTTAGAGAAATACCTGTGAGGTTAGCTTCAGTCACCCTCCTAAAAATAACCAGCCTGCTGCACGGTAGGTCCTCCCACAGGAACAACAGACCTGTCCTACTGTGGCCCAGCTCCTCATTACTGCCCTAATTCATACACACACACATATCATACTGTGCTGTACCCCCCTCACACACACTCTACCAACACAGCATTAAAGGAATAGTTCAATCTATAATGAAAGTGCTGTCATCATTTACTCACGCTCACGAAATTCCAAACCCAGATTACTTTCTTCCTTCTGACACAAAAGGTGAATTATTGCAGAATATCCTGGCTGCCCTTTTGCATATAATTGAATGGGGACTGGATCTGTCAAGCTCCAAAATGACAAAAAAGCACAATGAAAGTTTCATTGTACAACCCCAATTCTGAAAAGTTGGGACAGTATGAAAAATGCTAATAAAAACAAAAGTAGTGATTTGTAATTTATATTCACCCTTTGCTATATTGAAAGCACTACAACTACACATTATATGATGTTTTTTACCTGTGAATGTCATTGTTTGTTTGTTTTTTAAAAATGTCAAATCAGATGATGAACACACTCCAAAAAAGTTGGGACAGTCGAGTGTTTACCACTGTGAAACATCACCATTTCTTCTAATAACACCTATTAATACTCGCTTTGGGCACTGAAGACACAAATTTGTTAAGTTTAAAAAGTGGAATTCTCCCACATACATCCCTGATGTAGGTCTTTAGCAGCACAACTGTATGGGGTCTTCATTGCCGTATTGAGTGCTTTATAGTGCACAACGCATTCTCAGTTGGAGATGGTCAGGACTGCCGGCAGGCCAATCTAGCACCCACACTCTCGTTTATTCAGCCACTATGTCGTTTGAAGTTGTCCTGCTGAAAATTCCGGGACGTCCCTGGAAAAGGTGGTGCTGGATGGCGGCAGTGTTGGGGTAACGTGTTAAATTTAATGTGTGTAATGAGCAAAGTAACACAATATATTTATTTTAGAGAGTTACATTTTAAACAAAGTAACGTGTTGCTTTGGTACACCTCTACTGTCCCTTTATTGTGAGAAATCATGAGTAAAATTGTGCAAACTTCAGGGAGGAGACGTAGTGCATGATTGGCATTGTAGTTCTACAGATTGTGAGGCCAGAGACTATTTAGCAAGATGAGTCACTTCTAATTAAATGAATGGGAGAAATTGGAACGCCCAACCAAGAAGCTATAGTACACAACAGTCAATGGATGTACAAGGAAGTCCCACCTTGCAAGTAAAAGAGCCAATCACCTTTTAGATACAGACATCGCCTGTCTATCATCTCGCTAACATGCATGTGCATTTCGTGTTTTAGGGTATTATGAAGCCAACATTCGATTGAGTGAAACGGGGTTGATTCATGTGTAAAATCACATTACATTAAAAGTCAGTAAACACGTTTAGGCAGAGGGATTATAAGACTAGTCTTCCACTGGCCATGACATGATACACAGGGTGAAATACTCGCTCCATTCACTGACTTATGCAGCCGAACTGCGCCGTGTTAAGAGCTCCCTGTAACTTGGAGAATGGGATGAGAATAGCTGACTCTGGATCAGTGGCTCCGAACAACGTTCTACAACGATTGTGTATGCAGAGAAAATGTCTTAGTTTCTACAAATATATAAAAATCTACTTCTTAGTTTTATAATAAACAGGTAGTTTGATTCATGAAACAAACCATTTTTATGACATTTTGTTTGCATTAAAAACGATTCCAGTTGTATAAAAATGAGCCTTTTAAGTTGTGGCGTCTTTGCTGCTTTCAGTAAGACTGTGGTTATTCTTCATTATTCTTATTGGCTGCCATGTTGATGGAAAAGAAAATCATGCATATTCACGTTATTGATTCTTTATTATAAAAATGACGTGACGACCTACTTTCTAAATATCTGTTTGTTTGCCATGTTGTTTTGACATGTGTTGTACAGTAGCTAGCATGACCTGTAATGTCTCTTGTTAGGAATGCATAGCAGTCTGCCGGCGGGTCATCCCCATCAACCTGGACGAGGGAGGGGGCAAGGGGAGGGAAATTCCTGCACTGGGCAGTACCTCCCCTCCCACAAACACCATAATTTAAAAAAGAGGGAAAAGGCCAATGCAGAGCGGCAGTGAGAGAGAGAGGAGAGAGAGAGAGATAAAAAAAAACAAAAAAAACGTACTCGCCGGTTCTCTGATACACCGTAGCTCGTTCCTCAGCCACTTCTCCACCCTCTACAGGACAACAGCCGCGCCTCTCCGGGCGGATCAGAGGCAGTCCTCAGCCCCCGGCGGACGGAATGCCCCGCCGCGTTCCCGGGGAGTCGAAAGGGCCTCCCCCCGCCCCTGGCAGTGGTTCTCCCGCTCCAGGCGGTCGGCGGCGAGCCCTCCCCCCGCACGCAGTTGGCGGTCTCCAACCCCGCCGCATTCCAGCAGCTAGTAGGGGACTCCCCCGCCCCTGGCAGCGGCCCTAACCACTCCAGGCGGTCGGCCAGGAGCCCCTCCTCCCCTCACGGTCGGCTACGTTCCTCTGCATCCAGGCGGCTGGGCTCCTCCGTCCCCAGGCAGATGGCCGCGTCTGCTCTGCTGGGCAGTGGCGAGAACTCCGCTACGGCGTATCCCTCTTCCTTCCCAGGTTTCGGCACCAATGTTAAACAGGTCATTTTCATGGGCAAGGAAGAGGCGAGAAACCGGCTTGACATATAAAATAATAGGTTTAATGAGGAACTCAAAATACAAACACATAAGACAACGGACATGTCCGTGAACGATCTCTCTCTCCCGCACGTCGTCCACAATCGGCCTTTAACCCTCTCGGAGGCTTGATTAGCCTAATACGGGACCGGGCGTGTTGAGTCACGACCCGGCCCCACCCTCCACCGTGCCACAGTGACTGTGAGAAAAAAGTTATGCAAAAATAAAGTAATGCTTTACTTTCCATAAAAAACAAATTTTCATTTAATTTACTTTAAGGAGAAACGCAATATTCTAACGAGTTACTTTTACTTTTAAAAGTAACGTTACCCAACACTGGATGGCAGTATATGCTTCTCCAAAATATATATCTGTCTGCTATAATGATGCACTGACACACCCCTGGCCCATACAGACACTGGCTTTTGGACCTGGCAATAATAACAGCTTGGATGGTTCTTTTCCTCTTTGGCCCAGATAACATGATGACCATGTTTTTCAAAAATGTTTTGAAATGTGGACACATCGGACTAAAAAACACGGTTCCACTGTTCTACTTTCCATCTAAGATGAGACCGAGCCCAGGGAAGTTGGCAGCGCTTCTGGACAGTGTTGATGTAGGGCTTCTGCTTTACATAGTAAAGTCTTAACTTGCATCTGTGGATACAGCGGCGAGTGGTGTTGACTAACGAAGGTTTAGTAAAATTATCCAAAGCCCATGTTCATGATATCCATTACAGATGAATGATGTCTGAGGGGTCAGCGATCACACACATTCAGAAGTTGTTTACATCTTGCCCTTTACGGACTGAGATTTGACCAGATTTCTTGAATCTTTTATCTATATTGTGCACTGTAGAATGTGAAATGCCCAAAATCTTTCCAATTTCTCTTTGGGGAACATTGTTCTCAAAGTGATGAATTATTTGCTGAAGCATCTGTTGGCAAATTGTCAAGTCTCGAATGATCCTTGATCTTGAAGGACTAGGCTGTTGTTGGAGGCTCCTTATACAGTTTACAGTACTATGACATGATTGCCTCACCTGTTTAAAATCTATTTCACATCGCCTTGTTATTTTAACTCGTCAAATTGTTATTAGTCTTAAATTGCCCCGTCTCAACTTTTTTGAAGTGTGTGTTGAAATTACTGTACTTACTATAAATCTCCACTTTCACATTTTGACAAATTGGGAGAAAAAGGGGAAAAAATCCATCCATCCATCCATCGTCAACCGCTTATCCTGTACAGGGTCGCGGGGGGCTGGAGCCTATCCCAGCTAACATTGGGCGAAAGGCGGGGTACACCCTGGACAGGTCGCCAGTCCATCGGGGAAAAAATATAAAAATATAAATTCAAAAATTTAGCTTTTGTGTTCCACTGAAGAAAGACAGTCATACCGGTTTGGATTGATATGAGGGTAATACAATTCCTTTAACAAGCAAACACTATTCTGTTCTCTCTGCATGTTTTTGTCTCTTGCCCTCTCTTTGCACCACATACTCCATTTTATGACCACCCTCCCTCTCCAGAACCCTCTAACAAACATCCATTAGTCCCTCTGAGGTGTTGTCAACCATGTTACCACCTCGTAGCAGCCACCCTGAACAGAGATGAAGCCAATGACAGACCACTCAAATGTGGCAAGCACACTGGTCAGCTCTTATTGTGTCATCTCAATGCCAGGTGGGCGATTCACTGCAGATGCCGCATGATGTAGCAGCCAAGCTAAAGTGTGCAAGGTTGGCACCAGCTCCAGCCTCTGTGCCCAGGCGATGTCATAGTGGAGCCAGAGAGGCATCAGTATTACACGCTTCCTTGGTTCATCCCCATAGACGCGGGCGACTAATTGCACACATGGTGCCAGCATAAATGAGGAGTGATTTGGCACTGATTGGGCGGGCTAATACTGGCAAGCTGGAGGTAAGGAAGAAAATCAATGAGCTTTAGGTCCAAAAGAGAGAGACAGAGGGAGACAGCCGCCCACCACTAAATTGTGGCCTCTGCATGCCTAATGCTGTGAGTACACTCACCACAGTCAGAGTGACAGAGTTTAAAGGCAAACAAGCATATGTAACACTTATCAATATTTTTAAAAAAAAAATCATTTAGCAGATGATTTTATTCACAGTGTATTCAAGGTATACATTTGATCAGTATGTGTCCCTGGGAATCAAACTCACACTTTGGCATTATCTGAACTACAAGCCGCCTGTTACAATTGTTAGTGTTCAGTCAACGCTAATTCGTTTTTTGTTCTGCATTGTCAGTGATTTGTTATAAAATGGTTAGTGCCATCATGCTGATCGGTCGATACAACATTCCAGCGGTGCTAAAATACACAATGCAGTAATAGCTAGGGATGAGAATCTCAAAGAATATAGCGATTCCATGTCTGATTCCGATTCCTCTTAAAGATTACATTTCAAAGATTCCATTAAGGATACTTACATTTCAAGAAGAAGTATTTGGAAATAAGAAATGCAATTTATTATGCCATTTCAATAGACTAAATATAGAAAATCATATAAATGTAATACAATTATCAGTAGCACACTGGTTGCACTGTATATTCAAAAGAATGTAGTCTGATTAAACTATCCCCTCTGGTTTTCTCTCTCGCCCTGCACCGCTGGGCATCAATGTGCATTTATGTAAGTTATGGGTTTGGCCCCACAACTGGGCACTCTTTTACAGTCCTTCTCTCTTCCTCCATCTGAGTTGGAGGAGCATGAAAGGTTACATATGCTTTGCCTAGTTTGGGCGCTTTGAGTTTATGTTGACCGTACTAGCCAATGGCATTTATCAGAGCAGTTCTTTGTGTGCGTTGGTGGCCGCAACAGAGATGTTTCGGTGTCCAATCAAAGACGGTCTCATTGGTTTATTGATGCAATTTCGAGTGCTCATGAAGCACGCAGGTTACCTCACCTTCAGTTATTCGAGCCCATTCTACGAGGTATTTGCGTCTTTGAGGGACATATGGCTTAAAGGTGGTTCCTCTCCACATACATTTGTTAGATTTTATAATCTGGATGAGGGTTTGACTCCTGCTTCCCAGGTTCACTGTTAGAACAGGAGTAAATCCATAATTTATTTATTCAGATGCTTTAGCTTGCTTGTGTGCCGCTGTGTGCTTGCCACATGGGCTTAGATAGTTGGCAGCTACTGTTGGCATGGTGTGAATGTATATTGTTCCCATAGCATTCATACGCAGCGCAATCTCCTACGAAAGGGAACGTCTCGGTAATGTACGTAACTTTGGTTAACCTGAGTTGGAACGAGATGCTGCATACTGATGGCCATACTCTTTAGTAGAGATGTGAATCCTTACTGGCCTCACGAATCGATTAAATTACGATTCAAAGGGTAACGATTTGATTATAAAACAATTCTCAATGCTTCACAATGCATCTTGTCCTTCAATTTCTTTCTTTTTTCAGTTTCTTCAAAATGTATTATTTTACTCTCTATTTTCCCTTTTAGCTTTTTATTTAACAGCTGTTTTAAAAATCAGAACAAGTCACATTACATATACTGGCCTTTTACGTTCAGTGTGAGCTGTGAACAAAACATGGAACATCCACAAGATTAAATAAATGCTTCTTTTAAAGAGTATCTCAGTTTTTCAGTTTCTTTCTTTAGAACCTTATAAAAAAAATAATGTCTTAAAAGCACAAAATAAATATTGGTTCTCCATAAAAACACACTGAATACTATTACTTCAACTGACTATATAATTTTTAGGGCTGTCAATCGATTAAAAAATTTAATCAAATTAATTACACGGTGTCCCGATTAATAAATTGCGATTAATCGCATATACAAATATTTGCTGAGAAAGCCCCTCATATAACAATAATTCAATATATAATAATTATACATATTTACTGTATATCAATATATAATTCTATATATATATATATATATATATATATATATATATATATATATATATATTCAGATAATTAAAATGCATTACATTCTTGTAGCAGAATAGTTAATCATTGATAAGACAATACAAAAAACAGCTTTAGAATACAATGTATTGTTTACTACCATATATTGAGCATAAGTCAATCATTGACATAAAGTTCACAGCAATCCATTTCACAAGTGAATTTGTCAATCAGTTGGAGATTTATTATGAGGGCTTGTTTAAGAGTCCGTCAATTTACACCTGTGTCAGACATGCTTGTGTAGCGTCTCGGGTGCGTTGCATCATAAACATAAAATGTTTAGTTCACTGTTTCAAGTTAAATATAATTTAATACTCAATCTTTAAACACATCTTGAGATCCCTTAGTTCGCATTTGCACTCCTTCAAGTGTTTTGAACGCAAGAACGTAACGTTTGTGTTGTTCTGCCTACTGAAGTGTTTTCTTCACTGTATAAACTGCGAGTTGCTCATACAGCTGAAATTTCACTTACTGCCCTCTAGAGTAAACAGGTGGTACTACAAACTTGCATTTCTCAGGAATCTTCTTTATTATGGTGCTATTAATTGCGTACATTTTTTTAACGCGTTATTTTATAATTGCACTGAATTAACATTAAATCGACAGCCCTAATAATTTTATTTATTTTTGTTTAAGCATTGTAAATAATTTAATAGTATTGAATTATTATTTAAAATGAATATATGCCATGCTATTCATTTTCATTTTTAACCACATCTGGAAGTTGCTGGTCCAGGATGAGAGATATATTAGCTTCTATGAGAGTGCAGCTGTAAGCTTCTCCTCTCCTGCACAGGTGATAGTAAAGCAATTTAAATAGCGCAGTTGTTGTTCAGAAATGTATCAAACGTCTCGTATGTACTGTTCAATCTTTTTCTCTGCAAGTTGGAGATAAAACCTTTATCCTCAGGTGTGTGCACTGTCCTGACAAGCGAGTGACTGGCAATAAAGCAACAGCCAAAGAAATGGAGAGCGCAAGAGTAGAGAAAGGCATCAGGGGAAAAAAAAATTATTAAATGAAAACATCACCGACATCTCCCGAACCGCTACCTCATCATTATTTTCTTCTGTGTTTTCCCCCGTTGTGTGCAAATCAGTGCAATAATGGGTGTGAGCTCATCTTTCATGTTGTTTGTTGACTTGGTATCACTAATAAACTCTCCCGTTGCTATGTGCGTGGGTTTGTGAAAGAATTTTGGGATTGTAGTTTCATACGGGTCATACATATGGTCAAGTGTTTGATACAGCTGGTCTGTAAACAGTTGCGTTTGTGCATTTGACTTTAGTGTATGCACTTAACTCGCCACTCTGTTTCGACATCTGTCTTTGCCGTTCACCACTGCTCTGCTGTGATTTAAACTCAGAATTGATTCTGATTCTTTTGAGAATCGATTCAGAATCATTTGAGAATCGCGATGCATCGCTGAAATAATTTTTATTGTAACTGCATAGGCTCGTGCCTTTTTGCAGAAAATCTGACTTGATGGCGCAAAAGCGAGTGCATTTATGGAGCCCTTGATGTAGCTCCCTAGGGTTGTCGCTTAAGCACCATCAGCCAATAAATTGGCGTATTTGTATAAGCGCTTCAGACAATGTGACACTCGGACGGTGTCCCATAGTGTTCATATGCAGCAAACCTTTGACAACAATGGACAATTTGCTGCAGGTTTGTCACAAAGCCCATTTGCATTTGAAAATGATCAATGGTGAATTTGCGGCAAGTTTGCAACAAATTTGCAATGAACTCTTGATTTTGTAGGGGTGAACAGCACTGCAAGAACCACTGTCAGAGTATTATAATAAGGTGTCTCATCCAAAATGCATGTTCAAGAACCTATCCTACCAAATGTCATGAAAATCAAATGGTTCTGCTATTTTTTTCAAATGGAACTGGTTCCGAATAGGAACCAGTTCCCAGTTTCCACTCCAAAGACAGCTATGACATGATATACCGCTTCATCTAGCTACTGTGTATATAACAGTGTTGCATCCATAGAGGCCATTGGTCTAATCCTTAGTTTGCATGTCAGAGTCTATATCATCAAGAGGAAGGATGCTGTATAATACATTTGCTTAATAAAATATTTGTATTATGTAGTAACCATTGTTTCAAGGTAAAAAGGCACTTGATGTTGTGCTATATTTTCAATTTAGTCACAGCTAATGGGCTTGTTAGGTACGGCACTGCAGGGTAACCGTTTAGAAATGCAATAAGGAACTCAAGGTTGTGTTATGTTTTTAATGTAGCCATAACTATTGGGCGTTGTTTGGCATGACGCTCAGCAATCAAATAACCATTTATGGTAGTAACTGTTGTATAACCACAACAAGGCACTTGAGCTCATGCTTGATTGTGAACGTAAACAGCTCCGCTGCACGACATGCATAACAGCGGCACATATTCACAATATATCATGGCCTATTCTACCTAATTGCTTAATTTTCATCTTAATTAAATGATGCACATTGTATCCAAGCACCTTCATTTGTGATTGTGAGGGTGTTTTTGTAGACATTTGTGTGTGTGTGTGTGTGTGTGTGTGTGTGTGTGTGTGTGTGTGTGTGTGAGCAGGGGGAGGGGAAGCATCCTTGCTGGAGGTGGCCGAGTCTGTAGGGGGGAACTGAGGCTTCAGAGCGAATCAATGTGTTTGAACTGAGGGATTGCAGCGGAGAGCTGCCACAGCAGCGCATAGCCAGCTGGAGCACACACACACACACACACACACACACACATACACGCTGTCAGCCCGTGCGCTCCCTCTCTCCCTTCACTGTCACCCCCTCTCTTTCATGCAGACAGCGCAAAGAAAGAGAGAATTTTAATGGAGGTCTCATCTGAGCTCTCTGAGGTGTTAGCTATGGTCAGGGAGATAGACTGAGTGAGAGGAGGCTCCTATGACACTCTCCCTTCTCTGCTCTATTCTCAATGGAGGAATGCATATCTCCTAAACACAAGTCCTTTCTTTCACCTCATATGTATGTAAATCAAGCATCCTATGCAAATGGAGCAGGTAGGGAAGGGCAGGGGGGATCTTGAAACCTGCTGTGCCTCCAGTTTCCAATCAGTTATTCATGACACACACTGGAGTGCACCTGAATCCACGGGTGAATGGATATCCTGCTGCAGTTCTGCAGTCAGCGCTATGCCATTCACCTCACCGCACCGCTGATGATCGTCGTTGTTGCTGCTGCCAGTTGCTCTGCACATTAGTTTCTGGCATCTGAGTCTGCTCCACGCCCTACAGTGGCACCATTGTCGAGCCGCGGCCCTGAAATTACTGTGTGTGATGCCAAGCTGCTTTCTCCAGCACGGCTGTTTGCGCCTTCTGGTGAGAGACTTAGCAGGCTGACGGCATCATTTGCTTTCATGCTTCAGAGCCCCTCCACAACTCCCCCCACCACATATACCTCTCTCTGTCACATGTGTGAGTCTGGGGATGTTGTGAGGAGGAAATTGTGTTCTCCGGCCTCAAAGCTCTGAGCTGTCAGATAACATGTGCGCAGACACAACTCCTGCATGGCACTTGTGACCAGAATATGCAAGTGCCAATGCCTTTTTAAAACCTTTTTCAGAGCAGACCTACATTCACAAGAACAGATTTGCAAGGATAACATACTGTATGTATTCCAATTAAAATGTAGTCATATTGAGGTTATCTATGCATCATGTAAATGTGTTTTTGCCATAAACTGATTAAGCTAATATTCAATTCAATAGAAATCTAATTATGACAGCTGGCATTGGCCTGTAT